>OU696696.1:303470452-304670452 GCA_916050605.2 Platycheirus albimanus | reverse complement strand
TCAAAAAAAGTGACCTGCTATCTTGACACCTAGTAATTTCGTAAATATAGTTTATAAAAACAAAAGTAGAAGAGCAAAAAAATAATTTTTGCGCAGCTAATCAGCAACTAATTAGCAACTAAAAGAAATATTAAAAAAATAAAAAAAAAAAAAATTTTCGGAAAAAATTGTTTAAACAAATTAGTTTGTTGTTAACTTTTTTCAACTTTTTTTTTTGATTTGCAGAGCAACTAAATAGCAACTAAATACGCGCTAAAGAAAAAGTCGAAAAAATAATTGGAAACGGAAAATCAAAAAAAGTGACCTGCTATCTTGACACCTACCAATTTCGTAAATATAGTTTATAAAAACAAAAGTAGAAGAGCAAAAAAATTAATTTTTGCGCAACTAATTAGCAACTAATGAGCAACTAAAAGAAATATTAAAAAATAAAGAAAACAATTTTTTCGGAAAAAATTGTTTAAACAAATTAGTTTGTTGTTAACTTTTTTCAACTTTTTTTTTTGATTTGCAGAGCAACTAAATAGCAACTAAATACGCGCTAAAGAAAAAGTCGAAAAAATAATTGGAAACGGAAAATCAAAAAAAGTGACCTGCTATCTTGACACCTACCAATTTCGTAAATATAGTTTATAAAAACAAAAGTAGAAGAGCAAAAAAATTAATTTTTGCGCAACTAATTAGCAACTAATGAGCAACTAAAAGAAATATTAAAAAATTAAAAAAAAAAAAATTCGGAAAAAATTGTTTAAACAAATTAATTTGTTGTTAACTTTTTTCAACTTTTTTTTTGGATTTGTAGAGCAACTAAATACGCGACACAAAACATGTCAAAAATATCATATGTAAATAAAAAAGTGCCCTGCTAGCTTGATATAGAGTTATAGTACCTATGTATTAGATAAAAAGCTTCTTTGATTTTGCTGTTCGCTTGGATCGATTTTGGTACAAGTAAAACCAAAGCATTTACCTATTTTATTTTTAGGCGAAATCACGAAAATGTAATTTGCTTAAGTTGCCTAGAGCAGAAAATGAAATGCGGTTAATATGTGACGTATAATAGGTTTTGTAATATATAAAAAGTATGTTTGATTTTGTTGCTCGCTTAGATCAATTTTGGTAGAAGAAAAACCAAAAACACAAACAAATCGACCTTAAATGAATATTGTTCACCTACCTACAAAATCGTTAATAGAAATGAAAAAGTACCTATCTAGAAACAGGCAAACTGTATTGCTTTAGAATTGCACATCTTCTAAATTTACTCGCAAACTTTAGGAACATAACAAACATCTCTTCTAGTCAGGTATAAATAAATGCTTCTAATTAAAATTAAAAAGTCTGTACAAAATAATCTTAAAAATATACCTAAATTATGTAAATTACATCCTACCTACAAACAAAACCTACCACGCAAATCGCGCTCAATTAGTTTTCCAAAAAATCTTCAATGCAAAAAACTAACCTTCCCCTATTTAAGGAAAAATATCTGATTCAACCCTCTTACTCATAGAAACATTCGTTTCTTCTTATATTCGTCCTAGGTCAACAAAAAATAAGTAGGTCAGAGAAGCACTAAAATACCTTGATGCTTGATCACACAAATAATAATAATACCAGTTTCGCACTTGTATTATGAGGGATGAAAACAAAATTAAAAGATCGAAAAGTCCTTCCCTCCTTTTCGTTCTCATGGATGACATAAATTCAACATGGAAATGAAATAAATAATGTTGTTCGTTCTCTCTACTCAAAACCAGTTTCGCACTTGTATTTTGAGGGATAAAAACAAAATTAAAAGATGTAAAAGTCCTTCCCTCCTTTTCTTTCTAATGGATGACATAAAATCAACATGGAAATGAAATAAATATTGTTGTTCGTTCTCTCTACTCAAAACCAGTTTCGCACTTGTATTTTGAGGGATAAAAACAAAATTAAAAGATGTAAAAGTCCTTCCCTCCTTTTCTTTCTCATAGATGACATAAAATCACCACGAAATAAACAATGTTGTTGTTCTCTCTACTCAAAACCAGTTTCGCATTGTAAATTTATTATTAAGAATGGGGGATGAAAACAAAATTAAGAATTTCTCGTTCTCAAGGAAAAGGAAGATATAAATTCACCTCTGAGAAATGTTGCTTGTTCTCTGAATTTTCACCACACGATTCCAGCAACATAAAGTAAGTGGATATTATATTCAAGTAATGTTGCTTGGATTTTGCTGTTGAGAAAAACAAAAAAATTAAAGCTACCTACAAATTTCTTTAAAAATGAGACGTTGTTGTTATTTTGTTTAATTTTTTTTTTTTAATTTGAAGAGCAACTAATTAGCAAGTAAATAGGAACGCGACACAAAAGAAGTCGAAAAAATCATAATAACAAGAAATATATAAACAAATTATTTTGTAGTTAACTTTTTTCAACTTTGGATTTGTAGAGCAACGAAATAGCAACTAAATACGCAACAAAAAAAAAGTTGAAAAAATCATTTTTAAAAAAGTGACCTGCCAGTTTGACGTCAAGCTGGCAGAAAAGTTAATAAAAAAAAAAGTAGAAGAGCAACAAAATTAATTATTGCGCAACTAATTAGCAACTAACTAGCAACTAAAAGAAATACTAAAAAATAAAAAAAAATAAATTTTTTCGGAAAAAATTGTTTAAACAAATTAATTTGTTGTTAACTTTTTTCAACTTTTTTTTTTGAATTTGTAGAGCAACAAAATAGCAACTAAATACGCGGCAAAAAAAAAGTTGAAAAAATCATTTTTAAAAAAGTGACCTGCCAGCTTGACGACGGCAAGTTTATAAAAAAAAAAGTAGAAGAGCAACAAAATTAATTTTTGCGCAACTAATTAGCAACTAACTAGCAACTAAAAGAAATACTAAAACATAAAAAAAAAAAAATTTTTTCGGAAAAAATTGTTTAAACAAATTAATTTGTTGTTAACTTTTTTCAACTTTTTTTTTGGATTTGTAGAGCAACAAAATAGCAACTAAATACGCAACAAAAAAAAAGTTGAAAAAATCATTTTTAAAAAAGTGACCTGCCAGCTTGACGTCAAGCTGGCAGAAAAGTTTATAAAAAAAAAAGTAGAAGAGCAACAAAATTAATTTTTGCGCAACTAATTAGCAACTAATTAGCAACTAAATCAGGCAAAAATTTGGAGTCCTCCGCGAAAAGTGACCTGCCAGCTTGACGGACGTCTTTCCTACAATACCTATTCCTATTGTGCGAAAATTCGCATCATCGAAATTTGTCAACCTTGACTTTTTAGGTATGAGTGAGCGGTTTTGAGTTATGATGTTGGAAACATTTATATTACATTTGTATCATTATGTTACTTTTTGTCAAAGGGAAAGATGAGCTATGAAGATTGATGGATGTGGAATCTATTCATTCATGATAACAACAACAATTCGGTTTGGTTTTTCAAGGAAGTATACCAGATTTGAGTTGCCTCAATGCTTAATGTCCGTGAGTAATATGATTTCTGCATTATGTTACGAGTAGCTGCTTTTATGGATTCATTTTAGAGCCATATTGAGCAAGGGATGATTTTGTGTTTAAAACTAAGCTGAGCAAATATTGAACTATGAACTTAGTATGGCGTATTGAAGATGGGGATTTTCAATATTTGTTTTAGTTTGAAAGTAGCAACAGAAATTTTGAGTGAAAAGAAACCCAAGAATTTTAAGTTATGAAATCCAGGGTGATAACCTGGGTATGGTGGCAGGGCAATTGAGAGTGGGATGAGGGGTGGATTACCCCCGGAAACAATGGGGCTCGTAGTTTCCAATGTGGCCTCTAGCTCTCCGCGGAAACTCGCAATGATCAATTGATGCATTAATTACATTTGAGTGTTTTTTAATAGCATCTATAAATGGATCAGAATGCTGAACGCCATCAATTAAATTTGGAGTACGAAATCTCGCCAGCCTTCTGCAAGATTTGCAGCTTTTGCAAAAAATGTAACCATATCTTGCAAGATTGTAAAGTGGTTGGAAATTTAGTGGAAGATACGTCGACAACATTACCTGATCTTCGAAAAAACAGAAATCGAAGACAAAGACAATACTGAAGAAGAAATCGGATTGAAGAAAGATATTTTTTACGCGATAATCGGTTCAGGAATATATCAGGAATAAATCGTACATTTTCCGCGGCTAAAAATGCTGTAGAAATTTGTTCATGTTTCTGGAGGTTTCTGAACACAGTTTTATGGAGAAATATGTTGTGAAATTGACTCAAGAAAAAACGGCTGAAGTTAATTAATTTAAAAAAAACATTAATGGAGCAAACTTAATGCCTTGTCTTCATCCAATTGGATTGTTGAATAACATATTTCGTACATTAACAATGTCAGTAACCAGTGCTAAGTCTTCTTTAAGCGTTCTTGCAAGAATTAAAAATTTGTCATCATTCCAGTGCGGCTCAAACAAGAGTATCGGGACTTGATAGTCCTTTGCTTTTGAATAGGAACTGGACAGGAAAATAGATTTGAATGTCTTAATTTCTTTTTTCTTTTTTTTTACAATTCACTCGCACTCAAAAAGTTATTAATACTCTAAAAATATTTTAGCATGTTCGAGGGAGGAGGGAATGAATAGAAGGATAGGAAAGAATTTGTGGGTGTACAGTCGCCCAAAGCTTAGACTTTTAATTATCAAGTCAAAACCATTTTTCTGAGCTTAGTGACATTCAATCTTAAGCTTGCAGCTTGATTTGAACAAAACAAGACAAAACTCAAATTTTTAAAAACTAGATTTTGAATGGAAATAGCGATTATGGGTGTATTTAACAATTCTTGAACCACACTCTGCTACGTAACCAAGGAATACAAACCGAAGTGTTCATTTTCTTACTTCAAAACTGCGACCGATAGATAAAAAAAAATTTTAAATTAATGCATATTCTGATTTTTAATGGAAACACCCTTAAAAGTGGGCGTGTCTTAAAATTTAAAAAAAAATTAAAGCACTAACTGAGCTTTGATCATCAATTTTTAGGCTTATGTGTAAAACTACAGTTGAATCGAGTAGTTTTTAACGATCTTATACCTGAATAAAGGTATTTTATAAAAATCACGCCCTTTAAAGTGGGCGTATTGAAAAAAATTAGACAAACAATATTTAGACATATAATTTTCATAAACCTAACAAACGGAAAAATGGTTAAAATAGAATATTGGTGCCTTACATTTTTAAAACTAAGTTTTTTTGTTCTTTCATGAAAAGAGAGGTGTAAGCCTAGCCTAAAATCAATTTTTTTTTTCATACAAAATTTTTTTAGTTTCAACTAAGAGACTCGCAAATTTGGGAAATATATATAAGTAACATTAATTTGCAAAAACAATTTTTTATAGTTTCTAATGAAAAGTGATTGTCAGCAACCCCCAAAATCAATTTTTTTGTTTTCATACACAAGATGTTTACGAACAACTAATACACACAGCATTTAATGTTTTTCGCTCTAATATAAGCATTTTTATTTTATAAAAACAATGTTGAGGGTTTTGTATGAAAAGTGGGCATCAGCCACGCCCAAACTTAAATATTTTTATTTAATTGGAAGAAAATTTACCTAAACCTTGCGTGTGCAAAATTTTACCGTTGTGCTTTGATCGTAACTATACAAAAAACGTAATTTAATTTTGCCAAATTGAGGTTGTTGAAAAAAATGGTGATTGTGGGCGTGTTTTTTGGCTTATTTTACCGGTTCAATAACTTAGCCTTACTCTTCAACCAAAGATGATTATATGTATATTCCAAATTACAGCTTTCTAGCTCAAAAAATGCTACCTCTATAGAGTATACATACGGACAGATGGACGGACTGACATACGGACGGACACCACTAAATCGACTTAGGCTTTTGATTTTGAGGGAAATAGACCCCCCTCCCATATACGATTTTTTTCTTGTCTTAACCCTCCCAACCTACCCGCTCTATCTTTTCGGTGCACCTCATACCGATCACCCTCTACCCATATATATTTACATAACGGGAGTGTTAAATGTCTCAAACATAATTTGATGTCAAGTTGCTCGCCATTAATCATAAGTCTCACAAATTTAAAAAGACGCCCACCCAAACGTTAAATTCTCGTTCCAGTAATGAATTAAAATAAGCATTCTGCTATCTTCTAGCTAGATTAATATTTTGTAATATTATGTGCCTTGCCTGTAATAGTAGTTACCAACAAGCAAGGATCGATTACAATTCAGTAAAATATTTTGTTGTATGCGAGGGGCTTCCAAGGAACCAGTAAAATCGATCAATGGTTATATAAAAAAAATCTGACATTTTAAAAGGCTAAGGAACTATTTTTCAGTCAACACCAATACTCAAGAAGTAGCTAAATAATTTCGGTCTAGAAAACCAAACCAAAAATAAAGATTCATCCGAGTCCCTATTAGTAAAAAAAAAAAAAAACTAATTGCGCTCCAGTACTTCCTCTCTGGAATTTCAATTAATTTAAATGATTCAAAAACAAAGCTTAATGAAACAAAATATCAAGGAATAGCTTAAAACGAGAAAAACAGGACGTCTGATGAAAACAACAAATCTAAAAAAAATGTGGTGGTAGATAGGTATGTAGGTAAGGTACCTACCTCTATTAATGACCTAGCTCTAAGCAAAAAAAAAAAAAACATTAATAATATAAAAAATAATAACAAACTCAAAGAGGATGATGACTAAAATGAAAGTGCATTCACATCCACAAAGGAAAAACAGAAAACAAAATAACAGAGAAACTATCTGTTAAAATAAAAAAAAATGCAAAAAAAAAAACAGTCTAAAGGATTGAAAACTATGACGATGGCCTCTTTGCCAAGTGAGGATGTATTAAGGGAGAGGGTATAAAACTCATCAACGTCGCCGAAGTCCATCATATCCTTTTGCACTGCATTCGGTCCTTGATTAATTTTTCATCAAGCAAAACAAGAAATTTAAGGCCTGAAATTCATATGCATTGCGCAAACAGTTCAATGTACATATATAGGTACATAAAGATATAATTTACCTTATGGAGGTACTGATTTTCAGTTTACTAATTGAAAACTAATTATTGACCTGGGTTTGCCAAGGCATTCCGATTTTGAAGTCTGTAATCGAAGTTATACCAACATTTTTTTTTTAATGTAGTGAAGTGTTTATCTTAAGGGCAGTTATGATTTATGAATTTTAAGTGCTCTTTTGGTGTTAAAAAAAGGGAACTGTATTCTACGTATGTGACTGAGTCAAGTTTATATTCAACTAGCGGTTACCGGCGCGCGTTGCTACGCCAAAAAAAAAACACTTATGTGTATTTAATGTGAAATTAAATTTATTTATATATTTTATCTCAATGCTAGCGGATAAGCAATATTTTTGGTCGTTTTGGTTGGTGTATAAATATACAAATTTTTTGGCATACACACAAAGTGCAGTTAATTTGATTGTTAAACTGAACATGATAACATTAATAAATTGTGGCTTGAATATTTTGCTGCATTTGACAAAAATTTGGGAATATAAAATGTCATTTGTTGTGCGATTCAATTCCTTTTCCGATGTTCAAAAGTTGTTTGGAAAATGTGTGGATGGACGATTCTTGCACCAAATGGACACGCACGTTCGTTGAGAATTTGATTTTTTCGACTCAGTTCCATAAATATGATGCTTTTATTCAACGAAAGGAAAACATTTTTATAAAAAAGTTGAAAAAAAAAACTTTGCCAAAAGCCCGCATTTTCCTGTCTTCCACCCGGGCATTCCGCTTAAAAATTTATGAAAAAAACCAAAAAAGAATTTAAAAAAAACTGAACCAAAATTGTTAAAAGCATGCATTTTTTTCCTTCCACCCGATCGGCACGAAACCTTCACAGGAACCCATCCCTGGGCTAAACTATATTTACCCCGAAAATTTCATAAAGATTCATTGGGTAGTTTACGAGTCCATACGCAACATACATACGTACACACATCCATTTATATATATACACTAGCGGTACATGGCGTGCGTTGCTACGCCAAAAAAAAACACTTAGGTACATTTTTATAAAAAGTTGAAAAAAAACTTTGCCAAAAGCCTGCATTTTTCTGTCTTTCACCCTGCCATTCCGGAATTTTCGCCGATGCTTGAAACCGCTTAAAAATTTATGAAAAAACCAAACAAAACTATTAAAAAAATTGAACCAAGTGGCCAAGGCTTTTAACCTGCATTTTTTTTCCTCCCACCCAATCGGCACGAAACCTTCACAGGAACCATCCCTGGACTTAACTATATTTACCCTGATTTCAATAAAGATCCATTGGGCGGTTTAAGAGTCCATAGACAACATACATACAAACATACATACATCCATTTTTATATTTATATAGATATAATTTTCTTTAGTGGTTTTTGTTATTTACTAGCGGCCCACCCCGGCTTCGCACGGGTATTTAACTAAAATTTCAAAAATTATTCATTTTAACAAACTACAAATTGCGTCGAGGGTTGTTAAAAAAGATGTAAAGAAAGGGATAAATGCGGCAAAGGAAATTTTATCTGTAGCTCTAATTGTAGCTCTAACTGTTTTAAAATTGAGTCCGTACAGCACTACAAATACCTTGGAGTACTCATTGATTTCAACTTGAATTGGAAGGACCACATCGAAACCATTAAAACCCATATGTTATTGGTGACCCGAAAAATGTACCTTGTTAAACAGTACTGTTCAAATAAAGTTTTGAAGATGATCTATTATGGTCTAGCGCACTCTAAATTGCAATATGGCATCACTAGTTGGGGTGGTTCGTTCTTTAACTTTTTTAGACCATTGCTAACAGTTCAAAAGCACTTAATTCGAATTATTTGTAATAAGAAACTGATTTACTCATAGCTGGCCTCTATTTAAAGACTTGCGTGTCCTACCAATGAGACACCTTTACATTTTTAAAGTACTAAAGGAATTTTTTAAGAAAAATGGTAATATTCCTAGCAGGAATTCCCAACTTTACAATCTGCGCATCAATACCTTGCATCTCGTCAACGTAAATTTTGCTAACAATACACACTTTACTAAATTCTACACCTACACTGCACCTTCCATTTTCAATAAACTCCCATTCTCTGACAGAACTACTGCAAACATTCACTCCTTCCAACAAAAATTAAAGACCCTGGTTATTTATGATTGATAATGCTAATATTGAATCAATTTTGTGAAGTTTTTCTTTCTTTTTTTATCAAAAGCACAAATTAACGTCAAGTTGTAGGTATCTATCCTAATGTTTTAATTATTTATTGTATCTATGAATTTTTCTTCATTATCTTCTTTTTAAATTCAATTATTGAAATTGTATAATTCTGTATTTATATCTAAAACTGATTGTTACCCCACATCAGATCAGATGTAATAAATATAAGTATATCTTTAAATATCATTCCACACTAACTCTTGAGTTAAAGAATGAACATTATTATTTTATTTCCACAATTATCAGTATATACATACATTGATTGTCAACTAATTTTAGGTTTGGATTAAAATTAAAATAAAAATTGAATTGAATTGAGGATCGGATTTATTATTTTAATGAATTTTTATTTTTATTATTTTTGTATTACATATCATACAAATATTATAAATGTGAAAGTTTGGATGAATAGACGTTTGTTGCTCAATCACGCCAGGATGTATGAACGGAGCTGGATTATCACAGAGGTAGAGGTCTAGAAAAGCATACAGGACAGGCTACTTTTTATCCCCGTAAAATGTATGGTTCCCTCCATATCCAGCCGTAAATTGGGTCTGGGTTAAAAGTGTATGGCATTGGGTTTTGGTTCTTCAGAGCTGTTCTTGCCACAATATTTATTTATTTATAAAACATTAAATGCAATTATAACTTCTCCAGTTTGTCAAGGTCATTGAACGTAAAAAAAAACAGAGCTCTAAATACTTAATAGTTAGTTTAATATTAAATATTTAAGGTAAGTATTAGGAATATTGAACCAATTTTAAAAGATAATAGAAGGAAAGAGTTATTGGCTGAAAAGTAAAGAGGGGGTACAAATCGTCCTGAATTTGATCTTATAAAAAAGACGTTGCGTCGTACCATGCTAGCGAACTTGGCTAGGAACTATACAGTGTCCTTTGATCGAATTATGAGCTCCGCTACTCTCTTCAGTTATACTTGGGTTTAAATCTTACAATTTGTTATTTTTTTTAACAAAAGACTTCGATTAGATATTCGTTCACTGTGGCGTATGTGGAATTTTTTTTTAAATTCTATAAGTAAAAATGGGGATAAAGATATCGTTATGGGGTGGTTATGATAATCTCAAGTTCGTCCGGAGGCTTATTAGTATAACTGATGACAATATGATAAAGAAGAACGAAGAACCAGCGAAAGACCACTACGAAAAAAAATAATGTGATGAAAAGTGGAAACAGAGGAAATTCGTTTTCACTATTCCGATTTATTATAGGGGGCTATCAAAAAAAATAATTTTCATAAGATGCAGCCCAAGGTTAGGAAGCACATATACAATTGGCGCGCGCAGGGTCAAAAGTCCACAGGCCAAAAGTCCTTAATGGAATTTTGACCCACTGGGTCGGTCAGAAGTCCATAAATGCATTATGGACTTCTGACCCACCTAAGTGAGCCAAAAGTACACACGAATGTGGGCCACAAGTTCATAAGTTATAAAGGGAAGTGGGTCTCAAGCCCATAGTTAAAAATGCAAATAAAAAATGTAATTTGCATATGCATACCAAATATGAAAAAAAAAAAACAATTACATAAAATTCCATAACAAAAACAAAACATAGTTACAAACAAACTTTTCTGTTATTAGTATCTAACAATTTGTTACCTAAATTTTATCTTAGAATATTGAAAAACGAACAATAAAGTATTTTTACGTCCAAACTTCTTCAGCTTAGGTAATAAGAGTTTGTTTTTTTTTCTTTTTCTAATCTCCAAAGAGTTTGAATTATTTTGATTGATCTTGGTAAAGCAGTTTTTTAAGTCACTGCGGTTTTGTATTTGATTATTCTAGTAATTAATAAAATCAATGCAAAATCGCTCGATTTAAGAGTAAAGGCTAAGTTTTTGAACCGGTGAAATCCACCCATAATAGCCATTTTTGTTTTACAACCCCTATTTGGCAAAATCAAATTGTTTTTGGTACACTTACGATCATGATCAAATCACTACTTCTAAATTTTGCACACGCAAGCTTTATGTAAATCTTCTCTTAATTAAATAAGAATATTTCAGTTTGGGCATGGCTGTCGCCCACGGCCCACTTTCCTTACAAGACCATAATAAATAATAATAATAATAATAATAATTAATAATAATCGTCTGTCCGTCCAACACCATTGTATATACATTTTTATAGTAATTTCATGGAACATTTTATTATAGTTCTGAACGTCGTCAATGGAGGCACTAGTTGTCTTATCTACTTTACATCAAATGTCTTCTATTGTTGTTTTTGCTTCCCATAGCAGTTTAGACAAAAACCACTAAAATTACTCCCCGATCAAAGCTTGTGAACGTCGTCCATAGATGGCGCACAAAACGTTCCGCTTTTTGGGAATACTATAGATTTTAAATACAATGATGTAAATTAGATAAGACATCTAGTGCCGCCATTGACGACGTTCAGAACTAAAATAAAATGTTCCATGAAATTACTATAAAATATAAATACAATGGCCATGATACAACTATACAAGGTAGGGCATTCCAATTCTCATCTTTTTTACGATCTGCGCAGCTACGTCACTGGCACGCAATGAAGTTTTCGCTTTCTCGTTTTTGCCTTCCTGTTTTAATTTTTGTTTCGTTCTACGCATGCATATAGTATGTCAGTGTTGTGCAGTCTACGTCACTGGCACGCAATAGAGTTTGACGTTTTTCATTGTATCATGACCACAGACCAATATACAGACCGCCAACTCGTACTCCTCTTGCCTGAAACACCCTCGAAATATTTTTTCCTGTCTGTGAATACGTGTACATCTCTCTCTGTGCATTTTGTAATGGCAACTATACCTGCGTATGCCATTTATTTTGTAGGTGTGTTTGCTAAATGGGTTTTAAAAGCAAGGGAGAGCGTCACACTCTCAAAATAAATGGCATATCAGCTGATTTTTAGCTTGTAGGCAAAAAGAGAGACCATACAGTGAGTTGGCGGTCTGTATCTTATTGGTCCGTGATCATGACCAGTGCCATTTATCTTGTTTAGTTGTATCATGTACCAAAGCAATGTTATGTCAATTTTTTGACAGAAATGCATAATCTGGCTTTTTTTTCTTTGGACACGAAGTTCAATTTTTAGTGGTGATTTTTTTTCGCACGCAAAATCCAGCACTCTCTGACGAAAAATTTTAAAATTCTTAAAAAGAATATTGTTTCAAGCCGGGAACAAATTGCCACAACTTTCGAAAAGTCAAATTTAAAAAGGTAAACATCTTAGTTATGGGAAAATAAATTTTGAAAATTGATCCAAATATGTAGTAAGCAGGTACGTTGTAAAAATAAAGCCGACTTACCAAAAAGTGAAAAACACATATTATACAAATTAACTTCCCAAGCAACTCACCTGGAAATCAATAATAAGAAAAACAAAATTATAAACATTACCTCTACAATGTTCTTAAAAGTAAGGTTATATTGGAATGCATAACGTATTTAAAATAACTTAGCAAAGGTAACATAATATTGCGCATTACCTTCTTATTTATTTTTCTCGTGTTATGATGCACCATGCATCTCTGCATTTTTTCCTTTGCGGTAAAAAACTGTCTTTTATTGGCAAACATAACCTTTATCAGAACCATTTTGTCATGTGACCACACTGGCCATGGCCACCCGGACTCGTATGTCGCGCATACCTTCACCGCTTCACCCGATTCTCAATCAATATCGCACTGCAACACCGACAAGCAAAGCTCCACCGACACCGGTAACAAGTAACAACACGAACACGACGCCATGACACACACAAAACCGAATTCGAATCAAATTACAATTAAAATGCTTGAAATTTCAACTTTTCACCGTTGAAAACGAATTTTAATGCTTAAATAAACTAACTCTACCACTTTTTGTAAAATAATATTGACTTCATATAATCGCACTTTACAAATCAAATTTTTAAATTATTATATAACACCAACCGATCGCGGAGCAAACTGACAATGGACAAAATGAACTCGTTCAATTAGTATGTCAAAAAGCATTTAAGCACGAATGACATCAACCACAGTAGGATAGGTTACATTCTGATTACATGGGCCGAAGTTCATGGCAAATAGTAGAAAAAGACAACAAAGAATGATAAGAGCGAATGTGAATGATGAAAGATGGAGAATGATATTTGATTGCTGTATGGTCTATTGACAATATTGTACCTAAATGTTAAAATGCGATATATTGTGGCAACAAATATTATCTTGCGTCATATACCTACATAAACTTACGAAAAACGTTTATTTATGTACATATGTAATATGTGTGTTGTGTAGGTAAGATAAGTTTTATTTATATTCATAAGAAATCGATGTGAATCGCTCTAAAAACTAAATTGACTTTATGCTACGTTTTTATCAGGGCAAAAAATGCAGCAAATTTCCAAATTCGACTCCGTTTTACATACAAAATCAAATTTCGATTTTTTTTTAATTGAACAAAATTGAGGTTGCAAATTATGTGAAAACAAATCAAACGCAACTAAATTCAAAATAATTGAACAGATATTTTTTAAATGTCAATTTGGAAACAACATCCAAGGCAACGGCAAAAGTAAACAAAAAAAAAAACAAAACAAGAAGAAAGAATGAAAAGGTTGTAAAAAAGAAATAGAAGGAAGATAGCTTGGTGTCAAACCAAATGCACAAACCTAGATAAAAACTGTTTTTTATCAAATTTACAAATTACCTTATTTCGGTCCAAATGAAAAGGTAGTATAACCATCACGATGAACTAAATGCTAAATGGCGGGCCCAAATGACGATCACAAAACGAATCATGAAAGAAAAGGCGTTAGTATTTTGCATCACAAATGATCTCTTGAATTGTAAAGGCAGCTAGTTTTTAAAGAAGTTCTGGGATATTCAGGGGGAGTCATTGTATTTAAAATCTATAGTATTCCCAAGAAGCGGAACGTTTTGTCCATCTATTGACCACGTTCACAAGCTTTGATAAGAGAGTAATTTTAGTGGTTTTTGTCTTAACTGCTATGGGAAGCAAAAACAACAATAGAAGACATTTGATGTAAAGTAGATGAGACAACTAGTGCCGCCATTGACGACGTTCAGAACTAAAATAAAATGTTCCATGAAATTACTATAAAAATGTATATACAATGAAGATGCTTTCATCCCCTCGATCCTGACTTGTTGCTGCTTTGCTTACTTTTTATTTTCAGTGTTTTTTATAGTTCTCAGGGTCGAAGGTGTGACTGTGAACAAAAGTGGGTCTCCGTCCAATCTTAGGAGCTATTAAGGAAACTATTTCATCCATAGTATGTTGTGCCTTGAAATAAAGGCCGTAAAGGTAACCTAAAATTCTCAAAATTCGATTTAGAATCTGATACCTGATAGATTTTGCTAATGTTCGTAAACTTAAGTAGAATCTTCAACACTTGATCTGAGATAAGCCTTCTCACCTGTCTCAAATGAATGAATGATGGAAACAACAAAAAACAATTATAGTTGTTTTTTTTTTTTTCTTTTATTTTACACAATTTATCGCTTTAAAAAAAAAATAAATAAATAATTACAAAAAACAAGATAGGTAACCACTATAGCATATACGAAAATTACTTCATTTTGAGTTTTCTGGACTTGGAAAGGATGTCATCTTTGGAAATTAGATTGAGTGACCAAAATAGAATCCAAAGTGGAAAACAAACACTCGTTAGCATTGTATACAGCCAGTTTCCATAAATCTGAAAGCAAAACTTAAATGAATGCAGTTTTTGTAGGGGCCAACAAATGAACTTACAATTGAATCCACTAGTCCATAAGTGATGGCGTCCATTGATGCATTAAATGCTTTAAGGCACAAATTAATGAGTGAAAGTTCGGGGAATGTGGAAATTGTTAGAATCAGTACTTGCAAATATATAACAACCAAAGGATTCAATAGGAATGTATAAATAGTAGTAAAGAACTTGGACGAATTTCCGTGTTTAGTATCTATGAGAATAGCTACGGGACAGCTAACCACAGCTATGGAGAATCCCAGAGCAAAATTTAGCAAACCGATCACGAGAAGAGCCGATCCCATTGCTAAAAGCGATGCAACATGAAGTAATTCCAAGCCAGCCGAGTCCAAGTGAATAAAAAATGGCATAAAGAAGCCCAGGACTGTAACAAATGATAGGAAAAACGTCACACCAACTGGAGTAGGAATTTCATTTTCAGCAAAGAAATTCCCCAGAGAGCTGTTCAATGGGAGAAGGTTCGCTATAGTTCCAAGGCAAGCCACTATTCCCATGAAAATTAGAACTTTTATGTATGGCAGTTCATTTTCCTGCTTATTGCTTTCCTGCTTCTTCTCCTTATTCTCGAAATCAATGTCTTCTTCATTGACATTGCTCAGACTCAGCCAGAGTAGGAATGCTTTGATGTACAGAGGACCAGCCATAAGAGCCAGACATGGCATAAAATCGCCAATTGAAATGAATCTATCATTCTGGACGAGAATGTAAAAGAAATAACTTTGATGGAATCGCTCGAGAAGATTATTCAGACTCCTAGAAATACCCTCGACGGTTTTGAGCAAAATAACAGCAGCAGCAATGTTTCTGTTGTTTGAATTTGTTGGAGAACTTCCTTTTACAGCTTCCAGAGTCAAGGATTCGATGCGGTGCCGATGAAAAAGACCATGGTTGCCAGTTGGGACACCATTTGCTTGGCTTGCAATCATAGCAATGATGTTTTTAAGGTTTTCCTTCACTGTCGTCTGGGATGCCTTGCGTTTCTTTTTATGGATTTGTTTATAGCCCGAGGGCACTCCTTCGCGAACTGCCAATCGTTGAACCAAATTAAACATGTCCAGATTCGGCAGCTGGCCATTAAGACCTTCTATTTTCACGTCAATATACTCTGCAGAGGGAAAAGTATTTATGTAATGCAAGGACAATGTTATCACAAAACATCTTACCGGCATCAAAGTCCTGAATTTCTAAATTCAAAGCGGCTTGCAGAGCACCTGCTCTTGCAGGGAGGTTGCCACTGTTTAATACCGACATATCTCCCATGCCTCCACTGTAGTATGCTTCCAACCAAGCATGCACACCTAATTGCTCCTGTTCGGTAACTAGGAATATCAGATCTTTGGCCCAGTAGTTCTTTCCTGTGATCAGTTATCAATTACATAAATTTTATCACAAAACTAATTAGAATCTCAAAAAATCTTACTCCTTGCAAACTCCGCAAATGCCAACAGGAGAGGAACACTAGGTGTAATATCGGGATGGACAGAATTAGGTGGTCGATATGGTGCGGAAAACACAATGCCTTCAGTTGATCCGATTCTAGGAGCACGAAGTATGCCATAGACATTTTTGCCCTGAAAAACCTTACCTCCTCCGAAAGGATAGTTTAGTGTGAAGTTGTGAACATGAGTTTCCAAGCCGATTTGTTTCATTTTAGCTTGAATCCAGGCATAAGGCATGTTAGTTCTGTGATCGTCTCGTTCCTTCTTAAGCTCGTCCAAATAAGTTTGTGCTAATCGTCCTGAATCTGGCTTAAGTTCAGAGTATACCAGGCCTTAGGAAAATATCAAGAGAATCGGTAGCGATAAGTTTTTCTTTTACATTTTATCTATACAAACCTGGTGATAAGGCGTTTTCCGACAAATAAGTGGAATGATTAAAATCTGGGTGGCCTAAGCAAACGAACCAAGCTAGACCAGCTATATACATAACAAAACATATTTTTCTGTTGTGTTTAGTTAAACTACGACCCAATTTGTTTCTTTGATTTAGGGATGGATTGGTAAGAAGTCCCATTTTTTTGCAGAAATTATCTGGAAAACCGAATCAGAATCACACTAGAATTTGCGAAAATTTGTTCTCGTAGGTTTTCAGTTTTTGAAGTTTTGTTTATACCACCAGTGTTCGATGGGGCGGGGGAGCGAAATGTCACAGAAGGGAAATTTCAAAATAATGGGTTTATTTCAACAATAAAGGTATGCCTGCACTTCTTTCTTTTTGCTAGTCATAAGTTCATAAATGCAACCTTTTTAACCTGTTGCAACTATGTTTTGAATCTGATGACATTTTATGTTGCGTTATTGAAATCAGATGAAAGCCAAATTAATAGATGTATTTATTCCTGTAACATTGTGCATGATACAACTACTAAAGATAGCGCCTTCCAATTTTCATTTTTGCTTCGTTCTGCGCATCTACGTTACGAACACACCTGAAGTTTTCACCTTCTTGTTTTCGCCTTCCTCTACGTCACGTTCACACAATCGGTACGTGACTGATGTTCACCATCGCCGGTTCACCACCGCCGGTTTGCCACGAGAGCTGGGCAGGGAGTGTGAAATACTTTTAAGATGAGGCCCCACTATCTGACACTAGATAAGCGGAACTGGATAGCTTGTATTAAAGTGTGTACCACACAATGCAGCAGTGTCGGATAGTGCGGTATACCATGCATCAGATCAATGCGTCATCTGTCATTCTTGTTAATATTTTTTTTTATAAAAATATGAAAAATGTATTTACGAGAACGGTGGAGTTTTATCAACTATTTGTGGAAGTAGTAAACAAAACAAAACAAGAAGAAAAAATGAAAAGGTTGTAAAAAAGAAAAAGAAAGAAGATAGCCTGATGTCAAACCAAATAATGTGTGGAAACCTAGA
The DNA here is from genome assembly GCA_916050605.2 of Platycheirus albimanus. NCBI lineage: Eukaryota > Metazoa > Arthropoda > Insecta > Diptera > Syrphidae > Platycheirus > Platycheirus albimanus. The sequence continues at coordinate 304,652,586 of OU696696.1, read as the reverse complement.
TGAAAACACTTTTTTTTGCAAATTTTCAAACGTAGTATTAAGTTCAATATTTTGATTTAACAAAAAAACAAAAATAGAAAATTGACAACTGCACTGAAGTTAAACTTTTTTGTTGGTTAAAATTCCAACTTTGCCGCTGAAGTGCAGTTTCTCTGCTGCTTAGTCCGGTCTAGCCTTTAGTGTCGCATCGGTGTAGTTCAAGTGCCATTTGAAAAAAAGTAGCATCGATCCGCTGACGCAGTGTCATATAGTACGGTCTTAGCTTACCCTGCAGCCACACATGCCAGCTACTGGCAAGCAAGTTACTACATGTATTAAAGAAAATGTGAGTGTATTGCAACTGTCTCGCCAGTAGCTGGCATGTGTGGCGTCCGGATAAATAACAAAGATAGTTTTTTGACAGATTGGAAAACAGAATCGAGGTAAGTTTTCTGTTTAATGAAGAAAATGAAGAAACAAGTGTGGAAACAGAATTTGAAAGCGCAGGTCTCATACGATTTGAAATTTGTTTACATCTGAATTTTTTTTTAGGATTGAATGTAAAACCATCACACATTCCTTCACACTTTTTTTTTTTGACATGTCGTACTACACTGTGGGATAGTGTGGAAATACCTTAAGCAGTATATCTAGATAGTTTTATTCATACACTCTGACTTGTCGCGAGAAATCTTATTTGCATGCTTTTTCAATTTAAATATAATTTACTCTTTTTTGACTAAAGTTTTTGGTTCTTTTAAATATTGGTACTTTTAAAACACATAGGTAGTCTTCAATATCATATTAATTCATTCATACAAAATAATTTATTTTGTTTTTCAGTTTTTTGGCATTATGCGTAAAGGCGCGTCCATATTATGCCGAATGATGCCGATCGGCAAATGCCGAATGATGCCGATCGGCCGTGCCGAACAAGTATCCATTTGATTCGGTTTGAGTTCGGTTCGGTTCGGGACGGTTTTCGGCACATCCATACTTATTCGGCTTGGCCGATCGGCACAGGCCGATCGGCATCATTCGGCATAATGTGGACGAGCCTTAAGGTATCAACAAATCCCACTAACAATGGCACACGCACAGTCCTGCTTCGGTTTTGAAATAAGCCCCAAAAACATTATTCACCCCAGCATCTCCTTTTTTTTCGAGAGTCGTGCCGAAAACCTCACTGTGACAGCTTAGCTTAAAAAATACCAATAAAATGTTTGTTATGAAAACCTTCCGTAATTTTATTTATTTGAAAAGATTTTTGTTAACATTTATATAACAAAATTTAAAAAAAATTGCTTAGTACCCTTTACGTCCACGAAACCTTTGCCGATTGTCCAACTAAAATTACAAATTGTTTACATTCAAAGGTCAAACAAATATTCACTAAGGTCTAAGGAAGCAACTTACAATAGATCTCTTGCATTCGAAAAATGTGTTTCGCAGCACCTGGCACTCTTCTGGGACTGTATGCGATTGCAGGCACTGTCTAGGAGTATTCTTGTCCTATACAAAAAGAAAAGAATTAACTGAAATGATTTTTAGAGTCGAAGGATGGTGGTTCACCTTTTTGCAGCAATCACTCTCTAGCAAGCACATTTTCAAATCTGCTCGAACTCCAGCGCAGGCTGAATTATCAGCCAGCTTTTCATCACCTTCATATCGCATCATCTTGGTGGTGTTTTTAATAAAAAGTAACTTATATGTTCCCCCAAAAAAAAGAATAATCACAATTATTTTACTTTACTTCGAGTGGTGAAAAGAAAACTGTGATACATATCAACATTTGTCAGCTGTTTTGTGTCAAAAAATGACAGTCAAGCCGTAAAGTACGTTCAGGAAACTCAGATCTGGACATCGTTTTCTGAACATGATTTCTCGACTTTGATAGATAGAAATGAAAATAAAATTCGGAGAAGTGGTTTATTTTAGTCAGTTTACTTGGATAAATTTCTTTATAAAAAATCTGATGGACCCAACAAATATAAAGCTGTGTCTTGTCCTAGTTCAGTAATCGTAAAATGTACAGCTCCTTTTTTTCTCTGCCTTGGTCAAAGGGACAGGATGAGCGTTTCATTCAGAGCTACGTTTTCTGAACATGCTTACAGCATAGTTCTTCTTCTGCTAGATGAAGTGGATTTTTTTAATTTAAGTTTGTTAAATAGAATTTGGGTTATTTTTTGTAAACAAAAATGCTGCTTATAAGGTAAATTCATATTATAACTTAGCAAATCTACTAAATTGCTTGTTTTCAAGGACTTATCATCGAATTTCGCGGAGACAACTTTGTAAATATATCCACCAATGGCACAAACCGACCGGATTCGAAACTGGTATACAGGTGTACAACTGTATAACGCGATCGAATGTACCCCTAGTGTTGCGAAATGAGCACATTGCAACTTGGTACACTTGTGGTCCAACCGTGTATGATTCCTCGCACTTGGGTCATGCGAGTTGTTATGTTAAACTTGATATCATTCAAAAAATCCTGCGAAATCACTTCAAAATAAATCTTGTCACTGCCATGAACATCACCGACATTGATGATAAAATTATTAAGCGTAGCCAGGAGAATGGCAAGCCATGGCAGGAATTGGTAAAGACTCATGAATCTGAATTTTGGGATGACATGAAGAAGTTGGGTGTTTCAGAGCCAAATATCAAGATCCGAGTCACAGAAAATATTCCACAAATTGTTGCATTTATCGAGAAAATCCTCAAAGACAAATCAGCCTATATTGGACGGGATAATTCGGTTTACTTTGATGTTAGCACTCATTCTGGGTATGGAAAACTACAAAAACTCCATATAGAGTTGATAAACCATGAAATAAAAGAATCCACAGTTGATTTCGCCCTTTGGAAGATTAAAAAAGAACCCAATGAGCCATCATGGCCATCACCGTGGGGTGAAGGTCGTCCAGGTTGGCACATTGAATGCAGTGTTTTGGCCAGTATGATTTTTGGCAGAGGCATTGACATTCATGCTGGAGGCTTAGATCTCAAATTTCCTCATCATGAAAATGAAGAGGCACAGAGTTGTGTGTTTCACAAGACTCCACAGTGGGTTAACTATTGGCTTCATACAGGTCATTTGAGCATTTTTGGTCAATCGGAAAAGATGTCGAAATCTCTCAAAAACACTATTGGCATCGATGAAATGCTTCAGTCCTATTCTAGTGATGACTTTCGAATGGCATGTATGCTGTCCAACTATCGCAATTCAGTAGAATATGGAAATAAAATGATGAATACAGCTAAGAATACTCTTAAGAGATTTTTGGAATTCAATTCTAATGTTCAGGCATATTTGGAAGGCAAGAAAAGTGGTGTATCGATAGATTCAAACAAAATTCTTCAAGTACTTTCACAGTCCAAACTTCGCATTGACGAGAACCTTAAAGATGATTTCAATACATCTCGGTGCGTTGGTGTTTTAGTCGAACTTGCATCAACTGTTAATAAATCTATGAATTCCGCTACTGAAGCAGGAGAGGTATTTGCATCTAATCTGGACACAGTGATGGCAGTTAGAAATTTCGTAAACAGTAATTTACAGATGTTTGGTTTTCAATTTGGTGAAGCAGTACAAACAAGTGATAATAGTTTAGATTTCACATCTTTGTTGGATGATCTGGTCAGTACTAGAAGTAAAATAAGAGAACAAGCAATGGAAGTGAAGAATAGGGAACTGTTTCAAGTGTGTGACGAAATAAGAAATTGTTTAAAAAGAAATGGTATTGAGCTCAAGGATCATAACCAAGGAAGCACATGGAAATTGATTAAATAAATTAAGATTAAATTGACAAGTTTTTTTTTTGTTGTTGCATTATGCAGTTTTACGCCCGGAGATCAATAGCTTCGCCATCTGTCGAAACAAAAATTTGTTCAAATCTCAACAAATATTGAATTTCTCAAAAATGCTAATGTTGGCAGCAACTGGCCTGCACTCCGGCACTTGTCTTTAAAAAAAAAAAAAGACGACCTGCAAGCTCGTTCTGGTATTGCAACGGGTTTTTTTTTTATCCATACAAGACATTGTGTTGCCGTTTTCGTCGGGTTTTCTCAGTGTGTGACCTTCCCAAAGCCTTTTCTATTGCATAGTGCCTGCATCCAACTTTCAATGTCGGGTTCTGTTTCATAATTAAAATGTATTAATTTCGATTGCACTCAACGGATCTTCAAAAAGTAGTAAACAACGGTTCACGAATGCCTACAGCCTGCTTGAAGTGTTGGCGGAGCTTTGCCATGTTTCAGAAGCATGTAACATGGCATATTTAACGTTGGATTCGAAGAGTTTCAACTCGATGTGTAGCCACTTTTCGCTGGATATTTCCTATTCACGTCCGTTGAAAACTGTCCAGACAATTTAACAGCATGACCTCATCTTTTTTGCTTTGGCCGTTGTCATTGATTAAATCTTATTTTCGTTGATCCTTAGGCCAGCTAATCCTCCATTCATTTGTAGCGAATGACATATTTGATTTAAACCAGAAAGTCGTTTTGTATGCCATGAGACATACCAATATCGTTGGCATAATAATCATGTGGCTTTAGTTTGTTGAACGGAACAGGAAGCATGTCTTCATTTCAATTTTTCGTGATAAAGACTACTCTTGACGCACATCAAAGGAGTCATAAAGTTGTCCGTTTAAAATCAACCATTTCTATAATATTGGAATGAAAAGTTTTATTTAATTTCGCATTATATTTCAAGTTTATTATTTTAAGAGAATGAAAGAATTAAAGGGGCAAGTGGTTACTTTCAAAGCAACAACGTCCAAGTAAGTTGAAAAATTTATGAAAGTACAATAAAAGTACTAATAAAATACTATTTCAAGCTTATACCAATACCAACTTCTAATAAACTAAAAATTAATTATAAAAGGGATTATAAGTAACCCAATGTGCCCGATTCTGCTCCTGTTCGCTTTTATGGCTGGTAAACAACGACTTGTAGACGTTGGTAGCTTTAGGGTCATGAGCAACACTATAATCATCTTTCAATCGCTTGATATCAGGGTCTTCTAAAGACTTCGGACCATGTCTCTTGTTCGATGAAACAAAGTTATTTTTAGCAAGTTTACTTGTACCACTGCAATTAGGATCATTTATTCCTTGTGTAGACAATGTTGGTGTTGTTTCGGTGCTCGGTTCGTCTTCAACAGGATGTTCTGTTGACTTTAGTTCAATCTTGGCTTCTTCAACTACATCTTGCTTTGCAATAGTTTTTGATGTCGTCGCTGTGGAGTTTACACTTTTGGATTTAGATTTTTTAGAAGCTTTTTTCCTAGCCGCTCGCATCTCAACTTTAACTTTCATCAATTCAATGTCTTCATCGTTCCCATTCAAGACTATAACATCTTCAATCGAATAGGGCAACTGACATAATGGACAAGTGTTGGCTTTGATTTGTTTAAATGCGCGTTCTGAGAAAACACATCCACATGTCCACAAAGCATTGAAGCGAAAGTTTCCAGACATTTCAATTCCCATTAATTTGCAAATATACGGAGAACCTCTTGGATCAAGACCACCGTCAGTTTTATTGCAATCTTTGAATGCTGGATTGGGAGTAAGACACAAATCCCTGATGTCACGCATACCTTTGATGTGGCTCGAAGATTCTGGCATCTTCTCTTTCTCCAATAGTTGTTCAATAACGTTTTGTTTGGAATAGAGACGGCCTAGGGTGCACATGACAATAGGTTCCTGAAGACGTTGTTGGGTAAGAGCACAGTGTAACCAGCGGAATTGGCGTTCAGCATCTTTGTCTTTCTATAGAACGAACAAAAAATCATTTGTTGAAAAAAATAATGACAAAGTCGCGAAATGGTAAGCGAAAACTATAAAGAATTTATTTACCACTTCAGCTTTTTTCTTAAGTCTCACTAACTCATCTCGACGGGGGATCGTACCGCCATCACATCCCATTTTATTTGAGTTTTTGTTTTTTTTTTTTTTTTTTTGTGAAATAAAACTTTTTATTAAAAACTTTTGCGAAATACTTTGATCGAAAAAGTCAACATCAACACAAGAATGATGACATGAAAGGTTTGTTCGCTTACATTTTGTTTATTAGCCAATTTGTGATGTCAATTTAACGACTGTAAAAACCGAAACGCGCTACTGGCTGTCAAGATAAATACCAATTCAGCCACCTGGAGGATTTACATTGCACTGCAACATCTTGCTCTGAAATTGTCAAGAAAAGTACTACGTTTTCATTAGGGCCGAAATTTGGATATTTGAAAATTTGCTAAAAAAGCGTTTTCATCTAGGTTTGCACATTTGATTTGACAAAAGACTATCTTCTTTCTTGTTCTTTTGTACAACCTTTTCATTTTTTGTTCTTGTTTTGATTTGTTTACTTCTGCCGTTGCCCTGGTTTTTTTTTACAAAATTGTTATTTTGTATTGTTTACTTCTGCCGTTGCCTTGCATGTTGGTTTGTTTACTTTTTCCGTTGCCTTGGATTTTGTGTCAAATTGACATTTTAGAAAATATTCTATTCAATTGTTTTCAATTTAGTTGTGTTTGATTTATTTTCACATAATTTGCAACCTTGATTTCGTCCAAATCAAAAAAAAATTTAATTTTATTTTGTATGGGAAGTGGAGTCAAATTTGGAAATTTTCTACGAAATCACCTTTTTTGCCCTAATGAAAACCTAGTATAATGGTGGATTTACTTTGTTCTGCATAATTGAATAAATGTGCCTTTACATGGAGCTGCAAGCCCTGAGTTGCAAAAAAAGAGGATGCAAAATCAATAAATCGTACTTGTGTGATAGAGAGGGAAGGCAAAAATGCAGACGTCTTCATGGATGTAGATTATAGGAAAATTATAGATGCAGCTTGAAAATTATAGTGAAGACGAACATGTTTAAGGTGGCTTTACATGGAGTTGCAAATGCAGACGAAAACGCAACAACAACAATCATAGTGCAGACCACGGACCAAGTAGATACAGACCGCCAACTCACCATATGGTCTCTCTTTTTGCCACCAAGCTAATAATCAGCTGATATGCCATTTATTTTGAGAGTGTGACGCTCTTTCTTGCTTTTAAAACCCATTTAGCAAACACACCTAAAAAATAAATGGCATACGCAGGTATAGTTGCCATTACAAAATGCACAGAGAGAGATGTACACGTATTCACAGACAGGAAAAAATATTTCGAGGGTGTTTCAGGCAAGGGAAGTATGAGTTGGCGGTCTGTGTATGGTCTGTGGTGCAGACGATGAAAACGAACATGTTCATCTTCACTATAATTTTCAAGCTGCATCTATAATTTTCCTATAATCTGCATCCATGAAGACCGTCTGCATTTTTGCCTTCCCTCTCTATCACACAAGTATGATTTATTGATTTTGCATCCTCTTTTTTTGCAACTCAGGGCTTGCAACTCCATGTAAAGGCACCTTCATCTTCATCGTCTGCGCTATGATTGTTGTTGTTGCGTTTTCGTCTGCATTTGCAGCTCCATGTAAAGCCACCTTAATGCAAAAAAGAAAAATACAACACATAAAAGTCATACTTGTTCGATAGAGAGGGGAGATAAAAATAAATATAAATCAAGTATATAGAAAGTAGGAAAAATCATGATTATGCAAACAAGAACAAACTTCGTTCTTTAAATTCTTGATCCGTGGGTCAACTTTATTTAATCCTTGGAAATCGGTTGGTTGACTCCTGAACTACTCTTGAACCACCGTCTTAACTTGATGAACCACAAATGTAGAACAACTAGTACTAAGAAAAATATTACTATTTCATAAAAAAAAATACGTGCCTTTCAATAGAAGTGCTGTTCCGCATAGTGTCATCTTCCATCTTCAAAGTTCACAAAGTACACGGTACAAAACCATACAAGCAAGAATAAAAACAAAATTTAAACAATTTAATGGCTGGGTGCTGTATGAATAGGGTAGGCCCTGATTGGTATCAACATGGCGATGCCCAGCGTTGCAACTGTGTCATACGCATCAATTGTGCTTATTTTACCTCCAAGTGGTAGCCATCGGGTACTGGTCTTGTCCACCCGGACTTGACTTGCTGAACTTATAAGCGCGAGTGTTGATCACAGAAAAATAGCAACACTATAATTGCCCTGCCATAAAACTCCTCTGTTTCTCTTTTGGGTAGCAGTTTATTCTGTACGAACCCCTCAGAAAGCAAGCGAGCGGCGGATGAGCTTCCAATTAAGTAAACCAACGGCGACGCTTACAGACAATATGGTAGGCACCCCATTGAGCTACTTCGACATATTCGGAGCTCAGGTCTTTGGGTCCTTTCACTACTATTAGTCAGGGTAGTGAAATAGAGAAGGTGGCGGATGAGCCCATATAGGACCAACGGCAGCTCTCACATCCCCGTAGTGGGTTACTGACTCTGGATTTCTCCAGCTCCTTTTGTCCAAGGAGAGCAGCATAGGGCCTGGTCCCCCAGGTTGAAGGTTGTGCGTCGGGGTAACTTCCCTACCACGTAAAAAAATTCATAGTTCCGAAACAACCAACTGCCTCGGATATGGATGACCCTACTGATGACGACCCTAGCAAACGAAACAAGGACAACGAATTTCGGTTCTGCACGTGGAATGTCCGGACCCTTAACAGACCACGCGCAGCCGAACAATTAGTGGAAGCCCTAGATGGTGTCAAAGCCGACATCACAGCCATCCAAGAAGTGCGATGGGATGGTGAAGGCACAAGGAGGATGAAAAACTGTGACATCTACTACGGCAAGTGCTACAGGACAAGAAACCAGCGGCTATTTGGATGCGGATTTGTGATCAGAGGAAGGCTTAGGCAAGAAGTCTTGGGGTTTCGTGGCATAAGCGAACGCATTGTCACAATCCGCATTAAATCCAAATTCAGCAACATCTCGCTGATCTGCGTCCACGCCCCCACGGAGGAAAAAGATGACACGACCAAAGAAGAATTCTACGATCTTCTCGAGAAGACGTATGATGAATGCCCGAAGTACGACACTAAGTTTATTCTTGGTGACTTCAACGCCAAAATCGGAAAGGAGGGTAACTTTGGCTCGACAGTCGGAAAGCATAGCCTGCACGACAACACTTCCAGTAACGGACACAGGCTAATCGACTTTGCTGCGGGGCGAAGTGTCATCTTAGCAAGCACATACTTCCCACACCTCAATATACACAAGGGGACCTGGCGGTCTCCTGATCAAAATACCGTCAACCAAATTGATCACATTGCGATTGATAGCAGACATGCCTCCAATGTCATGGATGTCCGCACTTACCGAGGGGCCAACATAGACTCGGACCACTACCTTGTTGTAGCTAAAGTGCGAATGCGGATCTCCACCAGACCGCAGAATCGAACATCCACTGTGAGAAAGTTTGATGTTGCGAAGTTACAATCGCAAGAGACCGCCACAACCTTTGCCAATCATGTCTCCTCTTATCTCTTGACAAGCCCGGCGCCTGCGCCAAACCCAGAGGCCCAGTGGCAACATTGCAAAATGGCCATCAAAACCGCTGCCACGGACGTTTTGGGTTTCATTAGGCGACCACAACGAAACACCTGGTTTGATGATGAGTGCAGGCTCGCACACTTGGCCAAAGACGAAGCCTATCATGCAGTTCTGAATGCCAGAACTAGAGCTGCCAAGAGCGCTTTCCGTGCGGTGTACCAGCAAAAGAGGAAAGAGGAACATCGGCTTTTCAGAAGAAAAAAAAGAGAACTGGAAAAACGAATGGTTGAATCTATTGAGGGGTGCTACGGCAGAAGCAATGTTCGAAAGTTCTACCAAAGGGTAAAGCATTCGTCCAAGGGTTACAAAGCCCGAGCGGAAGCATGTAGAGACGAGGGTGGGAATGTCGTTGTAGATACACAGTCGGTGCTGAGAATTTGGAAAGAACACTTCTGCAGACTGTTAAACGGCGAAGACAACCAACTAATCGCTGTCAGGCAGAATGATCCATTCGATTTGGATGATGATGAACAAAATTTCCGTCCTCCCGACCAAGAAGAAGTTCGGATAGCAATATCTAAACTAAAGTCCAACAAGGCTGCTGGAGCTGATGGCCTTACGGCTGAACTCTTCAAAGCAGCGGGAGATGACTTGGTGAGGAGCATACACCAACTCATCTGTACAATCTGGTCGGATGAAAGTATGCCTGACGAATGGAACCTCAGCATTGTGTGCCCTATCCACAAGAAAGGAGATACTCTAAGCTGCGCCAACTACAGAGGTATAAGTCTCCTAAATGTCGCCTATAAAATCTTGTCGGCCATTCTGTGTGAACGTCTGAACCCTTTCGCACGTGAACTGATTGGCCCCTATCAGTGTGGTTTCAGACCCGGTAAGTCAACCGTCGACCAAATTTTCACACTTCGGCAGATTTTGGAAAAGACCCAAGAATTCCAGATCGATACTCACCACCTCTTTATCGATTTTAAAGTCGCCTATGACAGCGTAAACAGGAACGAGCTATACAGAGCCATGTCGCTTCTTGGCATCCCTGCAAAACTCGTTCGATTGTGCAGGATGACTATGGAGAACTCGCGCTGCTCCGTCAAGGTTGGTAAGAACACCACCGACTCATTTAATGTCGAGAAAGGCTTACGACAGGGTGACGCGCTGTCATGTAACCTCTTCAACATCATTCTTGAGGCAATCGTACGCAACTCGCATGTCAACACCAGCGGTACGATTTTTTTTAGATCCGTTCAATTACTTGGCTATGCTGATGATATTGACATTATTGGAAGAACGAAGCGCGCTGTCAGTGGAGCATTCGCAAGTATTGAAGTGGAAGCGGCTCGAATGGGTCTGGCTGTAAATGAAGATAAAACAAAGTATATGCTGTCCTCGGGTGAAGTAGATCATCACCGTAGGCTCGGACAAAACGTCACAATGGACAGATATAACTTTGAGGTTGTCAAGGACTTTGTCTATTTGGGTTCCACTATAACCTCTCAGAACAACATCAGTGAAGAGATCAGTCGAAGAATCACTCTTGCCAATCGCTGTTTCTTCGGGCTAAGAAGGCATCTTAGTAGTAAAGCCCTCTCTCAAAGGACCAAGGAGACACTATACAAGACCCTTATCATCCCAGTCCTGCTGTATGGGGCAGAAGCGTGGACACTGACACAATCGGATGAATACAGGCTGGGGTGCTTTGAGAGAAAGATTCTTCGGGTGATATTCGGGCCTGTATGTATCAATGGAGTATGGAGGAGAAGATTCAATGACGAACTGTACGGGCTATACAGCGACATTGACTTGGTTAAGAAGCTGAAAATTCAGCGGCTTAGATGGCTGGGTCATGTGGAGCGTATGGACGAAAACGCTCCTGCCCGACGAGTCTTCAATTCCAACCCGGAGGGCCGACGCAGTTCTGGAAGACCCCATCTAAGGTGGCGCGATCAAGTGGTAAACGACCTCAACCAACTTGGTGTGCGCAACTGGAGGCCACTGGCTAGGGACCGGCCTAGCTGGCGAGGAATGTTGGTTGAGGCCGTGGTCCACAATGGACTGTCTGCGCCACCTTAAGTAAGTAAGTAAAACAATTTAATTTGAAAGCAAATTCAACGGGTACCGACAGGAAATACCATAATAGGCTTTTCACACTGGATCAAAAACTCGGTTTTTGTCTAAAACCCCAAAACCTTTGTATATAAAATCTATAGTACTACAAGCGAGCGATTTCTAGTTACAAATGCTGGAGGGAACAGATGGCTCTGTGTTCACCACATCATCTAACGAAGGAGGTGGATGGGAAAACCGATTGACAATTCGATATGAATGAAAGCGTTATATTATATCGAGTCTGACAACAATAATGAGAATAAGGGAGAGAAATACTTGAACGAAAAAAATCAAAAAACTCGTTGCGTTGGTGCTTATTTTTGGTGTTGGGTGAAAAAAGAAAGAAGTATACCCATACCACTGCATTACGAATATTGTTTGATTGTGTTTAAATGGATATTATTTGAAAATATTTTTGAAAATTGACAACGTTACAGTTCTTCGTTTATGAAATCGAATAAAATCAGCTTTGCGATATTTTGTGTATATAGGCAAAAACGTTGATTAAAATGAGAAAATAACTTTGCAAATATTTGTAAGGGCCAGTAAAAAAAATATTAAATACCTTATTAATGTACCTTATACCTACTATTTAGGTATAAATAGAGTGACGATGAATTGGAGGGTTTTCTACTGTTTTTTTCTGGCTATTTTATCTTCAGCCTAATAAAAAGGAAAAGAGAGTATGGTACACTCAGGCGTATGCGTAACTTTTCTGAGTTCATTTAAAAAAAATCCATATTCTCATACTGTATAAAAACTAATTAGAGGGTTTGAATATTTTAGACAAATTAATTGGAGGGTAGTTATAAATCCTACTAATATTATAAATGTGAAAGTTACGATGTTTGGATGTTTGTTGCTAACTAACTCCAGAACGGCTAAACGGATCTGGATAAAATTTAGCACAGAGATAGCTTATAGTCTGGAATAGCAGATAGGCTTTTACCGGCTTTTTTATCCCGGTAAAATGTATGGTTCCCGTGGGATAGATTTGTTTTAATTTTTGTAATCACACCAGAATGACTGAACGGATCTGGATGAAATTTTTGGCACAGAGCTAGATTATAATCTGGTATAACACAGTTTTTTTTTATCACGGTTAAATGTAGGTATTAATAGTATTAAATTATAAAGATATAAAAGAAGAAGAAGCTATAGATTACGATAGATCTATGCGTACTTTTCTGAATTCAGTTAAAAAAAATAAAATGCACGACTGGGTCGCACGAACTTGCTCTTATGTGTGACAGTGGTAAAGGGGCTTGAGATTTTGATATAAATACATTTTTCAAAATTCTTAAATAAATACCTAATCTAATTTGACCTTAAAAAAATTACGTCATTTTATTTCTTAGATAAATTTGAATTTTTGAGAATAAATTTATAAAAATCTGTGAAACAGTTTTTGAGAAAAAAAGTTTTTTTTTCAAAAACTTTTTGAAAAAAATTACAAACAAAATTAAAACATAAGCGAGAGCTACAGTACGTTTGCAACGAACTGTTGGATACCCTATTCCCCACATTTTTGTATATGTATATGCATTATGCGTTCGCCTCCTTCGCAGCCAGCCGCTGTTCCAGTATCGGAAACAAAACTCCTATTTAGCAGGCAGGGAAAAATTCAATAAAATAAATTTTGTTTGGCCGATGTACAATAACTGCTGTCACAATAAAAAAGGCGTGTGCAAAGCCTACAGCTGAGACTTTTTATTGCCAGGGTAATCATACTATATGAGCTCATCATTCAATTTTAAGCTTGCAGATCGATTTGAATAAAACGAGACAAAACTAAAATTTTAAGAAATTAGATTTTGATATTAAATAGCGATTATGTGTGTTTTTAACAATTCTTGAACTACACTGCTACGTAAACAAGGTATACAAACCGAAGTTTTCATCTTCTTACTTTAAAACTGCGCCCGATAGTTAAAAAAATTAAAAAATTAATGCATATTACGACTTTTGATTGAAACGCCCCTTAAAAGTGGGCGTGCCCTAACAAATTTTCAAGAAAAATTTAAAGCACTAACTAAGCTTTGATCATTAGTTAGTATTTGGGCATATGTGTAAAACTACAGCTGAATCGAGTAGTTTTTAAACGATCTTACCTGAACAAAGGTATTTTATAGAAATCACGCCTTTAAAAGTGGGCGTATTGAAAAAAATTACACAAGAAAATGTAAAAATATTTTTCATATAACGAACGGAAGGGAAAAATGTTTTAATTGAATATTGGTAATACCTTAAATTTTTAAAACAACATTTTTCGTTCTTTCATGAAAAGTGGGCATAAGCCACGCCCAAAATTCAAAAATTTCTTTTCATACACAAAGTTTTTAGTTTCTACTAGAGACGCAAGATTTTGGCTTGCGGATTCATTATAAATACAGTTTATTTGCAAAAACAATTTTTAAGTGGAAAGTGGGCGTCAGCCACGCCCAAAAACAAATTTTGTTGATTCCATACATAAGATGTTTATGTGCAAGTAATATCCACAAAATTTAATGTTTTTCGCATTAATATAACAATTGTTATTTTATAAAAACAATATTGATGGTTTTGTATGCAAAGTGGGCGTAAGCCACGCGTAAAATTCTAAAATTTCTTTCATAAACAAAGTTTTTAGTTTCTACTAAGAGACGCAAGATGCTTGCGGATTCATTTTAAATACCGTTTATTTGCAAAAACAATTTTTATATACCAAAAGTTTGAAGCAATTCGGCTCACCCGTTTGGGCAGTAGGTGTCTATTCATGCACACACATACACCCACATAATATTATGCGAACCATTGACCTATACCTATTCATAATAATGCAGCCCCTTCCCCCTTTCCAAACGTAACCAACGTATCGCCCACAAACCATGGATAGAAAACGGTTTTTCACAATCTCTATCATTTCTGCCTTACACGACACCACTACTTCCAAACACCACTACCTAAAAACATAAAAACATTATAAGCCCCACCACAAATACGCAATACGAAATTTGTTTTCTATTTTCCTCCCTCTAACTCTCAATATTTGGTATATTTGTATGTTAGGCGCTCTCATTCCCTCATTATCGTTTATTACCTTTTGTGCTTTCATCAATTATTGCACATTCTCCCATTCGCACTACATTACCCGAGCTAACAATGCTGGAGAGGCTATGCGGCGCCACCAGTCATTTAATTTCCTAGCACTACTATAGATTTTATATACAAAGCCAAAACCTACACAAAGACCACAAGGTTTCCCATACATTTTTCTCCTTCATAAACTAGTAGTTTTTGATAAAACTCCTCAAAACCTACTTGTAATCGCAAGTATGTATGTGAAAACAAACTGATCTTTTGGCACCATCAAATCGTCCATTAAACAGCGTAGTGTTCTCAGAGTATGGGATTCATACCGACAAAAGAGGGAAAAAGCGAGGTGTATTTCTTATTTGAGTGGGATTTCACTAAATGTCAAGGAATTTTTTGGAAAAAGTACCTTCAAACACTCATATATTCATGAAACGTCAAACAAAACCTAGTTTTTGTTCAGTGTGAATGCTCCAACTAGGTTTCGTAAACTTTTTGAGTTTTTGGTCCAGTTTGAAAACCCTATAAGAGTAAGACTTCTTCAAGTCAACTTTGGCATCTATTGGGCGGTAAGATACTAAAGTTTGTATCTATCAAAGGATAATTAAGTTATTAACTATGTAAACACATTTTTATGGTAATGATCTGTCATGTGGTGCCAGAACAAAAACAGTTTTTTGACAGATTTGATTGGAAAATTAAAACTGAGAAAAATGTACATGGTGACCTTGTAAACAGCAGTGGAACTGTGATTCAGCAAAACGATAAATAACTGTGTAGCTGTAATGCAGTTGGTTTGATTCATTTCAATGCAAAGTTAGAAACACATTATTCATGAAACATCAAGTTATTGCTTTCGTCCATTAGCTAAAAATGATGAATTATCCGTCTCCTTTTATTTTTTGAAATTTACAGATGAAGATGTTGCGGAATCATGTAATTCCACCAATAATATAACTTGCATGATAAGTGTCAATATGGCCTTATCTAATTTCAGATTCTCGCAATTATCATTTATCACATTCAGAGGTCGCCTCAGTGAAAACACACGTGCTTACGCATTTCGAAATTCTGGCATATGGCGGTATTTCAGTTTCTAGTTTTCTTAACCTCGTTCTTTTCATCGAAATAGTGCAAAGCATTCGCGTGGACAAAATTTTAAATAAATCTAATTAAATGGAAGATATTGGTAATTTGTTTACTATTCATTAAAAATCAAGTAATTAAAGTTTTCCCTTATCACTGTAAAAAATTTAATTGTCCCTATTTTATTATTTAGTCTTATTTAAAATGTCTTCTAACCACGTTTTTGTCAATCAGCTTCAGCAGACATGTGTTTTAAAAATTATTTTTTCTTTTCATAGTAATCAAAAAAGAAAAGAAAAAGAAGACGATCAAGGAAGAACCAATTGATGATGAAAATTCTTTAGGAAATATCCAAAAATCCAGTGAATTCCAAATTAAATCATCTGAAAAAATTGCCAAGCTTGATACTTCGGAATGGCCATTATTGTTGAAAAATTTCGACAAGTTAAATGTCCGAACAAATCACTACACACCACTACCAAATGGAGCAAGTCCATTGAATCGCGAAATAAAGGAATACATGAAGTCTGGCTATATCAACTTGGACAAACCATCTAACCCAAGTTCACACGAGGTCGTCGCGTGGATAAAGAAAATTTTAAAGGTTGACAAGACTGGCCATTCGGGTACTCTTGATCCTAAAGTTACAGGTGAGTTCAATTGAGAGTAGATTATAGATTATAATAATTACCCCATGATATAAGCCGGCAGCCTTTGAGAACTCTTACTCAAGGTTGTGACTATGATTGGGAACATCAATTTCTGATGTGTGTATGTTGAACGTGTCTTTCTTGACTGCTCGGCAAAGAATAAACATAGAAACATTACTTAAGTCTGTCTTATATTTATAAATGCTTATTGTTAAATATTTGTTTGAAGACAAAGCTCTTGTGGCTTCTTTTAGGTTTGGTTGGGAATATGGGTTGGTGGATGGAAGCCAGTTCCGTCCGAATGGCTTAAGATTTTCTATCCATGCCGTACCTTTCTCTCGTTAGAATGTATATATAGTTCTGGGACAAGTTTTCATAGTATTAAGTAGGGCATAACATGAGTTATATGAATTGATTTGCAGAGAATGTGACGGTGCTTTGCTAACTTGTAACTATTTTATCACAAAAAACAATTCAGAGACTATTTGAATAAATCATAAATTGTATGTTGTAGTTGAAAATGATTGAGTTCAGTCAAGTAAACAAAAAATAATTTGGTTACCCCATGATATAAGCTGGCAACATTTGAGAACTCCCACTCAATGTTGTGACTATGATTGGGAACATAAATTTCTGATGTGTGTATGTTGAGCGTGTCTTCCCTAAATGCTCAGCAAAGAAAAAACATAGAAACATTGCTCAGTCTGTCCGGCGCGACCACGGATGACTCGGACTGGTTTTCCTTGAGGATTCACAAAAGTAAACAAAAACAATTGTGTTACCCCATGATATAAGCCGGCAACATTTGAGAACTCCCACTCAATGTTTTGACTATGATTGGGAACATCAATTTCTGATGTGTGTATGTTGAGCGTGTCTTTCTTGACTACTCAGCAAAGAAAAAACATAGAAACAATTTTCAGTTCCATGCTTAATTATCTGGAGCAAGACCTGGAAGTCTCATTTTTTTTCTTTTCAAAAGTTCGATAATTGGCGAGGTATCCAATAGTCTGATTTTAAGATAGTAGTCTGTAATTGTTTGCACAAAATTTTGCCAATATGTTTAGTTTCGGTGTTAGTAAATAAATTTTTAAATTAACCTACACATATACCTACCTACATATCCTGCAATTTCGTCTGTTATTGAGATCGAAAGACGTGTCATTTTTAAACAGTCTTTAAAGTCACATAATTGTGGCCATTGTACTTATTCTTACAACTAACAAATAAAAACCATATGTCAAAACTGTGAAAGATAAAAAATAAACTTAATCTCCAGCTTCTCAAACATTTAGCTATTCCTCTTTATACCAGATTTTTCTAAGGATTAAAAAAACTTTTCCTATGGAAAGATAACATAGAGGAAAATTAAAAACAAGCTCTGCACATACCAACCAAGTGTCAACCCTCTCCATGGGCCAATTGGGTGATGCAAAAGCTACATTTTGTTCTCATTTAGTATTCAATGGTGGATTCAATTTTGTATATCAGATTTTATAAGTTTTCGAAAAGACCCTCCTCCAGCTTCTAAAAAATTAACCTGCTCCTCTTTATACCAGATTTTTCTAAGGATTGAAAAACTTTTCCTATGGAAAGATAACATAGAGGAAAATTAAAAAACAAGCTCTGCACATACCAACCAAGTGTCAACCCTCTCCATGGGCCAATTGGGTGATGCAAAAGCTACATTTTGTTCTCATGTAGTATTCAATGGTGGATTCAATTTTGTATATCAGATTTTATAAGTTTTCGAAAAGACCCTCCTTAAGCTTCTGAAAAAAAAACCTGCTCCTCTTTATACCAGATTTTTCTAAGGATTGAAAAACTTTTCCTATGGAAAGATAACATAGAGGAAAATTAAAAACAAGCTCTGCACATACCAACCAAGTGTCAACCCTCTCCATGGGCCAATTGGGTGATGCAAAAGCTACATTTTGTTCTCATTTAGTATTCAATGTATGTATGTAGTATTCAATTTTGTATATCAGATTTTATAAGTTTTCTAAAAGACCCTCCTTAAGCTTCTAAAAAATTAATGTGCTCCTCTTTATACCAGATTTTTCTAAGGATTGAAAAACTTTTCCTATGGAAAGATAACATAGAGGAAAATTAAAAAACAAGCTCTGCACATACCAACCAAGTGTCAACCCTCTCCATGGGCCAATTGGGTGATGCAAAAGTTACATTCTGTTCTCATTTAGTATTCAATGGTGGATTCAATTATCAGATCTTATAAGTTTCATAAAGTATTGTAAACATTTATTATTTTATTTGTATCTTATTTAAAAAAACAGGATGCGTTCTCGAAAGGACTCCGCCGTAGGCTTCTAAAAAATTAACCTATTCCTCTTTATACCAGATTTTTCTAAGGATTGAAAAACTTTTCCTATGGAAAGATAACATAGAGGAAAATTAAAACAAGCTCTGCACATACCAACCAATTGTCAACCCTCTCCATGGGCCAATTGGGTGATGCAAAAAGCTACATTCCCTTATTTTAATTTATTTTATTTTATTAAGTAAAAATAGTTTCTTCGTTTAAGTTTATAGCCCCATCGTTTCATATTAAATATAGAAAAAATACGATATGCTATCGGCAAAGTAGTCAGGAACTGTTAATCTGAAAACAATAGGATTTTCATTAAAATCAAATGTTAACTCAAAAACATTTTTGTTTTGTTCTTTCAGGTTGCCTAATTGTTTGCATCGATCGTGCAACACGTCTTGTTAAATCACAACAGAGTGCTGGAAAGGAATATGTTGCAATCTTCAAATTGCACGCTCCAGTCGAATCGGTGGCTAAGGTCCAACAAGGTTTGGAAAAATTGCGCGGAGCGCTCTTCCAACGTCCACCGCTTATTTCGGCTGTGAAGCGTCAGTTGCGTGTTCGTACTGTTTACGACAGTAAACTTCTCGACTATGATGAGTCGCGAAATATGGGTAAGTCAATTTACACACAAAGCATAATATCGTCCTCCCAAAAATATATATACATAGATATATATGTTGTAGTATGTACAGTCCCGCACGCATTTAACACAGACGACAATTTAAAACATTATTTTATTGCATCGTCTGTATCATTCAAAAAAATGCTATAGCATCAAACCAACAACTGAGTCTTGTTTCTTTTTTGTTTCTCCCTTATTGTTTAAATCGACTCCTGTGGGATATGGTAACAAATTCACATAAAAAAGGTGTTTTTTGGGTTAGTTGTGAGGCTGGTTCGTACATCCGTACAATGTGTGTACATTTGGGTCTTGTCCTTGGTGTTGGTGGCCAAATGGTTGAGTTGCGCCGTGTGAGATCTGGCATACAATCTGAACGTGACGACATGGTAACAATGCATGATGTCCTTGATGCTATGTACATGTATGAGAATCACAAAGATGAAACCATGTTGAGAAGAGTTATCAGACCTTTGGAAGGACTCTTGATAAATCACAAGCGAATCATCATGAAAGACAGTGCGGTAAGGAATCAAAAAATAAATAAAATCAAGAATTTATGTCACAGTTGCATACTATGTAATTCTAGGTAAACGCTGTTTGCTATGGTGCCAAGATTATGTTACCTGGTGTTCTTCGTTACGAAGATGGCATTGAAATTGACCAAGAAATTGTCATTGTTACAACAAAGGGTGAAGCCATTTGTTTAGCTATTGCCCAAATGACAACTGCTACTATGGCATCTTGTGATCATGGTGTTGTAGCTAAAATTAAGCGTGTTATTATGGAACGTGATTCGTATCCAAGAACCTGGGGCTTAGGACCAAAGGCGTCTGCTAAAAAGGCACTAATTGCTTCGGGCAAATTAGATAAGTTCGGACGACCAAACGAGAACACTCCCAAAGAGTGGCTAACTGGTTTTGTAGACTACAGTGCAAAAAAACCAACCAATGGTGCTGCATCTCTTGGAAATGAAGACGATGAATCTGGCAAGAAGGTGAGTTTGATTGGTTTATTTGCGCAAACAATTCCATAGTTTTTTATGATGAATGATTTTTTTCGCCCCTATCTGATTACTGTGATTAGTTGGGATTTGATTAGTCTTGCTGACAATAATACAATTTAATTAAGATCATTTTTGTTTTTCATACATAAATATCTAAATCGGAAAATCTATTTATTTTAGCGAAAATTAAGCGTTCAAAGCCAGGACGAATCTTCGGCTGCTGTTGAAGCTCTGTCCGTTTCTACTACAGAAAAGAAGAAGAAAAAGAAACATAAGGGCGACAAAGATGCACCAGAAAGTAATGAGGCTGATGATAGTACTACCCTTCCATCTACCCAAGAAGATACTGAGGGTGGCGAAAAGAAAGAAAAGAAAAAGAAGAAGAAGAAGGACAAAGATCGGGAAAAGGCCGAATAAGAATAGATCTTAAGCAAAAATTCATTACAGCTCAGGGCTATGGATATTGGATATACATAATGTGCGTCTACACAATGCATTTTCATTTTATACAGTTAAATAGGAAATTCTGATTGAATTTTAAAAATAATAGTAAGAATGAATGTTGAGATGAATAAAAAAACGTTTTATGTTTTTTTACAGCATTTTTTTGTTTGTTTTATCCTTTTGCAAAAATAAAGGAGAAAGTGTGTATGTAAGTTTATTAGTTTTTAAGTTACTTCCTCAAAACAAAAATTTCATGAAGAAAATATTTTACCTACTGTAAAACTACATACTTGAAAAAAGTATACGCAATGTTACAAAAGTAAACAAGATTGTTTTATCAATATTTTCATAACAGTTGTAAATATAAGAAAATTTATATAAAAAAAACTCAAATAACAGATATCTGTAGTTATTATTGTCAGTCCTCTTTTTTCATGAAAAGGGTTTTTAGGATCGCTTCTCTAGATAGATAATGTTTTCAAGAGGTACGAAAACTTTTCTTAAAGTGATCCTATAAACTGATTTTTTTATATTTTACAGTTGAGCGGATAAACGATTAAACCTGTTGGAGTATATAGATCTTTGAACAATCCTTAAAAAATGTGAATGTGAATCTTCAAACAGGAGAAAAGTTTAAGCAGGTAAGCATCATCTATACAAAATATTTGAATGAATTCTTTGAAATTGCATGATGACATATTTATTTCGCCCCTATCTGATTAAAACAGTGAATGAGTGCGTATTGATTAGTCTTTCTGAACAAAAATTTAAAGACAAAATATATTTTCGCATATGAAATCCATTGTCCTTATACACATTGTTTTCTCTTTTTGCAGATAGGTCGAATGACAATAAATTTTCATATGAGCAAGGAATATATCCAACTTTCCGGAAAGATGCCAAGTTAAAACAAGGTGAGGTCATACTTGAGTTTATTATATTGTGGTTTCTTTTTAATTTTATGATGACAAATTTATTTCGCCCCTATCTGATAAAATCATGATTGAATGCGTATTGATTAGTCTTTCTGAGAAAAAAAACTTATGAAGATTGGCTTAAACCATGGATAACTACATTACCTAAACTATAGTTTTTATTCTTTTGTTTGCAGATGCAACTCGGAATTGGATGAAGTTACATATTATTTAATATTTTGAAAAGATGAGACCAATAATATTGAAGGTGAGGTTACAATAGGTTTATTAATTTTTTATTTATATTCTCTAGAATGTGATGACAAATTTATTTCGCCCCCCTATTTCATAACATAATGATGTTGATTAGTCTTTCCGAAAAAACAAAAAGAAAAGAAAGAAATTTACATAACCTTTTAGATTTAATTCTTATACTTTTTGTTAATGTGCTATTTAATTCCTTTAATTACAGAATTTTTGATAGTGAGATCGAAAGCTACGAATGTGGAAATATGTGTGTACAAATTATTAAATGGTGAGTCTACAACCAAAATAATTTTTTTAAGAAACACGGTGGTCAAGTGTTTTTTAAACTCTGTATTACAAAAAAAAAATAGTCAAAATATATTGCTTTAATCTCCTAAACTAAAAACCTGACCACCTAAGCAATTATGTAACAATATTTTCATGATGACATATTATTTTCGCCCCTATCTGATACACAATGATTGAGTGCGTATTGATTAGTCTTTCTGATTTCTTTTATTTTTTATTAATATTTATATGTACATAATTATTTACGGACATTTTTAAATTATTTTTTAATAAATGGTTTTTTTTTTTTTTTTTTTGTTACTTTCAGACATGTCTGCAATGAATTTTAAACCCAATTTCAAGTCAACAAATAGAAAATTATGTAAGTATCTTAAATATTGAATGTGAATGATTTTGTGTATAATTTGTTCTGAAGTAATTTTTAACATTTACATTTCTATTATCACGTTATTTTGTTATATTATGACATAATATTTTTGAATTAACCTATCTTATAGTAGCTTTGTTCTTTGAACTCTTCCCAGGATTAGCCAAGGTTTTCTTGACAACCCCAAGATGCAAATGCATTAATTTGAGAAAATAATAAGACCTGATGAATGAAACCAATGGAAAGTGCAATTAGATCGACTCTAGGGCAGCGACCCCAGATTTCAAAGAACAAAGAATTTCTTTAAAGAGCGAGTTGAGGTTTTTCAACAAAAAAGGCTCATCAAACAAAGCTAATATGGACAATATTAAAAAACAGATCCGAAAAATATTTAAATTTTGTATTTAAAAGTTAGTTATTTGCACGAAATACTTATCCATTAAACATTTTGAATAGAAATAGTCTTTAAAATCAAAGGTTTTAGTTTGATTGACGCTCAAAGTTTTGATATTTCACCAGATTGCAAAGATTTACACATATTTATTCAATTTTCTCAGTAATTCTATTATTTGTTTATATTCTGAAAAAAAAAGTGTAAACATTCTCTATCTAAACCTCTAACATTTCACTTCGTAATGGTGAGTTTTCGAGTGATTGGATTGGAAAAAGTCCTTTATAACACCGATTCATCAATGTGGCTCAAAACAAATGGTTACTAATTAAAGGACCCATTTCAATTAGTACCCAAACTGTTAATTGTTAAAATTAAACTTGATGAATTTGTGAAAAATGGTTTATCTGTTGCACAACATGGATTCGTCAGCGGTCGTTCCACTGTGACAAGTCTATCTGATTTCCAGTTATTGTAGTAGTACAACAGAAAAAGGATACCAAGTTGACGCCATTCATACTGATTACTCTAAAGCTTTTAATAGGGTGCAACATAACATAATGTACTTATACGTAAACTTGAGCTTATAGGTTTTCACACAAAGAAAGGACCCAATTTGTGGCTATTGGGTCAAAGTTGTAGTCCAAGCTTATCTTCAATTATTCGGGAGTGCCTCAAAGGAAGCCATCTTGGACCCCTTCTGTTTCTCCTATTTATTAATACGATCTTCCAGGTGTTGTTTTATCTTCATCATGCTTACTCTATGATGATGACTTGAACTTATTTCGTGCAGTTAAATCTTGTTCGGAATGTGAATTGTTACAGGGTGACTTGAATTTACTGTCCACATGGTGTACAAAGAACTATTTTGATTTAAACATAGTGTTTTATAATTTCTTTTACAAGATCTTGTAATCCTATTGGGTTCACTTATAAAATAGGTATGCTGGTCTTAAATGTGTTGAATGTAAAAAGGATTTAGGTGTGGTTTTAGATAGTAAATTTACCTGCAACCAGTCATAGTCATAGTGCCGACTATATTATATCAAGGTCTAATAAGTTATTGGATTTCCTAATGAGGAACTCGAAGAGATTCTCAGATCCGTACACAGTATGCTTCCTGCATTTGTTGCCCTTCCTATGAAGTTAGCATTAAACGTTCAAAAGAAATGTACAAGGTTTGCTCCTTGGTAACTCAATTGGGTCGATGATACAATGTCTTCTCCGTAACTTGCTCAGTTTCCTATACATGCCTTCGATAACAGATCAATGCCCAACAAATCAGTTTCAGAGCTTTTGTAGATAGTTTTATAAAGTTTTGCACTTAAAAATTGAATAAATTAATAAATAAATATTGTTTTCTTTGTATTACAGAACTTCTATTCCAATTATTATTTGGTGTTCCGATGATATGGCAGCATGATTGAAGGTGAGTTCATAGTAGCAATTAGTATAAGCAGTTTGCTTTTTACAAATACATTTTTATGTTGTGATGAAACAGAGGATATTGAGAATGTAGCATGATACATACCGCAACAACTATCCAATAGGTCCTACTGAATTCTATTTATTTATTTTGATTTTTTTTATTTATCCTTGTATTTTAAAAACATCAATTTTTTTTGTATTGCAGATTTAATATTGCATCGTTATAACTACCTAAAAACAGCTCGTTTCTTGTTGGGGCTTGGGGATGCTGCTTGACGAGGTTTTCGATATATAAGAAGCTTCATATTACATTGGCAAGGGACTATTTCATCACAAAGGCCATTATAGGCTAGTCATGGTAAGTTTCAAGCCTTATAAGTTGTCAGATATATTGTGTGCATAGTCGCATCAAACTTTTTTTTAATAGTTTTGTAAAAAATTAGGAATTTGATAAAATTCGATTATTAAGAACTAGAAGCTTGAGATCATTAAAATGATGAAAAAAAGGATATATTGAAAATGTAGCATGATACATACCGCAACAACTATCCAATAGGTCCTACTGAAACTAATTTACTTAAATGTTTTGAAAATCTATTAAATCAGGTTTTATAAAAGATTTTTTTTTTCTTTATATTACAGGATTAATAACCAGACATTACATGAGAGTATACAATCTTAACGACTTCAACTACAAGGAGGTAAGCAAACATTAAATTAAAAGCAAACAAAAAGAAATGTAACAACAAGTAAAATGTATTCGTCCCAACAAATTTGTTTTTATTGCGCTATAAAGAAAGTTTTTGTTCGTAAATGAAACAGAATCTTTGTTGGTATTTGCACCAAATGTGTTGTTCCAATTCTTTTGCAAAAATAAAATCCAAAACATACGTTATGATGATAATTATTTTATTTTGTCTTCTTTTCCCGACATACAAAATGTTGATGATAATAAAAATTCTGATAATGTTTTTCAACAATAATGTTTTTTTTTCTTCTTTTGAATTTGACTTCAAATGACAACCTTAACTTTATTTTTACATGTTTTCATTGAAGATGGCTCCCTTTGACTGAAAGAAATATAAAACCAAAAAAGAATAAGGGCTTGCCTTCTACATTTTTGGTCATTGTGAAGAAATTTAAACAATCGATCTTTGAAAGAGGAGAGTTCAATAAAAATGCAACGTCCTCATCGACAAGGAGGTAAGCAAACCAACTTATTAAAAAAACTAAAATATGAAAAGAAAAAAAGTAGTTGTTACGACAAGCAAATTTTTTTGCAGTCTAAATATTTTTATTTTAACTTTGCTTTCTAATGCACCCAAAATTGTGTGGCTGCTTTTAAAACTGTTAAGATAACGAGTTTGTTGTTCCAATTATTTTTTAAACAAAAAAATATTAAATGAGGATATTCTATTAATTTTGTCTTCTTTTCCCGACATACAAAATGTTGATGATAATAAAATTTCTGATAACATTTTTTAACGACACTGTGTTTTGTAATTTTTGTCCAATCACTAAAGTTTGTTGCTAAGTAACATTGATCTAATTGAATTTATTTTATTTGTATTTTTAGGTGCTTATGGTCACTCTCGATAAAGGCGTTTTTTTTTTGTCAAGGTATGTATTTGCGCTCAGAATGGTTTTGATTTTTAATTTTAGAAATTATTTTGTATGATGAAACTAATTGGTCCGTGTTTATGAATTTATATTGATTTAACTCTTCCAATTACTGATTTTGATCTGCGCACTATCGGAGTTTTTTTATTCTTTGTGTTTCCTGGAGCTTTGAGATACTTTAGCGCACTAAGACGGAGCTGCATTAAAATGTTGTTTGATTTGTGTTTTGACCAAACAGCGCTTTAAAACTTCAGTAACGCTGACAGTATTTAAAAAGAGATTATATCGGCAGCTTATCATAAGCTTTGTTTTTGAATTTCTAAAACAATCAATTTATGTAAATTTTTTAAATATGCGTCCAATATCTTTAAAATGAAAACCACAGCTTGTTGTTTTTGCTCTCACGAGCTTCCTCTTCTGTGGAGACAAAATTGTCTTTATTTCAGATTATTCTTATAGACAACATAGAATGCACTTATCTCAGCATCATTTGCTTCGTGGTTATCATATATGATTTTGTGCACAAGTAAAAAGCTCCAGAAATAACGGGTGATTCATCGTGAGGTTCGATTTATAATATAAAATTAAACACATACATTTGAAAGTGAACTTAAAACTTTTACTATCGGTATGGCATTTACTTTTTGAAATTAATATCATGTAAATGTTAGCCTTGACTACGTCTGAGGTAGTCCATTCGGAAGGTCAAGAGCATAGCGGCTGGCATCTCGCGAACAGCACGAGTAATGTTGGCTTGCAAAGCGTCAATCGTAGCTGGCTTATTCCTGAAGAACTCAGACTACACATATCCCCAGAGAAAATAAACGTGAAATTAAATGCTCACCAAAATGATTTCTCAACAAGTCTATTTTTTCACGTGCTGTATGGCTCGTAGCACCGTCTTGTTGTTGTTTTTTAATATTTATTTTTCTATTCAAGACATTTTTTTCGAAAATCGCCCCTACCTCCTAAACGGGGCGATTTAGACCCCCCTCCCATAGTAAAAAATACTTGCATTTGATGCCTCTACACAAAACCGTTATTAAATCTTGGCGCCTCAGTTATCGTACTCTCCCCAATTTAAGTAGTTTTGTGTTTGGTTTGATTTGATAGAGGAATTTCCAAAATGTAAGATATTTTGTATATATGTATGATATTTTTTTAAGTACATAATAACAAAAACGCGTATTGAAATGAAAATTGGTTTCCCAATCAGTCGTTTAAAACTATCAATTAAAGATAAAATTATCAAACATTTTAAAAATCAAATAGAAACGATACCTATTTAGCTATCGTGCAAACGCTATCGTTTAGACGACATTGATTTGACGATTATTGGCTTACGTGAAGCAAAAATTTAAGTATCAAAACGATATCGTCCAGACGATAGTGATTTTTAATTTTACGTGAAGCAAGTCTATCGTCCAAACGATATCGTCTGACGATAATCGAGATACGGAATGACCCCCCAGAGCTTTATTTTCAGGAAGTACATAGCCCGTTAACATGACGCGATAACGGTTACCATTGACGGTAACATTCTGATTTGCCTAGTTTTTGAAGAAATATGGACCAATGATTCCACCAGTCCATAAACCACAACATACTGTTGTTTTTATTGGATTGTAATGGTAGTTCTTAGTACTCTTCGGGTTGCTCATCAGCCCAAATCACCGAACAACATTTCTCGATCTCTCACAGATCGCTGAATTTCGTAACACAGCTGAACAATTTGCTGTTGTGGTGTGTCTTTCCATTATTACTTGCCAAACGATACTGAAAAAAAATGTCAAAGCAGTTTGATAGGAGTCACGCGTGATCTGTCAAAAAACGCCTATCGAAAATCAAACCTCACGATGAATCATCCTTTACAAATAAAAAGCAATCCGATGTGTTCCTTTTGAAAAATGTATTCCTTTTCTTTAAATATAAGCAGACAAAACTTAATGCTTGAACTTTATATTCTAATTCTAGATCTCGATTGGGAATTGGGATAGTTACATCGGAAAATATTCATCTTGTTACATTTATTGGTAAGTTTACAAACGTTATTAAAAAACATAGTATGTATCATTATTAAAGCAGATACATATTGATGAAACTAATTGGTCCGTGTTTATGAATTTATATTGATCTCACTTTTTCCAATTACTGAATGCTTTACTGTTTTGAACAAAATTAATAGATATTATTGAAGAACGTTATATTATAAAATATATCTTCTTTTATTTGCAGGTCATTTCGTTTTGTTTGTGAAAAAATGGAGATTCTTTAAAGGTAAATAAAAGAATAATATTAAAAGACATAGATTAAGCTTGACAATTGACGAGTAAAGTTTTTCAACTAGAGAACTTGCGATTGGCTATGTGAGAAGCAGGAGTTTTCTAGATTCAATCCATAAACTTGTAGTGATTGTCCTTGCTCTTTGTTGATGGATGCAGACTTGGATTTTTTGAAATGAGTCGTGTCGTTTAAGTCTTTAAAACATACAAACATGAACATGAACATACGCATATTAAGAGTTCAGAATTCAGTTTTTTTTTTAAACATGGAACAAAATGACTTCCCAAATATCTCTGACAACTTTTATTAGTAGTATAGTAAGGTATCTTCAAAATTTTTACCCGATTCAATTTTGTTTGAAAGCCAGACCCAAACGCTTTCAATGTTGTTGATGACAGCTTAATAGAGTGGTCATTGCAAATATCTATAATTTTTCCATGAAATCCAGGTTCTAGCTTCCATCTGTTCTAGCTTACCTAATTGAAAAACTGCGCCGTGCTAAGTTCTCTGTTTATTAAAATGATGAAAAAAAGGATATTGATAATGTAGCATGATACATACCGCAACAACTATCCAATAGGTCCTACTGATGAATGATCTTGATACAACTTTTATTAAACAGATAAATATTGAATTAATAATAATACATATATATTTTATTTTGGTTTCAGATATAAACATACTCTGATGTTTTCAACGTGATGATGACGGAAAAAACGTTTTCGTTGGTCTAAAGACACCAACGAACACCCAAAACGCTGGAATTGGATATTATGTACATCCGAACGCAACACAAACAATGGGTTAAGGTGACTGGTGGCTGCCAGCTAGAAAGGGCTTAGTCTAAAAAAGGACCGTTCTGATAATTACAAAAAGACCTGACATCTAACAATTGCCAATTCGTTCCATGGATTTTATAGAAAAAGATTGCAAGTCTTAAAATTAATTTAATAAAACCATGCTTTGTGTAAAACCGGTCAATCTTTGTTCTTCTATATTATATAAAAATGGATGTTTGTTAATATGTTATGGCCTCTGAAACCGCCCATCCAATTGATCTTAAACTTTCAGGAAATCTTTGATATTGTAGTTGGTTTGGTCAAAGTCGATCATGTATTCTGCCCACAAGGAGAAGAAAGACACGCTCCGCGCCGGGTCCCTGAAAAGGTTCTCTATTAGTTTGTTTGCTAAGGCTAAACTCTGAAACCACACCTCAAATTTAGTAAATTTTTTGTGTTTTGCCAGGTTGTGGTTTGTGGATGGCTTGAGAGCTAAATATTTGTTTGAAAGACAGATTTTTATAAGGTGAAATGGGCTAAAAACAAAAAGTGGTATCCGTTCTTAGAAATTGTTACTGGGTTTGATGCGTTAAACGCATTTAAAGACCTGAGGGCATTGTATATAAAATCTATAGTATAGTCCCTTCATTTCGAAATGCTTTATACAATACAAAGATAGCAGCGGCAACTAGTACCCACTGATTGCAACAGAAATTACTTCCTGTTCATAGTAAGATAGTGGTGATCTTTTTAACAAGCTGTTTATAGGGTAAAATGGGATTAAAAAAAAGAGTAGGTATCTTATGGAATTTTGTATAATAAAGTTTTAAAAAACTGACAATAAAACCTTAATTTAATGTGTTGAATTGTATGCATTTCTATAGTAATATTGAGATGCGGAATGGACAAAATGTTATCTAGCGAGAAGTTGCAGAATCAATGGAGATATTGCATTACTAGCGCTACAAACGAGAAGTTCCACAAATAAAAAATTCTGTTGCATGAGAATACTATATAAATTTATATACAATGGTCCAGGCAATATTCTGTATGGTGAACGTAGGCATTGCATATATAAACTATAATATTCCCACTTGAGATGCGCCATCTATCGACGAAAAACTAAGCTCTAGAATACCATGGGAAGCAACAACAACAATTTCCACCATTTTAATTGTTGTTGCTTCCCATGGTATTCTAGAGCTTAGTTTTTCGTCGATAGATGACGCACCTCAAGTGGTAGTACTATAGTTTATAATACAATGACGTAGGGGTAGGCGTACAAAAATGTTCGTTTGGTGGATGCTTTATGTGATTTTACTTTCGTGCATGAACAATAAATGAGCAACAGTTTTTCACTGCTTTTTTAATGAAAGTATTTGCTGTTGCAATCAATGGGTACAATATCGGTGCGGATGCTTTATATTGTATTTAGTTGAGCTATTATAAATGATGTTTTGAGAGCGACACAGTCAAACGCCAGCTCCAGAGTACTTAATATTTTGTATACAATGTTGGCAGTTCATCCACAGGCATACAATACAGACCGCACTCTTTAAAATTAACGAAAGTGTACCTTACCTGCACTTGCAAACTACACTTAACGGCAATTGAACTACTAGAGTGCGACATGTTTTTTTTTCTTATTTTTATTGTATCACTACTTTTTTTAAATTAGATTCAAAATAAGCTTCTTCTTCAGTGGAACGGCGTGGTAAAGTTGCGAAGATGACTAACCTTGAAGTGCAGTTCT
This sequence comes from Platycheirus albimanus, assembly GCA_916050605.2. Lineage (NCBI taxonomy): Eukaryota > Metazoa > Arthropoda > Insecta > Diptera > Syrphidae > Platycheirus > Platycheirus albimanus. The sequence goes on along the minus strand of OU696696.1, from coordinate 304,621,733 downwards.
ACTGCAGTGAAGGGCAGTTCCACTAATTCAATAGAATATTATTAATGTGCAGTTCCGCCTTATGCGGATTAAACGGATTGCGGTCAGAATCATTAGGGGTATTCACGATCTGGTGTAACTTGTCTTGCATCATTGTAAAAGTGGAGAAGTGTTACGTTTTCTTGCAATACAACAACAAATATACTGGATGTCATTTTGTTACACTTTTGCACTTTATCTATACCTTAACCCCATTGCAACAGGAAAATACAAGGGTGTAAAATTTGTACTTTTGATTTTGACATTTGTGTCAACCTGATTTTGACATTTGTGTGAGTTTTGCTACAGATTAGAAGAAGTGAGTTCACGATCTACAAGAAATACAAACAATTTCGCACTTTTACAATACTTGGTTGCACCAGATCGTGAATACCCCTATTCTTTTTCCCCAAGTCTGACGCTAAAGGTGGCTTTACATGGAGCTGCAAATGCAGACGAAAATGCAACAACAACAATCATATCGATGGTTAGATGACAGTACCTCGTAAGAAGAAAAAATCAATTTTTTAAAATTAGGTTCATAAGAAGCAGAAACATCAGAGCCACCTTTTGGCATTTTTGGTTAAATGAGTTTGTTCCAAAAAAAATGAGAAAACTTGAAAAAACCAGTACCTCGTAAAATAAAATGTCACACATAATATAACAGTACCTCGTTTGTCTCATAGAATCTTAGATATTATCTGAGACATACGAGGTACTGCATCGTAATCAAGAATTCTTCTTTTATCGATATTGTAAAACAACCCAAAAGTTCTTACGAGTTACTGCCATCTAACCATCGATATTGCAGACGACGAAGATGAATATCTCCGCAGCTCCATGTAAAGCTCCATGTAAAGGCACCTTAACACTTATTAAATTCCTTGGAATATCGACATATACGAATTTCCAATAAATATGAAAACTTATATTCCATTCCGAGTTGAATTTGTCCTTATTCTGTTTTTACTTTTAATGCAATAGACGAAATTGCACTTCAACGCAATGCAACTGGGCTTCATTCACCTTTTTTTTTGCAAAGACGTATTTGAAAAGTATTTACTTTCTGTGATGCAACCTCTACCTTAAAGGACTATTCACATGAGAGTGACCAACGAATGGACGAATTGACGAACAAATCAGATTTTAAGCATTTATAAAGCTAATTTCTTGGCTAAAACATGACCGCTCGATAGAGATTGAATTTTAAAATAATTTAGTTTATTAAAATATGCGATTTCAATTGTTTAAATAAGTCAAATTGTGTAAAATAAATTGTTCGCCGCGAGCTACAAAGTGATTGCTACGAACTGTCAAACTCTATTCGCGTACCACATACCATCCACAACGCAACGAATAAATTATTCGTGCGCGACTAACCTCAAAATCTCACTGTTCAATTGTGATATAGGGACATGACGTTCGTTGTTCGCAACGAATAAAATAAATTGCATGTGAATGAAACGTCAAAATGGACGAATGTTCGTTCATTCGTTGGTCGTTGGTCGCTCTCATGTGAATAGTCCTTAAGTTTCTTGAATTTCTGAGCACTTCCTTCCCAACAAATTTAATCCCTCCTTTTTCATTGGCCAGCTGCAAACAAACCAAAGCAGTGCTGCCAAAATTGAGAAAATCAAATTAAAATTAAAATAAATCAACTGTAAAAAATTTGCTTTAAACAAGAGAAGGGAGACAGAGATTTTTCATTTACTTTAAATACATAATAAAATAAATAAAATAAAGTATTTAACTCAAAAGTAAAACTATTTAACTTAAAACAAAGTCAAATTTTATAGAATGCCCCGTACAAAAGTATCAAAAAATCCAAAGCGCAATCGAGATGCCGCGATCCGCGAAGAAAAGATTCGAGAATTTGATTCGTCCGTCGATCAATTTATTAATGGTTTCGATATAAAAGTCAAGCAGGATATTTTAGAAATTGAAACGGAACTTGCATTAATGAAAGCAAGAATTCCCGAAAAAATACTTTTAACAAAAATAGGGGATTTAATGAGCATGGTAAGTGTATCATTCCACAACAAAACGAAAAAAAGTTCTTCAGTTTTTATGCAAAATATTATTTTATTTACCAAAGAATGCCACAACATTCTCGGAAGTTCTCGCAACACCAAATTTCTCTCAACTTAATCCAACGGAGAGTCAAACTTCAATCCAGAATCAATCTTCTTTATTGAGATCGGTAAAGAAGTCTAATGACGAAGGTGAATTAACTTTAATTCCATGTTTCTCTTTTCACACTAATTCATTATTGTTACACATTGCACACTGCTTTTTTTCATCCTTAATATGCTTCTTCTATGGTGATGGTTCGATTGGGTTTGCTCCTTGGTCATTTTCGCTCATTTATCATTCGGAACACATTAATTCTCAAACAAGGCTACCTTACAGAGGATAGCACTAACAGTTTGGCTTGTGGTAGCCAAGCATACCTATCAATATTGCCAGGCGTTCGTGTGCCTGGTCCCCTTAGTTCGGCCAAGGCACGTAGACCGCGAAGAAGCCAGTCAGCAAATGGTTATCCTCAAAGCGCACTTAAGCCAAAGCCCTCGAGCACAGCGAGCAAGGAGCGGCTATCCCGCCAAAAACTTCGTACGCCTTTAGTTTCAAGGCAAAAAGCAATTAGTGCTGATCGTACACCACCAAACCGAGGAAACTGTGTCGGCAGTCCAACTGCATTGCTCAGGTGGCCCAAACCAGGCGAGAGGGTTATATCTATGACTGGAACACCAGTCGTCTCGCACGTGTAAGTTGTTGTTTTCTTTCAATTTTATTTTAAATCGGCGTATGTTCTGAAATGTTTTTATTTTACTTTCATCAAAATATAGTATGCCAGAGCAGTATGCTAACGTGAACATTCCGATTCGAGATGGAGTGCTGTCACTCCGACCAAAGAAGCTATCAAACTTGGATCCAGATCTAGTACACAAAATTGACCAGGACACCATTAATCAGATCAAGTTGCTGCAGTCGAATTTAGAGCTTATTATGAGCCTTGCTGACAAAACTGATAAAAAATAAGTTTTTTCTTATTTCATTTTTTTTTTTTATGTTCTTTATCTTTAGTTTAAATTTATATTTCTCATTCTATAAATGTATTATGCCTATTCATGTTCAATGAAGTTTATTTCCATTTCACAGTTATTATTGAATCCAAAATAAAAAAATATAATAATAAAAGCCATCGTGAGTTATATATTAGTTTTATGTCAATACTTTACCCGTCCAGGAGCAAAGGGACAGCAACCAAATTCTGGGACTCGGCTTCCTTGAAGACAGTTGACTGACCTCGAGGTTTTCTTTGGTCTTCCATCCAACCTTTCACGTTGAAAATTCCATCGAAAATACTTCTTTGCTACAGTGTCGTTGTGTTAAGTCAACATCCACTTTTGTTCAGTAGTAAGTTAAAGTTGTAATAGGGGATCAAAATGATTATTAAAATTCAGTAGTTAACTCAAAAAGTCAAGGGTAATGGTTTTGATTTGAGAGGCGGAATAAATATACCTATCTACTGAAAAATTAACCTACAACGCAACGGTGAAAATTTAAAGAGGTAGTGAGTACATTTTTCGAAGAACCCTTAGCTTGAAGCGACACCTCAGAATAAAAATTAGAAAAGTAACTGATTTAAACATAAAATGGAAAAGATGTTCCATGAACAAAACCATAATGTACAGCAGTAAGTTTAAGGTAGGTATTTTAAGCACTTCATGGTCTATACTTTGTTCTATGGGGCTCAATTCTGGGGTGGAAATAAGTACCTACAACACTGTAGGGAAACTCTTGACGCACTATGTGAAGAGGAAATATTTTACCTAGTACCGATCGTTGTGATCATGTTGGAAACGGGATGTTGTGCGTCTCCTCAACTAAATGGAAGATATCGTTAAATTATAGTAAGAGAATTCGAAGAAGTTAAAAATGTTTTATTAATAAATAATGAAATTGTAAACTATTGTATATTTGCCTATCAGGTAAAACATTGAGAAAATACCTATGTATTTATTAAAAGTTAAAAACACGTAGAACACTTTTTGGAAAACCATGGAAGGATTTTTAGCAAAAAAAAAATATTGGCGACTTGTAAAGGATTATTTGAAAATTCTTCTACTCAACGGAGATATTGTAAAAATATGAAAAAATTTAGATCGACTGAACTCGTCGGATTTTAACATTTTTAAAAAGTATAGCCGACATTATATTTAAAATCTATAGTAGTCTGAAGGTGCCATAGCCATTTGACTGTGTTGCCATCGAGTGACTCAAAAGTCAAAACTTTGTTTCTAATAGCAGCTAATATACAGTACAACCTAAAGATAGTAGCGGCAATTAGTAGCCACTGTTTGCAACAATAATAACATACCTACTACCTATTTTGATAGTAACTTTTGGTAGTTTATTAAGCAATAATTTCTCCTGCGTCCTGCCCAGTGCATGTTTTTCAGATTGTTTAATAATAAGCACTCGAATTCATTGAATGTTAGCCGTAACTTCAAATCACATTTTTCAAAATTGCAGTTTATTTGATACCCGGAGAAAATAAAAACCTTGGAGTGTTCAGTGCGCGCATCGGATTCACCTTGAACACAATGGAAAACACTGGGCAGGGTAAGAAAAAAAGGTTTACATTAAATGCTACCAACAAACCTACAGTTTTTATACAATGCTAAACACATATTTTAAAGAGGAAAGTGTTTCGTACGTCTCCAAAGGCACAAATGAATACCATCTTTATAATAATTTATTACCTTTTAGCCTACAAAGCGATTAATATAACTCATTTTGCACTCCCCTCCCACCTAGGTTCTATGGTGTAATGGTTAGCACTCTGGACTCTGAATCCAGCGATCCGAGTTCAAATCTCGGTAGAACCTGACTTTATTTTTTTTATTTAATTTTCAACAACAGATTATGGTTTGCGGTTTGCAGGACAGATGTACAGGACCCCGAGCCCTATTCCACAACACTTTCTATTGTTGGAAAAGAATCGTCCAAATATAGATTCATTCGGAGGAGGAAGACTATTATTTCGCTTATTAAAAAAATTAGTATCGAGGTTGGCATTGATTTTACAGAGCTATACGTCATTAACAAACAAGTGAAAAGATAAACACATACGAACTCGTCAAGATGAAAGCCACCACCTTTCGAAAACGAGTAGAGTATTATTTTTAAGGTATTGGTATCGTTAATAATAAAAAAAATAGAAAAGAAAATATCAAGGTTCTACCGAGATTTGAACTCGGATCGCTGGATTCAAAGTCCAGAGTGCTAACCATTACACCATAGAACCGCGTTAAAATTGATGTTCAATGTTAATTTTAGCTTTAGTTGGTTGTTGGTGTGCAATCATTTTTTTTTAGCTAAGTTTTTCATGACACTTTTATCAAATGAAAACCTTATTAAAATGTCTGGTCTTATTTTATAGATGTGCTTAGTCTTTGTCTGAAATAAAACTTTACGGGAAAAGACAATAGAATGGTTTATGTACATTAGAAACTGTCCACAAAAAAACCTTTAAATAAATTCCTAACAAAATGTTCAATTCAACGCAAAACTGCACTAGGTGGAACTACCTACACGGCATTTTTCCAAACAAAACCTGAGCTTGAGCTCTTATTTACTTGCCTTAAGATCAAGTGCACATATATTTTTGTGGAATAATAAGTTTAATTATATTAAAGAACACAAAATGTGGCATCAGATACCTACATATGTACATGATAGATTAGAAAATTACTCTAGATTTTGTGCCAACCTTGCTGTTGGCGTTGATCAGTTAAAAATAAACTCCAGAAGAACCGATTCTCTTTTTCTACTTTTGTCAGTGACATATTTTATTCAATTATTATTCAAAGATTTTATGATTACAAGCAATCTTTTAAGCTATTTAGAACTACAGTTGTTATTTATTATATAAAGTTTGACTGTGTCGCCACCTAGCGCCTCAACACTTCGTTTCAAATAGCGTTATATAATACAAAAGGCAGATAGCAGCGGCACCATATAATACGCGTATTTGCGTCAAAATGAACATGTTTGTCACTTACTTGATTTCTCCTACTCTCTATAATATTGATTTAAGAAGATGTTCTGCATTTGTATCTCCTCTCTTTTTCGAACAAGTACCTATATAATCTTCATACATTTTGTACCCTTCTTTTTTGTAGAGATCCCGAAACCGAATGTGGATCCAACCAGTGTTACCGCAGGGTAAAATTTGTATGAGTCCCAGAGGCTAAAAAATGAGTCGTTTTGGAAATAAATAAGTCCTTTTTTTAAATCAAACTAACTATGCATAGCTATGCATAGATATTTGAAAATTATTTTTTGTTCTGAAAATTGATATAAAAAACTTTGAACTTGTAAATTGACCATATTAAAGTGTTTATTTTTATACTTAAAAAATGAGCCAAATCTTAAAAAGATGAGTCCCTGAGTCAACCTAAAAAAAATGAGTCGTTTTGGCTCATATGAGCCACTGTGGTAACTCTGGATCCAACTTCAAGGTGCTCGTGCTCCTGCAGCACGGACCAAGAAGATACAGACCGCCAACTCACCATATGGTCTCTCTTTTTGCCTACAAGCTAAAAATCAGCTGATATGCCATTTATTTTGAGAGTGTGACGCTCTCTCTTGCTTTTAAAACCCATTTAGCAAACACACCTAAAAAATAAATGGCATACGCAGGTATAGTTGCCATTACAAAATTCACAGAGAGAGATGTACACGTATTCACAGACAGAAAAAAATATTTCGAGGGTGTTTCAGGCAAGGGGAGTACGAGTTGGCGGTCTGTGTATGGTCTGTGTCCTGCAGTATATACATCAATACATCGCTACCGCTACGCTACGTTACGTTATACACAGCTATACACCTCTACCTCTACTACACTATTTTCCCCAAGCACTAGTGGAGTGGGGTGGGGTCTGGTGAGTATAGAGTATAGTATGATGAATAACTTAGAAGATACAAGCTACAAAACAAGTTCTATCTATATACTTATACAATGATACAAGATACATACAACAAACAACACACAAAACACATTTGGTATTTGGTTGTTGGGTAATTTAGTTGAGTTGAAATTCGTAGCAATTTGTTTTCGGCATTAAAAAACACAGCTATTGTTATTGTGTGCTTTTAGTTGAAAATATTTTAAAGTATTTTGGTAAAATTTAATCTATTAATTTATATTTTTGAATAAAGCAATAGCTTTCTATTGCTTAAGAAAAGTATAAGTGAGAAAATAAAAAGTGTTACTAAATCTTTACCTTTTAGCTTTCCAAGGTATGTATGTACCTATTATATCTATGTACATATATACATACATATTTTATTATTCCATTTTTCCTTCATCTTTTGCTTACAATATTTTTTGGTATTTTTTAATAATAACATTATTGGTGAACTTAATTTTGGTTTTTGTGTAATTATTTTATTTATTTTACAATTAAAATACCCACCGTTGTCAGAAAACTCAAAAAAAAATGTATAGTATATACAGGGGTTAGCGTTTATAGTATACACACTATTATGTATAATATGATAAAAATAGCTTCACAACTATAATATTATATACAACATTATCTACGACTATGATGCTATGGCTATCAAAGGAGCAAGGAAAAGGAATGTGTTTGTGTTTTAGGATCATGTAAACTTTGTACATATTATGTAAATGAAAAAATGTACATAATGAAGATGATAAAATGATAATGCCCAATCTTTAAGTACGATATCAGATACAATACCGACAGCCGATTAGCGCCCCTATGCTTTGATTTGTTTTGTGCCACCACGGTGAACTATGAGCTCGTACATCCTGTTGGGTAAAGACAAAGAGTCGTCTAATTTCTTCATATAATCAAGTGAAATAGAGTCCCATGCCCTTTTTATTCCTTCAATGAGATCAGACTGCGTACTAACCGTCTTCTGTGATTACTATAGCGGACAAGCGAGTTATTTTAAGGTGCGCGTCCTATTCGATCGACTCTACAGGCAAAATTAAAGAAAAAACCGTTTTAAAAGCATGCGTGCGGACTGCGAAGAATGATTTCTAATGCTGAATATTTGAAATGTCTAAAAAGAAACAAAAACCTCTTCTTAACCAACTTGGAAAGATGCAACGCCTATATTTCTCGACTTTACTAGCTTATAGATATGGATAGGGTCATTAGCTTGCTGGAACTTCCATTCCAAGGGTCCAAACGGCTATGCTGACCACAGCCCACAGCACACAATAGTGCTTTTCCTGCAATCAGGGATATTTTTGGACCTTTTGAATGGAAGTTCCAGCAACCTAATGCTATATTAACTTACCTACAAACTAATAAAAAAATAACCATCTATCATCCAAAAACCACCATCCAGCATATATCATCTACCATCTTCCATTTACCATCTACCTATCTACGATCTAACATCCACCACCTACCATCTTCTATTTACCATCTATCTACCACCAACCATCTTTAATATAAACTGTAACCACAGACAAAAGAAATATACAGATGTAGAATAGTAGAACAAAAGCATGTTTAAAAAAAAAAATTCAAAGCTAGCATACCAAAATCGAAAGCTAGCATACCTCATACTCAAACATGTCGAGAAATTGACATCCTTCGAAAAAAAATAATACATACCATTACCATACCATACCTCCATACCAAAAAACCAGTTCCATTGTATTTAAAATCTATAGTATTCCCAAGAAGCGGAACGTTTTATGCGCCATACTACAAAAATGTATATACAATGGGGGGGGGGGGCTGACCTCAGAAGACAAAGTTTTGTCCGTTCTTCGTAGGTCAGCCCCCCCTGGCTGACTTAACAACTTAAATTAACGAAGTCGTTAAAAAATAAATTTATTCAAATCCATACTTGAAAGCTTAAATCACTTGAATATGTAAGCGTTTTCGAAAATTTGAGTTTGTGGAATAAAAGTTAAATTTTTCGAGCAATCAAATTTTGATCCACTAATATTTTAGAACACTCCATATTTAACGGCTGTCCATTTTCCGTGATAATGTTAAGATATTGAAATAAATGTAAATACCTAGGTACCACTATGTTTTGATTATGAAACACGCTTGACTGAATTTAATACACGTTCTTTGTTTGTACCTCATCAAAATTTTGTTTATTTGTTTTAGGACCTTTATAGCAATGTCTAAAGTACCAACGACAGTTACAACTATGGATGAAGAAGAAGGAAACCAGACCAATACTATCTCCAAAAAGTTTATGGATGACTGCACTGCTGAAAAGGAACGCCTAGGCGATGATTTCCCTTTGACTGCTATGATTATCGACCAGGCCTTTGATAGAATACAAACGACCGGTCGTGTTCCTGGTCGAGAAGTGCACGCAGATGTTTTCAAACAAAAATTAATAAAAGTCTCTCAAAAAGTTTTCGTGCCGATAAAACAATTTCCAAATTTCAATTTCATTGGAAAGCTTCTCGGACCAAAGGGAAATTCACTTCGTAGTCTTCAAGAAGAAACTCTTTGTAGAATCATGATTAAGGGTCGGAATTCAATGCGTGACTCTGAAAAGGAAGAAGAACTACGCCAATCTGGTGATCCTCGGCATGCACACTTGAAAAAAGATTTGTATTATGAAATACAAACATTAGCACCACCAGCTGAAGCTCATGCTCGCGTGGCTTATGCCTTATCTGAAATTCGTAAATACCTAATTCCAGATAGTAATGATGAAGTTAGCCAAAGTCAGAAAAAGGAAATATTAGCTGATCCAGAGTTAGCAAAAAAAGCTGGCAAATTCGCCGAACGAGGGAATGAAAAGTAAGTTTGAGTTGACGTTTACTTTTCATTTAAATGCAAAGTTTTGTATTGTTTTTTTTTTTTCTTTTTAAGGCAACAGTATGGTAATAACGCGTTTAACAAACAAGGCGTAAGTATTTTTGAAAAGCTTGCAGGAATTAATAATCAGTCAAATGATGAAGAGCCGGAAGACAGAATGGAAAGAAACCACCAAAATGCGTACGCACAAAGTAAGCTTGCAAATAGATATACCTATCAGTTGTTTGAATTTTCCATTTATAACTTTCGTCATTTAAAAAAAAAACATTGCAATCTTTAAAAGAACAATCGCTCTTTAATCAACAAAGAAACCATAATGATGGAAACGGATATCAAGGCGAAAAGAGACCAGTCCAAACCAGGAGTATATTGAAAAAGGTCATTGATGTTGATGTTGATGAAGAAGAACAGGCTAGCTCGCCAAGTAAGTATACATTACGATATTCAGCCCTATTTTAGATATGAGTGTTATTTTAGAAATACGCCGTGCCGACGCGACTTGACGTGTCAATCTTAATTTTCGTCCAATCGTTGCAAAGTCATGCTAAGAGAATCACTTGAGAAAAAACCGTGTTTTAACAGCATTCACTTGTCTATTAACCTTGAGTGGAAATTACCTTGCTCTCGAAAATTCTTTACTGATGAACTAAAATACCATCATTAATAACAAACATAATTCCGAATAATTTTAAAAGTCCCATCTGGACCCTATTTTAGAGGCCGTGGAGCTTGTGACTGGTCGATCAGTTCTTCGATGGTCTGAAGTTTTTATTGGAAAAATTTTGTTCAAACGAAATTTTTAAACTGAAAGCCGATCTTAATGTTTCACACGCTTTGGACGGAAAATGTAATTTCGGTTTTTTTCGTCTTCATTAAGGGCAGACAAATTAAATATTAGTTCATCGTAAAAGGGCTGAGGTTCTTCAAATTATATTTTGATCTTGAAATTAAAAAAAAAAATTGATTTTGCTTAAGTAATACCAAAAAAAAAACATTTTCCCTACTATATAATATAAATAAAATAATTAAATCTTATAGTGCGACACAATGTATCGCAGAGGCAACCTATTAAGAGGCAACAACAAGGGGCATCAACTAATCAAGGAAGATTCGTAACACCAGAGAAGCGCTGGCGTTAATCTCCATTTGGTGGACCATGAAAAACATCAAAAATTTCATTTTCACAAAAAAATTAATTACAAATAACATAATTTTTAAACTAACAAATTATAATAACCTAAACAGAGAATTTTTAACTATTTTAACTTCAATATGAGCAATATTTTAAAACGAAGCGATTTTTACAAAAAACAATACTAATATAAAACAAATTATCTTAACAATATAATTAACTTAAAGCCCTTTTAAATATATGTATGTATAAAACAAATTAATACAAAATATGATCTTAATGTAAAATACTTAATAAATAACAGCAGACTTTCTGCAAAATATTTAAGGTAAGTTCATATTCTATCGTTTTAAAAATTAAATACAAATTTTTTTAAATACATTTTATTAATACCTACATATCTATTTTGAAATATTTTACTTTAAAAATAAAACTTGAATTCAAATAAAGATACTTTGCAAAGGAGACTGAATGAATTTTATTTTGGAAAATTTAATCCATGAATAGTCCACAGCTAGATCAGTGATTCCCAGAGTGGTCCAGGTGGACCCCCAGTTGTCCGCGGGAGACTCGGCGGGGGTCTATATTGGCGTGAACAAAAAATGGGGGTTCGAAAGTTGAAAGTGGGGGTTCACGAACATTTATCTGGTTTCGATAGGAAAAAGCGTTTTGAAGCTTTCAATTTCTCAAATTCAAATTCTTTAGCAAAACTTTATTAGGGATCTACGGACTCCCATGTAATCCTAACATATATAGCGCGAAAAATATTATTGCAAAATTGGCCTTTTCAGTTAGAGTTAGGCCGGCATATGGATCAGTTTATTTAGCACTTAAACAATATCCTAGTGATTTTTTAAAGGAGCTTCTACCATGGTCGGGTGATATCTTGGGTTTATAAGCCATCTGAAAAAAATGTACCACTAGGAACTGCAATTCACTGTGTCATCCACCGACAACATCTGGTAGCAACAAATTTGAGTGATAGGTTGCACCAATATCTTCAATTTGTGATTAAAGCCGTTTATTTGCACAACTAGCATTGCTCTTGCATACGGAAGCTTACTGGTTGTCCAAAGGTGCAGGTTTAACAAGATTTTACTCACTTTTTGAATGTAAAGTAAAGATCCAGATTTAGAAAAAAAACCTCTGACCAATTTGAAAGCAGACATTCACAGTATTTGACAGATTTGTTCAAAAATTTTATTAACATTAGCTTTGTTTGTTGAACTTTACCAGAGTCGCCCCAGGTTTTCCTGATAACAACTAAAAAAACAACAGAGAATTTTCTCTTGAGCGCGATTTGAGGTATTTAAAAAAAAACAGTTGTGGCAACCCCAGGGTGACTTCAGGGCTCAACAAACAAAGCTATTAACTCAGTGAAAAGGGAAAATCCTAAATTTAATAAAAACAAAGAGTATAGTTTCAGCTTTTCTTGGAAAATTAAAATTTATGAAACGAACTATGAGTCGACGTGAATTCTTCCAAGCTTTTCACATGCAATATGTCTTCATGAGGATATTCAGACATACGTTTATCATTAAAATGTCTTGCATGATGAGTTCAAAAATAGTTTTGAAGATATTCTGACAATGGAAATATGTACCACTATGTGGTGAAACGAAAGTGGCATTACAACAGGAGCTACTAGAGCTTAGCACAAATACGGAGCTGAAGTTGAAATTTAAAAAAGGCGATCAAACATTTTGGCTGCAGGCAGAAATTACAGCAGAATATCCTTGTCTGTGGGAAATTGCGAGAAAACTTTTGATAGCGTTCCCTTTGTCGAAAAAGTTTTAGTGTCGTTAAGAAACCTATTAATAAAACAATGAGTAGATTGAACATCTTACAAATTAAAGTTGTGACTATTTATTAAGGTTAAATTTTAATTCTTTTCAGTATGTTATCATATTATTTTAATTAGTAGGATGCAATAAAATATACTATTTTTATTTTTACTACTCCGAATTTAGGGTTGGAAATTTTCACACTTGATTTTTAAATGTAGCACCCCTGCTGTCCACCACGAAACCAGTGAAATTTCAAAAGTGGTTCCGTAAAAATAGGAGTAAATTTCTTGATTGTGCCGGTATACTGTTTAAAAAAAAAAAAAAAACTGTTAAAATAAGTGCATCTTAGCAGATTTTTGTTCAAATAATAACATTTCATCAATAACAGGCAGAAGAAAGTGTCACAAGCATTATACATTTGTATATTGTGTTCTTTTGTTGTATACAAATCAAACAGAGTAGATATAAAACCATTAGTGAAATAAATTGGCAGAAGAGCTCAAGATCAAACTTATAACTACCCAACTAGGGTCTTTAAAATTGAAACACAACCATGTACATGTATAAATAGTGTTTTTCTTTATATTCAATCAGCAATACCTAATTCATATTCAAATCTACGGCAGCAAATTCTTATTAGCCTTCAGCCAAATGTTCATTTCGAAATTTGCATCTATCAACTTATCCTTCAAAAGGACATTTTGCAAAATATCCCGTTCAAGCATTTGCTTAACAATCGAAAATGACGATAACGGCGAATTGTATTTTAAAAAAACTTTATAAATTTCTGGAAAATGTTTTAAACTCTCCAAACTGCGGCTGGTATAATTGAAAAAGTTCAAAACCATCATATCGGCAATTGATTTTGGTGTCATCGGGTCTATAACTTCATTCTCCGATCCAAAATCAAAGAATTCAGAACGTGATTGCACATTTTGTACTCCGCCATCCATGTCCCATGTTCTAGTTTTCGGAAGCTCTTCCTGCACAGCAGCTTTGAATGCGTGCAGTATATTTGTCTGGAGGTTTGGTTCAACGCATGATAGCCAACGATTTTTGAATTCTGGATGTGAAAAAGCTGCTATTGCTGCTTCAACAGCTTCATACGTTTCAAATTTGTAGAAGCTCTGAAATTTTTCATTTACCATACTTGCATTTGCAGTCACTATTGGGCCACAGTAAGTCCATTCCTTTTTGATTAGTTTATTCAATTGCCTTCGCAGAGCCAAAAGAGTAGGCAAAAGTGACCCAAAAAGACTGTGCTTTGGGACTTCCAAAATTGCCAAAGCATCAGCAAATGGTTTTGTACATGCCAAATGTTCTTCAATGTAATGAAAATCAGAAACATTAAGATAGTCTTTTATCTCAAAAGCTTGGAAAATTTCTATGCTTTTATCCTTGATCGTAAGGATCTCTGCAAGGGCAATATACAGTGAAGTCCAGCAGTTCATAGAGGGTTTAGTAAGTGTGAGTCCCGTGATTTCTTCAAGAATATCTGGAGCCTCTGGATGATTCCAAAGAATGTTACATTTTTGAATAACTCTACCATGCAAGTTGGACAACATTTTAAAATTCGAAATAACTTTGATGACATCAAATGATGCGAAATCACTCAATATCCTAACAAAGCATGATAGATAGCGAGGCTCTAAAGCCGAGAGTAAATCGTTCTTCAAAATAATTCCATCATCTGTGTCCTGACAAGATTCAGCTAAGGAACTTTTTTCAATACCATACGCACTGAACGCTCTATAAAAGTCATTAGTTCCAGTTGTAGTTGTGTGAATCCTCGAGCCTCTTATGTGGAATTCTTCCTTGATATCCTTTAGAATGTGCTCTACAGTCTCATATCGGCATTCGTTGGGCGACAACTTTTGTATCCTTAGGACTGCCGATCGTCTCTTCATTTCATTATCTATCCAATGTGCCATGGTAACAAGGCAACTTGTGTTTTCATGTCTCTGCCAAATATTGGCAACAAAGCAAACCTCCTTCACCTCTTTCAAATCATCTTTCAATTGTTCCAAAGTCCTGTTGTATAACTCAATAAGTTTTCCACTTAATTGTTCTCGATTAAAGACTTTCAAATCTTGTTCGGGGATATTAAAGCTTCTAAAAATATCTAAAAAATATGAATTTGTAACGGTTTCCAGTGGCAAAATTGAATTTACAATGAAATTTAAAATACTCCTCTCCAATTGTTCTTGCGTCTGAGATGCTTTAATTTTTATTTGTCGAGCAGACTCTGCAGCATTTGGAGCAGGTCCACGTCTACATCGTTTTTTTGAATGCAAATACTCTGTGTACTCTTGAACGGCCTCGGTTCCGTGCTTTCGCTTAAGATGACATATAAAATTTGACGATGAATTAACATTGCCTTTGATTTCAATATAACGTGGCTCACATTTAACACAAGTCGCAACTGTTGTATTTAAGATACATTTTTCTGGAAGCATTTTAAAAAAGCGCCCATCAACGATTGTCATAGTTTTTGTGGTGCCATTGATGGGTGAATGGTCGACTGAGATACTGTAATCGTTGTTATCAAATGTAGTTGGCGGGGACAGTGATGATGATTGTTGAAACATGGAAGTGGAACTGTATTTTTCCATTGATTCGTCCATTTTGTAAGTATACTGGTCTTTTAATTAAAGTGTAATAATTGTAATGCATATGATTCAATGTTAAATCAATGAAAATAACCAAGAGACACTTCTTAATAATAATCTTTTCACAAAATGATTTGTTTATAATTGTAAGATTGCGACTACAACTGAAAAAAGTATAGGTAGTTGGAAAAATACTGAATAATGAAAATGATTAATGAATAAGAGGTGAATACACACGAGACACGAAGTACATAACAAAAAAGCGTTTATTTGTTTGATGGTGTGTGGAAATTCAAGGGGTAGTGAATACACAAATTTGAGATGCAAAACAAAAGTAAAAAAAATGTCATTGCCAGCGTAGAATCCATTTGAATTATAAAAGCAGTTCTATTTCTTAATGTCAATTTTCTTTGTTTGCCACCAAGCTGGATGTGCATTTTATTATGAGTATGTGAAAGCTCTGCCTTAAGTTCACCCGTGCATTTGAAATGGGAACCAATACACGGAAAAATATAATGCTCAGGCAGAGATATACGCATACCGTGGGAAAAAAAATAATTTTAAGGATATTTCCGGCAAGAGTACGAGTTGGCGGTCTGTATTTTATGTCTGTGGTTTGCCGTGCTTTGGTATGAATTATTATTGAAGTATTTTAATGAGAAACCTTTAATATAATTAAAGCAGCCAGACAAAAATGGTCATGACAAAAAAGATGAGAATGATAAACCGTATGTAATAGCAATATTTTGATGGATTTACAAAAGGTCCAAACTGCACCAGTCAAGTGACAGTATAGTCAGTCGAATCCACACCACAGTCATACAAAACACTCCTAAAACATCCTTAAGATATATTGTTTGTGTCCTTGAATAAATGTGCATGAATCAAACTCGGTATACACATCCCTGCGTGTGCATTTAATTTAGCTCGTCAGTCGTCAACTTTCCCACATCAGCTGATTTAGGGCCAGTTGTACAATCATGGTTCATCCTCGGATCAAAGTTTAAAAACGATTTACCTTCGTTCGTGTTTGCATAATTAAAGCTTAGACGGTGGTTCAACAGTGGTTCAAGAGTTAACCCACCGATTTCCGAGGGTTAAATAAAGTTAAACTATGGATCAAGAATTTAAAAACGTTCAACTGGTACTTTAAGATTGTAAGCAAAAAAAAAGAACCAAACCTCGATTTTTGCGTCCCGTACAACTTCATGAAACACATATAAAGAGAAGGGACAAGATCTTTGCTCATAAAACACTAAATCCTAGGCTCTTGTTCCTAACCTAACTTAGGGCCAGTTGTACAATCGTGGTTCATCCTCCGATCAAAACTTAAAAACGATATACCTCGGTTCGTGGGTATATAATTAAAGTTTAGACGGTTTCCAAGGATTAAATAAAGCTGACCCACGTATCAAGAATTTAAAAACGAGGTTCAGTGCTAAACCACAATAATTGTACAACTGGTACTTAGCAATAGCAACTCGGCTAAAAATAAACAAAATCGGGATGAGTTCAGAAGGTATTATAAAATATGTAACTACAAATTATTCGTATTTGCTGATGTCTGCTCTGTTGGCAGTGCTGCTACAGACGGAACGGACGGAGAGATCGAAGAAAATGCGATGAATGAACAACCGAAAAAAAAACTGACAAAAATTACAAATTCTCACCATATTCTTCGGCGAGTTTGCGACTTTGCTTGCATCAATGCAAGTGCAAGTGAACGACTAGTCTTGCAGTTCATTTAAGTCAAATGAAATGCAATCAAATTTTCATTTTGTCTCTCCTCTTTTAAATTTAATTTGATCGGTTCGGTGAAAGGACGGGACAAGGCATATAGAAACCACAACCACAAGCAAATGCAAATAGTCACTTCTTTATTCGTTTTGTGTTTGTCTGGCTCCTTGTTTTTCATTTGTTGTTAAATTGTTGATTATTTATAACATTTTTTTTTCCTCTTAAACAATTAGCTAAAGCGGAGTATCAAATTTAAAAAAAAAAAAAAAAAAAAAAAAAAAAAAAAAAAAAAAAACAATTTTCCAAACGTTGTGCTTATAAATGTTTTCCCCTTTTTCCCACCTACGACAAGACTACACGGAGCGAGCGAGTCAGGTGAAATTTTAGTGCGAACAAAAAAGAGATACATATTTTGTTTCGTATCGTATTTTTTTTTTTTTTTTCGAAAATAAAGTGAAGAAAAGAAAAGCGGTCAGTCGACTCGACGACGTGAACGTGTGTGAAGTGTGACTGTCTGACTGAGCGCCTGATAAACGTCCCACTCGTCTTCGTCTCGTCGTTGTGTCTCTCTTTTATTTCCCTTTTATTTTTTTTGTTTTATAAAAATCAATTCATTCACCAGAAGTTCGACAAAAGTTCATTTTTAAATTTGCCAAAGGGAATTCGATTCGAATTAGTGTGGAAATTGAAATTTCTTTCCTGTCTGACTGAGTTCAGAGGAAGGAAAAAAGAATCCAAATCTAAATAACATTAGCTTTAGGAAGTTCCTTTGATTGCTGTTTGCTTAATTTTGGATTTCATCGTCACTTAGTTGGTTTTTTTCGTTTTGTTGGTTAATTTTTTTAAAAGAAAAAATTTTCGGTTTTGCTAACAACTGCGGCGGAGCGTCTTGGAAGACGTCGACGACGACGCGGTGTAATAAGAAAATGACCGAAGCATACGATGGCAATGGCGACTATTCCTCTTACAACGACGACGAAAGTGATTATAAACGCAAAGGTGGCGGTGGTAATGCTGGTGGAGGAGGACCTCATCCATCGCACAATGGGGACAACTCCAATCATGACCATCATCCGGGAGATGGGCCCCAGCTGAATGACAAAGCCAATGAATACATTCGTGATTGCTTGACGGAGAAGAATCGTATGGACAAGAAGTATCCCATCGCTGAGAAGTTACTTGAAAGCGGTAAGTCCAAGAAGATAGCCGAGGCCGAGCGCCGAGGTTGATGCTGAAGCTGATTGCTGAGGCTGAGTTTTGAAAAAGATTTTTCATTGAAAATCAGTTTCAGTACTCTCTCTACCTACATGCTACCATTACCATATTACTCTTAGTTCCGGAAACGCAATATTTTCTCTATGAAACGGCAAAGTGGTAGTGGGTGCCAATATTGTCAAAGGGTTAGTGAGGGGGAGGGTCGAGGTTAGAAAATCAATGCCTTGGTCGGCATTTTTCTGATGCGGCTTTTGCATTGTCCTTGTTTACCAAGATAATTTATCTTTTATACAAAAATTTTTCAATCCAAACGTTTTCAAATTAATTTTTGTTCATAAACTTGTTTTGAACCATCTGAAAGAAAAAAAAAACTCATCTAGTTGGAAAATTTTAAAAGATTTTCTTTTTTTTTTTACCTTACGACTGAATTTTCTTGCTCTATTCTTTTTTTTTTCATTCATTATAGATTAAAGATTTGTGTGTTGGTATTTTCTATCTCCTCTGTTATCTCTATTTCGGAATAAGTGAGCGAAGAGGACGAATAGTATTTTTTTTTTTTTTAAAGAAAAACGCGTAAAGAGTATGGTGAAAATGTAGGTATGATATTATTTTCATAATAATCACGATGAAAAAAGAAAACAAACAAAAGTCGGTGCTGTGCTGTGCTGCGAATGCAAAGCATATTGCCGTGCCGTACCGGCAGTTAATTGAGAAAATTTCTTTAAAAGGTTCAATTAAGAGATAGATGACCTTGTTTGCATGTTTTCCAACTATACAATCAGTATTCAGTAATCAGAATCAGATGATTTGTGAACTGCCGGAATGTCTTTGGGGTTATCATAATTTTTTAATTAAAGTTGATATACCTAGGTGGAAGGTAAGTTCATAAAACAGAACCTTCACAAGTTCAAAGCAATGTTACACTGAAATGGAAGAATTTGGACTTTTGAGAAACGTGAAAATGTGAATGTTTGAATTTCTGCTAAATTGCAAGAATCTTTTATCTTCATAAATCGTCTTATTCCTGAAGATACACATGGATACGGAGTACCTATGTAGGTATGTCCCGTAATTTTTTGGCAATATTTGAGGGCATGATTCTTGGGTACCTACCTAGGTGTATTCTAAAAAAAACATCGTTCTACAGTAAGGGCCTTTCCAATTTTGATATAATATTTTGGCCATTTAAGAAAAGGCTTAAGTTACGAAATTCCTACTCAACCTAGATAAGAAAACTGTCAAAATAGTGACTGTAATCATAACCGGACACTGTTCTCTGAAAAAAAAAAAAACCTTCACAACATGAGTCTAGCAACAGACCCCGTTTGGCGACTCTGCCTCGAAAGTGAAGAAACATCTTTGCATATCCTCACGGAATGCCCAGCATGCCTCCGCCTCAGAAAGCGGACACTTGGTGGCGAGATCGTTCCCTTGAAAAGACTCAAAAGCTTCCACCCACAGATTATCTTAAAGTTCTGGTCTCAGTCTGGAGCAACAGAGCTGCTCTCTAGAATCTCACACGGGTTGGCACAATAGGCATCACCGAGATACCGCAGTGCCTGAGGTGCATAAGCTCTCCCTAACGATATTAAAAAAGGCAATTAATCAAATATGAACATTACAGAACAAACTTTACGCCAGTTTTCGAGTGTCTGAATGCCGAGAAGTTGACATCTAGTAGAAAAGGATGGCATTTCGATGTTCCCAACCGAACTTCCAAATAACAAACCTAGAAAATTTTCTTTGAACCTTTTCAACTCGAACAGCATTTCTTGTGTATTTTTCTCCTGTATTTGAATTTTCATATCTTTTTTTCGCAAAAAAGTGAAAGAAATGCAAGTGAATGCATTTATTTTGATGAAAGTAAATACAAACGAACAAATAAATTAAAATGGAAACTTTTGGTTTTGTGAGTTGTGAAAAATATAAAATCAGCCTAATGCGTTTTTTGAGAACGGGAAAACCTGGGGCGACCCTGGGTAAAGTTCAACAAGCAAAGCTATTAGCAAATCTTGTATTTAAGCACAATTGGTGAAGAATTGCAATACACAATCGTTCATAGATTTTATGCATCGAAAAAATGTTAAACCATCTGCAAACAGGAGATGCAGAGAAGTATGAAAAATATCAGGCATGTCATTAATAAAGACTAGGAAAAAAAAACGGATCAAAATGACTACCTTGTGAAACACCTGAAGATACCTGAACTGGTCTAGAAAGAGTCTGGTCAATAGCAACGTACTGTATTCGGCTAATTAGGTATGATCGCAGCCATTTAAAAATATTTGAATGGAAACCCAGCATTTCCAATTTTTTTTAAGAAGATAATATGACTTAGGGGCCAGTTATAGCGATACGGAAAACCAAACCGAAACCAAACCGTTGTTCTTTTTTAAATGGTGGCTCCCATACAACGAGCCACTAGGTTTTGGCCAATTTTTGTCGTTTTTCTAAATTGCCCAAAAAAGGCTCTAACAACTATACTATAGAAGGCTTCGGAAAAAACTGCCTTTTCAGTTTTTGGTTAAAAATTATTATAAAGGAAATCTTTTTGAAGAAACTGACCGTGAGTGGAGAACGACAACGACATTAACAAAATGGTTTAGAAACTTGTTAAGGTATATAGGTATATCTTTCATAGCACCCAAAACATGACATCTAGGATTTGAATATGGTTTCTTAGTTTTTACCAAATTAAAAAAAAAATAATTAACATTTACTCTGGGTATTTTTTGGGAGGATTTCATTTTTAACTGCGTTCTTAAGTATTGGCTAAAAATAAAAATAACGGACATTTGTAAAATAGAATTTTGTAAAATAGAATTTGAAAAGCCGTCGCTGCCGATGAATAGAATATACAAACGTTTGCAATATTTTATTGGTATATCATACTTTGCACTACTTTATAAAATTACATGTTGTTATTGGGTCGTTTGGAATCAAGAACTGCTCTTTTTAGGTTTCGATTCGATAGAATTAATTTAAATATTGCGACTGAGCTTGTATACAGGGTGATTCACGAGCGTTGTGCCAAAAAGCTAGAGCGTGTAGGTTGAGTTGAGGCAAGAAAAAAATTGTATAGAGAGGCAATTT
The DNA here is from genome assembly GCA_916050605.2 of Platycheirus albimanus. Classification (NCBI taxonomy): domain Eukaryota; kingdom Metazoa; phylum Arthropoda; class Insecta; order Diptera; family Syrphidae; genus Platycheirus; species Platycheirus albimanus. Next base: position 304,600,300 of record OU696696.1, on the reverse strand, counting down.
TCTGAAAAATTGACTTATTTTGTAAAAAAAAGATTAAAAATCAACGGCTTCGTTTACAACACCGTGTTATACCTTTTTGGAAAGCCAAAAACTTCTTTTTTCATTTTGTTTTTAAATTAAATTGTTTTAACGAATAGTTTAAAAAATATAAATTTTCAAACTCAAAATTTTGAAAAAAAAAATTTGAAAAAATAATTTAAAAACTAATTTTTTTCAAAATTTTACGTAATTAAGTATAATTTTTGTTCTCATAATTCAATGCTCCCATTAATCTTTAATTCAACACTGGAAACCGTATGGCTCTACGACTTTTTGTTGCCAAGGTATTCAAAAATAACCGAACCTACTTCTTCACAGTGCGATTTTGTTAACCAATTGTACCAAAGTATAGTTTATTGAACCTCATCTTTGTATCTTAATTCACGTATCAACTAAATATAATCTATACGAATCGGTGGGTTAACTCTTTAGCCAGTCTGTAGAACGTTGAAATGTTTGACGTCGCCGAATGTCGAGAAAAAGAAATATTTATCTATTTCTGATCCTGGCTACAATCTATTGGGGATTCATTTCCAAAGCTTAAGTATAATTATTCTCCTAAATATAATTGCGAAAAGAGCCAACAAATTAAAAGGTAAAAGATAATTTTCACATCTAGTTTTTTCGCCAGTTGCTGCGTTCTTTTTTAACGATAGTCGGCATTATTTGTTAACAAAAGTCAACGAAAGAGGCGTTCTTTTAATCTAAATTAGTTATATGACGTCATAACAGCGTTCCTAAACTCGCTTTGAGGTGTCAAACAGTTACGATTTGTTACTATTTCCAACTCTATGAGTTGACATTGTTGATCTGTCAATAGACCATTTAAGCGAATGGCATTATATTTCTTTTTGTCTCGCTCCAAGACGTCAAATGAAATACTTTACTAAAAGTTGTGATTTTTGCAGCCAAAAAAATTCTGTTAATACCTACATTCTCGATTAAAACAAATCCAAAGCAATTGTAATGGAGCAATGAATTTTCAACAATCATAACGTTATTTTGCATTGAATTGGCAAACCGATTTGTTTAAAAGCCTACTTTCTGATTTCGGTGTTTCCTAATTTTGCTGGATCCCCGCTACTTTCTGCGTTTCTACCTAAAAAATGTATTTAAGACAATTGTCATACAAGGACTGTTTCGTTAGCTATATGCCTCTCAGGGGTACAAAAAACGGCTAGATCTCACAAGTTACTTATCAGATCATCTTGACTATAGTCATGCTGAGTCACTAATGAGCTCATCTAACTAACTGCATCACCAAAATTTTGATTTAATGCCTATCAAGTTTTTTGAAAAAAGCTGATGAGCTGACAAGAAAGGGATCATCCCTAGAACTAAGCATCAGAAACAACGATTAAGATCCCAACCTGTAATATTAAAGAGAAGAAGAAGCACTCGCTGCAGCTAACGAGAGATAAAACTCACTCGACTCCTGTGTCATAACCAGGAAACTGTGGCCCTACTTTTATAAACAAAGAACAGAGAAGATTTTACAGCTCAAAAAGAAATCGCTACGATCCCTCGTGAGCATACTGACCAGGCACAAAATTCTGGGTTACCACAAAAAGAAAATGAAGCTCAGCACGGACGACTTGTGCAGAGGTTGTGGCGACATAGATGTGCATGAAGACACTCCGCATTTTCTCTGTCACTGCCCAGCACTATGATGCTTAAGAAATGAAGTTCTAAGAAGCCATTTCTTCCAGGACTTAGAATAACTATCTGCACAAACGGGTAGAAACCTGCTCGAATTTATCAACGCTTCGAAATAGTTTGGGAATGTATTTTTTTCATATCTTATCTTATCTGTTCTACGCTCTATCACTTTGTGTTCCATGAAATTTTCCAAATCCGCTTAAGTAGGTACAATATTTTGTGTACCTAATTTTGAGAAATGTCAAAAGTGTAAGCTGATTTGTAGGTTTCTGAAATTTAAAACAAAAACTCTTGGGTCGCGGTCCGCCCTAAAGTTTTTAAAGTAGAAATCAAACAAATTGATACTTCAGGCGACAAACCAAATTATCCTTTCTTTAGTGCCAAAACTTGATAGCTTCCGTATGTTTCTTAAAAATCACCGATGTCTTAACATCAAAAATTATCAATCCATGATAAATGTGGTTAACGTAACAATCGGCGCGACCATAATCAAAACAATATGATTTTTTGATTTTGTATTCTACCACTTTATAATTTATGCATACACCCATTTCCAAAATGACGTTATTCTGCGATGCTTCGATCTCGCTTTAAAATCCACTTTTCTCATAATTTCTTAACATTACTTTACTCTGCGTTAGATTTATAAGGTCGAATAGTTTAAGTTGTAGAATCTTTTTATTGGACCTATGCCACTGCTTAGCAGATCCGGATTCTGTTGATCCTACTCAACAGAACCTACTGTCATATGCATCCACCCGTTCCTTAGATTCTTCAAATAATTATTTGAAACAATTGCCTTTTCTCTTAACATCTAAGTCTGTTTCGAATTCTATAAAATGAAACTATGGTCTTCTTGTTGTTGCGAAACGTTTTTCCAATTCTCAAACTGGATAACTCGATCTACGATTCTTTGGCCTTGAATTTGTCTAGATTAGTCCGTTTCTTACAGGAATTTGGACGAAACATTTAGAAGAAAATAGTTTGATATGCTATTTATAATGTTTGTAAACAGTCACCTATAACAACGGTAGCATTCTCCCAAACTTTATTTATACAAATCCAAAATAATTTACAAAAATACCAAATTAATTTAAATCTCAAAATACATTTTTTTAACAAAAGTTCTTATGATTCTTTTAATTAATTATTGTTCACTTCTTCCAGAGATTGAAAAAGTCCAGTCTACAGGACGCATACCATCGCGTGATCAAAAATATGCCGATATATATCGTGAGAAGCCGTTAAGAGTATCGCAGAAAGTACTTGTGCCTATTCGCGAGCATCCAAAAGTAATGTTAACTAAGATATTGGGTTTTGAAAAAAATACCAGCTTAATATATTTTTTTTTTTCAAATAAAACAGTTTAACTTCGTGGGTAAATTGCTTGGTCCCAAGGGTAACTCTCTGCGCCGCCTCCAAGAAGAAACACTCTGCAAAATGACAGTTCTTGGTCGCAATTCAATGCGAGATCGCGCCAAAGAAGAAGAGCTACGTGCCTCAATGGATCCAAAGTATGCCCATTTGAATAGTGATTTACATGTGGAAATATCCACAATAGCTCCACCAGCTGAAGCATATGCTCGAATAGCATACGCAATGGCCGAACTGCGAAAATATCTAATCCCAGACAGTAATGATGTTATACGACAAGAACAATTGCGTGAATTAATGGACAATACAGGCATTTCGGATCATGATCCGAAATCATTTAACAAGAAGACATCGGCTGTGAGTGGCGCTGGTGGTGGTGGCGGTGGTGGAAGTGTTGGTGGCATAGGTGTCGGAGGTGGTGGTGGTGGAAGCAGCAGCAGCGCTGGTTCACACATGACATCCAAACCAAATGTCTCGCATCATGGATATAGGTGGAGTGCACAACCGCAGAATAATCATCTGCTCCCCATGTATGGGGCAGCGGCGGTGTCAGCAAACAATTTCAATTTCTCGTCTTCTCTTCCCGCTTCTTCCAGGCAACAACCTCCGCAGCAACAGCAACAACAACAACAACAGCAGCAGCAGCAACCGTCCTTTGCAAAGAACTCAATACCCCCAAAGCAGAAAGTGATGTCGATATTGGAAAAGGCTCGCAGTGCTATGGACGAGTCCTATAGGTATGCCTTTTTAATTTTATATTATGTATATACCTATTTCAATATGTGATTTGATTCAAATGTGGTGCATTTTCTTTAAAGTCGAGGATATGACGAACAAACAGCCTACGAACCACAAACTTATGACAGCTATAGCTACGGACATGCACCATCGCATGGACCGCCACATGGACAAACCTCCCGAACACCATACGATACACAAGAATATGAACAGGATTACAGTAGACGAGACTACTATCAACATTCACCCAATTATGGCGGTAACTTAATTATAAAAAAAAAATAATTAAAATTATGTGTCAATATTTATTTATACATGAGTTTAGGACCTGGTGGATCGTCTCAACATTCGGGAAATACAAATCCAACGGGTGGTCTAAATCCAAACCATAATCGCAGCCATGTTAACAGGTGAAATATATTCGCAGCTGGTCATGTAAGTAATACGGTAGGAGGAGGAATAGGAGGAGTAGGAGTAGTGAAGGCATCCAGCGCTGGCGCCAGTTCAACATCTATAACCGTATCAACAGCAGCGCCGATGCTGTCTCAAACACAGCATCACCAACAACAACAACCCCCACCACCTAACTTAAGTACGACAACAGTAACAACAACAACAACAATAAATAACAGTAACAATAATGAAACAATAACGGGCAATTCAAATTCAAAAATACAACAACAACAACAACAACAAAACAATAACAGAATTCAGGGTCCAGCTGCTGCAACAAATTTACTATTTGTAAGGTACTAACAACATTGATACCATCTCTCAATCTCTTTTTCTTTTTCTTTTTTTTATTATTATTTTATTATTTTTCAGAATTTAAGAAAACAAAAAAAAAACAGTTAAATTTTTTTTGAGAAATTGCAATGAAGCTGATGCGTTTTTTCTGGTCCAGTAGTTGTTGTTCCCATGATTCATAGATTCTATTGTTCTACTCTTCTTAATCCAATTGCACACTTCTTATTAAACAACACTATTATAAGAAACTATTTAGAAATGTTTAGGGTTTTAAATTGCCAGGATAAAATTCCATCCGATAAATTTTTAGTGAGGTTATTAACCTCTCTTTTCCTAGCTAATTTTATTTTTTAAAAATAGAGCCGTAATGTTGTATCGCTTTTGACGTTAAAAATCTGAATTTCGGCCGAATCGACAGGAAGGGAGTCAGTCGTCCATTTAAGTGTAAATATTGCTCAGCAGTGACTTTCTTTTTGTGTGTTTTAATAAGATAATCATAGATTCCTTTAGAATCCAATGTCACGTCATCATTTTTACTTTTTCTGCTGTAGCTTGGGAATACACATATGAACCTTACCTGTCACTTCACCTCATGAACGTGTTTGTGTTGTCAGAAAAAAAATGTTGATATTATTATCCTCTCAAACGCCTCAATGCCTCGATGCACTTTTTCGTTGAGAGATTGATTACAAATACTGCAGCACAAGTAATAGTCATCATGTAGGATTTGTTCAATCCAACTCTAGAGTCCTTAGAGTTTTCAAGAGAGTAGGCGAAATTATTTCATTTTAATTTTCCTAATCCTTTATATCTAATTCACTAGATAAAGCCAATTTGCTTGCAGCACAGTTTGCGTTAACTCGACGCTGCCGCTCTCCTTCGACATACACAAATCCGTTGGCCCCGATTGTATTCCCCCATCGATCGTTCTCAAGAGGTGTTCTTCTACGCTAGCAAAGCCGCTGCGTAAGCTTTTCCATCTGTCCTACTCTACTGGTCTCTTTCCGAGTGGATGGAAAACTGCATTTGTTGAGCCTGTCCCGGAAAAAGTAGCATCTTCCTCACCTTCAAACTACCGACCATGTGCATTTACGTCCCTTCTTTCTAAGGTCATGGAAACACTTGTTCATTTTCAGATCAAAAAATATCTCGAAGAACGGAAGCTTCTCAATAGGTACACCGGTGGTTTGATGGTATATCTCACCGAACAGTGGAACCGATCTTTACATCGTTTTAGAGAAAGTAAGATTATTGCACATTTGACAGAGTTTGGCATCAAGCTCGTTTATCGAGAATGCGTGTATTTGGTTTCGTTGAATCTCTTTTTCGTTGAGTTAGAAATTATCTTTTGGACCGCTCAATACAAATTGAAATTCTGATACTCATAAACTAAATGCTGGTGTGCCCCAGGGCTCCGTTTTGTCTCCGACTCTCTTTCTAATATTTACTAATGATATTTGTCTGAAACTTCTAATCCATTAAATTGTTTTGCCCACGACAGTACTCTCATCTTTTCATAATCGTTTCTATATTCACACCCTTGTTTTTCGAATGTGGAACTTCAACGGCAGCGTATTATTAGTTCATTAAATTTTGATCTAAAAGTCGCGTTGAATTTAATGCTTCGAAAACTCAATGCTGTCTTCTGTCGTTAAAGCGAAACCCACCACCTTTGCCACTCTCCATGAGTGGCTCTTGCATCGTCGAAACTGAAAATCTATCAGTTCTCGGAATGTGCATCACAAAACACATATTGCATTCCTCTCCTTAAAAAATGCAGCCCTACTTCGGACGTACTTTCAAGTGCAGGTATGATTTCTTTAGCCACACCACAAGAATGTGGAATGCTTTTCCTCCCATTTCAATGTTCAGAACTTTAAAACCAATGTGAATCGGTTTCTCCTATTATATCTTTCCCTATTTTCCTAAAGCTAAGGGCCTACGTTTCGAATGGGTGTCACCCAGCGAAGGCGTGGCGTCCTGAATGCTCATTTGTCCAATACCTAATACATACGAAGGCTTTCTAAATAAATACAAAATATTCAATGATATATCGCGTGAGTTTTCTCTCGCTTAGTTTTTAAATATCTAAAAGCTTATATACCTACTCCACTCGTACTCAAAGTTTAACAACAAATAGGTAGTGTTCCAGACCTATGCTCACTCGATCAAATAAGCCTTCAAAATCTTAAGACCCAACACTCGTACATTACAAATCTCTAATACAATTAAATTAGCAAGTTTGTTTAAAGAAGTGTGCTCTCAAATCCATTCATCCAATTCGAACATTCCACTTTTCAAACAACAAAAAATATCACCAATCAAAGAACACCATCATTACTACAACTCGCCATAACACAACCTATTTAGAATATGCACTTCATTTCATTTTCAACAACAAAAAAATTTCATAATAATATTTAAAAAAAAACCACAACATTTACAAACTTAAATTTACTTTACCCTCACAACTATATTTACAGACCGGTAAATGCTTCGCTTCACGTCGGTAAATTACCATTTCTGCCTGTGCAGTTTCTATAAAAAAAAAAAAAACAAAAACAAAAACAAAAAAACAGAAACAAAAACATAAACAAAAATCTTGACAAATTTTATTATTATTATATTATTATTGAAAATGAGATAAAAGTTATACATACATAAACATATATATACATTTATATAATATCATTATTATTATTTATTAATAAATTTAATTTATCGAAAAAATCACATTTTACATAAGAACAAAAAAGTTTAAAACAAATGAACAAAAATAAAACACTGAAACAAACAAAAAAAGGGGACATTTATATATATTACAAAAATGAAAAACAAACAGTAAATAGACTAAAATTTAAACAAACAAACAAAAAAAAAAAATACAAAAAATAAAAGGGCACATGCAAAAACAAAGAGAAACTCTTTAAAAAAAAGAAAATGAATAATAATACAAAAACAAACAAAAAAAAACATATTTTTGCCAACATAAAAAAAAACCAATGAAATGATATAAAGAAAGGAATTTATATATATATTCATATATATATGTACTTTAACAACCTTTGAAGAATATTTAGTATATTATATTCTATATAAATTAAAAAAAAAATATAAAAAATTAAAAAAAAAACTAAAAATAATGCAAAATAATTACTAAAAAAAATTAAACATTATATAATCAACAAGTTAAAACAAAATAACAATTATCATTAAATATATATATTATAATTATAAATTTCAGTAAAATAATACAAAACAAAAAACGAAAACAATGATTTATTAATAATACTAACCTTTATTATTATAAAAAAAAAACCTTAAATACACTAATCTATTCTTATAAAACAAAACGGTTATGATAAAACAAAATTAAATAAATCTTTAAATACTTAAAATCAAAGGACACAATTCTTAACAGAACAATATATACATTTATAAAAGAGTAATAAACAAAAAAAAAAAAAAGGCCCAGTGGATGTTAAAAGGTTTAGTTTTGTTGGAAGAGACTTTAGAAACATACAACCTACACTTCATTATCATCTCTCTCTATTTTTCTTGGTTTCCGGAAGTTTCTGTCTGCAGCAACACTTTTAACTCTATGTCCTTCCATCTCTCTTCGCAGCACAATACTTCAACTGTTCCCAAGACACCAAATTCTGGACACTGCTTCCTTCAAAACAGTTGAAATCCAAGTTTTCTTTGATCTTCCAATCCGTTTTTTTTTTCAACTTGAGAATTCTGTTAAAAAGACAGATTGCTATGGTCATTTCAATTTAGTCAATTCAATGTGTGATATTAAGTACATCCGGTCTTGTTTTGTCCAGCCCTAAGCCACACTTCGTTGTTGGATATGATTTGCTACGAATCGGATTTTTCTGAAGTTCTACACTTTAGAAGAAATTCCGAATATACTACGAGATTTATTTATTCTGTTGTGCCGTTTTAAATTCAAGTGACAAATCACTATTGTCTCCTGTCTCAGTGAATTCTTTGAAGGGTACCAGTTAGGTTTGGCAATAATAAGATGACATCGGCATAGTCCAAATGGTCCAAATAGGTCCCATTGAATACCAAAAGCTCATTTTCAGCCACGGTGGTAATCATAGGTAACACCAACAATCGCGAGATAGAAAAATAAAAACCGGTACAGAACGCATAACCCTGTCATTTTAGTGTCGCAAAAAAACACATTTTGTTATTTTGTTTCGCTTTGAATTGGCTCAGTTTGATTTACAGCGTTGTTTCGACTTTTGAGTTCATATTAAACACCTTGAAATAATAATTTTCCTTTTACGAAAGATGTATTATTGACCAATTTGGATTGTATTCTATGGTTAGGAAAGATATAAATCTGCCAAGCACATCATTATCAACAAGTCCTCAATAAGTGACAATATAAGTTCCATTTAACCAACGAAAGGAAATTAACAAAAATCCTAAAAGACAGCAGTTTCCCCTGTCCCATCATTCGTGGCCTCATTCAATAACATAGGAACCAAGTATCAAACCAAAACTCCAACATCAATCAAAATACTATGTGCCCAGCCTGACAGAAAACTTTAAAAAGACCATCGCCAACAAATCCAAGGATGTCAATTTAGCTTACAAGTCAAACAAAACTGTTACATCTTTTCACCAAACTCAAAGCTAAACCGGAAAAGGACAAAACAACTAACGTTATTTACCAAATCAACTCCAAGGGAAAATCAGATGACCCATGTAACCTGTGCTACGTTGGCACTACGAAACAGTTTCTTCGACAAAGAATAGCCAACCAAAAGTCTGACATAAAGTCAAAAAATCCTATCAAAACTGTTTTAGCTGCTCATACTATTGAAGGCGGCAACTCTCCAGACTTTTATAATGTCAAAGTGCTTCAGACTGAGCGACATATGTCTAAACGGTATACCCTTGAAACTCTGCACATCGTCAAAAATAGACACGCAGAATATATCCGCCGTATACTTGTTCTCTCGTCTCCGACTAAACGTCATCCAACTTCAAGTATAAACAAATTGTCTATAACTTAGACTAATTTTTATTTTTTGTTTTAAATGTAATTCAACTAATATTTTTTTATTTTCTCCTTGCAAAACGTAAGTTTATTGTTGTATTGTTCCTAAGTTGTTATACAATTGTGTTTGTAATTTTGTTTTTTCATGTTAAATAAAGTTAGCCTGAAGAAGGCAACAACTCTTGCCGAAACGTTGGGAAAAGGTGATGTAAACTTGTTTTCATTATTGCATTTATTGTGACCAAAAAAGTCTTATATCTTTTCTAACCATAGAATAATTTTCCTTTTAGATGGCAAACTGTCCCAGTGTGGGTGTGGATTCGAAAATATTGGGTTTGTTTAATGGCCTTTGTCCCAGTGTGCACTGAGTCAGTGAAGTTCAGTGAAATGTCGAGGGCTACAAAAGTGTTTCGATTTCGAACTACATTTCTCATCGAACACCTCATAGTATCCCCTGTTTTCTGAAATCATTTTTTAAGTACCAGCAAAATAAGATTGTCGAAGATATTTTTTAGCGATTCCTTAAAAAAAATAAAGTGCACGACTGGGTCGGACGAAATTGCTCTAAGAAACTGTTTTTAAACTCAAAAAATTGTATTTTGAAAAATTTAAGAGTTATAATATTGGATCAATAAAAGGGCTTCTACGTTAAAAATTTCATAGAAATCCGTCATGTGGTTTATAGATAAAATCTGATTTTAAAAAAACAAGTCCTATGGGAGGTATCGTTATAAGAATTGGAAAATTTATTCCAACCAAAACATACAATTTACACAAAAAACATCATTTAGAAAGTTTTATCGAAATCGTAGGAGGCTTTTTTGGGAAAAACTAATTTTTCATTAAAAATCGTATGGCAGGTACCGTTACTTTTAGAGCTAGAATTCTTATTCCAAAAAACCTTCTGAAGGACGTCATAATAATACTGTGTACCAAGTTTGAAGCAATTCGGTCCAGCCGTTTAGGCTGTAGGTGCCGATAAAGACAGACAGAATTGTTGAACCTACTTTTTTCGACGTAATGTCACGTTTGATTGTTAGAATTTTTTTTTACGAATGCATAACTTGCCTTAAGTTCCTATAATCGCAAGTAAAAAACAGGTGAATTTGAGACGCATTGATCTAGTTTTAACATACACTCGTCATTCATCGCATAAATTATTGTGATTTTGACATTCAAGCTTGCATTTCTATCAGTCATCCACTTAAGACTGCAGCTCAGCTGCTGAAGACGCAAGTGCCTTTTATGCAATCAAATTAGTTAATACAGAACAAACAAAATGTGGAGACATTGAAAAAGAAAAACTTGTGAACATTAGAGTGCAGACCAAGGACTTCAGAGGAATCTCAAGATAGTCTCTTCATCGTAGCTAAGATATTTTCTTTCATAATTTCAAGATCAACTGAACAAATTTTATATTTCAAAGCAGCTGATTCATACAGCCCAAAACTTCGGTTAATATTTGTGTGTCTATACGAGCAAGCATGTGCTTGCACCGTTCTGAGAGCAATCAAACTGACAATCTTCCTCCGAAGACATAATAGCACTTTTGCACTATTATTGGTTTCACAAGATTTCAGAGTTTGGTTCCCAGACTAGGTAGCAATTTTTCTATATTATCCTAGTTTTCCACTGGGTGCCATCCCGTGGGATTTTCATGAGTTGAATACCATCTAAACTTCTTACCTATCTTTCTATTTCTTCTCTCCTAAACCCTGGAACTGTACTAATTTATGATAAGGGTATTAATAACCCCTTGAGTGTGAGTGCATTATAAAAAACCAATCGTTCTGAATCTTCAGACTGTGTTTGTACGCATGCACTATTTTCGCCTTTGTTGTAAATGTCAAACTGATGTCTTCAGCCCGATTCGCGGAATACTGAAGCTCCATTCTATAGTATTCAGTACAGCTCACTCTACTTTCCTTGCTCGGCTTCGGTGTCTAAAAATATTATACATCTGCTGAGGCTATCATGAATGTTGCGTGCGAATAGCCATTAACTCCAAATACTCTGGTGGGGGCATTTGAGACACATTTGTATTCGTGCTTTCTAAAGCCTTCCGGATGCTGGTTATCAATTCTTATATCTCAAATGGACGTGCAAGAATTTTTGTTTTGTTTTGCAAAAGTAAATTTCATACATACATTTCTCTTTTCCTTGTTTCATTAAAATCCAATTAACGACATCCATTGGGGTAAACACTTAAAGCTACACAATTAATACAAAATAAATATTCAAATACATATATATATAACTACAAAACTTATTACTATAATATGCCTAACAAAACAAAAATCTAAAAAGTAATTACATAATGTTATATTAAAAAAAAAAAAAAAATTTAAAAATAACCAACAAAAATTACCCGCCCTCACTCAGAAAAAAAAGAATATATATTATATCTTCAAGATAATTAAAAAAAATTGTTTAACATATATGTATATTTATTCTAATATATTTAAATATTAAAATATTATAAAAAAAAAAGAAAAAAAAAATATAAACCACAAGAACCGATTATTTGAGTTTCTAAAATGAGAAATATTAAAAAAAAAGAATCTTTAAAAATTTAATTAAATAAGAAAACAAAATCTTAAAGATACAAAGGACAGAAATGAAAAATTTAAGGGAATTTCAAATAAACAATACATACACATATATATTTAATTATTGAAGAAAAAAATGAATAATAAATAAAAGAAACAATTCAAAAAATCAGTTTAATTTTTGTTATGAATTAAAATGTTTAAACCCACTGTACCTACCAACTGTGGAACAAGAAAACCGTCAACTTTGGAATAATAAAAAGTAACGGTGTTCGCTTTCTTGAAAAATTTGCTAAGACTCCTCCTTATCGAGCGATTGCCCTATCTTAGAGCCCTTTAAAAGTGGGCATGTAAAAAAGTATTGAAAAATTAAAAGCACTAACTGATCATTGATCGTTAGTTTATTTTTAAGCATATGTATAAAACTACAGCTTAATCGAGGAGTTTTTTTTTAACAATCTTACCCGAACACCGGTATTAAATCACGGCCTTTAAAGTGGGCGTATTGAAAAAATTTAAAGATTAAAGATAATTTCATATAACGAACGAAAAAAAACTGGTTAAAATTGATTATTGGTAAATTTTTAAAAATATGTTTTTTGTTCTTATATAAAAAGTGGGCGTAAGTCACGCCCAACATTCAAGAATTTCTTTCCTCCTCTTTTTCAACAGGGCCGGTGAGGTCCAAAACTTCGTCAAATGTTTATTCAATATTCCTGAACAACATCTCGAAGTTTGATTAACTTCTGACCTTTTTCTACCTGCCCACTGTACTAAGAAAAAAGTAATATATAAAAATTACGGCGGAATGACAATAGTAATGGGCATGGCCTGGTACCTGGTGGGCAAGCGGGGATCGTTGGGGGATGTAAGAAGTTGGTGATTTTAACAAGGAGCCTTAAAAACAGCAATATTTTATGTTTTCCCGGGTATATCCGAAGAAATAAGGTGGAATTCTTTTTTTTTGCATTTTTTGGCGAATTTTGAAAAATGACCTGTTTTTCGAAGTGCCATCTCGGTAACTTATCGACATACAAAATTGATTGTACTGACGAAATTGTAGCAAATTTTATGCTCTACAATTTTGTCATACACGTTAAAATCATTGGAGCTATAGAAACCGAGATATTTGCGAAAAACGGTTTTTTTTTAGGTTTTCGTGACCTTTTGACCTTCATAACCTTTTTTTGCCGGTACGATATCAATGTCGATTTTTCACATCTTCATAACAACGCCGTAATAAAGGTGTATACCAAAATTCAGCTTGGTTGGAATTTTTCCGCAGATTGGGGTTTAAAATGCCTAAAATGACTGGGCTAGCTCTTCTTCGTCTATTTCCGACCAATCCGAAATGAAAATAAAGCAGCGCCACTGCCTTTGACAGTGGCAAGTATGCAAACTTAATTGCAATGTTGAAGTTTATTTGAAAGTATTAGACTTTCAAGTTATTTTTTTTTTCTTTGCGAATTCATACAGTAACTTCTTGAAGCTCGCAACGATAGTGTTCCAAAATAAATTCTTCCTTAAATTCTGTTCAAGGGCCATATTACAAAACATCATCATGCCTTTCTCTCTCTCTCTTCATTTACCCATTTTACTGGTTCCTTGTTTAAAATACCACTCACTATCAACTTCGTTGCAGAATTCGAAGTCTTTATGGTCAGATTTGGGTTCAACAATATGTCACATGTGTCCATACTACCAAAACATTCGGCATTGGTGCATGCGAATAGAAACTCCCAAATTAGTATTCTATGAGTGGCATTTGAGATATATTTGTATTTTTGCTTCTTGAGTGGATTCTGACTTCAAATCCAGAAGAAAAATTATCTTCTCAGAATCAACAGAAGTGTCATTTGTTTACCAATGGCACGGTTTAAGAAGACTTCCGGATGCCTCTGGGTGCTTCTTTTCCTCCAATTTAAGGAATCTTTAATCTGTACCTTAATTCCACAAGCAATTCCGCTGGTTAACTTGCAATTTTCGAATTGCAAATGACGATTTCAAACAAAGAGAAACTAGTTGCATACAATTTAATTACAAACACAACATACCATTTTTGATTTTATTAACAATGACTTTTATACATAAAACATAATTAACAATAAAACATTAAAAAATTAAACAGAAAACTTTAAAATAAACTTCAACAGTAAGTGATTCGCGGCGGGATGACATTATGTCCACGAACATAATGTCCATGGACATTATGTCTGATTTAAATAATCATAATGTCCATGGACATTGTGACTAATTAGGTAATAGTCATAAGGTCCATGGACATCATGACTATTTAAAAGTGGACATAATGTCTGTATTGAAATTTTGGACTTCAAGTCTAGTCTTATTTATGGACATTATGTCCATGTCAATATTGAGCTTAGCTGAAAAATTAAAAGAAATGATAGTGTGTTTGGTTTTTTAATAATTTTATTATTAATTGTAACAATTTGAAATATGAAACATACATAAGTAAATGAGAAAGAATCGTTAATTCATAAATATTTAATTGAAATTAATTAATAATACAAATTGTTTAGAAAAAAAGAAAAAAAATTAATCATAAACAAATGATGTGTTTTTTACAATTTCCCGGCAATATGGGCATACAATTTTGGACCCTTTTTTAACGCGTTTTCACTCAAAATACCAAAACAAGCGGAACAGATTTTATAATGATTGCACGGTAGTAACAATATATTTTGTTTGCAAGAAAGCATTTGAAATGTAAAAAATAATAGCTAAAAATTCGCGCGAATTTTTTGCTATTATTTTTTACATATTTCAAATGCTTTCTTGCAAACAAAAAATATATTGTTACAACCGTGCAATCATTAAAACACTATTTTTCCGAAAACCCGAAAAAACTCAACTTCCAACACTTCTGACCCCGATGCCATTTTTCTGCTTAACTTCGCTCTACCGACTGAATTGGTGAGCTAAAGAAATTTGATTATGAACAAACAATTACTCAAACCGGCTTTGTGTCCATATCAAACAAAATATAAAAACCTAACAGTTACGTTAAAAAACAGAAATTTGTCTCTTTCTTATGAATTTGTGATTTTTTTTGGCATTTCCATCATGTGGACATTATGTCTATTTGCAAATTTACTAATTAGACATAATGTCCAAATTTTCGATTTCGTCATAAGGTCCATGGACATTATGTCTATTTCGTTCATGGACCTTATGACTATTTCCAATTAGTCACAATGTGCATGGACATTATGCCTATTTGAAGCAGACGTTATGTCCATGGACATTATGTCCGTGGACATTATGTCATCCCGCCGTGATTCGCATTGCAATTAGTTTTGCATTCTCGCCACTGCTTTGCTTTGCTGGCGCTGCTGTTGTTCCGAAATTTATTTGCCAATCTATGAAGAAGAAAACAAGTTCAGTGTTCACTGTTCAGTATCAGTGGGTCTGTGTGCAGTTCGATTGAATAATAGCTTTGGCTCGTTCGGTGCTCGTTTGTAAAACAAAATAATGGTTTTCGTGATCGTGCGTTTACATACATATAATAAAAGATTTACTCATTTTAATGCGATCAAAGTAATTTTATTGCGAAACGTACATATATTGTTCGTTCTTTAATTCGGATTTGCTCGGGGATGTCGTCGCCGGTTAACAAGGTACCATCGGAGTTGAGTGCGTCGATTATTTCGGTTTAAGAAAAATAATGTCCTTTCCCCCTTCCTAACCCACGCCCCACCCCTTTCCAATTAAATATATAAAACAAAATTCTATTGTGCTCTGGTGTTTATTCTTATTTAAAAATAAAAAATTATCAAAAAAGGTGGTTTACCTTCAAGCAATAATATTTTGCTTTAATGTTTGCAGTGTAAGAAAGATGTTGTTTTTCTGCCTTAAAATTTTTGTTTCTCTAATTTGTCGTAAATGTATGATTTAATATGTAAGAACTGTGGGAGTGAGTGTTTTTATTTGACATCAAAGCCCCGAAACTCCAATTTTGGACACATTTTTTCTGGTAAGTCGTCTTATAAAATATGTACCTCAGATTTTTTTCCTAGGAAACCAAAATTGATTTATTATTCTTCAATAATTATTGACGACGAGATCTTTGTATGTAAGAACCTATATAACAGTTTGTACTTTCTTGTACTTGGTATTTTTTAGTATTGTCTTGTTTTGTCAGTGCGCTGCTGTTGCGGCTAACAATGTGTTAGAAAGTCGGCAAAAGCAAAATAAATCGATTAAAACACTTTTTGACCATTCTTTGCTGTCGTCTTTCTATTAAGTTAAGTGCTCTCGTTTACTTTTTGTTTTAAATTATGACAATTCTCGGCATGTTCTTCTCTCTCTCCATTCTATCTCTTCGTTCTTCAAATATAATCTATAATCCGTCCGCGGCTAACCAGCAGAACGCCCAGTAAGTAGAAGCAGCTTTTACTGCGTTACGAAGTGCAAAAGCTGACCTAAAAAGGGTAGGTTTAGGTTCTATATAAATATTGATGAGATGTTAGAAACGTCATTGAAATTGACACACTTACTACAAAAATGACAGTTAACATATATATCGTCCTTCAAGCAAATGAATCCGCGCGCGGAGTCAAATTCACATATACTAGACTCCGCATACGGATCCAAATACAGAGCCGTAAAACGACGGACGTTTGTCGGCTGTATTTAGTATGTAAATTAGAATTCCCACGGACTCTTTTGTTAGAGAGAAATAGCGAGCTCGTCCCGCTCAGCGAAACATGAACCCAAAACTGACTCGAAAACAAAAAATGTAATGTTTGCAAGTCCTTTAATGTTTTCCAAATTTATTTCGTCATTTTGTCTTGCGATTTTGCAAATAAATGCAACATCGCGATTTATTTTGTAATATTCACTTTTATTCATATTAAATTTTAACTATCTTTATTTTAAATTTTTTCTTAACTTTTTATAGACGCGAATATTTCTTTGTGCTGTCGTCTCTAATGCAAACCAAAAAGTAAACATATAACAAATGCAAAAATAAAAGGCTCCTGCGCTCTCCCTCCCCCTCTCTTTCCCTGTCACTCTTTCTATCTCTCTCAATCTATTACAAAAGAAAAACTCGAATCTCTGCTCGAATCTCTTTCTTAATTTTGTATGCCATGTATGCAATTTTATGAGAGGCCTCGTAAAACGCTGACTCAGGGGAGTCATAAAATGAGCCGTAAATTCTGAAGAAGGGCGTGTTTAGGTGATAATTTGGGGATAATATTCTTATTTTTCGGGAAGACTGGTAAATGACTGGGTAAAACTCTGAAGTTTTGGAAAGATGTTTTCGTACGAGAAATAAAATTGAAAACAATTTATTGATAG
This sequence comes from Platycheirus albimanus, assembly GCA_916050605.2. Taxonomy (NCBI): domain Eukaryota; kingdom Metazoa; phylum Arthropoda; class Insecta; order Diptera; family Syrphidae; genus Platycheirus; species Platycheirus albimanus. The sequence goes on along the minus strand of OU696696.1, from coordinate 304,582,855 downwards.
ATAGGGTAGCTGATTCCGAGTTTAATTGGGCTTAGACCAAAGCCCTTAGATCTACCCCAAGGTAGAATCTTAATACCAATTTTTTGGAAGTTCAGGCATGTCCACACTCCTTGGTGAGGGTCGAGGTCTATCTAACACCTCTTGCATCTAGAAATAAAATCCGTATATACTATAACCAGATGCCATATGCTTCCACTTGGAGTAACCACAGCCACCACGGTACTCCCACAAGGGGTCCTACCTCATAGATAGTCTCCCAAGTGACTCGGCCACCTGGGTGGGCACTATCTCCCGTGGTACCAGAATAAAGCTTCCGGTGGAGCCTCGCAACCATGAGGTCACTTCCAGATGAGCACCATCAATACTAAAGGCACGGCAGCATTTAGATATGCGCATTTAATCACTTGCCAAGGAAGAAGCAAACAGCAAAATACGCACACCAAGCCTTCCTCTCTTTGCCGCATACAAGTTTTGCCTTGCATACGTTACCGCTAAGGTACCAATACTTGAAGGAAAAGAAATACAGCTGCAGATACTCACTCCTTTTTCACTTACAACAATTTCCCTGACATTCATATTGTTACCGGGTTGCCACGCGGAGGCGGAGGATAGGCACGTCTATGCCCTCTCAAGTTCCAACTTCCATCTCAACCACATTCATGGTTGGATAGAAGCCAGATTACAAAACATCTTCAATGCTAATCCCAGCAGGTACCCTTAAGACGAAGGGGTGCCGCGGCCTTAAGGCTTCAAGGATCTGTACGGAACAGAAGGAGTATTGCGATCTTTATTTGCAGCCTTGGTTAAGCGTTCCAAACACTTAAGAGTCGTAGTTAAACGACCTCGGATTACGAACAATAATTCAACATGATAACATGTATGCTGTCGCTGTCTCTCTTCTACTAGGACGAATCGGCCGAAGGAGTGGAAGAGGACCAAACTAATCGTCTTTTCGACTTAACAATTTATTTGTGATCTAGGGAATGCCACCTTTCCATCTATGTTCAAAAATCAATGTTTTAAAAATGTTCATTTTTTTAAATTCTAATTTAATAAATACAGTCCTCAGTCAAGTTTCGGTGCTCGTACGCGACGGTTCTTGATTTTGATAGACGTAACAAACAGACAAATTTTGTGTGTAAAATAATTTTACATTATACATTTTACATTTTACATTTTACATTTTACATTTTACATTTTACATTTTACATTTTACATTTTACATTTTACATTTTACATTTTACATTTTACATTTTACATTTTACATTTTACATTTTAAATTTTATATTTTACATTTTACATTTTACATTTTACATTACGACCTAGCGACCATCCCACAAAAATGTATGAAGCCTTACTACTTTTAGACGAGACAAGAGTAAAAAAAAATTTCATAAGCGTATTTTGCATATTTTTCTCATTATATTTTTTAAAAACATTTTTAGTTCTTAAAAATTCAAAACGGCTTGCAATACTTTCAAACAATAAAAAAAAAGATATCACGAATGGCAGCTGCGATACGGCGGGCAAATAGTGCATGCAGAGTTCCACAAATATCGCGTGGCTGAACGCAGCAGTGGATCGTATTCACAACCCACATAATCGCTTAAGTGTGTGCCGTTTGTATGGCTTACATTTGCATCATCTGTTTGGTGATCGCCACCGCCATCGCAGCCGCTGGCGCTTTGGTTTGTGCGAGCCTTTAAACCAACCTACTTTATCAAGAAGTGTACTTTTTTTTAATTAAAAACATCTTGGCAGTGGTCGTGTGAAATTTAAATCTTGGGCAATTTAAACGTTTATTCAATTTTCAAATTTTATATGGTAAAATCCACAAAATTTTGTCGAAATCCGCATGAGCGGAGTAAAATTACTGCATTGTGGAAATCCAAAAAACTGTTCCAATTACTACATTGACTCAAAAGGAATTGAAAATATATGAAATAAAAGAATTCATTTTGGTAGTATTGTAAATCTTAGATTACACTTGTAAGTCTTACTTACGAAAGTTACTCACGTAAGCAACTTCTGAAAAAATTACTAATGTAAATGGCTCTGTAAGTGAGTTATGCCTGCTTCAGGGGAGAGTACGATAACTGAGGTGCCAAGATTTAATAACGGTTTTATATAGAGGGGTCAAATGCAAGTATTTTTTACTATGGGAGGGGGTCTACCTCGCCCCGTTTAGGAGCTAGGGGCGATTTTTGAAAAGAATGTCTTGAATGGAAAAATAAATATTAAAAAACAACGGCAACGCTTAAAATACAATAATATAACGGTTTTAAAAGCCAGAAGTCTGCTCTTTAATCCTAAATTTTAATTAAATGATTCGTTTCAATAGTTTTCAGAATATTCGCATTCAAACTCGAAATTTTGATAAAAAAACGTAAAAAATATCTTTAACCAATTTTGTTCAAAATTGTGAAATGGAAAATATAATTTTTTTTCTGTGATTGATGCTCAAATAAATTTTTAATCGAACCAAAAGCTTTTATGTCTTCTAGTTCGTGTGAAAATTGAGAATTACTGAAACTACTTTTTTATGAAATTCTAGATTCTTGGCATTTATTGTGATTTCATTAGAGGATTAATGTTAATGAAAGGTTTAGCTTTGAAAGTAAAGCACAGCAATTCAGTTAGCGTTACACAGAATGCATCACGAGAAGTTAGAATTGCGTTGCATTCCACTTCCTAGTCAGTCAGTTTGTGAGTAAGGAGTCAGTTGAAAAAATCAAAATCGAAGTTGCGTGAGCGGGTGTGCCCCCAAAAACGGAGTTGAAAGCCCTAAAGCGGGCCACTCAGGTACTGTTGATCAAAAATACTATTGACACAGGCGCTTGACAGACAGCCGGACCTACCCTAAGCGAAGCAACGAAGTTGCGTGAGCGGGTGTGCTCCCGAAAAGGGAGTTGATATCCCTAGATCCCGTGAAGCGGGCCACCCAGGTACTGTTGATTAAAAATACAATTGACACAGTCGCCTGCCAGGCAACGAAGTTGCGTGAGCAGATGTGCCCCCGAACAAAAGGGGTAACACGCCTCAATATCCGCGGACAAAATATCCAGGTCAAAATATCCGCGACAAAATATCTTCGGACAAAATATCCGCATACACCCAACCTCGCACCTACCCTTAGTCCTATAGTGTGCCCAAGCAGGTGCACCTTACATAGGTCATTGTTTATACACCGTAATGCTGGGCGCAGTTACAGTATTTATGTATCTATATATTTGTCTGCGGATATTATGCGTCGCGGATATTTTTTAACGCTGATATTAAAGCGTGCAGTGCAGCCCGAAAAGGGAGTTAAAATCCCTAGATCCCGCGAAGCGTGCCACTCAGGTACTGTTGATTAATCCTTAAAGTTAGATCATCGTAAATACCAAAAATAAAAATCTCATAAAAAAGTAGTTTTAGTAATTTTCAATTTTCTCAACATCTAGAAAACATAAAAGCTTTTGGTTTTTTGTTCGATTAAAAAATTTATTCAAGCATTGGTCACAGAAAAAAAAATATTATTTTCCATTTCACAATTTTGAATAAAATTTGGTTTAAAGATATTTTTTTACGTTTTTTTATTAAATGCGAATATTTTGAGAACTATTGTAGCGAATAATTTAATTTAAATGTAGTATTAAAGAGCAGACTTCTGGCTTTTAAAACCGTTACAGTAATGATTTTAAGTGTTGCCGTTGTTTTTTGATATTCATTTTTCCATTCAAGGCATTTTTTTCGAAAATCGCCCCTAGCTCCTAAACGGGGCGAGGTAGACCCCCCCTCCCATAGTAAAAAATACTTGTATTTGACCCTTCTACATAAAACCATTATTAAATCTTGGCGCCTCAGTTATCGTACTCGTGCCCTGCTTCACGACGCTTTGAGCTTCGCTTTGACAGAACGCAAAAGTTCAGACATAGGAGTTCATGTATTAATGCTCAAAATGAGGTGTTGATGAGCTTTAACGTTACGTTTTGATATCAAAAAGTAAGTACACAAACCACTTAGCATAAAGCGAAGCTGATTCAAAAGTCGAAATATTTTAACATTTGCGCGCGTTTGACGTTTCAAATAATTATTATTACTTTTTCTGTGTGTTTCAATTTAAGTTGTTTTTCAGTTTCAAAAATAGTTTGATATTGATATCCCTCGGTCAATGTATCATTGGCTTTGCCTTGTTGTATTTTTGTCTATATGTGTGCATTTATATCAAAGTTTTAACCATTTTAAGGATTTGAAACAGAAATAAGGTTTAGACCTATTCGATAACATAGTGGAGTTTTAAGCGAGTAAAGGGCTCAGGAGTCAGGACGCTTCTTTTATGTATGTAGATCTACGAGCAGGTTGATTTGGAACGCTTTGGTGACTCCAGCTGGAAATCTTAATCATTTCGACGCGTCCGTAAAGCTTGTTCCACGTAACGTATGCAAACCTGAGGTGAACGCGTCGTTGTGATTCAGCCATTACAGTTAATTTTATCCATTATTTACGTAGGATATAAATTGAAAGAAAAATTTACAAGTGTAAACGCGTTTTTTGACACTTACGGAAATCTCACGGCTTGTAGGGTTTTCACACCGAGCTGAAAACACGGTTTTCGTTGAAAACCCCCAAAACCTGAACGAAAACACAAGTTTTATCATACATTTTTGCTAAACACAAGTTTTCGAAAACAACTAGTTTTATACTACGTTTTCATTAGGGCAAAAAATGTGATTTCGTTGAAAATTTCCAAATTTGAGTCCACTTTCCATACAAAATAATATTAAAATTTTGTTTGATTTGGACGAAATCAAGGTTGCAAATTATGTGAAAACAAATCAAACGCAACTAAATTGAATAGATATTTTCTAAAATGTCAATTTAAAACAAAATCCAAGGCAACGGCAAAAGTAAACAAACCAACATGCAAAGCAAACGGCAGAAGTAAACAATACAAAATAACAATTTTGAAATAAAATCCAGGGCAACGGAAGTAGTAAACAAAACAAAACAAGAAGAAAAAATGAAAAGGTTGTAAAAAAGAAAAAGAAAGAAGATAGCCTGATGTCAAAACAAATGTGGAAACCTAGATGAAAACACTTTTTTAGCAATTTTTCAAATATCCTAATGTCGGCCCTAATGAAAACGTAGTATTATATAAAACCTGTCGAAAACTTGTTGGAATACAAAGTAAACACACCTAAGTTTGTCGCGATTCTTTCAGAACACGATTAAGTTTGTTGTGATTCTTTCAGAACACACCTAAGTTTCTTGTGATTCTTTCCAAACACACCTAAAAAGCGCATAAACGTCAAACAAAAAAAATCAATCTAGCAGTCGAAAATATTTTCATTTCAAAATTTGATAGTCAGTTTGTTGTAAAAATGAAGTGAAATGTCAAACGAAAAATTGAAAATTCCGGTGTGAATGATTTTCAGGTTTTCGTAAACTTTTAGTCGAAAACCGGGTTTTCGGCTCGGTGTGAAAACCCTATTACATACCCTTCAAGTGATAAATTTACAACTCACGGGAATCATTTCTTACTGTTAGTTCATCTATATAATGTAAACCTAACTGTAAGTCACTTTTGTAGGACTAACGTAACTGGTAAGTAAAATTTACATGTGTAATCTTAGCCTAACAATAACAAATAAATACAAATTATTTTAATAAAGAAAACATTAATTCTTATTTTTTGTATCTTGCAACTTGAAAGTATTTTTTCGGTCCAGGCGAACTCACACATAGAGTAACGAATAATAATTAATTGAGACCTCATTTTTCTGAACGCATTTGTTAAAAATATTTTACATAAGCGACCCGAACAAACCTAATTTTGACATTTGGTCTTATTTGGCATCTGTTTCTGTCATAAAGTGGGTTGGTTGATTCGTCAGCTACAGAAAACAGAATAAAAATTTGTTTAACAAAATGGTAATTATTATCAATTTTCTAATGAATAACTGGAATTGAATAATCTTAACAATTGTATTTAGTCTCAAGAAGTCGAAGAAACTCTAAAACGTCTTCAATCGCACAAAGGAGTTGTTGGAACAATCGTTGTGAATAATGAAGGTTGGTAATCAAAATTCAGGAATTTTTTTTTGTTCAACAAAATGATTTGTTTCTTTTTAAGACTTGATAGAAATACATATGTATATTTCTTTAATTTTAAAATATGACTGAATAAATATTAAAAAATATTGGCAAAACAATCAATAGTTGCTAAGGAAACATTAACACTTTCCTTTCTTGCTCGACAGGAATCCCGGTGAAGAGTACTCTGGATAACACAACAACAGTCCAGTATGCCGGACTAATGAGTCAACTTGCAGACAAAGCACGCAGCGTTGTTCGCGATTTGGATCCTTCAAATGATCTAACATTTCTTCGTGTCCGTTCGAAGAAACACGAAATAATGGTTGCACCCGATAAGGACTTTATATTAATTGTCATCCAGAATCCAACTGATTAAGAAATTGTATCTGAGAGTTGGAGAAAAATGTAGGGCTTTTAATTTCTTTATTGATTCTTAATTTGATGTGGCATAAATTAGAATTTGTATAACAACTATAATCTATGTTCTAAAAGAGCTCAGCTCGAACTGAGCAAAGATCATTAGAAAAACTCAGTATCCTTTTCTTTTAACTTAAATTGCATTGATATTAAGAAATTTATAGTAGTTGCACTTACTTTTATTTATAAAAATTGTATTTCATAAATGAAAGAACAAAATATTCGTAACAATTCCACTTAGTGCAATTTTTTAAACAATCAGCGAGATGAAGTTTTATTTTATTATCAATTGTATTCTAATGGATACCCGTTTGGTTCCGTACTCGCTCTGTACATAAATTTGGATGTGAACATTGGTTGTATGCCGAAATTATTGAAGTGTATCATGATCATCATTTGAAATATGGACCAGAGTCTTAGCTTGCATAATGTCTTCTTTAATCTGTGCCCTGGAGTTTATTTTCTCTATAGTAGATTTCAACTCGGTTCTAAAAGCTTGTCGCTGTTCCCTCAATTTATTTGAAGGTTTTCCGCTGCGTCTTCAATAATAAGGTTTATATGCTCGGCCTTGTAGTGTTAAACGGTAGGCACTCAAATTCAATTCTTAATATTATCGTCATCGGAAATAATACTATATTTTATTCCAGCCATTGTTTACCACCAGATGGCACCACAGTCAAACGCTTCCAATTTCACTTCTTAATATTATCGTCATCGGAAATAATACTATATTTTATTCCAGCCATTGTTTACCACCAGATGGCACCACAGTCAAACGCTTCCAATTTCACTCATGTAAATACCATGCCCAAGCCAAAAACCGTTGGAAACTCATTATTTGAGACAAATATATGAGTTATTTGCCTGATTATGATGACATTAGTTTTTCTTTTTTAGTCTAAAATGTGCCACATTTGCTGGGAATACCAATATCATTTTCCAGCAACCCTTGTAAGTGCTAGAGCTCAGCATTGACAAGGACAAGGATCACTGCTTAAATACTGTGTTAAGCAAAAGGCATATCAGAGGAACTGGACCCCACAAATCAGAGTGTAGAATTGATTAGAATTTAAATTATTTCAAATCTAAGACTGACAAAAACTGTTGCCGTTATAGAATTTGTTCAAAGAAAAAGAGCCAATCTACGATCGATTAATAACTTACTAAAGTAATATGAAATTGTATGTAAAACCTATACCTAGTACTCTGGAGGTTTTATAGTACTCTGGAGCTGGAGACGTAGCTTTAATGTGCCGTCCTCTAGCGCCTCAAAACATTGTTACGAATAGAGCTTTTTATTATAAGAACCATTCAATGTAATCTGAAGATAGCAGCGATGCACAGTACCCACTGATTGGAACAATATTTACTTCCTATACATAGTACTATAGCGTTTATATTTTATACAGGGTGATTGGTATAAGGTGTAACAAAATGCTAGAGCATGTAGGTTGGGTCAAGACAAGAAAAAAATCGTATAGTAGGAGGGTCTATTCCCCTCCGTTTAGTCGGGAGGGGCAATTTTATAAGAAAATGACTTAATTTAAAAACAAATTATTTCAAAATAACGGTAACTCCTACAATGCCATGCTATACCTTTTTGTAAATCCAGAAACGTCTTCTTTTATATTGTTTTTAAATAAAGTTCTTTTAGTGAACCGTTTTCAAAATATTAACTTTCAAACTCAAAATTTTGAAAAAAAAAGTAAAAAAAAGATATATTTTATTATTTTTGTTATTAAAATTCAATGCTTTTATTAGTTTTGAATTCAACAGTGAAAACCGTATGGCATTAGGAGCTTTTGTTGCCAAGCTATTAAATTCAATGATTGGTACACCCTATATAGCAAAAATGACAGTTAAGAAAATATGAAATGCGATACCTAGTGGAAAGAAATATTACCGTAACTCATACATTAAACTACAGACCACGGACCAATAAGATACAGACCGCCAACTCACTGTATGGTTTCTCTTTTTGCCTACAAGCTAAAAATCAGCTGATATGCCATTTATTTTGAGAGTGTGACACTCTCCCTTGCTTTTAAAACCCATTTAGCAAAAACACCTACAAAATAAATGGCATACGCAGGTATAGTTGCCATTACAAAATGCACAGAGAGAGATGTACACGTATTCAAAGACAGGAACAAATATTTCGAGGGTGTTTCAGGCAAGAGGAGTACGAGTTGGCGGTCTGTATATTGGTCCGTGCTACAGACACACAAAATTGCTATACCCCCAGTGCTCCAGTCATCAATATTGCGAAATGTTGCATTTATTTTGTCTTCCCCTCTCTTCTAAAGGCATATGTATACTGTGCATTTTATGTCGGAATTGTGACAGCACTAATGTCATTGTGTTGCTTTTTTTTTAAATCGTACCCTTATAGTGAATTGCTTAAATTTCAAATACACCGTAGACTGCATCGCCATCTAGTGCCTCAAAACATCGTTACGAATAGCTTTATAAAATGCAATCTGAAGATAACAGCGGTGCCTAGTACCCACTGATTGCAACAGTATTTACTTCCTATATAGTATACTATAGTTTATTAGCAAAAATGACAATTAAAAAATATAAAATGCCATACCCAGTAGAAAGAAATATTACCACAAGACACAAAAGTACCACCTCCAATTCTCCAGACATCAATGCGAAATGTTGCATTTATTTTGTTCTTTCCTCTCCTCTATCGGCATATTCATATCGTTGTCTGTGCATTTTATGTTGGAATTGTGACAGCAGTAATGTCATTGTGTTCCTTTTATAAAAAAAGTAAAAATTACCTTATTGTGAATTGCTTCAATTTCAAATCCACCGTAGAGGTAGACAGCGCTGCTCTATACTGCCTCAAAACTTTGCTCTACATACAATACAATCTACAATGCAATGTTTGCAACAGTAATAAATTCCTATTCGTCGTAGTATAGTTTATGTAGCATACAATCTAAAACCAGTTTTCAGAGAATAATATTTTTGTATTAGATAAATGCTTATTGTACATGTAGGTACAATCCATTAATTTATTAAATTTCATCAACGTGTTAAATAAATATCCCATGAACATTCACCAAGTCTTCTTTCAGTCATATTTCCCAAAACTGGTCCTTTTATAGCACCCACTTAACACTTATTCTTATCAGGCAAGAAAGAGACAAATCATAGTTTTTTGGTGTTTTGTTTTGGTGTTATGTTTTGTGTCTTCTGGAAAGAGGAAGAGGAAAGAGGATATATATAGTATTTTCTCTATGGTCTTCTGTTTCTCTCAATTTCGGTCTTTCAGTTACTTGTTGTTACTTTTTTGTTGTTTATTCTGTTTCGTTCGTATTCGTAATCCGTTATCCATATCGTTACCATGAAGAAGAACGAACCTACCATTTTGTGATTTATAACTTTATTAGTCATCAAAAAGTGAAGCATTTTGTTCTAATAAATTCTAATCGAATATCGAATTCGAACTCCTTAGTTAAAGTTATTGAAATCGGAGCCAAAGATTGGTAAGTAAATTAATTATTTATTTGTAGCTGTTTTGTTTGTTTAATGATAACGAAAAAAATAATATTTCAATGTCCCTCTGTGATTTATAACTCATGTTTTTAGCTTAGTTTTGCGAAGGGAAATAATAATTGAAATACCAGATCAACAACATTTTCTTAAATAACAAACAAAATGTGTTAATATATTATCCCGGAAATAATAGGGCCATTGCTTTAAACAAATTAATAATGTCGGCTCGTGGTTTTCATTTTCATGGCCGTGTTTTGACTGCAAGGTGCACTCAAAAGAAGATGTGTTTTAGTTTGGGTGCATCTTTCCATTTTGAAACAAAGTAATCAGGAAAAACTAATCTGTGGCTTCAACTAATCCAGATTTGTCTTTGCTTTTTCCGTAAAAAATTACTTTGGAACGCCAGATTGTATAATTAAACTATCTAAGGCCATGACCCATGAGCACTATAATTAGAGCGCACTTACTAGCATTTACAAATTGCTATAGAAATCATTTGTGCAAATACACCTTTCCGTAACAGAATTTATGTATTGATATTTCACCTTATAAAAAGTTGATTGATAATTGATAACGAAATGCTATTTATTTGCGTTCCAGAGCGTGTTCAAAATTATTGAATAACCCTTAGACCTAGCCTCTTTGAATATAGTTGACCTTGATTTAGTTTTGGCCCCCCAACACGTCTATTTCCTTGAGGAATACATTTCAAGGATTATTTCATTATTTCGTGGGCAGGTGTGTGGCCATAGCCATTTCGGTTGATGTTTGCATCTAACTTTTCTTAATCTGTCTTGGTTTGCGGTAAAGGAGTCGTTGTAGCCATTTTTTCAAACTGCTACTTAAAAAGCCCAACACAGATTCCTGTAGGTACTTTTGAAATCCAAACCGAGGAACGAATTTATAAAGGACGACGGGCTTTTTCATTATCTTGTTAGCATCCAGAGGTTTGTTTTGATAAGCCATTGATTGCAACGAAACGGTCTAGGTGACTAAACTGCGTGACCTTGTGTGTTATGGTCCGTGGTATCTGATTTGCGTATATCCTTACGCCAACTGCCTCTTTAGCGAATGATCAAAACAGCACATGCTTGAGATTGCCAAGAATGCTGCAAGATGCTTAGGCTTCCTTAATATATTTTTTCACCTCTTCTGATCTGGCTACAATTTACAAAGTGTTTATACGCCCAAAACTTGAGTACCTATAACTCCCATCTCTGAGCAGGTGCTTCTCAAACTTTCTTACACCTGGTCGACAGAGTTCAGAAAACAGCGTTAAAATTGGTAATGTAAACATTTCCATCCGTTGAACATTGTAGAAATATTTCATGCCTTCCCTGATTTTACCGGTTCTTCTAAAAAAATTGCTCACTCGAGGTAACCAGCTGCGTTGCAACCCTTAAACATTTTCCGCGTAACACTCGTTTTGCTAGGAACGCTCATCAGTTTACACTTGAGCCAAATTTTGGACGTACCGTCAAAGATAGGGATTCTTTCTTTAGCCGTACAACACGAATGTGGAATTAATTGCCTGGCACAATGTTACCTTGCCATTTTGATCTTCAAACATTCAAAAACAATTCTCATCGACTATACCTTCCAATTCCACCCTAATTTGCTATCGCTGTGACTCAATCATTAAAAGGGCTATCCAAAAAAAAATATGCTAGCTTCTTGGGTAGAAGCCTTTCACTTGTTCCTTCAATTTCAGCGAAAACAGGATTGTTGACAGAACATCTGCTTGTCTCGGTCAAAACGAAAAACTTTTTTTGGTTGTATGAATCTTTAAGAAGACCGAAATATGTCTAAAGGATATCCCTGGCAATAAGCTATTTCCAAATTCACGATTTACCCCGTTCGAAAGTATTTCAAAAACTAAGGAAGACTGTTATTCGAACTCGGTAATTGTTCAATGATAACGTTTGTTTTCATGAATTAACACAGTGCGAGTGCTAAGGAAGGTTGGAAAAAATAGGAGACGCATTGGGTTTAAATGGCTGTAAATCAAAATGCTTGTATAGCGTCTAAAAAATGAGTCCCTGTACTTAACAGTATGAACACGCGAGTGTTCTTCAAGAGGAGGAATGTATCTGTCTATTTCGCTACATTACGACGATGTTAGTTTTTCTGTCCGGGAGACCCACATGTGTAAAATTAGCAAATGCAGACATATGACTATTATCATCAAGTTTTGGGCGACTGTATGCCTTGTAGTTTGTTGCCAGATCAGAAAGGAAGCATACATTTTGAATCCACCCAGAATATTACACATCAGCCTCAATATTTCGCGGCATTTTTGGCGACGTCAAATATTTGTTCGTTGCTAGAACCTAGAACCCAGAGCTGTTTTGTCAATACAAAGTGCTTTTTGTGGATAGTGGATTAGAGGGTGGGTTATGCTTTAGCGATAGAAGACAGCATTGAGTTTTTGATGAAGCAATAACTTCCAAACTTGGGATACAATTAGCTTATCATACGCTGCCGTTGCAATTTCACAACCGAAGAGCAGGGTTGTGAGTCCAGAAAAGCATATGAAAAACTGTGAATACTGTCATCAGTAAAACAATTAAGTCGTTAGACATAAGACCATTTAAAGAGATGAGGAAGAGAGTCGAAGACAGAATGGAGATTTGGGGCATCAGACTCTGACTTTGAAAAGAAGGGACGTAAATGCAATTTTAGGTCAATAGTTTGAGGGGGTTGGAGATGCGCCTTTTTACGTATGGGCTGGACAAATGCTGTTTTCCATCCACTCGAAAAGAGACCTAATAGTAATAATAATAATAGGATAGATAGAAGAGCTTATGCAGTGGCTTGGCCAGCGTGGAAACACACCTCTTCAAAACTATGATGGAGTTACTATCTCGGCCAGCTGATATGTGTAAATCGAGTCCTTTAAGTACTCCTACAACTGAACGAGTGCGAAGGGAGGAGATTATTTGTCCCATAAAATCATTCGCGCTCTCAATAACAGAATAAGTCATGTCCCTCTCTGTAGGAGTGTCTGATTGCCAGCAAACTTGGCTGCAAATGTTAAGCTTTCACCTGAGAGCCTGTCACAGGAGTGTCATAAACAACGAGCGTCGGAACTTAACATAGTAGAGTTTCGTACGTTTTTTTACAATTGGCCAAACATTTTTACTACCTTTGGGCATTTTTTTTTTCTTAATTTTTGTTCATAAAAAAAATATGGTTCTTTGAATGTGGTACCTACTTGTCAAGTCTTTCCAGCTTGTTTAAAATTATTTCGGTTTTCCTCAGAAAGGTTGACTGCGAAACTAACATTCCTCACACTGTCTTAAATGCTAGGTAAATTCATCTTCAGATAGATTTTTGAAGCGTTTTGTATTTCAAATAGTTTTGCCAACCGTGGTATACATAAAAATTGCATCCGTTATCGTAAAAATGGTTGTTTTTTTATGTCAAAGAAGGGATAATGCCTCATAAAATGTAAAATTTGGAACAAAATGGATTAATTCGTTGTTCGGTGATTTTATTTTGCTCGTATTCTCGTATACCTTTAAATTATTTACTAATTGCTATAATTATATTTGAATTCGCTGACGAATAATTAAATCCAGGCCTCTTCGTTGTGTCAAATAAATGTTATCCAGTTCTGTAATTCAAAATTGATACATTCAAACGATAGGTCATTTCGTTTAGGAAATATTATTAAATTTTTTACTTTTGCATATTAGTTTCGGCGAACGCCCATTGTCATCATCATTATGGCATTTTAAAGAAGTTATTTCAATCAAAACAAAGCATTATTTAATTATGTAAGAAGAAAAAAAAAATAAATCAAACGATGTGAACTGTTAAACAAGTTCAAATAATTAGCGTACCGTCGAAAGTTTTAAACAATCCCCCAACAAAACACTTACGATTTAAGTGGCATTTATGTCCCCTCGAATCAGATTGAACTTATTTTTTGCTGAAGAATTATGGGTGGAATGAACGAAAAAAAATTAATTTCATCTTCTTTTACCCAGAACAATTTAAAGTGTCGCATTCTACAAAATCGTTTGTTGTTATTATTTATGAATGAGGTCTTTTTTTTCACATGCATAAAAACTATGTTACTTAAGGTTTGAATGAAACAACATTTAAGTACGCTATCGCAAAGTTCTTGTTAGGTGATGCGTATAAGATAAAACAAAGACCTGGAGCGTGTAGGCTGGTGTCATTGGTTCTTCGTTTGCAACTAGCAAGAGTTATTCTAAATATGATGAATGGGCTTACAGCTGTGTCCAGAATCCAGAAACCAAATCGGTAGTGGGACTCCACTTTTGTTGATTAAAGCATATACGAGTACTTCGCCTTGTCCTCTTTTATAATAAGTCATTTTCTGCTATCGTCTGGCTTCATGGTAGTTAAGGAACCGGTAGGTAACTCCTCAATGAGGCCCAGCTTCTTTAAAAACATGACCTCCACGTTGCGTTTGGTCATCCAAAGATTGTCGTTTGGCTTTTGCATTTATAAAGCTATTTGCTTTCCACATATGAAAAGTAATCCAAATGCACTATGGACTATGATTATTCTATTAAAAAACTGCGTGACCTTTTATATGGTCCCCAGCTTAAGAATAACTCTGTGTGCTTTAACCCGCGGACGTTATAGTGGTCTTATTTGCGTTGATCCTTAAACCAGCCACTCCACCATTGATTTGCAGGGAATGATAGTTTTGCTTTGAAAGGTCGATTGCCACTGACAGCGCTATTTAAAACGAGGAAAAAGTAAAAATCCCATTTTACCGCGAATCGGATTGCGCACACCAATTTGCCATTGGCAAAACTTGTAAAACTGGTGCGTGTGATTAGACATTGTGTCAAAAGTGCGCAGAAGCACTTTTGCTTGTTCCATTGGTTTTCATAACAAGTGGTTATATAATGAAACATTTGAGTGGCACTTGCATCGAGGAAACCGACTAGATTTGAGTTCTAGGTATTTGTGTAATGGGTAAAAAAAAAAAGAACTAACAAAAACTTTTTATTCCGCTTGAACATAGTCGTAATGTTTCTTGTTTCACCTATTTTTATCCTTACTTCATTTAATAATAAGTACTCCAGCGAAATAGCAAGTTGCATTTCATAAAGCGATAATATATCGTCCAATTAGTTTGTTTAAAACATGAGAACATGGTTGATTTTCTAAATGAAATTAATTAAACTCAGAAAAGTACGCATACGCCCGAGTGTACTGTTTTGTCTTTGTTTTTAAGTTGAAAACTGGACAATTCCAGCAAATTTTCTTTTAACTTCAATGCGTTAGTTAGTTTACATTTTTCATACTAAACCAACTAAACTGGTGAACTTCTTTGCTCGTATGAAAAATGTAAACTCATGAACGCATTGAAGTTAAAGACAATTTGACCATTTTTCAACCTAAAAACAACGATACAACATAAGCGAGAGCTGCAGTCCGTTAGCAACGAACTGTTGAATATCCTATTCCCTATTTTTTTAATGTGTATGCGTTCGCCACCCGCTGTCAAGTTCCAGAAACATAATTCTTTTTTAGAAAACAAGAAAAAATACAATAACATTAAAGTTGAGACTTGTTATTTTTATTGCCAAGGCAATTTCTAATAAATTATTATGAGGCGAGTGACACTCAATTTTCAGCTTGAAGCTCGAAAATATTAGAATTTGAATGAAAACAGCGATTATGGGTGTATTTAATAATTCTTGAACCATACCTGCTACGTAGCCAAGGAATACAAACCGCAATGTTCATCTTATTACTTCAAAATCAAGGTCGATAGGGCTTTTAGCCTAAACGCCCCTTAAAAGTGGGCGTGCCTTAAAAACTTTTAAACAAAATTTAAAGCAGTAACTGAGCTTGGATCGTTAGTCAATTTTTAGGCATATACATATACAGTCGAACCTCGATAAGTCGAACTTCGATAACTCGAATGTCTCGATAACTCGAAGATATTATTTGGCGTCAACTTCGATAAGTGTGTGTGTTTTACTTGATAACTCGAAGTCTTGATAACTCGAATTATTTTTTTGGAAATTGATTGTTCGAGTTATCGAAGTTCGACTGTATGTGTAAGACTACAGCTGAATCGAGTAGTTTTTTAAGAATTTTAACCTAATAAAAGTATTTTATAAGAATCACGCCAGTAAAAGTAGGCGTATGTATGGAAAAAATTTACAAAGAAGACAATTTGAAGACATATTTTTCATTGACGAACGAAAAAACCGGTTCCAATTGAGTATTGATATCTTAAATTTTTGAAACTATGTTTTTTGATCTTTCAAGAAAAGTGTGCGTAAGCCACCCTCAAAATTCAGAATTTTTTTTCATATACAAGCTACCTACTAAGTTTCGACTAAGAGACTCACAAATTAGGGCTTTTGGATTTATTATAATTACCGTTTATTTGTAAAAGTAAGTTTTTAATAGTTTCTAATGAAAATTGTGCGTCAGCCACACCTAAAATCAAACTAAACTTCCATACACAAGATGTCTACGCCGTAAAACTAACCCACTTAAAGTTTTTGTTCAAATATAAGCATCGATATTAAAATAATATTGACGAATTCAAAATTTTAGAGGTAACTGTATAAAAATACAATTAAATTTTACCAAATAGAGGTTTTTCAACAAAAATGGCGATTGTGGACCAGCTATAGCGATACGGAAAACATAACCCTAAAAATTTTCAAAAGGAACATTTTGTGCGTTCTGATTCGATTTTTAAGACAAATTCTACTCTGATCGATGGCAATCAAATCAGAGAATGTTTTTTGTTCATTATAAATTTAATTGAACTAATACTTTTTGTTAAAATTGAAATTTGTAATTTTTCTTTTATACGTATAACAGAAAAATAAATAAATATATTTTTAACAAAAAATACAAGTTCATTTTTATTTGTAAAACAAATTCTCTGAGTTGGTTGCCATCGATCAGTGTAGAATTTGTAGTTTAAATCGAACCATAACATACTAAATTTTCCATTTGAAATTTTTTCGGTTTGGTTTTCTGTACGACAGAGATTATATATGTATACAAAATTTCAGCTTTCTAAACAGGAGTGTTCCCTCGGGCGTATGCGTACTTTTCCGAGGTTTTTTATTTAAAAAAAACTTGGTTGTCTGTAAAGTCGGTTTACGGACGATAATTTTACGTGATAACCCGTTCACAAAACACTTCATGTGTATAGGTATCCCTCCAACCACCAACCACCCAACCTACCTACAACCACCCACCATTTTTTTAATTTTTTCACCCCTTGAACACCAACCTCCCACCCCCACATACATCAACAAACCAACAGCCCACCATTTTTGAACATATTTTCCTCCTCCCCCACACAGTAAATCCCCCCTTCATAACCACTACCAATCACACACACCAACTACAACAAACCACCCACTATTTTTGACAATTCCACCCCACCCGCCCCTACACCAAATTCAACCACCCACTCCACCTACAACCACCTGCTACTCACCCACCACAGCCGCCAACCACCCACCACAACTATTTTTGTTAATTCCTTCCACTACCCCCCCCCCCAATCCCAACTACCCATTCCAATACAACCACTGGCCACTCACCCACACATTTTAACATTCCCCCAAACACCAAATCACCCCCCAACATTACCAACCGCCCACCCCACCTACAGCCACCAACCAACCACCCAAAGTTTTTGACAATTCCCCCTACACCTCATCACCTTCCCTCCTCCCCCCTTTACGACCACCGCCAACTGCCCACCCCACCTACAACAACCATTCAACCACCCACCATTTGTGACCTTTTTTGTTCACCCCTTAGCCCAAACACCAACCTACCACCCCCACATACAACCAACAGCCCACCATTTTTGAAAATTCGTTCCTCCTCCCACACAATAAAGCCAGCCCTTCCTAAATACCACCAATCACCCACCCACAATTCCCTCATGCACCAAATTCAACCACCTACTCCACTTACAACCACCTGCTGCTCACCCACCATTTTTGACAAATTTTTCTTCACCCCCACCCCCTCCCCAGTACAACTATTTTTGACAATTCCCTTCACTACACCCTCAACCCAAATCCAACCACCCATAACACCTACAACAACTTGCCACTCACCCAACACCGCCAACCACCGATCACACCTACAGCCACCAACCAACCACCAACCATTTTTGACAATTATTTTTCCCTCACCCCCTCCCAACACCAAATCCCACAGATCCAACCACCTACCCCACCTGCCACTCACCCACCTTTTTTGACAATTTTTTCATCGCCCCCAATCAAATCAACTATCCCCACCACCTAAACCGCCGACCACCCAACCTACCTTCAACCACCAACCACCCACCATATTTGCCAATTCACCCCCCACCCTCCCACAATCATACCAAATTCCCCCAACACCAAACACCCATCCCACCTACAGCCACCAAGGAACCACCCATTAGTTTTGACAATTTTTGTCTCACCACCCAAACCAGCTACAACCACCCACCATTTTTGACAATTTTTCCTCTTCTCGACACTACCCCCCCCCCCCCCCCCCCCCCCCCGGCTGCCCCACACACACTCCCACCACAACCAACCAACCACCCAACACCCTCCACTCCCACTTTAGCGACTTTCTAGGCTATCAAAGCAGCTAGGTAACGTCAGTGTGACTGTGACTGTGACTGTGACTGTGACTGTGACATTTTTCTGTGCGTGCTGCCCATATATTCCAAACCTATTTATTAGACGTTATCACGTCAAAAAATCATACATGTTCTCATATTTTAGACAAAGGAATTTGACGATATAAATATAATTTAGAAGTCAAACATATCGCTTAATGTTTATATCTATCAAAGCGCTACCTGCTCCAAAGGGTAGAACCAAGTCTGCTGGGACAACTAGTTTAAAATATAATTTCATATTACATTTATTGATTTATTTCATCTGTAAATCTAGCTTACATCTTTATTAATTTAGTTTCATCCCAATAAAAGCTTCAATTGTATTACCCAAATAGACATCGTGCTATACCTGGTGGCAAGGTACAGTAACCCAATAAATACAAAAGTACTACATCCATTTCTCGATACGATTTACGTACTTTTCAATTTGACAGCGCAATACTACGAAGGCAACACTGGATGGCAAAATCATTCGCCTCTAGTTGTTTGTTTTCTTTGGTCGTTTGTCGTTTCGTTATCTTGTTATTCTTTGATTCTCTCCTTCATTATCTTTCGATTTTATTTTTCTTTGTGAAATTTGCATTGAATAGAAATAGAAACAGAAACACTTATATTTTATTTCTTCCACAGATCAGAGGTTATTCGCCGTTCATAAAAACAAACTAAACGTTTAAATAATATTTTTGCAACTTTTACATTGTCCATCTATATGTTTAAATCCGGACGAACATAAAAAAAACACGACACTGATAAGACGGTAAGACAAAGAAATGAACAAAAAAAAAAAAACAAGCAATTTTCTCGCTGAGTTCATCACACACTTCACACATTATCTTATACAAATTTTCTTTGTGCCTATTAGTAATAGTAAAAAATATATTTTTAGAGTCGCAATAATGAAACTCGGACAATTTGTACTTTTGATCGTGGTCATTGGTTCTGCCTATGAAGCTAGAGCCACCGCCGTCTTGCCAAGTTCATCAAAAAATGTTATCCAATGCAGCAAGGGACCAGCCAAGTGGTGTGAAAATTTGAGTAATGCTAAACAATGCAATGCTGTTCGACATTGTATTCAAACTGTGTGGGAAAAACAGGATGTCCCAAAAGACAATGATTCGATTTGTAAAATTTGCTTGGACATGGTCAAGCAAGCCCGTGATCAACTTGAAAGCAACCAAACACAAAGCGATCTGCAGGCGGTATTTGAAGGATCATGCCGTCTTATTTTGATTAAACCGATAGTCAAGGAATGTATCAAAATGGCTGATGATTTTATTCCAGAACTGATTGAGGCGTTGGCTTCTCAAATGAACCCTGATGTTGTTTGCTCTGTTGCTGGCCTATGTAATAATGCAAAAATCGACAAAATTATAAAAGAATCAAACGCAGTGAAAACTACTCCAATTCCTCCATCAATACCAACAACAAGACCAGATAACAATTACCAGCGCCGAGCATTGTCTTGCGAAGAGTGTAACTATGTGTCGTCAATTATATCAACTAAATTCCAAATTACTCATCCACAAGATTTATTGGATTCAGTGCTTAAAATGTGCGGTCATGCTGGATCATTATCAGATTCTTGTGCAAATATCGCTCGCAATTATTTCAATACATTCTACGATTATTTGAGTGCTAATGTTGACGCCAATGGCATTTGTCATCTTTCTGGTACATGTGTTGGCAAATACCACCAACATCCCGAAAATGTTGAGATCCAGAATTGGTCTAGTGTTGGAGTTTTGCCATCGAAAGATGATATTCCATGTGAATTATGCCAACAGTTGGTACACCATCTTCAGGAAGTACTTACAGCAAATACAACAGAGCTTGAATTCAAACAGGTTCTCGAAGGACTCTGCAAACAAACTAAAGGCTTCAAAGCAGAATGCCTAAGCATTACTGAACAATATTACGATCAAATTTATCACATGCTCGTTAGCAATTTGGATGCCAATGGTGCATGTTTCCTTATTGGAGTTTGTCCCAAAGGTAGCGCCGGTTCTTTCTTAGGACAAAAAGATATGACTCCATTAATTCCATACGTTAACCCAGCTAAAATCAGTTCTAAAATAACAAAACTCGATAGTAGCGCCTTACCAGTTTACACAAAGGAACAAATTAATTCTATGCAACTACCAATCGACATATTGACCGTCCATAAGATTCCCCCAGCAGCTGTAGCTGTATCCGGTGGTAATGCAGAATTATGTACTTTATGTGAGTATTTTTTGCATTTCCTTCAAGAGACCATATCTACTCCCGCAACAGAGGAAAAGATAAAAGACGCAGTCATTCATTTGTGTGATAAATTCCCACAATCACTTCGTGGAAATTGTCACAATTTCGTAGAAATGTACGGTGATGCTGTTATTGCATTAATGATTCAAGGGGTTGATCCACGCCAGATGTGCCCCAAAATGGAATTATGCCCTAAAAATTCAAATGTTGAAGTGGCAATCACCAGTCCAACAAAGAAAGACGAATCTGACAAACCAACATGTCCATTATGTTTGTTTGCAGTTCAACAAGCACAAGAACTTATTCGAGACAATAAGTCTAAGACGAACATTAAAAACGTTTTGGACAATTTGTGCAGTCATTTGACTTCTAAACTCAAAACTGAATGTGATGACTTTGTTGAGACCTATTCAAATGAACTAGTCGACATGCTTATAACTGACTTTACTCCACAGCAAGTGTGCGTTTATATAAATCTATGTACATCGGACAAAACAGCATTAGATTGGGCCAATATAGAAATTGATGACAACGAGGAATTAATTAATGATCTCTTCAGCAAGGAGGAGTCAACTAGTGAGATCGAAGAGGAACAAATCAAACCTGAATGTATATTATGCGAAAGGGTTATTAAAGAAGCTGAAAAGAAACTTGGCCCAGCAAAGACAAAGGAATCAATTGAAAAGGAGCTTTACAACGCATGCAGCAAGCTAAAGAAGCTAGCAGATAAATGCCATGAATACATAGATAAATATGGCGATAAAATTGCAGCTCTTATTCTCCAAGAAATGACACCCAAACAAATATGCAAAGAACTCGGATATTGCTCGTGGAAGCAAATCAATACTGATGAAGTACATGATCTGATTAGTATGGAAAGTAAGACTTATGAAATAATAAAACCATCGAATAAAATGAGTAATGTCGTTGACGCTCCACCATGTATGCTTTGCCAAATCATAATAAAAAAATTGGAAGATCAACTGAAGAACAAAACGACCGAAGATGAAATCAAACAAGAAGTCGAACACATTTGCAAATTGATGCCCAAAAGCCTAGCTGGTCGTTGTGATCAGTTTATTGAAAAATACGGAGATTTAATCATTGCTTTGGTACAAACTGTTCCACCAAAAGAAATTTGCCAGCAATTGGAATTATGTCCAAAAATTAAAGCCGAACCTGAGGTTCAAGCTAATGCAACTGCCCTTCCACAATGTGCGCTATGCCAACTGCTGATGAAAGTATTCGAAGAAGACATTAACGACAAAGCAACGGAAGAACAGATAAAAGAAGCTATCGAACAAATTTGCGTTATAATGCCTGACAGCGTGGAGAGTGACTGCAATCAGTTTATTAACAAATACGGAGAGGCTATCATTAAAGCCTTACAAACTTCTTCACCGAAACAAGTTTGTGAACTTATTATGTTATGTTCTTCTCCTGGTAAACATATTAAAATACAAAAAATAAACGACCAAGTTGTTGATTGTGGAGTATGTCATGGAACATCAAGCCATCTTAGGACTTATCTCAAAGAAAACAAAGTAAACGAAGGAAATCCTTTTGAATCGGAACGTATGATTGATCATGTCTGTAATAATTTACCAGCAAAATATTACAGTAAATGTTCGGAGCTTTTGCAAGTCTATGGAATAAGTATTCGCAATATGATCAAGCGTAATACTGAGCAAAGTAAAATTTGTGCAAAAATCGGCAAATGCTTTGGAGGAGAAAATTCCGCCTTGTCTTATGTTAGTATTCTATAATCTATAATTTTTATAAACTAAATGGCTACTCCAGAGAAACTCTTAAAACTTCATAGTTTCTAATTCTGGATCAAGAGATCGGTGTAGGCAAGCGACTGAACATTGTGTGAAAAGCTAGTTTTGCAGATGCATCTCTGTCAAAACATTATTTTTATTAGTTTGCGAATGTTATTTCTTAATTAATTCTTATTTTCTTTTCCTTTTTATTTTTGTATCTTTCGAATTGATATTTTAAAACTTTAATTGTTTGTTGGTAATAAAAACTTAAATTTGTAAATAACAATCAAGTTGAGTTATTTTTTTTTTTATATATTAAAATATTCAGTGTGACTTATAATAGGAATGTTCAGACAATGTCTTGAAGGCTTTGGGTAATCCTAGGGGACATTGCTAACAGTCAGCCAGGGAAATAGCGATTGAAACGATGAGATACTTGTGTGGGTTTGCCAAAGCTTTGTAAGCAACATCTGACGAGCGTTAGGAATGCAGCAGAACGGTTATTGCGAACTTATCTTAATTATCCGATGGGGTTTAATGGAAAACTTAAAATATATCGCTTTTAAAGAAACTTAAAAAAAAATTCAAATTTCATGCATTTAAAATGAAAAATTATACTTCCCTTTTGCCATTTTTCTGTATCCGCGAATTTTGCATTTTGTTTTTGAGAGACATTCGAATAGTCATTTTTATGCTAGGTCGTCTGGTTGAAAGTGTGTTGGAAAATGAGTACAAAACGTAGACTTTTTTTTACTAATTAAAGAAAAAGCTGTTAACATTTTAAGACTCGAAGGTGGTGAATCAAATAAAAGATTTTTCTATATCGACTCCAACATTCTTTACCATATTCGGTAAAGATCGAGATAAAATTAAGAAGCACTTTGAAGAATCAAAATTGAAAATTTAAAAAGATTGGTACAATCAACATCAACATCCTTACATAGATGCAGCTCTGATCAGCTGGCTCAAAACCCGAAGGACCTTGAATATCCCATTAAGCGGACCAATGAAATCTTTGATTTAACGATTTCGGTAAAGGCATACCTAACATCACTAGTGCAAGGGTAAGCGGTGAATGTGGAATTAATTATAAAACAGGTATGTTCTAAAAAATAACTTTAAAATTCAAAGGTTAAAAATGTGAAATGAACAAATTACGATTTTGGTAGGAGCTTTACTTAGGATACCTAATCCAAAAACCGGCGAGGTGCTCTAAAAATACCAAGAAACTTCCATTATTCGATTTTCAGGTAATTTTTTTTTTTTTGTTAAAAAGAAAGTACACGACTGCATGCAAAAACTTGATCTAATGTGTGGCAGAGATCCTGTTACTTAATATTTTTTTAAAAAATAATTACAAAGGAAAAAAACATGAAATTTTATTAATCATTAAAGAGTCATTTATTTTTCACGTTAGCGCCTCAGGTTCTGGTGTTAAATAGGAAAACAAAATGATGCAGGACAAGGCCCAACTAAGTAGGTATATATGGACTGTTCCAAATTAACGCCTCAATTTCAAGTGTGTCAAATATGGAAACTTAAAGATGCAGGAGCGTGGGTACATCGGTAGAGAAAGGTGGGAAAATCATTTCGCTTCTTCCAAATTGTTTTCAAATACTTGTTTCTAACACAAAACTTCACACTTTAACTCCCTGCCTATAATCTTTTAACGAACAGCAACTATGAAGCAGAACCTATGACCATGGCCCTGAATAATCCTATAGGTACTCGTATATCGTATATGGCCATCCTTCCCTTTTCCAAAGTCTCCAATGATACATTTAACAAATTGAGAAGTCTCACAAATAGGGTGATGGCATGTGTAGAGAGCCACTAGCTTATAAAGTACAGCGTAATAGTAAAGAGTTTAGTTAACTTCCAGGCAGACAATATTTTTCGAACGCCTAACTGTTCTTCTGACTGGGTGTAAAATTCGGTTTCATTGTAGCCGCTGGTTATCTTGTTAAAAATGCAGGTTTGGTTGAAGTTTTACGGGGGGGGGGGGGGGGGGGTGCCCTTAGAAGACAAAGTTTTCTTCCCTCTTCTAAGGTCAGCCCCCCTGGCTGACTACTGGAACCAACTAAAAATTTCTTGTAACTGAGTGAATTTAAATTTTATTCTCTTGATTGTCGCAAACATTTCTTTTTTAATGTGTTTTCAGTAGTCAGCCGGGGAGGCTGACCTTAGAAGAATGGACAAAACTTGTCTTCTGAGGTCAGCCCGCTTGTAAATATTTAACAGTTATTTTTTTTTTTTTACATTTTTTTAGTAAAAAACGACAAAAAATGAACTATAAAAAACATAAAAACAATCATAGGTACCCCCCTATCATGGTATCCGTTCGGAGAATCCTCCGATCGTACCTATCTGAATCGGAACGAAAATGAAAACGCGTACCATCGCAAAGTAATTGACATGAATCATATGACTGTGAAATGACAAATCTTTTTCAAAGTGAATGTTTGTGTTATTTCACAGCTCATTAAAATCAATCTTATTTAAAGTTTTAAAACAAATATGGACAGCGCAGTGCTATTTTTAGAAGCGGAAAGGTATGAGCTGAGAGAAAGAAGTAAAGAAAAAAGAAAATCCTTAAGAAATACCTACGTCGGCGATCGACTGGCGAAGTTCCTGGCAATGGAACTAAGATAAATGAATGTTAAATTCAACTTACAGTTCAGACGACAGGGATTTACAAATAATATTGGGCCCTATCATGGTAACCGATCGGAGAATCCTCCGACCGGGGAAATATTCCGATCGGAGCATTTATTGTGTTCATGGTAACCGAATCGGAAGAGAAATACAAATGCGTACCAACGCGCATGCCATGGCATGAGGAAAACAAAAAAATAAAGAATGAACCTCCTTTGTAGTCGAATAAAACTGCACAGCGCAGCTGTATTTTTAGGGGATGAAATACATAACACAAGCAGAAAGCCTCAAACAAAGGAAAAAGAATAAAAAAAAAAAAACAAATACACAAGAAATTAAATAGTTTGTATTTTTTTATTACCATCCGACAAAGGTCCGCAAGTAATTTGCTGCCGGAGACAATCGAGAGAAATACAAATATAAAAAAGCCATGCATCGCATGAATTCGCTGTGCGTCATTGTCATTTTGACATTTTCAACGCATGCTTTATTATTTTTCGGATGTGTGTCCGATTTATCAATCGGAGAGGTACCATGATACAAAATTCGTACATTTCGCCCGAATTAGAGACAATTTTTCTCCGATCGGTTACCATGATAGGGCCCATTATGTTTGTTCGCGTACTTTTTGTGCCAAAAAATTAAAACTGTCAAAATTTCTCAAATGAGAGAAAAATCTCTCACTTACTGAAAAGTACACGAACACTTTATGTCTGTTCGCGTACTTTTTGTGCCAAAAAATGAAAACTGTCAAAATTTCTCAAATGAGAGAAAAATCTCTCACTTCCCGAAAAGTACACGAACACTTTTTGTGTAAAAACTTGAAAAATGTCAAATTCGAATTTTTTGATTGGTTAGCTCTTTGCGGTTAGGGTCATCAACAACAACAAATGTTTACGTCATTCGCTTTTGATAGAGTTCAAGTTTTTACCAGATGAAATTTCAGTGGGTAAAAACTTGCAAATAAATGAACGAAAGAATAAAACAGCTGTTATTTTCTTTCGTTCTTTCGTTCATCTCTCAGTACGCGAACGCTTTTTGTGTTAATGTAAACGTATACAATCGAATGCAAACTGTTTCATTTGGGTACGCGAACAGAGGTATTAATTGTTTTTTTTTTATTATTTTGCTTCCTCTATAATATTCTCCGACAAATTACCGTATGCAAATACCTGGCGGAGAAAATTCGAAGAAACACAAACCTATGAGACGCCATGCATCGCAAGAATTCTGTGTGCGTCGCTTTAATTTTGACACTTAAGCGCGTCAAGCATCGCACGAATTCAGACAACGCGTTGGTCTGATTTTGGCAATTTCAACGCATACTCCATTTTTTCCGAAATTCGTACAATTCGTCCGAATCTGAGGAAATTTCTCTCCGATCGGTTACCTGATAGAGGGGATAATCTACTGTCCTTCAATATTTTATTAGTTACAGCTTATTTATTATAAGATGGTAGATAGAATATGGTGGATGGTAGGTAGATAGTAGCATAGACTAACTAATAATAAAGACAGGGAAAAGGAAGGAAGGAAAAAGGTGGAGGCATTCTCAAATCTGTTCCTTTTTTCATCTATGATAGTAGATAGTAGATGGTAGATAGTAAATGGTAGATGGTTATTGTTTTTTTTAGTTTGTAGGTAAGTTATATTGAAATAGGTATAAGTTCCTTTTTTATAAATTATTTATTGTGTCTTCTGTCATCTATTTATTTATTACAAACTGTTTCAAAAAATATTTGTTAATACATTTTGCAATGGCTTATGAATCATATAAAATGGATTTACTAAAGGGGGCTGACTACTGGCAACTCTAGTGGCCGACTACTGGAATTTACGGGGTCGGGAACCAAGAATCCGAGTTAAGTCTGAATTATAGTTAATAATTTGTTTAAGGTAGCGATTTAAACAAATATATACCTACCTACCTACCTCTTATTTCTTAATCTGGAAATGTTAACTAATCAGTAAAACTGAGTTTCACGTTCAGCACCTAACTACCAGAGTTTTCTGGACCAGTTAAACATAAAAAAAAGTTAAAGGGCTGACTACTAGTGCCATCACCCTTTACCTACTAGGTACCCACCTAAATCCTCGTTATCGGGCTACGAATCACCCTTTTTCCTTCAACCTCATGGTCGCTGTTTGGGTTTCATCTTCTTATAAATGGAATGTAAAATCTATAAAATCTTGGATTTACTCGTAGACGCCTTTTGTCCTAGGAAAGCTAAAACAATGCGCTGGATTTTTTTTTCCAACTTCAAAAAACCTCCATGTTCGAAAACCTACTCCATCTACTGTAGATAGTAGATACCTACAATCACAAAGTGCGTGTAAAATACAATCCACTCATTATCTAATACCCAACCAAACCAAGCCCCAAACACAAAACAAAAAAAAACTCACTCAAATATCGTCACGTACCTACCTATATCTGTCTATATAGCTACCTAGGTAGGTAGGTATTTGTTTTTTTTTCTCGGTCATCGTCTCGTTCTCATTTGTCACATACCAAGAATCAGCTGTGTTCTGTGTTCTATTCGGTCTTCGGTGCGGTGTTCCTGTTCAGTTCAGCTGGTCTTGTATCTTGTAATCATAAAATAAAATAATCGTCACCGTTTCTTTATAACACACGTCATAAAAACATAAACTCCAAAGAAAAAAAATTATAAATTCGATTCGAAGAAGAAGAACATTGAACCAAAAATTTAAAACGACGAAGAAAATAACCCAAAACCTCCACACCTGCTGCATTTACCCGCAGCCCTTTTCGACTTTCGATTTAGGTATATGTATATAATATACACTTGAGAAATCCATACTAATGTACACATATAACCTCCATTTATCCTTCTTTCCACAGTTCCCTTCTTTCCCCTTACTTTTATAGTAGTACCCTTATATACAACAACAAAATTGTGGAATATACAAAAGTACCTACAAGAGCTACATACATACTACAACAACAACGTTGCTAGTTGTCTACCAAAAAACAGGCAAAACATCTCATGTGGTCTGTCTATCCTGCTGCTGTTCACTGTTCAGCCAACAACAACACCAAAAACATATGGTCCTCCTAAATTCATTTTCCACTTCATGCATGACTTTCTTTCCTATGTACTACATAATATGATGTACATGGTAAATAAAACAAGCAACTGCCGTTTCAGTTCCCAAATCCCTATTCACAGCACAGCCAGCTCTGAGTTCGTAGTCCTAAAAAGCTCGTCTCGCAATCGTATCGTTCTCGTTCGTTATCGTATTTCGTTCTCCTGTTAAAAACGACAACGGGATACGGCGACGGCGATACGGGAGTAAAAACAGTTAATCCAAAACTAAAACGACAGCAGCAGGCAGAAAGTCTATCTATCTTTTGCAGACCTCTCTTCAACTTCAACTGAGAAGGGATGTTCTCGATTCTCGTATATTTGGTATGGTATCGCTTACGCTATCGGTATTGTTGATATTGTTGGTAGATTATAAGAACCAAGGATATTCGCTCGACTCGAATTGAAATTTATATAAAAATCGTATAATCGCTGTTCGCAGCGCACAGTAAATTACCTACCTACAACATACATTGGGTGTTCGGCGAACGGTTGGTTTACCTAACCTACCTACCTACCTACCCTCCTGCCGCTGCCACCACACCAACCGTTGTCATCGTTCAATAAAATACTAAGTACATAAGGACCGTGAGACCGAATCGAGAAAAAGAGGAGAAATTAGAAACGAAAACAAAAATCAGGAATTCGATATCCTTCTGGCTGGCTGCTGGTGGTGCTGCTGCTGCTGCTTGCTGCTGGCTTCTATACTATAGCTGTATTCGGTTGGAGTGTTTTCTGTCAGTCTCAGTCTACATTTGTACATTGATTAGTCGAGGACTTCTTCGACGGGGATCGTCCTTGCTTCGGTTTTTCTGTGATTTTGTCCTTAAGTTTTATTTTTTGTTAAAATATTTTTTTTTTTATGTACATATATGATTATCTCATCCCCGTGATATACATTTCCATTAAAAATCTATCCTCTTTTCCTGTCAAAAGAGCAACGTAAGGAAAACGTGTGTGTATTATACCCCAGTTGTGTGTAATGGGGAGTCCAAATTTACTTTTGTCCAATGACGAAATAGCTATTGTTAATAATTTGATATGGGAGAAGCCCGTTCGGGAGGTTGCAGCCAAAATTGGACGCAGTTTAATGGCTCTTCATTATTACCTCAAACATCGGGATAACTATCCACCAAAGTGTCCATCGCCAAAGGAAAAAGAAAAACAACTATCTCCCATCACAGTTCGATTAGCCACAACTACGACAACGACAACAACTAGAAGTACACCAACAAAAAGGCCCAAACTCGAACCCACCATGTCTCACTATCAGCAGGAAGAGCGCCTAGCTTTTGCTAATATGTACAAAACCTGGAGTGAGGCCCATTGGCGTAGGGTGGTCTTTCACGATGAAAGAAAATTTAACCTAGACGGACCGGATGGATTCACACATTACTATCATGACATGAGAAACTATGAGCGATCTCTATCCCAGCGACCGCGAGGTGGATCTGTTTATATTTGGTTTGCAATTTCCTACGGAGGAGCTATACGCTGTGAAGTTTCGACCACCAAGTTCAAAGCAGAGAATCATATCGAATTCTTACAAAAGGATAGGGCGAAAATAACTGAGAAATTAGATGGTAATCCTGATTTTTGGCTCCAGGATCATTACAATACGTACCAGAATATAAGTAACCTTAGTGGAATTGATGTGCCAGGTGTTAAGGCGCAGCAGTGGCCAACTTTGTCACATGATGTTGATATTGTTGAGAACGTATGGGGTTGGCTGATACGGGAAGTGTATGATAGTGGAAGACGATACTCGCGAAAAGATGATTTGAGGCTTGGTGTTCAAATGGCATGGTCTCAGATGCCGACGCATTTTATACAAAATCTGTATAGCACGCTCCCGGAAAGGATGATGGAGTTATATTATACAAATGGTATCTACACGAATTGCTGATGCCACACCACAATAAAATGTTTATATAGAAATGAAGAGGGAGCAGGAGCAGGATATAACTACGACTCAGCTAAATGTCAAGTTTTGTTAAAGATTTTGTTGTTGTTCCAAAAAATAAAAAATAATGCCGTGTTCGCGTTGGATTTTTTTAAAAGATTTGTTGAAAACTGACATAAATTATTTTATATTAATGATATAAACGCCAGTAAAGCTACCAAATGAACTGAAAATCAGAAAACGCTTACTTACGGATTGAATTTTTCAACGGCTCTAAGCGGAAGCAGATGAACAGCAATCAAGATATCGTTCAGCAGCCTATTCCCTAAATCTTCTTATAATTACCTGTCTATCTTAGTAATAAGGGACGATTATGACAAAGAAGGCAGGAATTATCCAGCAAAGGAGAAGGATTAGTAAATCTGCCTACGTGACTTCGCCAGAACAGGATCGTTACAATCAGGATAAAAGAACGACCACCGGATGAAGTTCAATTGTAGAAAAGTTTTAAGTCGCTACCGATTTTAATTTTTTTTTTCTTAAATAATATCTTATTTTATGCAAAAGAGTTCATAATGCTTCATCTTCTATTTTTCTCTATCAATATTGGCCAAAAATTGACATTTTGAACAACTTAAACTTTAGAACGAATGATTACCTAATATAGTTTTAGCCAAATATGTAAATACAAAACATTTAGAGAATAAAATTACGTTTAGTTAGTATTTAACAAACAAATAAAATATTTAAAAATTAAAACTTGATTTAATTTAAATATATAATAAACTTAAATAAAAAAATGTGATCACTGAAATAAATAAAATAAACAAAAAAAAAAAAAAAATGCCAACTCGTTTGTGTTTTTTTATTTTTTAACCTTTTTGTAACCAAAAAGACACCTGGATTGTGCAAATTTCATAAATGATTCCCTAAAACTTCCTTTCGCTGCGCTCTCAAGTTGCTTTCCTTTGACCCCAACCGCCTTTGTATGATTTTGAAAGGTTAGTTTCTTTTATTTTTTTTTTCTTAGAGATCGTTTCTTTATTCAAGCATATTTTTGGTAAATAAAGAACATGATTTTGGAACAATAAAATATACAGGTTCTTAGTTTTGAAAAGAGGCTGTGTTGAAGAACATACAAAAGGGAATTGTTTGAGCCGGTGTGTGGATGCTCTGCTCTAGCTTTTGTTATTATTTTACATTCGAATTTTTGGGGTTGATGATAATACCTAATGCAAAAAAAGATTATGGAATTCGCTTATATAGGTAGTTTTCTTCTTACATTTATGTCAATAATGTTGTGGCTTACGTGTGTGAGATTGCTCCGAAATCGGTGGTGAGTTCAAACGGATATCTCAAAAAATGAAACAATGGAACAGGTGTCTGCTAGTCGTACTTACCTACCTACAATTATTTCAGAATTTCGAAAAAACGATACCTATAATATCTACCTAGCCAATATAAGCAATGTCATTCTTTTATCAAAGCCCTCGTAGTGTCGCATCAGGGAAGAATAGTGATTGTTCGCATACGTGAGTATCTACTATAGGTACCTACTCCTTTTGTAAAAAAAACATAAGCGAGAGCTACACTACCTACGTTTGCAACGAACTGTTGGATAGCCTATCCCCATTTTTTTTGTGTATGTGTTCACTCCCGCAACCAGCCGCTGTCCAGTTCCAGAAACAAAATTCTTCTTTAGCGGACAGGAAAAAATACAATCAATTATTTTGTGTGGCCGATGTTCAATAACTACTAGGGCACTGAAAAAAGGCGTGTGCCACGCCCAAATTTGAGACTTTTTATTGGGGTTAGCGACATTCAATATCAAGCTTGCAGCTCGATTTGAACAAAACAAGACATAATTTGAATTTTTAAAAAATAGATTTTAATGAAATTAGCGATTATGGGTTTATTAAACAATTCTTGAACCACATCCTGCTTCCTAACCAAGAAATAGGTACCTACAAACAAAACATTTTCTTCTTCTATCCTCAAAACAGCGACTGATAAATTAGTAAACATTGAAAAATTAATGCAGAATGCAGACTAAGACTTAACGGGAACGCCCCTTAAAAGTGACTTGTCCTTGGCTTTGATTGTTAGTTAGTTTTTAAGCGTATGCGTAAAACTACAGCTTTATCGAGTAGTTTTTTTTTACAATCTTACCCGAATAAAAGTACTTTATAAAAGCCACGCCCTTAAAAGCGGGCGTATTGAAAAAAATTACACAACAAAACTTGGTTGTCTGTAAAGGCGGCTTACGGACGATAATTTAACGTGATAACGTACACAAAACACTTCATGTGTATAGGTATCTCTCCAACCACCAACCACCCAACCAACCTACAACAACCCACAATTTTTACATATTTTCACCCCTTGAACACCAAAATCCAACCCCCACATACAACCACCAACAGCCCACCATTTTTGAACATTTCTTCCTCCTCCCCCACACAGTAAATCCCCCCTTCCTAACCACTACCAATCACCCACCCCACCTACAACCAACCACACACTATTTTTGACAATTCCCCTCCCCCGCCCGTACACCAAATTCAACCACCCATCACACCTACAGCCACCACCCAACCACCAACCATTTTTGAATTTTTTTCCTCACACTTTCTCCCCAAACACCAACCTCCCACCCCCACATACAACCACCAACCAACTGCCCACCATTTTTGAAAATTTTTTCCTCCACCCCACAATAAATTCTACCTTCCTAACCACCCACCCCACATACAACCACCCACTATTTTTGACACCCCCCCCCCCCATACACCAAATCCCCCAAATCCAACGACCCACTCTACCTACAAGCACCTGCTACTCACCCACCATTTTTTATAATTTTTTCTTCACCCCCCCTCCTCCCCCTCACACAAATCTCCACCCCCAACCACTACCGCCAAACATCCACCCCAACTATTTTTGACAAATTCCCCGACAACACCAAATTCAACCACCCACTTCACCTACAACCACCTGCTAGTCACACACCATTTTTGACAATTTTTCCTCTCCCCGACACTACCTCCCCCCCCCCACTTACAATCACCAACCACCCAACACCTACCCCTGCCACTTTATCGACTTTCTATGCTATCAAAGCAGATATGGAACGTGACTGTGACACTTTTTCGTGTGTGCTGCCCATATATTCCGATTTATAAGACGTCATCACGTCAAAAAAAATTAAGATATATTTTTCATATAACGAACGAAAAAAATGGTAAAAAATGAAAATTTGAAGGTCTAGGTACCTTCAATTTTTAAATCTGCTGCCTACTTAGTTTGGACTAACAGACCCACAAATTTGGGCTTATTATAAATACCATTTCTAATGAAAAGTAGGCGTCAATCACACCCAAAATCCATTTTTGTTTTGTTTGTATACACACGGTATTTGCGTTCAATTAATACCCACAAAGTTTTAGGTTTTTCGATCAAATAAAGCATTGTTATTTTATACAAAACGTTTTTGATGGTTTTCTATGAAAAGTGGGCGTCAACCACGCCCAAACTGCAACACAACATATACGATTTGCCAACACAGCTTTTTAAGTCGTCATATATATTTGGTTTTTGACCAGGTCAATGCCGCTGTATAGCCCGTATATACATGACCGAAGATCACCCAAAGAATCTTGTTAAGCACCCCAGCACTTTTCATACGATTATGTAAGGGTCCACGCTTGTGATCGAAACAACAGGACTGGAATGATTAGGGTGTTATATAGTGTCTCTCCTTCGTCCTTTGATAGGGGGCTTTTGCTACTAAGATACCTTCTAAGACGAAAGAAACAGCGATTTGCAAGGGTGATTCTTGTATCACAATGGATCTACATTAATCTACGTGTTATGGATACAATATCAAATATCAGCCCACTTACGACTTACCTAACACAAGACCCAAGAGTGATTTGACTGATCTCTTGACTGTAGTTCTAAGTACCAGTTGTACAATCGTGGTTCAGCACTGAACCTCGTTTTTAAATTCTTGATCCGTGGGTTAAATTTATATACGCCACCGAAGTCGGTGGGTTAACTCTTGAACCATCGTCTAAACTTTAATTATGTACGCAGGAACCGAGATAAATTGATTTTAAATTTTGATCCGAAGATGAACCACAACTGGCCCTAAAAGGTTATAGTACCCAAATAGACAAACCCCTTGACTACTTCAAAGTTATACATATATTTTCTGTCCATGCCTATGGTGATGATGTTCTACACCCGAGGAAGCAAGGATGAATAATACAGGCAAGTGCGAGTCGGACTCGCGCACGAAGGGTTCCGTACCATTATCTATAAAAACGGCAAAAAAAATCACGTTTGTTGTATGGGAGCCCCCTTAAATATTTATTTTATTCAATAAACACTTGCTTAAATTTCTCATTGTAACAGGCGATTAGGATTTGCAGAAGACAACGAACTGATAGCATTGTATCAAAAATCTATAGTATTCCCAAGAAGCGGAACGTTGTGTTCGCCATCTATGGACGACGTTCACAAGCTTTGATTGGAGAGTTATTTGAGTGGTTTTTGTCTAAACTCCATGGGAAGCAAAAACAACAATATATGTAAAGTAGATAATACAACTAGCGCCGCCATTGACGACGTTCAGAACTAAAATAAAATGTTCCATGAAATTACTATAAAAATGTATATACAATGATGTAGGTAAAGCTGTTTGTGTGAAGGAAAAGTAGCAAATCAACAAAAAGAACTAACAGAGAGAGTGTAGGGAAAACTTTTTGCAGAATGGCATGCAAATAAATTTCCTACCAATGCCATCTACCAGCGAAATTATTCGTAGACTCACTCTACCTTGAACGCAGTCATTTTACCCCACTCCTAAAAGGATTCCACAAATAGAATCCACCCAGACAAAAATGTCATTTCCAGAATGGCCTTCCAATGCACTTCCAAATTCTGTCTGCCTTCCATTTGGCAGATGTTCCACCATCTTCTAGAAATACGAGGAAATGACGAGTAAGCGGCTACTCGCTATTCCACTTTGAAGCTGCGTCCACACGGAACGAAAATGCAGGACAGCCACACGATAGGAAATGTTAGGAAAAAGTAAATTGTCAGTGCGAGAAATATAGCATGACATGGAATATTGTCACGCAAATGTCAGTTAGTCCGAACGAAAATTGAAGGACAAGAGTGTAGAGAGTGTTAGAATTTCGTTACATTCCATAGTTTACACTACTGGATAATCGGTGCAGAACCAGTAACGTTCCGAAAATTCATTATGAAAGCCATCTACCCTCATAAATAACGTCTAGATAAGCTAGCACAGTGTAAAAGACAAGTTAAATCGGTGGTAATGTCCCAACGAAGACATTTACTCATTCGCTTTTGATCCACTCTACGAACTTAGGGCGGGTCAGATTACTTCCTTTGAGCTAATTCTAGCTATGAAGCAAACTGAATACACTTCTTTTACATACAGTACGTAGGCAATAAGCTACGAACACAGAGTATAGCACCCGTCAAAACCTAATTTTGATATCTGAAAAGATTCTGCAATACGACAATTTGCAGAACATTGAAGAATTGCGATATGTTGTTTGTTTAACAAATTCAGGTTTTAACATACACAATCGTGCCCAGAGACTGTCAACCGAGAAGCACAAAGCATTCCGTCGTCTAAACGGCAACCCTTTATACAATACCGTTGACAGAATCATTTTTAGTCACACCAGAAATAGTGTGAGAAGACTGTCATATATCAACCATCGCAGGTTTATACGAAGGCAGAAGTAGTATATCTTTCTCTCGATGCACCTTACATTGAACTTACATGTAAATTCCCGCATATCAGAACAGTCAGACTTACCTAATACTCAACACGAAGCCACACTATTCAACGTAGCATAGTGCGCACTACCCATTAGAATTCGCTACTTACCTCCTTCTAACTCGTCACTTGTATTGGAACGATTATTGGAAGTAGGAAGTAGCAAAAATCAACATGGCGTACGGCTACTTGGAAAGTAGGGGAAGGTAAACGAGAAAGCTGTATGTGGATGTCATTTTGAAGCCAGACGCCAAGTGAGAAACACCACCGCCACAGAACTGCTCCCGAAAAAGCAGTCGCGCCCCATTTTTTTTTTCTTACGATTTCGGTTTCTCAGGTGAGAATCCCTCCAATTGCGTTTGCAATTGGAAAAATATTGTATCTACAAGTGGATGAACATTGATGATAAGGTAAGTGACATGAAATATTACTTATTGAAACAAATAGGCATTCTTCGCCTCGTTTCAATGAGAATTATTTTACTGCGTCACCCATTAGAATCGCTATAGCCTCGACATTCTTCCTTTTTGTATAGGATTTTACACAAAACCCTGGATAGGAACGACCAAGGATACATAACATCCAGGACAAGCAGGCGAGGCTGCAGAGTTTTCGTTCCTGCCTATATATATACGTTGTGGAAGGCAGATCGTCCCGAGATTTTTGCGATTCGACGCCCTGTGACGCCGGCGTGCTACGCATTTACATATATATGTGAAATATATAGAAATATTACTGCGCAATGCGTACACTATACATACCTTGATTTGTTTCATCTCCTTATTTTGTGGAACCAAGTTTTTGAACCGCAGTATCGATACTCTGAGGAGCGCGTAGCGCATCACTCAGGGCCATATATTTGCATCCCCAACGCCACCGCGTGGCGTTGATAACGTGAAGGTACAGGGCAATTGGACGTTGATCCGCATGTCGGCTCGTCAATTACCATCACTGTACACAATATTAAACCATCCTGAAAAGATTGGAGGCGACACAAAGTTGTGACCACTAGTCGTACGTTGATTCGCATGCCGACTCGTCAACGGCCACCGTCTCACCATATCCTGCGCCTCCTTGATGTTATGTACGAAGGAATTCTCCGTCAACATCCAGTTTTAACGCCCTCTCGGCGCACCTAATTATCTACTCTATCCAGTGTCTACATTAGAGAGCACATCCTACAAATATACCCAGTCACGATAGGCTGAAGAACCGCATCGTGGGATTCTGGAAATCAGTTTGTACTTGTGAATACAACAGCAGGACGTCTGGCGTGCACGTTAGTTGCAGATGCCGGTCCCATAGCAGCTCATCACTCCGTAAATTCCTTTTATTATGGAGCACCGATGGATGTAACAGTCAGCATTTGATACATAGTCACGCTGAAACCGAAGCTGTTTGTTCCTGACCTATTATATATTAAGATATATATATATATATCTGTGTCATCTCATCAGTTACCCAGGTAATCCTTTCAAATTAGTTTATTTGTGTCCATTTGTGAGGAGCAACGAAGCTCCAGCACCACTTACCGACTCGCGGCGAGCATACGGCTGCCGCTATTGACGACGTTAACGCCGACGTCTACGCTAATTGCCACGGACGGTGGTATTCCATCATCATCCTTGAGATTGAAGGACGAAATTATTTTGGCTAGAGCCCCAACATTGTTTACTTTATTGCTTATTATTATTAGTATCTTTTTATTACTATTAAATCATATGTGTTTTATCAGTGCTTGAATTTAAGTGAAGTTTACTATCGAGTGATATTTCGAAAATTAATCAAGGATAAAATTATACTCCTAAAGTTTGAAACCTTTTTATCTCTATAACTATCCGGTCAAGTTGATTTTTTTTCTTTTCTTGATTCAGAAATATTTATAGAGCCCGAGCTCGTATTACTTATCCCACTATACTCCGCGACTTTTTAAGCGAGATCCGCGTGTTGAAACTCATAACTTCCGTTTATAAAATTTTTTTTTGCACTTAGTCTTTTTAGACATCTTTAAATTTTGCTGTTTTGTGTGTCGGTAGCGACCAATCGCGTCAATATTTGAACGCCGCGTATGTTTATACACTTTTCATATAGCTCTTAGCTACGAATTTTACTTTTAATTTTTCACTCACTCGCGTTTACGCAAAATTGATTTTAGTTTTTTTTACTTACTGGATGTGCTCTATCGTACATAGGCACCCTATCCTTCGCTACCGTGTTGTCCGCGTTTATTTTTGATCATTGTCGTCATGATTGTGTGTATGCAAACTACTACAGATTGAGAGATTTTTTTTTTATTTTATTCGCTAGTATCCGGAATCTATCAGTCATACCTAACCGTTGCTCATTAGTATACCTAAGAGGAACTCTTTAGCATTGATAACCGGTTGAAATAATATTGATAATTCAGTAGGTACATATATACATTTAACCATCTTGATTTCAGCATTCTGGAGTGCACTTCCGAGGCTTCGATAATTGTTTTATAATTCCTCACTGCCCTACCGGCAGGGTTGTATTGAGTTTACATATACTTTATATTATCAATTTATTAAACTGCTTATTCGATTATAAAAGAGAAAACGAACTGTGATCTCGATTATATGGTTCATTTTTTTTTGGGATACTGATTTTAGGATTTCTTTTGTGGACGAGAAGATAATATATTTCCTTATTACCTTTCTTTGTGTCAGATATAAGTTTGATCGGTTGCCCGCGTAACAACTTACTTCTTGTATAGACTCTCACGTTTCAATAAGAGATTCCACTATATGTACACTCAAGCGCATTTTGTGTAAAGGCATATGGAGTCGTAACTTCGTTTAGCATACAGTTGTTGTATTATTTGTCGCGTTTGTCATGAGTGGAGATAGACAATTTCAGTCGTGACTACATCTTACCGCACCGCGTAAGCGTCGATACCATTTCGTTCATGGTGTCAATTCAATCGGTCGGCGTTGTTTAACTCACTCTTTTTAGTTTGTTTTAGTTTCGTTTACGCGTCTTTGACTATTATTATTTCTTTCCAATACTTTTTCACTTTTGAATTTACTTCCTTAAATACTACAATTAAATTCAAAAATTAGTTTCTGTTTGTGAATTATTGAAATGTTCAAATAAATTAGAAATTGAAGACTTAGATATTAAGCATCTTTTCAAGAGTTGACTTCAAAAAAAAAAAGTAAGATATTGTTATGAATTTACAGATAGTTGAACTATTCTGAATTTTGATCTAATAAAGTAACTTCGACTGACAGTTTAATTTAACTGTACAAAAGAGACTACATTGTATTTAAGTCCGTTGATTTGAAGATCAATGATTGTATAGGTATAATTACATTCACATTTATTTTCTTTTTAAGGTAATCATAAATAGTTTTCTAAGGTTACAAATATTGAATAAAACAAAAATTTTTATAACGTTTCAAAAAAAAAATTTATTGATTTTTCGCATTTCTTTTTAATGATATGAAAGGAAGATTCAGATACTTTTCATTCTTAGTTGAGAATACAGATACTTTTACAGATATGGAGTAAGTCTTTTCAAGGGAGGGTGGTATCCCTCGTTTTTACTTCGTAAGGGATATGACGTGTGTACATTTATTTTGATTTAGAGTTTAGAGTTAAAGATTGAGAATATAGTATTCTGATAGGTATTAGAGTTTGGTTTAAATGAGCACTTGAGCAAGCAACTTTTTGCTTGCTTGTCTGTTTTAGGGGTTGCCCATTAAAAGTTGTTGAGTCATGGGGGCTCAAGGTCTACGGTCAACCAAGGTTGATGTCACGAGAGGTGATTTGTGGCATCAAATCGGGTGGGTTATGAGGCCAGGGGGATCGGTAACCATCTTAGAACCTCCCTCCCCTGTTAGTTAGTCACCTCTACGTCCGCGCTCGGCATATCATCGTGGCGGCCGAACGCTTAGATAGTAGTAATTAGCCATAGCAACCACGTCGATCTATGGTTAGCTTTAAACGTTTCTATACATGGTTTACGTTCTGTGGGGAAGAAGTAATAATATAACCGATTCTCTCCTCTCGTCTACGTTCACTCCTGCTAATAGGAGGTGCATTATAGAATCATCTGTTCTTTACTAATCAATTCAGTACCGTCTACTCTTCGAAGGTTATGAGGGCCATTAAGCTTCCAAACATTCATTATTCGAACTTGACCACCAAAGTTCACCGGTCGGCAGTGTAAGAAAAAAAGAGGTAACACCGGTCGTATAGATCCCGGAGCAAGTGCCCGCGGCCGGACTGAGCTAGTCGAGGCTAGGGTACTGCCGGCCACCGCGACGGTCGATCTCGGCCATAACCTTGTGTTGTCGCATGCCGTTCTGGTTGGCCATTCCTCACGAGTGGTTAATTAGAAAGGGGGCGTTGCCGACAAAAGGTTAAATTCATCCCAATTCGCGAAAATCAGATAGCCATAACCAGACATTTAGATGCAAACTGGAGCGAAGTCTCTGGATATGAGGGTAATACAGTTTGAGTCAGCATTCGTGGTCTAGGTATAGTTATGGGAGTATAGTTAAGGTTCATGGTTTCCAGGTGTAGGCTACATTGAGTTACAGCTACAAGCGGAACATCTAGCACTTGTAGCGGATAGGCATGAGCATGGCATCGGGCACCCTCTAGGCTGTTCCACGGGGTTTTGTGGTCA
Source organism: Platycheirus albimanus (assembly GCA_916050605.2). NCBI lineage: Eukaryota > Metazoa > Arthropoda > Insecta > Diptera > Syrphidae > Platycheirus > Platycheirus albimanus. Next base: position 304,542,044 of record OU696696.1, on the reverse strand, counting down.
GGACCTATGGTGAGCCGATGGGTGGCTCATGCTTCTGTGAACGGGATGAATAGGATATTTAAGAAACGGGGAGAGGAGTAGAAGAGGGAAGAGGCATTGCTATCGTCATGTGAGTATTTTGTTATTTGGTTTTCGTTTACAAATTACTAGGTATACGATATGTGGATAATGGACTCTGGAGTCATAGATCCTTGATATAGGAGTCAAGGGTATATGGGATGCTTATCTCTTTCTATTTCCTCCCCGATAGGTGCAGCTGTTGGAAGGCATTGTTTTCTCATTTTTGTCATCCATAGGGTATCAAAGAGGGAAGGCCAGGGCTTACTGGCAGTTGAACCAGAATGAGAGAATATTTGAATGTTTGAATGTCGGAATACGTCTTTTTATTTCCGAGTTCTTTCATTACGGGTATTTCGGTTCCCTGTTATATATATATTTTCTTAATAATTTCTTAACATTATAAATTTTACGTTACAGATGGCGCCCAACGTGGGGCCCGAATTAGCTTGAGAAGATTAGATTTGAATTGATTAAAGTTAGGTCGATTCAGAGTGACGTAGAGAGAAGTTAAGAATTTTTGAAAATTTTTGAGAATTTTTCAGTTTTTGGTATTGAAGTTTTTTTTTGTTGTCGAACAGGTTTCTTAGATGGAGGAACGTCATCGAGATTTGTGGCATAGGCACTATTTTGTCCAGTGGTTTGGTGAAAGTATCCCGAATCAGTCTGTTGCATTAGGTCTATCCACTTTCTTTTACCTCATGTCCCATAGGTTTGTTTACGATCTCTGTCCGGATTGAGCAGTAATTTTTGCTTGATTGTCAGTCGCTGAGGTGTTGACAGATCCTGAAGGTGATGTCTAAGAACTCGGTCGTGAGAGAATAGCGTGAGCAGGTCTTCTGACCGGTGGTTGGAGCTTTTGCCCGACGCACGTCAGCTGCAGAAGCTGGTCATTCGTTCAATTACGACCCAAATTTGTTTTATCCAGAAATCAACTTTTTATTATTAATTATTAGATTGCCCAATTCGTATTTGAAGATTTCAGTCAGTTTTGATTTCCGTTAGGAAGTGACGGTAATCAATGGGACATGAAGCGCTAACCGGTAATTGGTGTCTTTATACCCGATGTACGTCTGCAGTAGCGTAATGTTACCATTGTTTACCCGACCAACTTTTCGCATATGAAGAATTGTCTTTTCTTTGATATTCAGAACGACGTATAGTATTACCAAGTCCGCACACACTAAGTTTTTTTTTTGCCTTTTTTTTCTCGGTTCAGTAGCCGAACCGAAATGTACACGCCAAATCCCAAAGAAAGCGGGGGTACCACCTCCCGAATCCTTTATGATACACACAATTTATTAATTTTTTTTTTTTGAGATACAGATTTAGGTATACTTTTGAGTATTTTGAGATTTTTTTTTGAGTATTTTGAGATTTTTGAGATTTTTGAGTTTCTGAGACATTGTAGTTTTGAGAATTTTTGGGATAGTGCCCACCCTCAAACATTATTTTGTTCTCAGACTATTAAGTATAAAGTATAATCATTCATTAAATATACAGTAGAAATAAGATTTTGAATTTATTGAATTAATTAAGTATACATTTAAGCGTTAATTCAAGTACACGATTGAAGTATTTCGTAGGTATTTCGAATAATCCATTTTTTTTTGATATAGTCCTTATTATTGTAAATAAGACATAAATTTTCATATTTAGTACTAAGCACTTACCAATTTACACTTACCTTACTTACTTTTAATTGCTTTTCCGTTTTACGAATTTTTGAAATATTTCCGTTGGAGGTATAGCTCACGGTATAGATTTAAACAAAATCATTTTTTTTATTGACACTTGTTTTAGACACTCGAGTAACACCCGTTGGAGGAAGTATCTCACGGACTACTCACACCTTATTTACTTTTTATTACCGGATTTCCCAAACATAGTTCGACTGCCTGTCGATTCTGTTCAATGAGCGGTGAAAACCGAAAAATCGAGAAACAAAGCTCGTATAATCCAAATTTACGTGACGTGATCATTATGCCTTTGAGACCAGGTCAAGGCGTAGGTCCAATACCTCTACCAGTTGATCCGGATGATGATCAATCGGAGGGTGGTTTCGACCAAACGGGGAATGACACAGGGATTAACCCTGTGGATACAGAAGATGTGAGTGCAGAGGAAGCACAGCGTCGTAAGGATGCCGCTGATCATTCAGCATACATTCAAGACATTGTGTCGGCTTCTATCGAAGCGTACCGTTGCGACGAAAGAAGGTTCATTCAGGAGCAATTGACTCAAAGTCAGAACTACCTACTTGAGCAAGTCGCTAACATAATTCGAGGCAACATTCATAGCCAACCTCCACCTACTGCTACTCAACCTCTCACTCAAGCATCAGTCCAACCTCCACCGCAACCACCAATTCGACCACCTACGCGACCTGTATCACAACTCCAAACTTCCACTTCACATAAACTTCCTAGTAAGCCTACTAATGGTACGGACGCTACACGCGTAGTTACCATTAATGCTCCCGCTGGCAGTAAGAGTGCCCGAAGAAATCTGACGGACCATATGCCGACAGAAGATGAGTTAGCAGACATGACTACTCCAACCTATCCACCAGGAGCAAATCTGTGCTTGCAAGGTGTCAACCCATCACAGATGACTCGGGGTGCAAACGTAGACGAATTTCTACAGAAGATGAATACATTTAATTTCGATGATTCACCGCCGTCTCCGCGTAGACGTACAGGTTCGAACACCACTTCATCTAGCCGAGTACCTCAGTATCATAAGTGGGGGTTGAAATTTGACGGCAAAAATATGTCTGTCGACGACTTCTTGTTCCGTCTCGAATGTATCCGGTACAGCAACAACGTACCATGGGACGAGATAGTGATGAACTTTTATCACTTCGTCTCTGGTTCCGTTGAAGCTTGGTATTGGGTATATTTGAAACGGAACCGACATTCTAATTGGACCGATCTAAGGACTGCACTAGTTGAGCAGTACCGAAGCTTAGAAACGGATACCGAACTTTTCCGAAAACTATCTGACAGGAAGATGCAAAATGGCGAGTCATTTACTGATTTCTACGATGCCATTATGAACATTAATTCGAAAATGCGAGTTCCGCGTACTGAAAAGGAATTAATCGAAATAATTAAAACTAACGTCAGAAGGAGGATGAGTGAGTTACTAATAACATATAGCACCTCAAGCCTTAGAGATTTAGCTTACTTATGCCGTGCGATTGAAAAGTCGCAATCCCACTATGACTCAACACGTCCAAGTTTTGTGCCATCAGCACAACGCCCTCCTGCCCGACGATTCGTAAATGAAATCGAAGAAGAACCTTGCCAAGATTTAACTGTGGCGTTGCCCACATCACACCTTGAAGCGATCCAGAGGGATCGAAGTCTACTTAAATGTTGGAATTGTCTAGTACTTGGTCACAGCTTCCGTGATTGTCCCAAGCCCATAGACAAGATATTTTGCTTCCGCTGCGGACTAGCAGACGCATATAGTCCATCGTGCCCTAAGTGCATAGCGGGAAACGAGAGGAGGAACAACCCATCAACCGGGGGGGTTCGCTCCGACTAGATTCACCCGGAGTTCAAGTGTCCAAGCCGACAAAGCCTCTTGAACTTCCAAAAATTACAATTTTAAAACCAAACAAGAACAAAAATGAATTATTAGAACCTAATACAAATGATTGTAGAACAATCCCTATGATAAATGAAGAACCAAAACCCAATTCAGATTTAAATTTAGATAAGAATATTTCAGAACCATTATATCGTAAACCTTTCCATGAAAGGCTACGCAATTATAATGAAGTGCGTAAGAGATTAGTTACTTTTCCAGAATTATCCAAACGGATACGACGAATAAGGGAGCGCTTCCATCGGAAGCGGACTACTTATCGTAACGTAGCGTCAGCAACAATAGGTCGAGAATCGAATGACCCACGTCCTTATGTGACGGTCGATCTGTTCGATGACAATTTCCTAGGTCTCCTCGATTCAGGAGCAAGCATCAGCTGCTTAGGCACTGATATCATCCCCTATTTGAAAGACAAAAACGTTACGATAAGGAAGGTAGAGACTACCGTGTCCACGGCCGATGGACACAAGCAATCCATAGTCGGAGTGATCACAACAGCGATCCAATACAAGGGAGTAACAAAAGATATCGATTTATATATTGTGCCAACGCTAAGCCAACGTCTGTATTTAGGCGTGGACTTTTGGCAGAAATTCCAAATCGCACCACATATAATTGCAGGTCTTTCAGGAATGGCGATCGGTGGGCCAGACGAGAGACCCACCAACCAGATTAAGTTAAATAATGAAGAGTCTAAACGACTAAATGCAGTTGTTCGTGGATTTCCTTCCTTCGCAGTCAATGGACTCGGGAAAACGGATCTAGTACAACATTACATAGACACGGGCGATGCCGTACCTATAAAGCAGAGGTACTATCCCGTTTCTCCAGCGATACAAACCCTAATGTACGCGGAATTGGACCGTATGCTATCTTTAGGAGTCATTGAAGAAAGTTCCAGCGCATGGAGTTCTCCAGTGGTGCTTGTCCGCAAGCCTGGCAAGAACCGATTGTGCCTGGACTTTCGAAAAGTGAACTCCGTAACGAAGAAGGATGCGCGTCCAATCGCGCACATAGAGGGGCTGCTAGCACGTCTGACAGAAACACGTTATATTTCTAGCGTGGATCTGAAGGATGCGTTTTGGCAGATACCGTTGGAGCAAAGTTCGAGGGAGAAGACCGCTTTTACGGTACCAGGCAGACCACTGTACCAATTTAAGGTCATGCCTTTCGGCCTATGTAATGCGGCACAAAGTTTGAGTTACCTCATGAGTCGCGTAATTCCGTCGGGGTTACGAGATCAAGTATTCGTTTACTTGGATGATTTGTTGGTTGTGTCGAAGGATTTTGACGAACATTTGGAGACTCTGGAGATAGTCGGAAAGTGTTTGACGAATGCAGGACTGACGATTAACGTCGAGAAGTCGAAGTTTTGTTTTGATGAGCTTCACTATCTCGGTTATAAGGTCGGTCAGGGTTGCTTGAAAGCCGACCCGGATAAGATCGCGGCGATTACTAGTTTTCCTTTACCAACCACAACTCGCCAAGTTCGCCGATTTCTCGGTATGGCAGGTTGGTACCGGCGATTTGTTAAGGACTTCAGCACCCTAGCCGCACCCTTGACCGAGACTTTGAAAAAAGGAAAAGCCTTCAAGCTAGGACCAGAAGCTATCGAAGCATTCTTAAAAATCAAACAAGCTTTGACTTCGACGCCTGTATTGGTCAATCCAGACTTCTCCAAGGAATTCATTATTCTCTGCGACGCATCCGCGACTGGCATCGGATGTGTGCTCTGTCAGCGAGACGAATCCGGAGCGGAGCAGCCTATTTACTACTTCTCCCGGAAACTGAACGCTGCTCAGAGAAACTATTCGGTGACTGAACGCGAATGCTTAGCAGCTTTCGAAGGTATCCAAAAGTTCAGATCCTATGTTGAGGGATACCATTTTCGCGTTATTACGGACCATTCCAGCCTGAAATGGCTGATGACCATGAAAGATCCAACCGGAAGATTAGCGAGGTGGAGTATGCGACTCCAAGGATTCGATTTTGTGGTAGAGCATAGAAAGGGAACACTAAATGTCGTGCCAGACGCTCTATCCAGGGCTTATGAAGACGATGAGTTGACAGTGTCAGCTTTCCTCTCGTGTCTACCACAGATCGATGCCTCGGAGGTACTTCACATCGATCTGGAGGACCCGTCCTTTAAATCCGAAGGTTATCTGGATATCATCAGTCATGTCAGGAAGGAACAGGAGCGGTTACCGGACCTTAAAGTGTCAGAAGGGTATATATACAAACGCACCAAACATGCGGGTGGTAATCCCTTGGCGGATGATCTAACTTGGAAGTTGTGGGTTCCCTCAGAGATGACTGAATCTCTTATCTCTCTGGCTCACAATCCGCCGCGTGCTTCGCATGGTGGAGTGGTGAAGACAGTTTATAGGTTAAAAGACAGATTCTACTGGCCCGGTATGTACACTCAGGTCAAACTTTATGTTGACCGGTGTGAGACATGCAAGACCAGTAAGGCAGCTAACATGACTTTACGAGCAGAAATGGGAAACAGTTTTGAAGTAGACAGGCCATTTCAACACCTGTATGTTGATTTTCTTGGGCCATACCCAAGATCGAAAGCTGGTAATGTCTATATAGTGATCGTGTTGGACCAACTAACTAAATTTGTCTTCATCAAGCCACTACGCAAGGCAACAGCCGCGAGCGTGGTCAAGTTTCTCAAAGACGATGTATTTCTGATATATGGAGTACCAGAGAGTATTCTCTCTGACAACGGTACGCAATTTGTTGGGAAGGAGTTCCAAAAGTTTTTAAGTATTTTCGGGGTCAAACACTACCGAACGGCAGTGTATGCCCCCCAGTCGAATGCAAGTGAGCGAGTGAACCGTTCGATCTTGGCAGCTATTCGATCTTATGTCAATCCACGACAGACGGACTGGGATGCCCATCTGTCTTCGATCAGCAGTGCTTTACGCACGACGGTGCATTCAACCCTCACGATGTCTCCATACGAAGCCCTTTACGGACAACGTATGATAGAACATGGGGCAGACTATCGTCTTCTGAGAGAGTTGGGTGGACTGAACTGTTCGGAGATAGATTGGCTTCCCAAAGTTGGCAGGATGAACATCATTCACTCCTACTTGAAACAAGCATTAATTAAAACTCACGAAGCATATGAGAAAGCCTATAATCTCCGAAGCAGGATCGTATCATTTAAAATAGGCGATGAAATATATCGAAGAAATCATGTTCTAAGTGACGCAACTAAGCATCTAAGTGCGAAGTTGTGTCCGAAATTTATTAAAGTTCGCGTTACTAATATAATTGGTGAAAATCTATATGAAGTTGAAGATAGGCGAGGACACAAGTGGACGTGTCACACCAAGGACCTAAAGAGATAAAACTTTCGAACTATGTTTATAACCCTGATTTAGACCCAAAATAACCTGACTTACCTTTAAGAATTTTTCTATTGTCATATTCAATATCAAAGTTCCTTGTTTTTACTATTGTCATACGAAAGCACCCGAAAAGTTAGAAAATTTCTAATATTTTTTTTTTGCATTCAGATGCCCGGCTCTCAGCTGTGCATGAGACTCTTGGTCTGTGTATGCGACAACCTCTTTATGTTGAATAATGACCTATAGAATGTAAAACCCTGACGTACTATAGGAACTTGTTTCCTGTATAAAATTTTTTTCATTTTTATGCATCAACAATAGCATAACCAAACTCATGAATTTCAGATGTACTGCTTATATGCATATTCCGTACTAAGAATTTTTTTTTGTCTTCAACCAACTAGACGGTAAAGAGTTGCAGTATCGGTATGATACGAAGAGTAAAAAGCCCCAGACGTAAAGTTTTTGTGAGAAGTTCTCCTCTTTCTTGGAAGTTAGACGAAGCAGGCTTCGTCGAAATTCCAAGCTTTGTAGGGAAAACTTTTTGCAGAATGGCATGCAAATAAATTTCCTACCAATGCCATCTACCAGCGAAATTATTCGTAGACTCACTCTACCTTGAACGCAGTCATTTTACCCCACTCCTAAAAGGATTCCACAAATAGAATCCACCCAGACAAAAATGTCATTTCCAGAATGGCCTTCCAATGCACTTCCAAATTCTGTCTGCCTTCCATTTGGCAGATGTTCCACCATCTTCTAGAAATACGAGGAAATGACGAGTAAGCGGCTACTCGCTATTCCACTTTGAAGCTGCGTCCACACGGAACGAAAATGCAGGACAGCCACACGATAGGAAATGTTAGGAAAAAGTAAATTGTCAGTGCGAGAAATATAGCATGACATGGAATATTGTCACGCAAATGTCAGTTAGTCCGAACGAAAATTGAAGGACAAGAGTGTAGAGAGTGTTAGAATTTCGTTACATTCCATAGTTTACACTACTGGATAATCGGTGCAGAACCAGTAACGTTCCGAAAATTCATTATGAAAGCCATCTACCCTCATAAATAACGTCTAGATAAGCTAGCACAGTGTAAAAGACAAGTTAAATCGGTGGTAATGTCCCAACGAAGACATTTACTCATTCGCTTTTGATCCACTCTACGAACTTAGGGCGGGTCAGATTACTTCCTTTGAGCTAATTCTAGCTATGAAGCAAACTGAATACACTTCTTTTACATACAGTACGTAGGCAATAAGCTACGAACACAGAGTATAGCACCCGTCAAAACCTAATTTTGATATCTGAAAAGATTCTGCAATACGACAATTTGCAGAACATTGAAGAATTGCGATATGTTGTTTGTTTAACAAATTCAGGTTTTAACATACACAATCGTGCCCAGAGACTGTCAACCGAGAAGCACAAAGCATTCCGTCGTCTAAACGGCAACCCTTTATACAATACCGTTGACAGAATCATTTTTAGTCACACCAGAAATAGTGTGAGAAGACTGTCATATATCAACCATCGCAGGTTTATACGAAGGCAGAAGTAGTATATCTTTCTCTCGATGCACCTTACATTGAACTTACATGTAAATTCCCGCATATCAGAACAGTCAGACTTACCTAATACTCAACACGAAGCCACACTATTCAACGTAGCATAGTGCGCACTACCCATTAGAATTCGCTACTTACCTCCTTCTAACTCGTCACTTGTATTGGAACGATTATTGGAAGTAGGAAGTAGCAAAAATCAACATGGCGTACGGCTACTTGGAAAGTAGGGGAAGGTAAACGAGAAAGCTGTATGTGGATGTCATTTTGAAGCCAGACGCCAAGTGAGAAACACCACCGCCACAGAACTGCTCCCGAAAAAGCAGTCGCGCCCCATTTTTTTTTTCTTACGATTTCGGTTTCTCAGGTGAGAATCCCTCCAATTGCGTTTGCAATTGGAAAAATATTGTATCTACAAGTGGATGAACATTGATGATAAGGTAAGTGACATGAAATATTACTTATTGAAACAAATAGGCATTCTTCGCCTCGTTTCAATGAGAATTATTTTACTGCGTCACCCATTAGAATCGCTATAGCCTCGACATTCTTCCTTTTTGTATAGGATTTTACACAAAACCCTGGATAGGAACGACCAAGGATACATAACATCCAGGACAAGCAGGCGAGGCTGCAGAGTTTTCGTTCCTGCCTATATATATACGTTGTGGAAGGCAGATCGTCCCGAGATTTTTGCGATTCGACGCCCTGTGACGCCGGCGTGCTACGCATTTACATATATATGTGAAATATATAGAAATATTACTGCGCAATGCGTACACTATACATACCTTGATTTGTTTCATCTCCTTATTTTGTGGAACCAAGTTTTTGAACCGCAGTATCGATACTCTGAGGAGCGCGTAGCGCATCACTCAGGGCCATATATTTGCATCCCCAACGCCACCGCGTGGCGTTGATAACGTGAAGGTACAGGGCAATTGGACGTTGATCCGCATGTCGGCTCGTCAATTACCATCACTGTACACAATATTAAACCATCCTGAAAAGATTGGAGGCGACACAAAGTTGTGACCACTAGTCGTACGTTGATTCGCATGCCGACTCGTCAACGGCCACCGTCTCACCATATCCTGCGCCTCCTTGATGTTATGTACGAAGGAATTCTCCGTCAACATCCAGTTTTAACGCCCTCTCGGCGCACCTAATTATCTACTCTATCCAGTGTCTACATTAGAGAGCACATCCTACAAATATACCCAGTCACGATAGGCTGAAGAACCGCATCGTGGGATTCTGGAAATCAGTTTGTACTTGTGAATACAACAGCAGGACGTCTGGCGTGCACGTTAGTTGCAGATGCCGGTCCCATAGCAGCTCATCACTCCGTAAATTCCTTTTATTATGGAGCACCGATGGATGTAACAGTCAGCATTTGATACATAGTCACGCTGAAACCGAAGCTGTTTGTTCCTGACCTATTATATATTAAGATATATATATATATATCTGTGTCATCTCATCAGTTACCCAGGTAATCCTTTCAAATTAGTTTATTTGTGTCCATTTGTGAGGAGCAACGAAGCTCCAGCACCACTTACCGACTCGCGGCGAGCATACGGCTGCCGCTATTGACGACGTTAACGCCGACGTCTACGCTAATTGCCACGGACGGTGGTATTCCATCATCATCCTTGAGATTGAAGGACGAAATTATTTTGGCTAGAGCCCCAACATTGTTTACTTTATTGCTTATTATTATTAGTATCTTTTTATTACTATTAAATCATATGTGTTTTATCAGTGCTTGAATTTAAGTGAAGTTTACTATCGAGTGATATTTCGAAAATTAATCAAGGATAAAATTATACTCCTAAAGTTTGAAACCTTTTTATCTCTATAACTATCCGGTCAAGTTGATTTTTTTTCTTTTCTTGATTCAGAAATATTTATAGAGCCCGAGCTCGTATTACTTATCCCACTATACTCCGCGACTTTTTAAGCGAGATCCGCGTGTTGAAACTCATAACTTCCGTTTATAAAATTTTTTTTTGCACTTAGTCTTTTTAGACATCTTTAAATTTTGCTGTTTTGTGTGTCGGTAGCGACCAATCGCGTCAATATTTGAACGCCGCGTATGTTTATACACTTTTCATATAGCTCTTAGCTACGAATTTTACTTTTAATTTTTCACTCACTCGCGTTTACGCAAAATTGATTTTAGTTTTTTTTACTTACTGGATGTGCTCTATCGTACATAGGCACCCTATCCTTCGCTACCGTGTTGTCCGCGTTTATTTTTGATCATTGTCGTCATGATTGTGTGTATGCAAACTACTACAGATTGAGAGATTTTTTTTTTATTTTATTCGCTAGTATCCGGAATCTATCAGTCATACCTAACCGTTGCTCATTAGTATACCTAAGAGGAACTCTTTAGCATTGATAACCGGTTGAAATAATATTGATAATTCAGTAGGCACATATATACATTTAACCATCTTGATTTCAGCATTCTGGAGTGCACTTCCGAGGCTTCGATAATTGTTTTATAATTCCTCACTGCCCTACCGGCAGGGTTGTATTGAGTTTACATATACTTTATATTATCAATTTATTAAACTGCTTATTCGATTATAAAAGAGAAAACGAACTGTGATCTCGATTATATGGTTCATTTTTTTTTGGGATACTGATTTTAGGATTTCTTTTGTGGACGAGAAGATAATATATTTCCTTATTACCTTTCTTTGTGTCAGATATAAGTTTGATCGGTTGCCCGCGTAACAACTTACTTCTTGTATAGACTCTCACGTTTCAATAAGAGATTCCACTATATGTACACTCAAGCGCATTTTGTGTAAAGGCATATGGAGTCGTAACTTCGTTTAGCATACAGTTGTTGTATTATTTGTCGCGTTTGTCATGAGTGGAGATAGACAATTTCAGTCGTGACTACATCTTACCGCACCGCGTAAGCGTCGATACCATTTCGTTCATGGTGTCAATTCAATCGGTCGGCGTTGTTTAACTCACTCTTTTTAGTTTGTTTTAGTTTCGTTTACGCGTCTTTGACTATTATTATTTCTTTCCAATACTTTTTCACTTTTGAATTTACTTCCTTAAATACTACAATTAAATTCAAAAATTAGTTTCTGTTTGTGAATTATTGAAATGTTCAAATAAATTAGAAATTGAAGACTTAGATATTAAGCATCTTTTCAAGAGTTGACTTCAAAAAAAAAAAGTAAGATATTGTTATGAATTTACAGATAGTTGAACTATTCTGAATTTTGATCTAATAAAGTAACTTCGACTGACAGTTTAATTTAACTGTACAAAAGAGACTACATTGTATTTAAGTCCGTTGATTTGAAGATCAATGATTGTATAGGTATAATTACATTCACATTTATTTTCTTTTTAAGGTAATCATAAATAGTTTTCTAAGGTTACAAATATTGAATAAAACAAAAATTTTTATAACGTTTCAAAAAAAAAATTTATTGATTTTTCGCATTTCTTTTTAATGATATGAAAGGAAGATTCAGATACTTTTCATTCTTAGTTGAGAATACAGATACTTTTACAGATATGGAGTAAGTCTTTTCAAGGGAGGGTGGTATCCCTCGTTTTTACTTCGTAAGGGATATGACGTGTGTACATTTATTTTGATTTAGAGTTTAGAGTTAAAGATTGAGAATATAGTATTCTGATAGGTATTAGAGTTTGGTTTAAATGAGCACTTGAGCAAGCAACTTTTTGCTTGCTTGTCTGTTTTAGGGGTTGCCCATTAAAAGTTGTTGAGTCATGGGGGCTCAAGGTCTACGGTCAACCAAGGTTGATGTCACGAGAGGTGATTTGTGGCATCAAATCAGGTGGGTTATGAGGCCAGGGGGATCGGTAACCATCTTAGAACCTCCCTCCCCTGTTAGTTAGTCACCTCTACGTCCGCGCTCGGCATATCATCGTGGCGGCCGAACGCGTAGATAGTAGTAATTAGCCATAGCAACCACGTCGATCTATGGTTAGCTTTAAACGTTTCTATACATGGTTTACGTTCTGTGGGGAAGAAGTAATAATATAACCGATTCTCTCCTCTCGTCTACGTTCACTCCTGCTAATAGGAGGTGCATTATAGAATCATCTGTTCTTTACTAATCAATTCAGTACCGTCTACTCTTCGAAGGTTATGAGGGCCATTAAGCTTCCAAACATTCATTATTCGAACTTGACCACCAAAGTTCACCGGTCGGCAGTGTAAGAAAAAAAGAGGTAACACCGGTCGTATAGATCCCGGAGCAAGTGCCCGCGGCCGGACTGAGCTAGTCGAGGCTAGGGTACTGCCGGCCACCGCGACGGTCGATCTCGGCCATAACCTTGTGTTGTCGCATGCCGTTCTGGTTGGCCATTCCTCACGAGTGGTTAATTAGAAAGGGGGCGTTGCCGACAAAAGGTTAAATTCATCCCAATTCGCGAAAATCAGATAGCCATAACCAGACATTTAGATGCAAACTGGAGCGAAGTCTCTGGATATGAGGGTAATACAGTTTGAGTCAGCATTCGTGGTCTAGGTATAGTTATGGGAGTATAGTTAAGGTTCATGGTTTCCAGGTGTAGGCTACATTGAGTTACAGCTACAAGCGGAACATCTAGCACTTGTAGCGGATAGGCATGAGCATGGCATCGGGCACCCTCTAGGCTGTTCCACGGGGTTTTGTGGTCAGGACCTATGGTGAGCCGATGGGTGGCTCATGCTTCTGTGAACGGGATGAATAGGATATTTAAGAAACGGGGAGAGGAGTAGAAGAGGGAAGAGGCATTGCTATCGTCATGTGAGTATTTTGTTATTTGGTTTTCGTTTACAAATTACTAGGTATACGATATGTGGATAATGGACTCTGGAGTCATAGATCCTTGATATAGGAGTCAAGGGTATATGGGATGCTTATCTCTTTCTATTTCCTCCCCGATAGGTGCAGCTGTTGGAAGGCATTGTTTTCTCATTTTTGTCATCCATAGGGTATCAAAGAGGGAAGGCCAGGGCTTACTGGCAGTTGAACCAGAATGAGAGAATATTTGAATGTTTGAATGTCGGAATACGTCTTTTTATTTCCGAGTTCTTTCATTACGGGTATTTCGGTTCCCTGTTATATATATATTTTCTTAATAATTTCTTAACATTATAAATTTTACGTTACAAGAGTTATATTTGCAAATTCCAGACTTCCAGAAATTTTTAAAGAAGAAAAGAGACCACCTGGTGATACATCATCTGTCAAAATTTCAACTTTTTAACTATCATGGTTCTTGAGATACAGCCTGGTGAAGGACGGACAGACGGACAGCGAAGTCTCAGTAATAGGGTTCCGTTTTCACCCTTTGGGTACGGAACCCTACAAAAGAGTTACATGATAGCACGTTACCTTGTCTTAAGCCATTTTCGACATTAAATGAGTCGGTGGTGTTCTTACTAATCTTGACGGATCACCTCTAATTCTCCATAGTCATCCTATACACTATCGAATGAGTTCGTTCCTATTCGATTTGGAATTCTTGGGTCATTTTTATCATCTCGAAGTCTGAAAATTTGATTTTCGAGTTACCTTTTCTTACGTTACTTCGGGCATTTATCTTACGTCTTCTCGAGAAGATAGTAGAACTCTCTTTAAGGTGCTTACGTGTAAGTTTAACTTCAACACAATTTAATTTATATTATTTATTCGGATTTCCGTTTTTATATCGTAAATACATATATAATAGTTCATATTTATCTTTCTTTCATACTCCATTTGGTTTAAAGAATTCAAAAAAAAGAATCGTAAAATTAAACAAAAAAAAACTACATGTTCGTAATCAAGTGATGCGGAGTGTATTTTACGTACATCTCATTCAACCGAATAGGTACAACCATTTCTCATTCCAACAAATAATATAGTCACCACGTTTGCATCTCAGTTTGGTTGTAAAGCTTTGCGCAAGTCTGCTCATAAAAAAGCTGTGTTGTAATGTCAAGCTTTACTTTTTAATAACGTGAACGATTGTTTTTAAAACAAAAGTTCGTTGACGGCTGAACTGATTTTGACGAAGTTTTTAATATTGGTAGGGACTCGATAGCCAATAGTAATATTAAACTATAAAGTCACCACGTTTGCATCTCAGTTTGGTTGTAAAGCTTTGCGCAAGTCTGCTCATACAAAAGCTGTGTTGTAATGTCAAGCTTTACTTTTTAATAACGTGAACGATTGTTTTTAAAACAAAAGTTCGTTGACGGCTGAACTGATTTTGACGAAGCTTTTAATATTGGTAGGGACTCGATAGCCAATAGTAATATTATACGCACTAATAACTTCGAGCAGTTGGCATGTGTTGTGTTCTTCTCTCTTCTGTTCTATCTGTCTGTTTTTTTACGATTTAACGATTATTTATTGAACAATATAATATTTACAATTGATTCTTATTCTATTTTACTTATGATACTTAAAAAAATATTTGTTGGTACATTAGGGGCCTAACTACAGTAGAATCTCGAAAAGATGAACAGATATAAAACAGACCCCGTTCATCTTTTCGAATTGTTCATCTTTCCAAGCATCGAGCATTAGTTTAGGAAAAACATAAAGCTATACATACAAATATTGCATCTATTTGTTAACAAATCATTTTATTTAAAAAAAAAATTAAAACAACATAAATTCATACAAAAGTCGTTGATGAGAAGTAAAAACTTATTTAGATTTTTTTTTTTTTAAACTGCTCTATAGTAGATTGTCACACAGGAAAAGCGTTCATCTTTCCGAATTGTTCATGTTTTAGAACCGTTCATGTTTTCGAGATTTTACTGTATATACATTGATAATTTTATAATACATTTAAAAAAAAAAAAAAAGAGCGAATAGGTTGGGTTGAGACAAACAAATTTAATTTTTAAAATAATGACTTAAATTGGAAACAAATTATAAAAAATAACGGTAGCTCCTAAAATGCCATGCCATACTTTTTTGTAAAACCATAAATCTCTTATTTTATTGTGTTTTTGAACAAAGTTATTTTAGTGAACCGTTTTCAAAATATTAACTTTCAAACCCCTCCCCGCCCTTACTGCTGGAACACAATAGAAAAACGCAACCGGAACAGCAGCCGCCGTACGTACCTAATTAGAAGTGCCCACAATGGAGTCGTACGTACTCCACCTTTTTTTACAATTTCCACTGAAAAACATACATATATATGCATATAATAGATGATAAAACATTTATATCGCATCATGTATAGTCTTTTTTATACATTTGTACCCTGACCTAATTTCTAAAAGGATTTTATTAGCACGTTGCTCTTTTTTTTTGTATGGAACGTCAAAAATACGCACAAATTTATTAAAAGTTGGCCAACTCGTCCGTCGCTGTTTGCGGCTGCGTTTGCGGTTCCGTCTCGTTTTGTTCACAACATTGAATTCGTGTGTATTCAATACTTTGACATGCGATACGGCTGCGTTCGCGGATCCAACTCCGGCTCCATTGTGTTCCAGCAGTTAACATACAATTTTTTTCTTGTCTCAACCTAACCACAGACAAAAGAAATATACAGATGTAGAATATGGGCTACGTCGAGTTTAGTTCACTTCTTTAGTGTAGATGACACCAGTAAACAGATACACTATTTTTCGTTGGTGGTATGATCACACAAGTTTAATATGATCTTCATACTTAATTAATAAATAAACAACGGTCCACGGCACGGTGGAGGGTGGAGTGGTGGAACTGGAACCACGATCAAGGAAACACAAAAACACAACTCAACTACTGTTTGAGCTTGAGGATTTGGGGGTTGATAGAAATTTTTTCGTGGTTCCAGTTCCACCACTCCACCCTCCACCGTGCAGTGGTTCGTATTCGTAGGACTAGGAACTGGTTTTTTGGTATGGAGGTATGGTATGGTAATGGTATGTTTAATTTTTTCGAAGGATGTCAATTTCTCGGACATGTTTGAGTATGAGGTATGCTAGCTTTCGATTTTGGTATGCTAGCTTTGAATTTTTTTTAGAACATGCTTTTGTTCTACTATTCTACATCTGTATCTAGCTTTTTGAACAACCTTATACCGATCACCCTATATAACGGGTGATTTTTTAGCTGGTTTGGTTTTGGCAACACTGGTTTTGACAGCTGACGTGTGTTTAGTACCTTGTGTCACTGTCAAACAGCTTCAGTTTGGTTTGCAATTTAACCATGGATCGTCTTACAAATGAACAACGCTTGCAAATTATTGAATTTTACTATCAAAATTCGTGTTCGGTTCGAAATGTTCATCGGCCGAGGATCCGCTTTTTTATCGAAAAATTGTGTTCAGCGATGAGGCTCATTTTTGGTTGAATGGGTACGTAAATAAGCAAAATTGCCGCATTTGGAGTGAAGATCAGCCAGAAGCATTGCAACAGCTACCAATGCATCCCGAAAAAGCCACTGTTTGGTGCGGTTTATGGGCCGGCGGCATTATTGGGCCATTTTTCTTCAAAGATGATGCGAATCGCAGCGTTACTGTCAATGGTGAACGCTACCGAGCGATGATAACAAACTTTTTTTTGCCCGAAATGGAAGTTCTTGACTTGCATGACATGTGGTTTCAACAAGATGGTGCCACATGCCACACAGCACGCGAAACAATGGCGCAATTGCGAGGCGAGTTTGGTGAACAGTTAATTTCACGTTTCGGGCCGGTCAATTGGCCGCCTAGATCGTGCGATTTGACACCATTAGACTATTTTTTGTGGGGGTATGTCAAGGCTAATGCCTATAGGGACAAGCGCGCTTCGATTGACGCACTGGAAGCCAACATCCATGCATTCATTCGTGAGATACCGGCCGATATGTGTGAAAGAGTATGCCAAAATTGGACTCAGCGGATGGGCTACCTGAGACGCAGCCGCGGTCAACATTTGCATGAAATTATCTTTAAACATTAAATTGCAAGGTTCAAACTATCGAATCAAATAAATATTTCATTCATTTTATCGAATTTTTTGTGTTTTTTTAAAAAAAAAAGTTCTAAACCTCTTAAAAAATCACCCGCTACAAGGGCCTCTATCGAATGTGGTTTATTCTCATAAATTGCGAAATCAGGAAACCCCAAAAGCTTAGGGAGGTAGTCGAAAAAGTACGGACCATATACTGCAATTTTTCTTGTTAACAAAGCAATATTCATCCAAAAATTCGTCTCGTCTCTAAAGATGATTTTTCGGACGAAATCGAGGTCCTCTTCCAGACGTTCCAAGCCCAGTCAGAGTCAGCGAACAAACTACGTTGTATATGGTAAGGCATTTTGAGGTCCTAGTAGTGCGAAAGGCCGGTTTCTTGTGCAAGGGGAAAAATTGACTACGTCGTCGGGGCCGGCTTTACTCTTTCTCTGCCGATCTTGCGATTCTTTGACTTACGCATGTTGGCTGGTTGATTACCGAACCGTTCGTCTCAAATTTGGCTACGAATTGCTGAAGAGACTATAATAAAATGGGCGCAACACACGTAACGTTTGCAGTTACGAACACTCATTTTGGTATAAAATGTTTTAGTCATTAGTAACTGAATAATAAACAACACATTTAACAGAATGTCACCAAAACAAGATGGCCGCCACAATTTTTCAAACAAAGTTTTTTTGAGTTTTTTAAAAAAGTTTTAAATTTTTTTTTTTTTCCAAAAACGGTCTCATCAATTTTTTTCAATTTTATTTTTCTGATAAAAACTACAAAGTTCTGGAAGTTGGCATACTCAAAAAAAATTTGGAATATATTTTCGAAAAGTTTTTCAAAAAAAACTGTTTTTTGAAAAAAACTGGTCGAACGGTTTTGAAAAAAAATTTCCTTAAATTTTAAAAAAAGCAAAAGAAATCTGATGGCTTACTTCATTTTCTCCAAAAAACGTTTTAACTATTGATTTATTGAGTGATTAATAAAATTTCATAATTTTTTCAATACTTTTTTCCGAAAAAATCAAGCCCCAAGACCATTTTAACACATTAGAGCAAGTTCGTACGTCCCAGTCGTGTACTTTATTTTTTTTTTTTGAAGCTTCTGCTTCTTTTATGTTCCGATCGGAACTTTTCTCCGAACGGATATGATGATAGGGGGAATGTCGGAGGATTCTTTGAACGGATATGATAATAGGAGGGAATATTTCGATTTAATCTCAAGAATTTTCAAAATTTCCTTTTGTATGTTGATTTAAATTAATCCGGTTCGAAGGACCAATAATGAATAATATAAATTGAGTGTACAAATAAAAATAATATATACTTAATAATAAATACGTTCAACCATTTTGGTCTTTTATTTGACTTACGAAACTTATTAGAAAAGATTACAACTTAAACAAAATTTAAATAAGAATCTAATTTGTATACCCTATTCTATAGAATGGGTGTATTGTATTTTGTGTGGAGTTTCTAACATAAACAAATAATACCGTTAGGTATAGCAAATTATATTCTGACTCAGATTAAAAAGCCTAGTCGATTTAGCGAATAACGATTTTCGTCCGCCCGAATGTAGGTATAGGTACTCTCTAGAGCAATTTTTGAGCTAGAAAGCTGAAATGGAATTTGGTATGTATGTACATCTCTGTCTGTGCATTTTGTGATGGCAACAATTCCTGCGTAAGCCATTTATTTTTTTGGTGTGTTTAATGATCCCATTTAAAAAGCAATGGTTAGTGTCAAATTCAGAAAAACAATGTAACTTCATCCTTCCCTGCTAGTTTAATTTGATAAATAATGTGTTTTTTCTGCAAGCAGTGTTTTTCAGGATTGCATTTAAAGCAATTGTTGTTTCTTTTTCTTTTACTGTGTGTTTGCTTAAATCATAAATGAATTATTTTAATTGTTTAACGTTTCTTTCTGAGTGTTGAGGAATATTTTCGTGTTAAAAACGATTTAAGTGCGCATTTGTATTTGATGAGGAATTCTAGGTTCGCCAAATTTGAAAATAGTATTATTGCTGGTAAGTTGTTTCATATCAACATATATGTAATATATTTAAACATTGCAAGTTTTTAATAAGCTCACTGAAGCTTTAGTCCTGATGTGTCCAGATTTCAGCCTACCTGTTACCATCCAGAAAGATGCAAGTCAGTACGGGCTAGGGGTAGTTCTGTCACAGAATACCAAGGAGGAGAAAGGGTTATCGCCTACGCTAGCAGGATCTTGACTGAGCTAGAAAAAAATATTCAGTGACCGAGAAAGAATGCCTGGCCATCTTGTGAGGAATAAGGGAAATGAGGCCATACATAGAAGGATACAAGTTCACCGTGATAACTGATCTCCACTCTTTGAAGTGGCTACAATCCCTGGATAATCCATCTGGACGTCTAGCCCGCTGGGCCATAGAGGTGCAGCAATTCGACTTCGACATTCAGTATCGAAAATGGTCGATGAATGTTGTAACCGACACTCTCTCCACAGACCCCTTACCCATCACCCAGAGCGACTTAGCCACTATGGTGGACATCGTCGAAGACTGACGTAACGTCGCGTAGCCCAGGTACACAAAAACGCGAAAACCATGACGTAGTGACGGCTGGTCACTTAGGGGTTGCAAAGACAACAGTACGGATAATGCGGCTATATTATTGGCCTGGCATGCACCGGGACATAGCCCAGTATATAAGCAAGTGCGTTGTGTGTTGCAAGTATAAGGTATCCCAACAAAAACCAGCGGGTCTTATGCAGACCCAAGTAGTAGACAAACCATGGGACACTGTTTGCATTGATTTTGTGGGACCTTTACCCCGCTTCATAAAGGGTAATACGATGATATTAGTCATGTTCGATAAATTTACTAAATGGGTGGAGGTGGTCCCGCTAAGGGTCGCAACCGCAGCGAGTCTAATAAAAGCCGTACGTGAACGGATTACTTCCCATTTCGGAATCCCACGGATAATCCTGTCAGACAACGGCAGCCAGTTGGTGAGTAATCAATTTAAATGATTTATAAATGAAATGGGAATCATGCAGAGATTAACGGCTCCTTACACGCCACAAGAAAACCCAACCGAACGCGTCAATAGAAACCTCAAAACTATAATAGCGCAATACGTGGACGAAAACCATCGACAGTGGGATGAGCATTTACCCGAACTCTCATTTGCTATCAATACCATAGTAAACACGAATCTACCGGTTTTTCCCCAGCCTACCTTAACTTTGGGCGAGAGCTGAGACCCCATCAACCTACAACGCCCAACGATAGCATGACAACAGAATCTATATCCAACAGACACGAAAGATTAAAAGCCCTGTACCAGCTGGTATTTGCAAATTTACAAACAGCTGCTCAAACACAAGCCAAATATCACAACCTGAGACGAAGGGCATGGACACCTTGCATAGGAGAGCGGGTGTTTAAAAGAAACAGAGTACTCTCATCCGCCACAATTCATTTTACCGAAAAACTAGCACCGCGCTACGAGGGGCCCCACAAGGTAATTAAATTCGATTCACCGGCCACAGTTGTACTACAGAAAATAACGAGTGCGAAAAGGAGAGGAAATATAACACGAGCACTCATAAGGGACCTTAAGGGCCATTCGAATGTCAACGAAGCTGACAACAATATAAATCTAATAACCGCGTTCAGTAATTTCAGTGATATCGAAACCATGGACCGGCGCGCATCGTCAGTGGAAGATCAAGGAGAAGCCGAAGAAACAGAACAACCTTGGAAGCGTCAGCCGACAAGACCAACCAAAGTGCGAGCCCAATACGGCTTATCCAGTCTGTTATTAACATACCACCACTCCATACAGCTCGGGTGGTAATGAAAAAGGAAGACAATGGCAGTAGAGGATCTCCAGCTTCGATTTCAGGAGCGAGCAAAGCAGCACCATTTAAAGCACGACCAGATGAGCCAATACCACCGAGCCAAGGTCAAAATAATAAAAATAAGGAAGAGGCAGAAGTGATGGAGAGGCAGCAAACAGTCGCTCAGCCTTTAGGCACACCAGAACGAGCACTTATAGGCCCCCTATTAGAGTCTTCAAGATCACCAGGCAAAGAGCACAACAAAAAAGGAAGGAAATCTTAGGAGGCGGAAAAGAAGAACCAAGTGGTTACCCAGCCAATAGTCATGCCAGAAGTGGGGCCAAGAAGTTCTACACCAAAGCCACCAGAAAAAGAACAAAATAAAAAAAGGAAGAAAGGGAAGGGAGTGGAAAGGAAAAACGAAAGGCTCCCTCAGCCACTGGAAAACTCAGTACATGTGGATGTAGGCGCGTTCATCGACATAACCATGTCACCAAGGCCAGAACAACACGTGTCACTAAACGCCGAAACACCATTGACCACACCAACCAGCATTTCCATGCTCACCTTCAGAGATAACGTGCTAACTCCCAGGAATAAGCAACAACGAAGCCTTTACCGCCCCGACTCCGATAGCAACACCAAACGTGACGCAGAGTGGGAACAAGTGGCAGCGAGACCCAAGAAGAGATGTGCCCAGCGACCCATTCGCCGACATACAGATAACGGCCAATCCATTGTACAACCCCCGGCGTCTCCACCAATACTTCACCATTAGACGACGAAGGGGCAAAATTGACGTTAAAATAATAAAACAAGGAGTGGCTTTATTATTTTATGATGCACAAAAGAAAAGGGTCACCTTCAACCCTAACAAAACGATAGACGCAGAGAAGAAACTTGGACATGAAGTACCTTATTCTTTAAGGATTTTTTTATTTTTTATTTTTATTTTTTTGAATTTGTTGTTAATTATATAAGAAGTTATTTAATTTTTATTAATTGTTATTGCAATAAGAAGTTACGCAAAAAAAAAAAGAGTGTTGTTGGTAAGAGAGGAAACATTACAAGAGAAGAGAGAGGAGAAAGTAAACGAGCAAAGGTATTAAAAAAAACAAAAGAAAAAAAAACGGCAAACAAAAGCCACACAGCAGTGGCAAGGAAACAGCTTAGAAATAAAACACTCAAATAAGTAAGGAACAAAGCTAAGCGGTAGGTGAGAACAACATCGTCTCCGAAGAATGGGTGGGATGTAACGAAGCTTTACAAAGCAACACCACTTAAAAGAACATTGTTCTCATTTTATCCATTTCTATGCATTGTTTTCTCTACAAGCGGGCGCATGCACGATTACGCAGTACACACCACCGTCCACTATGTCACAATGGGTATGTTTTGGTTTTCTCCCCACCGGCCACCGCATGGCGCATACACTATTAACTACGCATTATACACTTTTACACACCATTGGCGACTACGTTACTACGAAGGTTACTCATGGTAAGGCAAATGCATCACTGAAACAAAGCGGTTTTACATTTAACTTTGTAATTCACACCTAGTTTCTTCACAAATATGCATAAGGCAAGCAGTCAGCGAGGCATAAAGTATCGAGGGTAACATTTCGATCTTGGTGTTCTATACACTAAATACCAGTGCGAAAGCCTGCCGTAATTACTAGTGCGAAAGCCTATCGTAAATACCAGTGCGAAAGCCTACCGTAAATACCAGTGCAAAAGCCTACCGTAAATACCAGTTTCAATACCTGCCGTAAATACTAGTGCGAAAGCCTACCGTAAATACCAGTGCGCAAGCCTGCCGTAAATACCAGTGCGAAAGGCTGCCATAAATACCAGTGTGAAAACCTGCCGTAAATACTAGTGCGGAAGCCTACCGTAAATACCAGTGCGAAAGCCTGCCGTAAATACTAGTCCGAAAGCCTACCGTAAGTATCAGTGCGAAAGCCTGCCGTATATACCAGTGTGCAAACCTGCCGTAAATACCAGTGCAAAAGCCTACCGTAAATACCAGTTTGAATACCTGCCGTAAATACTAGTGCGAAAGCCTACCGTAAATACCAGTGCGCAAGCCTGCCGTAAATACCAGTGCGAAAGCCTGCCATAAATACCAGTGTGAAAACCTGCCGTAAATACTAGTGCAGAAGCCTACCGTAAATACCAGTGCGAAAGCCTGCCGTAAATACTAGTCCGAAAGCCTACCGTAAATACCAGTGCGAAAGCCTGCCGTATATACCAGTGTGCAAACCTGCCGTAAATACTAGTTCGAAAGCCTACCGTAAGTACCAGTGCGAAAGCTTAACGTAAATACTAGTGTGAAAAACCTGCCGTAAATACCAGTGCGAAAGCCGATCATTAATAACATATTTAGGTCTACCATACACTCGCTATGGAAAAAACCGACTGTATAGAGACTAGGAGCAAGATTCTACCACGGGGAGCTTGGGAAGGAGCACCAATTCTAAACATTCAACTAAGGATCGAACCGGAGAAGGCAAAACTTATAAAAAACTATGTATATGTTATAAATGCGATTAATTTGTAATTTAGTAAGTGTTTTTCCTTAAATAATAAAGTTTTCTTAAGGTTATTTGTGGCCTTTTACATTCAAAGTTTCGGCGTTTCTTTGATTTTCGACCCGAAGCGAAACCCCAGCTGGAAACTAAAAAGCACACCACAAACTGGACGCCTTTTTTGTGAAATTGACTTTTTTGGAATTATAATTATATTTTAAGTTGTCCTCAGTTTTGGAGCCCAGGATTTGGTTAAAATGGTGTAATGAAGGACAGTATAAGGAGAGGGAACGTTTCAAAGGATGCAATTTGTGAAGTTCAAAATATCTTTCGATATAATATTTCTTACAACCTTCCATACTTCGACTTCAAATACTCTTTTGAAAAAGACACTTGAAATCAGCATCATCGCTTATTTGAAAAACGACACATACGAACTGTTTGTTAGGTTCATTAACATCATCTTCATCCTTTTTTTGTTGCTTAAAGATACCTTAATATTTTTTTCAACAGGTTTTTGGAAGAAAAGTTGTTGAAATTTTTAGCAGAATTCAAATATGTATGTTTAATTCATACAATCGAAACTAATTAAGTACCCTTGAACCCAATTACCTATCTAGATATTTTTTGTATATACCTTAGTCAACACCTGCTGAATGACGACACAAGCATCTAAATTTTTCCTATCCAGATTGTTTTGTTTTATAAAAGCAAAGACAAATAAGGAGCCAAAAATTTCAAGTGACTTTTAATTTTATGACAATCGGAATAATCCTGGTCCATATAACATAACTCGCTTGCAACGCAATTCTATTTGTTAAGCTTTGTTTTTGGGTATAATTTTTTATATTTAAAAATAGAAAAACACAATCTATTTTATTTCTTAATTGTTATTTGAAAAACAAAGAATTGTTGCACTCGGAGCTAAGAAAACCAATATCAGAGCTGCAGAGAAATTAATTTTTTGCAAAATCAGTTCTTGCATTTTTTTTAAAAGATAAAAGAACTGTCTTCAAAGCTGTCGGTGAAAAACTATTTTCAAAATTCCAACTACGAGGTAGGTACTTAAAATTTCCACTGAGAATGCGGCGTTCGTCTATTCTTTCATTCCGGTTCATTTAATAAAATTAGTTAAGGGAAAAGGTTTTAAGTGCTTAAACCACAAAATCACGATTCTATTTAAACTTTAATGTTCATTTGGAAAATAGTATCTCTTGCGATTCCGTCTTGAATTCTGTTTTCTGTTGTGTTTGAACAATAAACAGAACTGCAACAGTTTTGATACAAATTCTATATTTGAATATGTGAATATTTGAATGTGTGATATCTCATTCAAATATTAACTTATCTCCCATGAAAAAAAATATATATACAAAAAATAATAAATCAAACTGGGTAAACAATGATATACGGATTAGAACAACTATAAATTATTAACATTAAGTTAAGCAAGTATTGTATTAAAAAACAAAAATGTAGGTACGCGCATTAGCCAATGTCTAAGCTGTTCTTAAATAAGTTAGAACTTTATATCGAAACCTCGTGGGTAGTGGGACAGTTTGATGTTTTGAGTTTTTTTTTTTTTTAATTTCTGAAATGGAGTTCGAAAAAGTTTTGCATAAATGTGGTGATTTCAATCGGTATCAATTTCTGTTGCTGTTTTTGTTTGGTTACATAAATTTATTTTCGTCGTGGCATTATTTCGCTCAAACAATAATAAGTTTTACCCCGCCTCATTGGTAAGATATACTCTATATTTTATGTAAACCTAAGCTTAATGCGCTATTTGTGATAACTGATAAGATAAGAAATAGTTTTTTTTTTAAATATTTTTATCGCTGACAAAAATATTTAAAATGTATGTTAAACATACAGCGTTGCTCTGAAATGGCTCATGGAAATGAGAATGTAGTCAGTTTTGTAAAAGATAATGTGAATTCAATTCAATAAGCAAATTTGTACTTCAATGCGAAGGATTAAACAATGAAGCATCAATTTTTCCTGGATTCTTTTGTGTTTTACGAAGTGTTGCGATCAAAAACGCCCTATAAAGATTTTTCAATAAGGGTGGGTAGATGTTGAAATAGATAGAATAAAACAAACTGTGTGTAAAAAGCCGATCATGTACTTACCATTGTAAGTAATCCCACAAGAAAAAGTCTGATGGAGTGAAATCGCATGACCGTGCTAGAAATAACCCAATTCTTAAATCGTTCAAGCGGCCTCACCAACGTCGTTTTCGGAAATGTATACGGACCAATGACGCTGTCGTTCCAAAATCCACACCAAACTTTTGAGGATCCATTGTCACCTGGTAAAAAAATTCGTATGCGATGGTGTGCATTTTCATACTCTAGCTATGATTATTTATTATCATCAGAAACTGAATAGTAAATAGCGGGTTTGACAGATACCATAAAAACAACAAGATGGCCGCCAAATGATGCAAAAATTTACCTGCGCCTATATTGAAGAACCCTTTATTTGACAGATTATTTAAAAAAAAAAAAAAAAAAATATAGGTATTGTGAATGGGTAATTTTTAAATACGAACAAGTCTGGTGCACGGACCAAGAAGATACAGACCGCCAACTCACCATATGGTCTCTCTTTTTGCCACCAAGCTAAAAATCAGCTGATATGCCATTTATTTTGAGAGTGTGACGCTCTCCCTTGCTTTAAAACCCATTTAGCAAACACACCTAAAAAATAAATGGCATACGCAGGGATGGTTGCCACTACAAAATACACAGTAAGAGATGTACACGTATTCACGGACAGGAAAAAATATTTCGAGGGTGTTTCAGGCAAGAGGAGTACGGGTTGGCGGTCTGTATATGGTCTGTGGTCTGGTGACGGTGATACAAGGTATGCAGGACAAATAAACAAACTACTGTTTGTGTACCTTGTATGGCCACATTCTTTTTTTTTGTGTTAAGCTACCATTAGACGGTCCTTGTAAATGGTCCTTGCAAGGACAATCTGACGTCACAGAAAATGTGTCCTTGTGCTGTCAGTAAATGGACATTCTTCACCGTGTCTTTGCTAGTAAGAACGTCCATTACACGAATGAAACAAATTTGGCATTCTTGTCCCAAAGTACAATGTCCACCAAAGTGGACATTGTTACTTTTGCAATTCGGTGTCCTTGCAAGGACAAGCATAACAATGTCCATTACACGACATGACAATTTTAACAGTTGGTGGTGAATGAAACCGCGCTGAAGAATGCAATATTTTACCGTGACCATTACACGACATTTATAAATTGGTTCTTGTTAAAAGTAAATTTGACGTTTCAGGTTTCATTAGGGACGTTCCTATACTGTGATTTTCTGCACTTTTTATTGGAAAATTATGTCAAGTAAATTAAGATTTATTATAAAAGTATCCACTACCAGAATCTACAAAAATACACGAAACAACAAAGCAGCAAGATATTGTAGGACACAATTACGTAAAACGTTTAAAACTGATTACAATATCTTTCATTCGTTAATTTCAATAACATTAACAATACACCAGAGCTTACTCCGCGAATCTCCCGCGATACTTTTATCGTTGACCATCCGGAGAATGTTTGTTGAAACTTTTCTATAAGGCGAGCTTACGCAAGCATAAATACACTAGCGTCAGTAATCGTGTAAGTAAAAGTAACGGGTGATTTTTTAAGAGGTTTAGAACTTAAAAAAAAAAAAAAAACGCAAAAAATTCGAAAAAATGAATGAAATATTTATTTGAATCGATAGTTTGAACCTTGCAATTTAATGTTTAAAGATAATTTCATGCAAATGTTGACCGCGGCTGCGTCTCAGGTAGCCCATCCGCTGAGTCCAATTTTGGCATACTCTTTCACACATATCGGCCGGTATCTCACGAATGAATGCATGGATGTTGGCTTCCAGTGCGTCAATCGAAGCGGGCTTGTCCCTATAGACATTAGCCTTGACATACCCCCACAAACAATAGTCTAATGGTTACAAATCGCACGATCTAGGCGGCCAATTGACCGGCCCGAAACGTGAAATTAACTGTTCACCAAACTCGCCTCGCAATTGCGCCATTGTTTCGCGTGCTGTGTGGCATGTGGCACCGTCTTGTTGAAACCACATATCATGCAAGTCAAGAACTTCCATTTCGGGCAAAAAAAAGTTTGTTATCATCGCTCGGTAGCGTTCACCATTGACAGTAACGCTGCGATTCGCATCATCTTTGAAGAAATATGGCCCAATAATGCCGCCGGCCCATAAACCGCACCAAACAGTGGCTTTTTCGGGATGCATTGGTAGCTGTTGCAATGCTTCTGGCTGATCTTCACTCTAAATGCGGCAATTTTGCTTATTTACGTACCCATTCAACCAAAAATGAGCCTCATCGCTGAACACAATTTTTCGATAAAAAAGCGGATCCTCGGCCAGCTTTCCAAGAGCCCATTCACCAAAAATTCGGCGTTGTGGTAGGTCGGCTGGCTTTAGTTCTTGCACCAGCTGTATCTTAAAAGGCTTTACGCCCAAATCCTTCCGCAAAATTTTCCACGTAGTGCTGTAACAAAGACCTAACTGCTGGGAACGGCGCCGAATCGACATTTCGCGGTCTTCTGTCACACTAGCTGATACGGCCGCAATATTTTCTTCCCTACGCACTGTCCAACAAAGTAAATTTGGTGCGAAATTTGGTCACAATCTTCGAATAGACTGCTCAAAAGGTCGAGAATGCCGACCATAAAATGGAAGCAGCGCGCGATGAACATTTCGAACCGAGCACAAATTTTGATAGTAAAATTCAATAATTTGCAAGCGTTGTTGATTTGTAAGACGATCCATGGTTAAATTGCAAACCAAACTGAAGCTGTTTGACAGTGACACAAGGTACTAAACACACGTCAGCTGTCAAAACCAGTGTTGCCAAAACCAAACCAGCTAAAAAATCACCCGTTATAAGTGATAGGAAAAATATGTCTGTTCGCGTACTTTTTGTGCCAAAAAATGAAAACTGTCAAAATTTCTCAAATGAGAGAAAAATCTCTCTCACTTACCGAAAAGTACACGAACACTTTTTGTGTAAAAACTTGAAAAACGTCAAATTCGAATTTTTTGATTGGTTAGCTCTTCGCGGTAAGGGTCATCTGCAGCAACAAATGTTTACGTCATTCGAGTTCAAGTTTTTACCAGATGAAATTTCAGTGGGTAAAAACTTGCAAATAAATGAACGAAAGAATAAAACAGCTGTTATTTTCTTTCGTTCATCTTTCGTTCATCTCTCAGTACGCGAACGCTTTTTGTGTTAATGTAAACGTATGAAATCGAATGCAAACTGTTTCATTTGGGTACGCGAACAGAGGTAATGTTAAATTTCGGTTGATTGTTGCAATTTTGACCACGTCTCGTGACGTCATCTGTGCACAGCAACAAGCAATTTTAGTGAAACTATGTCGGAATTCAATCAGCTGTTTGTTAAACGGACGCCACACATGCCAGCTACTGGCAAGATAGTTGTAATACAGTCACATTTTTCACTCACACAGACATACAATTAGGACCAGTTGTACAATCGTGGTTCATCCTTGGATCAAAATTTAAAAACGATTTACTTCTGTCATGTTTGCATTATTAATGTTAAGGCGGTAGTTCAAGAGTGGTTCAAGGGTTAACCAACCGATTTCGGTGGATTACAGAATTTAAAAACGAGGTTCAATGCTGAGCAAAATCACAATATCAGATGATTGTGACGTCACTAGCAAACTTTAGCATACCTTAAATTTCTTTTAAGACGTTTACAATGTTTCTGACAAAGTTTAAGACACAAAATAGTGTCGGAAAGTTTAGATACGATTTGTCGTAAGAGATTTTCCATACAAGTTTTGACAGTTTTGACTGACGTTTACGTTGGTTTTATGAGGTTCCATTTCTATGAATACCCCTAATAAAAATAAAAATAATTTTTTTTTTTGCACAATATTCGAAAAATACCTTTTAAAACTATATATCACTTAAAAATATTTTTTGGTTATTCCTGTATTTATAAAATGGAATTTTGTTTCGTAATCACTATTAATTCACCCACGAAAAATAAATTCATTGTCAAAATAAATAATTTTCTTTGTTCTTCTCTGCTCTTTTTATTCTATCATTGTTTCTTTACGAATGTTAAAATAAGTAGCGTATCACAGAAAGTTCAGAGTGGGAACAGAGCAAATGCACGCAAAGTTGTCAAAATCTGATGTCACTTTGGCAGCTCATTGAAATTTAACAACAACAAAACCACCCTGAAAAGTGGACATTCCAAGCAACAATGTCCCGGCAGAAATTCGTGCTGTTGCATTGTTGGGACATGGTCTTTGCAAGGACAAGATGTCAAAAAAATCTGTCCTTGTGTCCCATCAACAATGGAAGGACCATTACACGGTCCTTGTAATTTGTCTTTGCAAGGACACATGACATTGTGACATTGTGGTGGACATTGTGGTTGTCCTTGCAAGGACAGCATTTTACAATGTCCATTACACGACATGTCGATTTTAGGACAGATAAATACGTCATAATGACGTCAGACTGTCCTTGCAAGGACCATTACAAGGACCGTCTAATGGTAGCTTTAGGAAAAATGTAAATATCATTAAATTAGCTTTTAATCGGTTGATCAGAAAAAAGTCTTTTTTTTAGTCGTCTTTGGTAATGAGGAAGAAATTTTACTTGAGATTTTAATCGTTTACATAAGAAAGCCAATATTATGTATTCATTATTTCATTATTTAGAAGGAAAACACTATTTCTAAGGTAAAGTTAGAAAAGACGATTTCTGCAAATGACGCAGCTGTCTACACGCAAAGTTGGCGATATACATACCTATATGTAGAGAGATGGAAGAACTTCATTCGTTAAAAGTAAAATAAATTGTAATGTATTTTGTTCGGATATTTGTTCGTTTTTATTTTGGATAATATGACAAGGTCTTAGGGCAATATATGAACGAAGTGAAAAGATTTTCAATTTTAGTAAACTTTGTGATTTAGAGTTTTCTCGAAAACAAAATTGAGTATGCAATATTTGCTTTTTAATGTACATCCAACAAATCAAAATACAAAGTGGGAATATTATTTTTGTTAAATTAAAAACATATTCAAATTAAGATCTTTGTATTTTCTACTAATGCACAAGTTTTGAATTTGAAATTATCAACCAAATTTGTAGATATAAACTTTATTCAGAAAACAAAATAATCAAGCAACATTATTAAAAATTTTACAATTTTTTTTAAACAAAACTACACCGTTCCAGCACTGAATAGTGTAGTTGTAGCTATAGCACGTAGCGCTGTCAAAGTTAAATGCACGGCTACAATGTGAAGTTGCAGCTGCAACAAAAAACAAGAAACGGAATGGCAAACACGAGCTTTGTTTGAGTTTAATATTGTATTCGTGCATGCGGCTGCAGTAGCTACTTTTTTAAATATTATACTACAGCAACTTTCTTAGCTTCAGCAATTTTTTCATTGTGCCCCGGTAAAAAAACACAGTTAGTTGGTCAAGTGAAAAGAAATCAGACCTTGGAATTAGAATGAAGAAAATAAGTTAAAATTCATTTAATGGGTGATTTGTGTCGGCAGACATCACTGGGCGTGGATGTGTATTTTATTTTTTAAATGAGAGCTTCATAAAAAATGTCCTCGTGTATTCCTGATTTGGATGTATTCTTTTCTTTCGCCAGTAGAATATCTTCGCTTAGGCTTTGTTTATGATTTTCACAAGTGTTTTTTTATCAGCTGGTAGTAGTCAAAATGATGCGAACAGATTGCGACATTGCGTATTTGATTTGGGAAAAAACTTCAAACACGCTTCTCTATATGTATGTAATACAGAATTCAACATTGACGATTTATTCGTATGATGCTGGTGCCTCGATTACATGATGTAGCAACATTAGCAAATAAAAACTTTCAGCGTTATAAAAATGGACAGTGTAATAGCGTCCAAGAGCATCTGACATGTGATTGCGTTAAAAGAGTATCTGAATGGCTTTTTCTGTGGGAAATTAAAAAAAAATCAATATGACTATATACAACAATATGACTATGAACAAAAATTATACTTAATTACGTAAAATTTTGAAAAAAATTAGTTTTAAAATTATTTTTTCAAATTTTTTTTCAAAATTTTGAGTTTGAAAATTTATGTTTTTTGAACTATTCGTTAAAACAATTTAATTTAAAAACGAGATGAAAGAAGAAGTTTTTGGCTTTCCAAAAAAGGTATAAAACGGTGTTGCAAACGAAGCCGTTGATTTTTAATATTTTTTTTAACAAAATAAGTCAATTTTTCAGAAAATTGCCCCTCCTGGCTAAACGGGGGGGAATAGACCCCCCCTCCCATACGATTTATTCTTGTCTCAACTCAACCTACACGCTCTAGCTTTTTGGCACAACGCTCGTGAATCACCCTGTATACTATATTTCTTACCCCATTTGACGCTTTAAGCACCTTGTTACAAAAATCATTTCTCAGGCCTTTAAGTACCTAACCTATCAAACACAGTAAGAATTTTTAAAATCGGATACCACATTTTTGATACTAACCCATTTCACCCAGTAAACAGCTGGTAAGAAATATTTGGATCTCAAGTCACCCGAAAACTACAACCTTTAAAAATAAAAAGAATGTTTTCAATTGAAGGAGTGGTAACTGAGTTTAGTCTTTAAAAAAACTATAATATAGGCTTTCCAAGAACCCGGTGCGTGTCTTCTTTCGCCTTGTGACCAAACTACATGATCTGTTTGTTTCAGTCAATTTCAGGAATCCTACTACTTCAATGCTCTTTCAAATACATTTACTGGGACGATACATACACCACCTACTGAAAATTAATTGCGTACTATGACTATAGCCCTTGCGCAAGTGCAAGCAATTAAGTTGGCTCGCATTAAACCTAAGTAGACTTTACCAAAAAAAAATGTATTAGTAATTTGACAAAATGCACTAAAATGCATTTGTTGCAAACTGCTGAACCTAATTTTGACCAATTATATTTGAAGCACTCTGGGAACAATACCAAAGATTTCCTGAAAGTTTTAGCTCAATTGGATGGGCGGTTTTGAAGCAAATAGCATACTTACAAAAGAACATGCATACATACATCCATTTTTATATACATACATATGTACATATTATGTATAGACTATAGCTGTATAGACTGTTCTGCCCTTCCGATAGATAGCGCGCGATGATATTTATAAACATTTTGAATGTTAAGCGATAATTTTGACATCTTAATTATATGTATGTATTTAAACCGTCCAATTAGTTTGTCTAAAATATTAGAATATTAACGAATTTTTTAATTGAATTTTAATTAATTTATTTAACTCAGAAAAGTACGTATACGCCCGAGTGTAAGTACTATACCGTTTTATCGTTGTTTTTAGCTTGAAAAATGGGAAATTGCAGCAAACTTTTTTTCAAGTTCAATCCTCCCTTTCGTCGGACTTTGTTGCTGTTGCGCCTTTTATAATATTTTGTATTTTTGTATCTTACTGTGCTAAAGTATTTAAAAATGCAACTTCCATAAAAAAAGAAATTAGATGGTAAATAAAATTGCATTTGCAGTTGAATTTTAAAATATATGTATGATGTAAATATAATGCTTCTTTTGAACTAATTTTCTTACCTTTTAATGCAATTTCATCTTTAACTGAAAATATTACATCCTAATAATATTATAAATGTGAAAGTTTCGATGTTTGTTGCTCAATAACGCCAGAACGGCTGAACGGATCTGGATGAAATTTGGCACACAGATAGATCATAGTCTAGAAAGTTAATGCTTGTTTGTGTGACTCCAAAAGGGCTGGACTGGAAATTTCTAGGCAATCTTTAGATTAGCTCAGCGTGTGATTCTGTGAAGTTTGTGTGGCGATCGGATGGACAATTTTTTTTTAAGCAATTTTGCAAGTGCGTGATGTATTTTTAGTATGTGTTGTATTGAAAAGGATATTCAAAGTGAACCTTGGCGTGGCCTCCTACCGAGAAGGGGCAGAAAAACGTCTGTTGGGTATAGTATATGTAGGTATATATGTATATAATGCGATAGGTCCTCGTATTGTAAATGCTAACTATAGCAAAGATAGTTCGGTATTATGTGGGCACGTCCGTCAACAGGCTTCACGAAAGTACGTTTACTATAAGATTCTATCACATTATGTAGATATGGTATGAATAATATGCTTCACTCGTCAATATTGATACTATTAAAAATAATTGTATTAGAAGATAATTTGAATAATTGTAAATTTTATTTTTTTAGGTGTTATCATGAATCACTCTCGAATTTAACTTTTGTGGAAATAGAAGCCATATATTCCCAATTCGAATGGCCAAGTTGCACTAAGCTTCTCAAAGTAGATAGCCCGGGAACATATGTTGCTTCTGAAGAAAAATGCACCCAATGGATCTACAAATATGACTTTGGATACCGCAGTATACCTGCAGAAGTAAAGTCAATAAATATTCCCTTCAATGTATATTTTTCAAAACATATTTTGTAGATGAATTGGGTTTGTGACGATGCATATAAGCTGGCATTTGGACAATCACTCTTCTTTATTGGATCTGTATTGGGGACAGTCTTGTTTGGAATTTTAGCTGATCGAATAGGCCGACTTCCTGCCATGATTATGTCTAACCTTTCAGGGTGTATCGGAGATTTTGCAACGTCATACACGAATTCTCTTGCAGCGTTTGCTTCATGCAGATTTATTTCAGGAATGGCAACCGATACTTGTTTTTACCTTATGTACATTATGGGTAACATGTTTTTTTAGTAGCTATATGTATGTACATATTTAAAACTATAAAAATATTATTTCCAACAGTATTTGAATACCTTAGACCAGCAAAGAGGACATTTGGATTAAATATAATCCCTGCAGTGTTTTACTGTTTCGGATTGACCATTGTGCCTTGGATGGCAGTTTTTATGGGGAACTGGAGAAGTTTCCTTATCATAGAATCAATTCCAATAGCTTTAGTTGTTGTTTATGGATTTTTGATATGTGAAAGCGCTCAGTGGTTAATAACCAGAAAAAATTATGATGGAGCACTTAAATGCTTGAAACATGTTGCAAAATTCAATGGAAGAAATGTTGAAGCATCAGTTTTTGATGATTTTGAAAAACACTGTAAGAGCATAGTGGAAGTCAAAGCGAATGGCAAGCAAAAAAACGATAAATTCTTAGGAATGTTTCGTACTCCATATTTACGCAAAGTTACAACGATACTCTTATTTAAATCGTAAGTGGATGAAAGTAAATTATTTGAATCAAAGAAATTTCAAAGATAAAAATTGTTTCTTTTTATTACAGGATGATTATAACAATATCCTTTGATATAATTGGAAAAAATATGGAAGGACTTGGAACATCGCCGTTTATTTTATTTTCAGTGACTTCATTGGTGTATGTTCCAGCTGGACTGACTATTATATTTCTTCAAAACAAAATTGGACGGAAGGGAATGGCATGTATATCCTTGTTCATGTGTGGAATATTTACCATGACGATAGGATTTACTGTCGCATCTCTTAATTCTGCGGAACATGCCTTGCTTTTAGCCATTCTGGCCGGAATTGCTCGTTATGGAACTGTCGTAGCATATGATGCTGAGGCACAATACGCCGCTGAGCTGATTCCGACAAGCGTCCGTGGACAAGGGATAGCCAATATTCATGTCGCAGGATATCTGTTCAGCTTTTTAAGTGCCTATATTATTTACATGGGAACCTTATACAAGCCATTCCCTTCAATGTTTGTTAGTGTTATTATGTTTATTGGATCAATTCTTTGCTTATTCCTTCCAGAGACCGTTAACAAGTAAGACAAACCATTTCACTTCTGTTGATTTCTAAAACATTTTTTTTATTGCAGAACTTTACCTAACTCCCTTTCAGAGGGTGAAGAATTTGGGCGAAATGAAAAGTGGTTTCAGTTTCCAATGCCATCGAAGAAAAGCCAGCCCACAACTGTTAAATAGTTGTGTACTTGATGCGGACAGAGCGGCCTCCTCTCAAAGCTCAATAGTTGCCTCTGGGTTGACGGAGAATTTCAGCTTTAACTTCTGTGATTGGCATTGGAAAAACGAGAGAAAGAAGACCAAATTTGTAACCCCTCTCGCGTATATATTTTTGTACCTACTTTCCTTTTTTTGATAAAATAAATAAAACTATAAAATTCTATAAAGTCTGCATTTAAGGGGAAGAATGCAGCTGCTAATAATTCCTGTGCCGCAGTTGCAAGGAATCAGACCCCAACCAGATGGAGACGAATCCGTGGCTAGGGATCCTTGGAGAGGAGTTGAGATAAATGCAGTGGCGGATCCTGGAATTCAGTTTGGAGGGGGGGGGGGGTCATGTTGCTCAATGGTTACCAATTTTACTTGCGATTATAGGTACTGTAGGGGTTTCCAATAAGAGGTGTTGTTTGTGAATTTTGTGTATTGTTCGATTTTTATCAATGGCGTAGTTTTACTTGTAAAATGTCAAAAATTTACAGCTTCAAAAGAGACAACTACCGAAATAGCGGGCTATTCAAAATAACACCTCTTATTGGAGAGCCAATATAAGTAGGTTATGCATTTTTAATTTTGAAATGAGGTGTCATCATTGTATATGAAATCTATAGTAATATGGATAGAAGGATCGACTGTGGCGACACCGTGAGCCTCCAAACCTTTTTTTCCAAATTTCTCGTTTTGGAGAGAAAATGTAGGTGGAAAGGTTTAAATATGTGATAATTATCAGCGACATCTATGTGTCTCCAAACCCCGTTATCTCATACTCGTTCCCCAGACTACTATAGATTTCATATACAATGGTGTCATCATTGACACCACTCTTCACTTTCTCGCTGGACAAAAAAAAAAATTCCGGTTTTAAAATTTTTGTTGAGATAATGCAACATTTAATTCATAATCAGTGAGCACTTATAGTTCTTGAAGCAGATTTTGAAAAAAAAAATTAAATATACAATTTTATAAATAAAAAAATAATTTTTAAATTTTTTGTTTGTTTTTGTAGAGGTTTTAATTCGAGAACCAATTTCGTATTTAGAAATTTAAATTTTGTGTACTTTTGGGATACTGTTCTGTTAAATTCTTGTCAAGTTAGAAGAAATTTAATTTTTTCGAAAACTGTTAGTGCATACAATGTTTTCCTTTGGCTGCTAACTTCAAGGACATCGTAATATTATAAACACAGCTAGCCAACATACAAATAACCAATAAAAATTAATCTGTTCCATATTTTATCATACATATCAAAATCTAGGTATTTTGAGATTTTGTCGTTTTGAATTATTGTTCCAATCGACTCCTTTTCAGTCGATTTTTCCACCATTATTTGACTACAACTTTTGAAATACTGGTGCTATCGTAATGATACGTGAAATAACATCGAGCGAAAACACCGAATCCCAAAATTATATTTATTCCACATTGAGGAAACCTAAATATAAATACAATTTTTAATTATTTTGCTATATTGTAATTGTAATTGTAACTGTACAAAGCTATTATATGAGGCACTAGAGGGCCAAACAAAACTGGATATTATTGTGCAAAACATCATTAGATTTCTTTTTACATACGTTGAGATG
This sequence comes from Platycheirus albimanus, assembly GCA_916050605.2. Lineage (NCBI taxonomy): Eukaryota > Metazoa > Arthropoda > Insecta > Diptera > Syrphidae > Platycheirus > Platycheirus albimanus. The sequence continues at coordinate 304,504,527 of OU696696.1, read as the reverse complement.
ACAGGTAAAAATGTATTCAGGCATCCGTTTTCAAACAATCCTTTTTAAATGAAATGTCAAACAAAAACGAGGAAATATTCGGTGCGAACGCTCTTCTCGTGTTTTTGAAAGCTAAAAGCCAGAAACCTTTCAAAATACCAAAATATCAACAATTATATAAACACCCTGTAGGACGAACGATTTCTTTCAAACTGATATCTTCTACACAAACCCGCCAATCATATAAATTCCCCTTCACAGATGTCGCTGCCATTGCATAAAAGAAATTCATATTTTTTTGACATTTCACAAATTATCTGTCAAATCACAAACAGTCAAACACCTCTTTTGGAAATATCGGATCGGCGAATTTTTCCACAGTGGCCACGAAATAGACAAAATAACACAAATCACTGACGTGTACCTCTGAAACCGAGCATATTCATTTCTCCAGAAACTATCCAAAGACTTGTTTGTTATTCCTTGATAAAATGTTGTGTTAAAAATACCTTGAAATTCGTTTTCTCCATTGACTTCGAAATAAATTCCCTCATTCCAAAAATTGAGTTGTTCAAAGTGCAAGCAAACTATTCCAAAACATCCTCCCCGACGTGGCTTATTGCTTATCCATTGAAACAGCTTTGTAAACAAAAATCATTGAAATATCTTCAGGAACAAAATGATTAGTGACAAATACAAGTTTCTCGTCTATGCTTTAGGAATATTCTTTTGTTATTTTTATTATGGAATAATTCAGGAGAAAATTACAAGAGGAAGATATGGTGATACGAAGAACGAGGATGGGACGATAGGTGAAAGATTCACTTGCGCCCTGGCTCTGGTCTGGGTACAGTGCTTGTGTAATTATATTTTTGCCAAAGGTAAGAATCCATTTGTTGACCCTGATTATGTAAACAATGAAATCATTGAAACATTTTCTCTAAGGAATGCTCCTGGCTAAACAGCAAAAAGATGACACAACTCCAACTAGCTACTATGCTGTCTGTTCTCTCACACACATTTTGGCAATGGTTAGTTCGAATATGGCCCTGCGGTGGGTTCCATATCCTACTCAAGTAGTTGGAAAGTCAGCCAAACCCATTCCCGTGATGATACTTGGGGTGTTGCTAGGGAAGAAATCTTATTCTTGGACACGATATGGATGTGTGCTGACAATAGTCACAGGAGTTGTACTATTCATGTATAAAGAAGGCAAAGTGAATCCAAATCTGGTGAATGAAAAGACCGGCCTCGGCGAACTTCTGCTCTTCCTTAGTCTTTCCATGGATGGACTTACCGCAGCTGTTCAAGAACGTATGCGTTCATCAAGTGCGCCCTCAGGCCAACAAATGATGCTGTCCATGAACTTTTATAGTTCACTGATGCTCAGTGCAGCTATGATAATCACAGGTAAGAACTATGAACAGCATTTTTGATTAAAGAATTTAAAGGATAGATAAAGACTTAGAATCCAATATGTGCTATCTATGAGATAATGTCAGAACATTGTCTTTCAAAAGTCCCAATGCCAAGCCGGCTTATCTTATATTAATTATTTAGTTTTTTTTTTTATATCAAGGAGATTAGACACGTCAAAATAAGTGGACAAAATTATAAAACACAGACGTAGGTACTCTAGTTTTGGGCCTGATACTTAACAATTCAAATTAAAGAACTCTAATCTTTTCACAAGTTAGGAATCAATTTTTCTTAACCTCATATTTGGAACATACCAAATGAACTGTGTTATTTGTATTTCAAAAGCTTTTAAGTAACGAATATAGTTCTAATCCGTTTTCGAAACAATGGTCTTCAACTTTTTTCTTATCCCATAGAGCAAACGTTGATTTAAATTATTTAAAAAGGGGAGCTTAAGAGGAGTTGGATAGGGAGTTTCTCAGAAAGGGTATATTGATATGAAACTCAAAGGGGTTTCGATAGTTGTGAGCCAAGTGCAACATTCTTGAGATTGGCCCAAAATAGCTTTAGTTTGGGCGGAGGAGAGGCGGGCAAAATAGTGGAGCGGATATAAGATTACGTGGATGGTTATGAAATCATTTCCAGAAGTGTGGGATAATCTACAGGGTGATTCACCAGCGTTGTGCCAAAAAGCTAGAGCGTGTAGGTTAAGTTGAGACAAGAAAAAAAACGTATGGGAGGGGGGGTCTATTCCCCTCCGTTTAGCCGGGAGGGGCAATTTTCTGAAAAATTGACTTATTTTGTAAACAAAAATATTTAAAATCAACGGGTTCGTTTACAACACCGTGTTATACCTTTTTGAAAAGCCAAAAACTTCTCCTTTTATTTTGTTTTTAAATTAAATTGTTTTAACGAATAGTTTAAAAAATATACATTTTCAAACTCAAAATTTTGAAAAAAAATTTGAAAAAATAATTTTAGAACTAATTTTTTTCAAAATTTTACGTAATTAAGTATAATTTTTGTTCTCAGAATTCAACGCTCCCATTAATCTTTAATCCAACACTGAAAACCGTATGGCTCTACGACTTTTTGTTGCCAAGGTAATCAAAAATAACCGAACCTACTTCTTCACAAAAACAAGAAAACCTAGCCTTAAGGGATGGCACAAGTGACCATTTAGCCAATTTTTTCGTGTTTTTGTGAAGAAGTAGGTTCGGTTATTTTTGAATACCTTGGCAACAAAAAGTCGTAGAGCCATACGGTTTTCAGTGTTGGATTAAAGTTTAATGGAAGCTTTGAATTCTGAGAACAAAAATTATATTTAATTACGTAAAATTTTGAAAAAAATTAGTTTTAAAATTATTTTTTCAAATTTTTTTTCAAAATTTTGAGTTTGAAAATTTATATTTTTTAAACTATTCGTTAAAACAATTTAATTTAAAAACAAAATAAAAGGAGAAGTTTTTGGCTTTCCAAAAAGGTATAACACGGTGTTGTAAACGAACCCGTTGATTTTAAATATTTTTTTTTACAAAATAAGTCAATTTTTCAGAAAATTGCCCCTCCTGGCTAAACGGAGGAAAATAGACCCCCCCTCCCATACGATTTTTTTCTTGTCTCAACTTAACCTACACGCTCTAGCTTTTTGGCACAACGATGGTGAATCACCCTGTATAGTCCCCATTAAGATTTGGAACAGAAAAAGTATATCAGCAACTTCTCGACGTTTTTCAAAGGTCTGCAAATTAATCAATTTTAATCGATCTTCGTAAGGGGGCAAGATGAGGTTATCAGACCAAGGTAGACCCCGAAGGGCAAACCGAATAAACCAACGCTGCACATCTTCAAGGCAGTGGGTTATGTGAAATGGTGACCAAACTTGGCTGGGGTATTCGAGGAGAGGCCTAACATAGTGATATGAAGAGCTTTTGTAACATAAGGATTGTAAAATGTAAATCGATAATGACATTGATGCCAGTGCTGAAATGATTACAGAAGTGATTTTTGTTGGAATGAGAACTTTTGTCCCTCACAGAACAAAATGTATCAAACCAAAAGAAAAGTCTTGGTTTACCGAAGAGTGTAAAGAAGCTATCAGGTCGAAAGAAGTAAGCTTCCGATCCTACAAAGCCAACCCAACTGAGGAAAATCGGAAGAAACACAAACAAGTCAGGAACTCGTGCAACTCCGTTATTAAGAAAACGAAATTTTTACATGACCAAAAGTTACGGCAAAAAAATCTGCAGTGTCCCAAAGGCAGTAAAAACTTCTGGTCATTTGTAAAAAACGTCAAGAACTCAACGTCATCATCAGTTCCACCACTCATCGTCGACAATAAACCAATTGTCAGCTTTTCAGAGAAGGCGAATATGCTTGCAGTTCATTTTGCTGCAAGTTCTACGTTACCTGCAAGCAACAATGGCCCTCTTGTACTTGAGAACGTTAATTTTTCTATGGGACAGGTATTTTTCCGCACTCGTACAGTAGCAAGAGTTCTTCAAGATCTTGATATACACAAATCCGCTGGCCCGGATGGTATACCCCCTATTCTTCTGAAGAAATGTTCTTCATCGCTGGCAAAACCACTGCGTAAGCGTTTTCATCGCTCCTATCGTTGAGGAATCTTTCCTAGTAGATGGAAAACAGCATTTGTCCAGCCCGTCCCTAAAAAAGTTGACTCCTCCTCCCCCTCCTCCTACCGACCTATTGCACTTACGTCCCTTCTTTCCAAGGTCATGGAAACGCTGATAAATCGTCAGCTGAAGAAATATCTCGAAGATCGGGAGCTTTTAAATTACCGGAATACGGCTTTCGCAGCAATCGTTCCACTGGTGATCTGATGGCATATCTCACCGAACAGTGGAACAAATCTGTGCATCGCTTTGGCGAAAGCAAGATTATTGCGCTTGATATTTCAAAGGCATTTGATAGAGTTTGGCATGAAGCTCTTTTATCGAAAATGCGTGCATTTGATATCGATCATACTCTTATTCGTTGGATTAGAAGCTATCTTCTGGAAAGTTCAATACAAGTTGTATTAGACGGTTTCAAGTCTGATCTCCACAAAATAAATGCTGGTGTGCCCCAGGGCTCCGTTCTGTCTCCGACTCTCTTTCTCATTTTTATAAATGATCTCTTGTCTGTGACTTCTAATCCATTAAATTGTTTTGTTGACGACTCAACCCTCAGCTTTTCGTATACGTTTGATAATTCACGGCCTTCGCCTTCGGACGTGTTATTACAACGAAATCGTATGATAAGCTCATTAAACTCCGAATTAAACAGCATTGTGAATTGGGGTACTAGAAATCGTGTGGAGTTTAATGCGTTGAAAACTCAATGCTGTCTTTTGTCGTTGAAGCTAAACATACCCCCTATGCCATTATCCATGAATGGTACTTGCATCGAGGAGGCCGAAAAGCTATCATTACTCGCTACAGTTTACAAAAGCGTTTATACGCCCTAAACTCGAGTATAACTCCCATCTCTGGGCAGGTGCTTCTCAAACTTTTCTCCACCTGCTCGACAGAGTTCAGAAAAAAGCGTTAAAATTGATAGGAGGGAGAAACATTATGGAAACATTTCCGTCACTCGAACATCGTCGAAATGTCTCATGTCTTTCCTTATTTTACAGATTCTTTTACAAAAAGGCTCACTCGAAGTAGCCAGCTGCGTTCCACCCCTTAAACATTTCCCCCGTAATGCTCGCCTTGCTAGGAACGCTCATCAGTTTACACTTGAGCCCAATTTCGGACGTACCGTGAAATATAGAGATTCTTTCTTTAGCCGTACAACACGAATGTGGAATGGATTGCCTTGCACAATTTTTCCTTGCCATTTTGATCTTCAAACATTCAAGATCAATGTTTATCGACACCTCCTTTCCCTTCCTTCCTAACTTCCTATCGCTCGCGCTGTGACTTATCATTAAAAAGGCTATAACAAACCCCTTGAGCGCGTGTGCATTATAAAAAAAAAAAAAAAAAAGATAGATCGGAGTCCTTAATTATTTGGCTAACATCATTAATTGTTAAGACAAATACCAGGAGGCCAAGGTGACTGCCTTGAGAAACACCTGAAGTAGCTATAATGTAAGCATACCCTCTAGATCACTCTGGGAGGAAAATGCCTTCAAGGACGACGATCAAATTCAGTTTTTTACCGATGGGTCGAAAACAAATGATGGGGTGGGGGGAGGTGTTTACTCTAATACACTAAATCTTAGTCTCTCCTTCATTCTACCAAACCATTGTAGCGTGTTCCAGGCGGAACACAATTAAGAAGGTTTTATCTTGGCTTAAAGAAAACGTGATATCTTCTAAGGATATCATCATTTTCTCTGATAGTCAAGCCGCGCTGAGGTCCCTGGATTCCATCTCCTATAACTCTAAAACAGCTCTCGACTGTCGATCATCTCTTAGAGAGATGACGGAACAGTTTAACATTCACCTCTGCTGGGTGCCAGGGCACAGAGATATTCCAGGGAACTGTAAGGCCGACGAACTTGCCAAAGGGAACAACACTACCTATATTAACTGAACACAGTTACCTGGGTATTCCCATCGCTACATGTAAACTTTTGCTAAGGCAATAAGCTATGGATAGAACAAATTTTAGGTGGACAAGTGGCAACACATGTCTAGCGACAAAACGGATTTGGCCAAAGCTGGATTCAAATCGCTCTAAGACTTTGATCTCTCTGAGCAGACGGCACATTAGCTCCATTATAGGTGTCATTACAGGACACTGCCTCATAGGTAGACACGCCATAAGACTTAGCATGTTCGCAAACTAATTTTGCAGAAGTTGTATGGACGAAGAGGAGGAAGAGACAATTGCCCATCTTCTTTGTACATGCCCTGCACTTGGTCGCAAAAGAAAACTCCATCTGGGAGGATACTTCTTCACCGATAGTAGTGATCTGTCTAACGTGGACACTAACTCTCTTTTAAAATTCATTAGAAGCACAAACTGGTTCTGAGTTACTAGGGGGAAACACCCCAAACTCGTGGTATCACAACGTTCCTCTTCTGGACTAAGTGTGTTGGTCTTTTCAGCCAACAGCCACTCTAACCTAACCTAACCTAGCTATAATGGAATCAGAGGTTGAGTGCCTAAAAATAACTCTGTACTGGCGTTGTTCTGCAATCACGCCCATTTCGTTTCCTGCCTCCAGCTCCTTCAGAGTTTTTGAGACAAATTCAATTAGGTTAGTTGTGGTAAGTGAGTTGTAGACAATGCTTTCAAAAAGCTTGGGGATTGCAGAGAGTTTGGCTATGGGACTAACTGTTAAAGATTGCTGTACAGAAGAATACCAGAGCGATGTCTTTGGGTCTATTATTATTTAAAAAGCAATTGAGGTCAATATTGTTGATAAGATTATTAAGTGTCACGAAGTCGACTTCACGGAAGTTAAAGTTAAGAAGACTTTTTTAAAGAACCTCTGTAAATGGGTTTGCCTTATTCTTGCATTTATTCTTTGTAATTTCCATATCACTGCTTGTCACAATATAGGCAAGTTTTTATATTTCTGTCGGAGCTTTTGAATTTTTTTTCCATCGATGGGTTTCCATTAACCCAGTAACCGTATGTCAGAATCGGTTTTGCTGTCGCTGTATCATTGTATTTGGATCCAATTTGAATTTATTGTATCCAAAAGAAGTGTGTTGCGTGATTAAAAGGCAAAGAAAGCTTGTTTGTTCTTTCTCCTTACCAATAGCACTTTCTATTAGAGAAAAAGAAGTCTCAAAAAGCATCCGAAAGTCTTCTGAAACCGTTCCGTACATAATGACACTACTAATGATTCTCAGAAGAGAATTTCGGTTCTTGATTTGGAGTGAGAATCCACTCAAGAAGCACACATACAAATCATAACTCAAATGTCCACCACACATATTTTTAAATCCAAACACTGTTGATATAGGTTCCGAAGTTGGGCAAAGAAGTTGTGTGAGCGGTACTGAATACTACGGTTGAGTTATAATTCATTTACCCCGTGAATCGTGTTGCATTATGTTGGAAATGATGCACCCGAACAAGCACTGCCTCAAAATTTAGTTGAACTATTCTTTCTTGTTCCATTATGGTTTTGAGAATGAGTAATTCCCTATGTGAAAGCAATATAAAGTGCTATAATTATGTGTTCTCGATACAATGGGAGACGATTTAAACGTTCTCTTATTTCAGCTCCGCGTCCGGGTCATTTGTGTCTCCAGGCGAAATAATTCTGTTTTGCGCGTTCTTAATTTCTGCACCATATAGCAGAACCGGCATAATCAGTGTTTTGAGAAGCAGCGCTCCTGTTTATTATGTAACAAATAAAAAAAAACAGAGTAGATTCTCGTGGTGTCAAATGTATCCGAAAAATTCCTCACAATTTCAAGAGCTGATTCTAAGAGCTAAGATGGGATACCTTTTCTGGTTTTAGCACAATTAGGTTCTTTCCTGGTTGCACAGTCACAAGGGCTTTAACTACAAAATCTGGCACATATCATATCTGTGGCAGACTTCTCTGGTCTGCAGCTGCAGTTTTAAATACCGATTAAATCGTGGACAACGGGCTTGAGACGGTAACATAAAAAAAAAACCTTATTATAGTCTGCCGTCATATAACGTGGTTCCTGCCGTCGTCAGTCGAGCGGTTGTGCAACCTGTTTGTCGTCATTAGCCGATGCAGATGTTCAACGTCGACTGTGTGGCGGTGTTCCAATCAGCTCGTGAATCCCGATATTAATGTATTTCTTTTACTTTCTGCTGATGATGATGACTCTTGTGACTCGCGTTTCGTCGTTGTGGGAAGTCTAACATCTAGTTATCCTGTAGTTAAGAATGATCAAGTGATTCGATTACAATTTATTGTTAATCAAAGAAATCATAAAACCAAAAACCTTTAAAACGTTCCATTAACCAAGAAGTAAACAATTAGGTACTAAAAACAAGTTTTTTTTAGGAAATTTTGAGTGTATATAAATTTAAGGAGGTATTTAATTTGATTTCAGATAATTATAACAATTCATTCCATTTGTATACATTGTCTTTATTTCCAGGAGAGTTCAAAGATTTCCTATCATTCGCTTCTCAACACCCTCAGCTGTTAGCTCATTTGGCCACTCTTGCCTTGGCTGGTGCTCTCGGTCAGCTCTTCATCTTCCTCATGGTGGCTGGTTTTGGACCCTTGGCATGCTCGGTAGTAACAACTACAAGGAAATTCTTCACTGTGCTTTGTTCCGTGATATTCTTTGGAAATCTCTTGATTCCCAGGCAGTGGTTTGGAGCAGTGCTAGTTTTTATTGGATTATTTGCCGATATGGTCTTCGGCAAGAAAACTCCAACAAAGAAGCCCTTGGCAGATGACAAAAAGAAGCTACTATCATAGGAAAACGATGTGTTACAACAGGACAATATAGTAAGAACAAATTTAAAAGAAATTTTGATTTCATAATTTATTGTTGTAAATCTTTTTTTTTCTTTTGTACAAATTTAATTTAACTTATTTGATATTTTTACTTTCGAGAGTAAAAAAAATAATAAAGAATATATTTTTTTGTATCAAAACCAACTAAGAAAAATGAACATTTATTTGAGATGATAAGGGAACCAAGGCAAATTTCAGAATTTTGGAGGACCAATGCTGCTCTCTTGTTTTTAAAGGTAAACAAATCAAAATATAAATTCGTATCCAAACGATGAGAATCAACAAGATGACGATGACAGCGATATTCTTCCACCAAGTAAAAAATACTTAAGCATTTTTTAAGTTAAGTTTTTTCAAGGCCAGCCGACAAACGGCAGTTAAACGTACGCATATTACCGGAGCACACCAGGGTCTTCTAAAATACTAGCTCAAATCAATAGTTCTAGACAATTCCCTTGTGCAAGTAAAGGACTCAACAAAATATCTGGGATTGAACTTTTCCAACCAATTCGAGTTTAACACGTCTAAGCAATGGTGAGATGAAGCAGAAGTAGCTAGCTATTGGGTTCGCCTGGCTGAATAAAATTTCATGTCCAAACAACTCGTTCGACCGGTGTTTACGGACGGTAGTCCAATTTGGTTTGCCATCGCAGAAAAGATACTTCAATGTAAAAGGTAAAGGTACTGGCCTTATTCTTATAAAGTTCATATATTGTTTTCTGCTTGTAGTTATAGTATCGTCTTCAATTTCCATTTTTCATTCCAAAGGCAGAAAATGATAACCAAACCAAATTCATAAAAATCAGAGAAGCCCTTAATTCCACTAAAGGCTTTTTTTAGTACACACCAAAGTAATGTTTTTAAAGTTAAAAAAATTAGGAAATTCTCTTACTTTTTCCTCTAAACCTTCAAGTTTTTACGTTTTTTAAGTTTGCGACTAGGCACTATGCATTTAAAAAAATATTCTAACAACCAAACATGAAATTATGATGGCAGATAAGTCGAAAACAGTTTGCCTGTCCGTTTGTCTTACTAACACTCTCTATCGGCATCTACAGTCTAAACGGCTGAACAGACTTGCATCAAACTTTGTATGCAGTATTGTTAAGCCTTCCTACAGATTGTTTTTTTTTTTTTGGAATTGGCATTCTAGCTATAAAATTAATGGTACCTGCCACATGATACTTTTAATAAAGAACTCTTTTTCAGAAACCCTACGAATTTTATGAAACTTTCTTAATGATGTTTTTGGTGTTTTAAGTTCACCGGTTTGTTGAAATAGATTTTCAAGGAAAAGAACGGCACCTACATTCCATAATACAGTTTTTTTTTTGAAAAAAAAACTTGGTTAGTCTCTAAAGGTTTTCGGACGATAATTTTAATTGATAAACCAGTTGACAAAACAGTTCACGTGTAGGTTTTATCCTTTCCCCACCACCAACCACCCACCTCACCTACAACCACCCACCGTTTTCCCCCACTTGAAAAAAAAAACTGGTTGATATTTTAAATTTTTTTTTCAAGCACGAAACCGTAAAATAAATCACATGCGTAATTCATTTTAACTTGTGATTATAGTACTATAAGGCAAGTTATGCGTTCATAAGAATTTTTTTTTTTGACAAGAAAACATAACATTACGAAGATAGAGAAGCCGAAAAAAGTGGGTTCGACAATTCTGTCTGTATGTCTGTCTGTCCGTATCGGCACCTACAACCTAAACAGCTTTACCGATTTATTTCAAATTGGTACATAGTATTATTATGACGTCCTACAGGGGGGTTTTTGAAATTAGCATTCTAGCTTTAAAACTAACGACCTGCCATACGATTTTTAGTGAAAAATTAATTTTTCTCAAAAACGGCTCCTACGTTTTTGATAAAATTTCCTGAATGGTGTTTTTTGAGTAAAATCTATGTTTTGGTTGGAATTAATTTTCCAGGAAAAGTCTTATAACGGTACCTAGAGGACCTGTTCTTTGCATAACAGATTTTCTCGTAAACCACTCAACGATGAACATTTTAATGTGAAAGCTCTTATATAAACAAAATAATATTAATTCTTTAATTTTTCAAAAAATCTTTTTTTGTTAAAAAAAAGTGTTTTTTTTTTATTTTTTGGTTTTTTTCAAAAACGGTTTGTTCGAAATTTTAAAAATTTTTGTTTTCTGATAAACAAAATTTGGAATAAAATCCGTTTAAAAAAAAAAAAAACTAGTCTAACGATTTTGAATAAAATTTTACTTAGAATTCAAAAAAGAAATCTGATGACTTACTTCATTTTTTCCAAAAAACGTTCTAACTATTGATGTTTAAGTGATTAATAAAATTTCATTTGATTTTTTCAGTGCATTTTTCAAAAAATCTCAAGCCCCAAGACCATTTTAACACATTGGAGCAAGCTCGCGTGCGACCCACTCGTTAAATCAACTTAAAATATCTTACTGTAAAAGTTGAACGGCTAAACTAATTAAGTTCTCAGTTTTGTTTTTATGAGCGTTTTCAAATTAGTCAGTTAGTTTTTTTATAATATAGGTACCTACAACCTACAACCTGCAAATTTGAATGCTGACAATGGCTCAGAGTACCCCCCAAAAGATGACATAAAATGTGTAAATATTAAAGGTTTTATAATGGTACCTCCCGTATATCAGGTTTTCCAGTGTTAGCCAACATTTTTAGTTTTTAAAATTTTTTTAAAAAATGACTAACAATTTTGATTTATTTTGTGGGTATTTTTTGAATTTTTTATTGATAACTCCGTTCTAATGTTAAGGCTTTAAATACAAATACGGATATCTGCAAACAAGCAACATAGTTCCATTGGAGGTTTTAGTTTAACGAAATAAGTGCAAACACTGTTAATATGGTCAAAATGCAAGTACGTGCGACCCAGTCATGTATTTCATTTTATACGTTCTTATGTGAACAGCATTCAATATTAATGATTCGCATTCCGAGTTAATGTATGTTAGTTAAGTATGAGAAATGAAGAAAATTTGTTGCTATTGTCCATTTTTCAACCTAAAACCAACTATTAAAGAGTATAGTACACTAGGGCGTATGCGTACTTTTCTGAGTTTAGTAAATTTAATTAAAATTTAATTGAAATTTGAATTTAAAATGTTCTCATATTTTAGACAAACTAATTGGATGGTATGAATATTTTAGACAAATTTATTGGACGATATACATAAATATAATTAAGAAGTCAAACTTATCGTTAAATGTTCAAAATGTTTATTATCTATCATCACGCTATCTGCTCGGATGGCCAAACAACGTCTGCCGGGACAGCTAGTAAATTATAAATATTATTTTGCAAAGTAAATAGCTTTGCTTGTTGAACTTTAACCAGGGTCGCCCCAGGTTTTCTTGACAACTCCAAGAGTTCGCAAAAAAAAAATGTTTTAAAAGAATTTGATAAAATAAAAATAAAAAAATCGCGCGATTTTTTTATTTTATCTTATCAAATTCTTTAACACTTCCAAAAACTTTTATTTTCATATTCAAATTATTAATAAGTCTCATATCGACTGAATAGCTGTTGGAAGTTTTAAAAGAATTTGATAAAATAAAAAAAAATTGAATTCGGCTTTATTTCCATTTCGAAAGCGAAATAACACCAAAACCATTAAATTTAAATTTGGTCTTATTAAAATAATTCTTCTACTGTTATTTCGTTACAGCTTACGAAAAATAGCCAAATTGGTGTTATTTCGTTTTTGAAAACGACATATTTTAAGATTTAAAGTATTGCCATACTGAATTTTGTTCATACAAAATAGTACAAAACTGTTTTGCCCCAAGTGCGGTTTTGCCCCCCCCCCCTTATTTTAAAATATCCTTTTTACTAAATGATGCATATGAAAACATACCGTATTATGCTTGGGTATAACAAATAAAAACTTCAAAAGTTATGTGCGAAACCTTATCAAATTCAGTTACTGGCGCATATAAAGTTGATAGCCATGCAGTTTTCGTTTTACTTTCGTGCAACTTTCCAACTGACGCGTAAGTGTATGAAAGTGTCCCGATTGGTATCTACTAAGAGACAATTCGTATTCTGTAAAGAAGTGGAAATTGATCACTTCAGGTGTGTCTTATGAGGTTTTCTACGTTAATTTCAGATTTGCTCTAAATTTCCTAATTGATTGATTTCATTATTGTGTGTGAGCCATTACAACAGCTGGTTTGTAATACTATAAACGAAATAAATACTCACTGCTTGGTCCGAATGTTACGTTAATACTATTTTTGCATGCCATTAAATGGAACTACTTAAAAGGCTTATCTGCCATTCAATAAATTGATACAAATCATCTGCTGATTTTTTCGAAAACAACAACAGCCATACAATTCTAAAAAGCAAATTTCAAAACAGTTGCTGTGGATAGTCGATCGCTTATGTAGCATTTAAACTACACATCCCTGCATCTACATTCTACATCATTGTTTTCTTAACCAATAATCTGACTAAACGAGTGAATGCTTCCAAAGTTCAAAGTTGTTCTTTTTCGCTACAGTTTTCTCAATGAAAACAAATCAAAACAAACATTTTCTTCACACAGCATTCTGCAATCTGCATGAGTCCAACCGTAAAATCTCTCAGAGTCAGAATATAGCTTTCGAATAAAAAAATAACGAACAAAAAATCACGCGACAAATCAAAACAAAAAACACTGAAGCTCTGCATACTCCCCTAACGTTAACGCGACTTGCGCACAAGATCCTTCGTCGGAAAATATGTCAAAAATCTACTGCAAAAAAAAAATCCACATTACATACCCCATTCAAATCATATATTCATCCTTTTTCTTCATCGGTCAAAAAAATAAGAAAATACTATACATTTTTCTCGAAGAAAGCTCCACAGGAAATCGCATTAATTTGACATTTGTATGCTTGCAAGTGAATTTTCACTCTATCCGTCAGTTTGCCGAGAAAATTTCAATCGTGTTCGCGAGGTTTATTTTCGTTTAAAATTATTTTCGAGCAAATACAGAGTTCTATACGTTTTTAGAATTTTTAGACAAGCATAATAAATTATTGTGAGAGGTGAATAACATTACAGAATGATGCAGTCTTCTTAAAAGGGTTTTTTAAAATATAACAACTTCTACTGTCATTACAATATGTGTATTTTCTGTATAATTGTGACAGGAAAACTCCTAATTTGGTTTTTGATAAAAATATTTTGCATTTGTTCATAGCTATAGTGACATAATTTTCATCATCTTCTAAAAATATGTAAAAGGCTGGGTTGTTAAAAATGAAAAAAAACAAAAAAACAAAAGAAACAACCATTATATGAATGATTAGAACAGTTTTTAGTGGATTGTGTCTTTTTAATTGATTTGTTTTCAGTTCTTTAATTTCATGATTTTTTCTTTGTCGGGTTAGTCATTCATCGTACAACTTGTGAAATTTTTGTTTAAACATTATTTGTTTATGTTTACATATAGAAATTGATTTTTTTTTTTAAATCTTGTGTGTAGCGCACAACATAACTAAGAGGGTGGGTTTCAAATTCTTTTTTTTTTTACTCGTTGTCCGAACTATGCTAGTGCAATTGAATTATCGCCTGAAGCAGTGAAATGTCAAATCGATATTTAGTTTTCGTGTCGTTCAATCATTTAAAGTAGCCAGTAGCACCAAAACGGAAAATACAAAATATATGTAGATATGGAACTCAAAAAATGGGGCAGTACTGTGAAAAGAAACCCTAACTAAAATACATAGAAAAAAGAAAAGTCCCCGAACTGATTTGAAATTAACCCTAAATTTAAGTACTTAACTCTTGAAGAATACAATAACGAAAAGCTGTTTTGTATAAGTACTAATAGGTTCCATGCTATGTACACAAGTAATACATTTTCCGTTACCAGTTGCTTCGTTCAAATGAAATAAATAGTAAAGCAGGCAACCGAAAAGTTGTTCATGATAATTATTTAGCGGTAATGAAAATCAGTTAGTATGTAGTAGGTCGAGTTTATTTAGTTCTAGAATTATATATTTATCACTTTTGTTCTTCTGTATAGGTATGTATTGTAATTCTGTTATTTTACTGCATGGTTTGAAAATATCTCAATTGCAGAGACGTTAAAAAATGTCCGCCATTACGCAAAACGTTGTCCGTTAGCCTCGATTCTTTTTGTGCCTCAAACAAGGTTAGAGTAACAAATAACTTCAATTTTTGAACCAATTCCCGCTGAAGTCGTTTTCCGCTTAGTGCGTTTTAAGCCTTTATATTATCGGAAGAAACACAAACAAGTTAGGAACTCGTGCAACTCCGTTATCCATAAAACGAAATTTTTGCATGACCAGAAGTTACGGCAAAAAATTCTGCAATGTCCCAAAGGCAGTAAAAACTTCTGCTCATTTGTAAAAAACGTCAAGAACTCAACGTCATCATCAGTTCCAACGCTCATCGTCGACGATAAACCTATTGTCAGCTCTTCAGAGTAGGCGGATATGCTCGCAGCTCATTTTGCTGCAAGTTCTACGTTGCCTGCAAGCAACAATGCTCCTCCTGTACTTGAGAACGTTAATTCTTCTATGGGACTTCAAGATCTTGATATACACAAATCCGCTGGCCCGGATGGTATACCCCCTATTCTTCTGAAGAAGTGTTCTTCATCGCTGGCAAAACCACTGCGTAAGCTTTTTCATCGCTCCTATCGTTCAGGAATCTTTCCTAGTAGATGGAAAACAGCATTTGTCCAGCCCGTCCCAAAAAAAAGGTGACTCCTCCTCCCCCTCCTCCTGCCGACCAATTGCACTTACGTCCCTTCTTTCCAAGGTCATGCTGATAAATCGTCAGCTCAAGAAATATCTCGAAGATCGGGAGCTTTTAAATGACCGGCAATACGGCTTTCGCCGCAATCGTTCCACTGGTGATCTGATATCATATCTCACCGAACAGTGGAACAAATCTTTGCATCGCTTTGGCGAAAGCAAGATTATTGCGCTTGATATTTCAAAGGCATTTGATAGAGTTTGGCATGAAGCTCTTTTATTGAAAATGCGTGCATTTGGTATCGATGTTACTCTTATTCGTTGGATTAGAAGCTATCTTCTGGACCGTTCAATACAAGTTGTATTAGACGGTTTCAAGTCTGATCTCCACAAAATAAATGCTGGTGTGCCCCAGAGCTCCGTTCTGTCTCCGACTCTCTTTCTCATTTTTATAAATGATCTCCTGTCTGTGACTTCTAATCCATTAAATTGTTTTGCTGACGACTCAACCCTCAGCTTTTCATATACGTTTGATAATTCACGGCCTTCGCCTTAGGACGTGTTATTACAACGGAATCGTATGATAAGCTCGTTAAACTCCGATTTAAACAGCATTGTGAATTGGGGTACTAGAAATCGTGTGGAGTTTAATGCGTCGAAAACTCAATGCTGTCTTTTGTAGTTGAAGCTAAACATACCCCCTATGTCATTATCCATGAATGGTACTTGCATCGAGGAGGCCGAAAAGCTATCAGTACTCGGTATGTGTATCAGTGACAATCTTCGTTGGAATGATCATATACTTGAGATTGCCAAGAATGCTGCAAGATGCTTAGGCTTTCTTAATAGATGCAAGAAGTTTTTCACCCCTTCTGATCTGGCTACAACTTACAAAGCGTTTATACGCCCTAAACTCGAGTATAACTCCCATCTCTGGGCAGGTGCTTCTCAAACTTTTCTTCACCTGCTCGACAGAGTTCAGAAAAAAGCGTTAAAATTGATAGGAGAGAGAAACATTATGGAAACATTTCCGTCACTCGAACATCGTCGAAATGTCTCATGTCTTTCCTTATTTTACAGATTCTTTTACAAAAAATGCTCACTCGAAGTAGCCAGCTGCGTTCCACCCCTTAAACATTTCCCCCGTAATACTCGTCTTGCTAGGAACGCTCATCAGTTTACACTTGAGCCCAATTTCGGACGTACCGTGAAATATAGAGATTCTTTCTTTAGTCGTACAACACGAATGTGGAATGGATTGCCTGGCACAATTTTTCCTTGCCATTTTGATCTTCAAACATTCAAGATCAATGTTCATCGACACGTCCTTTCCCTTCCTCCCTAACTTCCTATCGGTTGCGCTGTGACTTATCATTAAAAGGGCTATAACAACCCCTTTAGCGCGTGTGCATTATAAAAAAAATAAAATGCACGACTGGGTCGCACGAACTTGCTCTTATGATAAGCAATTGAGTAGTAGCTGCATATATGGATATTAAAAAAAAAATTAAATAATTTCGAAAATTCTTTTATTTTTTAAATTAGTTTAAGAGTTTTCTCGGGAAAACTAAGTATGCAATAAAATTTCAAAGCTATACGTCAATCTAGAAAAAAAAAATATTGAAAATCGTTGGACCAGTTTTTTTTTAAAAGGTTATTTTTGAAAAACTTTTTCAAAAAATATTTTGAAATTTATTTGAGTATGCAAATATATGGCAATCTGTAGTTTACATTTGAAAAATAATTTTAAAAAAAAATCAATCTACCCGTTTCCAACATATTTCGAAAACCAAAAATTTTTTTGAAAAAATTATAAAAAATCAAAAAAAAAAGTTTTTGAAAATTTTGAAATGCCATATTAATAAAACTATGAATGACTTCCTGTGGCCAAAATTTTATTGAAATCGAATGTATAGTTTACGAGAAAATTTGATTTGAAAATATTGGTTCTATGAGAGGTACCGTTATTAGACAAATTTTGAAAAAAAATTTCAAATCAAAAGATAGATTTTCTTGCAGAAATAGCATTCTGAAAGTTTTATCAAAATCGTTAGAGCGGTTTTTGAGAAAATCAATTTTTGTCTTCAAGATTGTATGGTAGGTGCCGTTATTTTTGGACCTAGAGCAAAAATAAAAAATATGTTCCGAGGCACGGCCAAATAAATCCTAAATACCAAATTTGAAGCAAATCGGCCCACCCGTTCAGCCTCCAGAGGCGCGAACAGACATACAGACAGACAGACAGACAGACAGACAGACAGACAGACAGACAGACAGACATACAGACAGACAGACAGACAGACGGACGGAATGCCCAGACCCACTTTTTTCGACTTCTCCATCATCGTAATGTCATGTGTGATTGTTATCTTAAATTTTTTTTTCTGCACGAATCCATAACTTGCCTTATAGTACCTATAATCGCAAGTAAAAAATATAGGACTTTTTTTTCCAACCCGCAATTTTGCTATAAAAAAACTATGGTACTATGAATATAAAGTAATTACTGTTGCAATCAGTGGCGGTACTAGTCCTTGCTGCTATTTTCAGATTGTTTCGTATAAAGTTATTAGAAACGAAGTGTTAAGGCACTAGATGGTGTGGTGACACAGTAAAACACCATCTCCAGAGCAGGTACTATATATTTTATCACACCACAAAAATTTAATCAGTATGTATTAAATAACAAATTGCTTTCATAACCAAGAGTTGATTCCATATTGCTGCACTTAAAATATTAAATAATAAGTACATATACAAAGTCTTAGAAACTTGGCGTACTTTAAGATCTCATAACTTTTCACGGCTGACTTGTTACGCACAGTGTTTTGTACATAGGAGAGCTTGGATTTTTTTACATTTAGTTTTTGGTGTGATTTCATTACTTTTTGCAAAGTTTATTTTATATACAATTTACTGGTATTATTAAAAATGGAGGTAGAAGCCACGCCTTCCTCTTGGAATTTTTTTTTTTAGTTTTTTTCCTTGTATTCATCTAAAAGTCTACCGCTTTTTCAAATCTAAGAAAATAAATCAAGTGTTCTATCAATTTGATAACATTTCCCACTCAATGGGAGGATATCACACATCCTGGATGGAAATATAGCATTTTAAATTTTTTATTTTGTAGCCAATACAAACACTACCGCCCTCTCAAATTTTAAATTTTTACAAAAATTAAAAGTGCTCCATAGATTTGAGACATTTTTTTAGTGGGTGGCTACCACGCCCTTTGAATGGAAAATCCTAAACTTTGTAATTTTTTCTCAGGCTTACCATTATACCAAATTTCAAGATTCTAAGATGAGAATAAGTGCTCCATAAATTTGATAGCATTTTCGACTAAATGGGTGGTTTCCACGCCCCCTGAACCGAAAACATCAAACTTTAGATTATTTTATTGGTATACAACACAAGTTCTGCCAATCTGCCGAATTTCAAGTTTCTACGATAATTAGAATTTTTTTTAAATGGGCGGGTACCACGCCCCCTGAATGGAAAATCCAATTTTTTTAATTTTCCCTTTGCATGTTTCAACAGGTCTACCACTCTGCCAAGTTTCAAGACTATGACGATTAGAAGTGCTACAAGAATTTGATAACATTGCCGAATAAATGGGCGGATACCACGCCCCCTGAATTTTAAATCTCAAATTTTCAATTTTATCCTTTGTATGTATCGTTAGGTCAACCGCTGTGCAAAATTTCAAGGTTCTGCGGTGACGGGAAGTGCTCCATAATTTTGATGATCTATCACTGTCAGTCAGTATGAGTAAGTGAGTCTGTGAGTCAGTTACTATTTTTGCGATTTTTGAAGGCCTGTATCTCAGAAACTAATCATGCTAAGCATTTAAATAAGTGCAGTGCATTTGAAGTTTCTGGGTTTGTTTGTTCAGAAGTTAGAGGGGGTCGAAAATGGCCTGAGTCGGTTCCTGTAAATAACCGCCAAAAATGTGTATCATAACTGCACTACACTAAAGCGGAGCTTTAGTGTAGTGTTCCTAAAGAAAATGTGCAGCTGCTTTGAATTGCACTTTCCAACTTTTGAGCTTTAAGCGAAGACTGTTGGCAAAATAAATGACAATGCAGATACACTTTTTCCGTAGGACGTAAGGAAAACCGGAGCAAGTTCGAACAATTTGCAGTTCCCCCTCCTCCTCTTTTCAATTTCTTGATATATAATTTTGACGAGGAATCATAATTACAACAAAATTTCATGATTATTTAGGTTTAGTGTATCTGAAGAAATAAGGTGGAATCCTTCTAATTTTTTTTGGCATTTTTTGGCCAGTTTTGAAAAATGACATGTTTTTTTAAGCGCCATATCTCGGTAAAGAGTTGACAAACAAGAATTTTTGTAGAAACAAAATTTTATGAAATTTTACGTTCTACATAAAAATAAAAAATATGCTTTTGCCGTATTGAGGGAGAACCAGAGCAAGGTCGAAAAATTTGCGGGGTCCTCGATCACCAAGTTTCATTAACTTCCGAACTTTTTCCACCTAAACCCATACTTATTCCGACCTGTCGACTGGACTAAAAACTTGGAAAGACGATTGAAGAACCTCATACTCGCACACCCCGTAGATTTATGTAGGTCGGGACAACCCTTTCCTAAAGCTATGTATATAGTACCTCCTATGAAAAAAAAGCAGTGGCAACACAGTCAAAAGCCATCTCCAGAGTACTTTTATATATATTTTTTATACAAAGGGCATTACCAACGTCAAGTTCCTTTTGTTCCAATTTGTCTTTCCCACCGTACATTTTCTCATTGCACCACCTGGCTTAATAATGCACTATGTTCACTCCATTTTTTGTTTAGTGGTCCAAACAGTTTTCACCTTCCTTTTCGAAGAACGAATGATTACAATATTAGAAAATATGCCTTGACATATTTCAGTCTAGTTAGAGCCCATTTCTTGTCAATTTCCGAGAATTTTTTCGAATCTTTAGCTTTGTTTGTTGAACTTTACCCAGGGTCGCCCTGGGTTTTCTTGACAACTCCAAGAGTTGTCAAAAAAACCTGGGTTTTTTGGTTCTCAAAAAACGCATGACGGCTGCTGATTGTATATTTTTCACAACGCACAAAATCAAAAGTTTCCATTTTGCTTTATTTGTTCGATTTGTATTTACTTTCATCAAAATACATGCATTCACTTGCATTTCATTTAGTTTTATCGAAAAAAAGACATGGAAAATCAAATACAGAAGAAAAATACACAAGAAATGCTTGACAGCAAAAGTCAATTCAACAGCTGATTCGTTACCTCAACTCGCCCCAGCTAAATAGCAAGATCGAGTTCAGGGTGACTTCAGGGCGACCCCAGGTTTCAAAAAACAGAGAATTTTGTATTGAGGGCGAGTTGAGGTAATTCAAAAAACGCACTGTGGCGACCCCAGGGTGACTTCAGGGCTCAACAAACAAAGCTTTTATGTCAATTTGGTGTGATATGAGTAGAACTCGCAAAAAGTAACAGTTATTGAGGTATGAGAACAATTTATTGAGCTCTCTAGTTGATCAATTCTGAAGCCAAAGCTCAGTGATTTATTATGCGACAGCGACAGGTTGTAGTTTGCGTGATAAGGCTAGAAAATGCATTCACCTATACAGCGCCTTAATTCAGGCGCCCTTCTATAGCTGCCTTTTTTATTTTATGGATAGTGCGGCACTGTATTCATTAAATGAGCCATACTGTTCCGTAAAACATAAATAGGTGCACATTTCGAATCTCGAGCTAATTAATATTTAGCAATAGCATTTTCACGGTTTGAAAAATATAAAAATGTTCTATATAAAGTAAAACAAAACTAATGTTGAAATAAGAAGTTCTTAAGATTTTTCTTTTAAAGACGCAAAAACATGCTACGAGTTTTTATTTTCTGCGTTATCTATAGACATTAATGTTTCGTTTTTATTTATTTTATTGTCGAATGCCGGAGTTCACTTTACCATTTAGCCGGGCAATTTCAATAATCCAATGATAGTGCAAGAATGTATTCCACTTGGCGCACAAACATTGCGAAGCGACCAGTTTGCTAGCGTAGCATTACTATACATAATATATATTTTAAGCGTTGAAATACTTTCGATTTGGTATACGAGTGATAATCTATTTTTGAAACAAATTCGGAAAAAAGACCGTTCGTGACGTCCTCGATTTATCACAGTGAAATGATAACGTTTATTCAAAATTCAGTCGTCGCTGATAGTGAATTTCTTTGTTAATTTATTAATATTCCCTTCTTCTCTTTTTGGAAAGAATTTTGTGTGTCTCCTTTTTTTTACAAATGAAATTGTTTTTGACATTAATTTGTTTTAATGAAAGTGCGTCTCTGGTATGTAAAGGAGGGGAAAATTGGGGTCGTTGTGATGGGTAAATTCATCTGCGTGCGTATAAAGCTTATAGGAAGAGTTCTTATTTTATTTTGAGTGAATGAATAGAGCGATGGTTTGATAGACATATGTATGTATAAGTAGGTATTCTCTACTTATTAATATTTTTAAATTGATAAATGGACATTGAACGATTCAAAATAATAATTTTAATTGATGTGGTTTGACTAAGCTAGATAAAGCTAGAGCGAAATGTTACATTCGTTTTTTGAGCATTATGTCTATATGTCGTAAATTCTCGCAAGCATGAAACTTGCTCTCAATGTTTCCCTTGTCTGTGGTGCCCTCTGTATTCTTGAATGATTTTTAACAAAAATTATATAACAACACTATTTAGGTGTTGTATTCTCAGCAACAACTAAGTTGTGATAAACCAAACCTAGAGTGTAGCTTTTCATAAATGTAGTTGGACCTACGACTAGGTCTTTACTTATACGGTCTGCGTTTAAACACAGGCTATGTTAATGTTGTGCTTAAGTTGTTTTTGACGTAAACTTTTGGCCGCCATATAAGAAAACATAATTTGCTTCTTTGACGTGATAACGTCTCATAAATCGATGAACACCGGCTGCACGCCTGAAAAATATGACTCGTTGTCTCGTTTCGCCTGAGCCGAGCGTGCAAGCGAGAGCGCGGAACAAGCAATAAAGGGCTAACCATAATTGAAGAATGGTACGTACGTTGACTTACGAAACAGTAGAAATACATGTGATTTGTATACCCAACCCGAAATGACTTTTTGTTCAGTTTCGGCAAGTTTCGTTCACTTGCGTTTTCGTACGTAATGTACGCTTTGAGTCGTACATTACGTACGAAAATCTGACATTGCCTTTTTTCTAAAGGGTATTCTTCTTTCTTTTTTCTTATTTGTAAAGGCTATTATGGGCAACTGATGAACTTAACAAATCGGAAGGAAACTTTTCGTTCGGTTTTGACACTTGCTTACTTTTTCTTTCGCGTATTATGGTTGGGCCTTAACTAATAATAAAGACAGGTCGCTTCATAGAAGAAAAAAGGAACCGATTTGGGATTGCCTTCACCTTTTTCCTTCCTTCCTTTTCCCTTTTTATTTCTTCTATGAAGCGGCCTGTCTTTATTATTAGTTAGTCTATGGTATAGACAACCATTTTTTTTTCTTAGTACTTAGAGAATATGACTGTTTTTTTTTAAAGCGTCTTAATTCAAAAACGAGTCACCCAGTGTCGATACTCATGAAACTTGAATACGAGTACATTGCCAGTCATTTTTTGACACACATTATTGTAGTAGATTAATTCGATAAGCTAAAGTCAGCCTTTGCTACTCAAACTATAGTATATTTTGTTAAAATTGATTAGTGTTGCTATTTTTTCTATGTATTATAACATATTAGCTATTAGAAATACATTTTGGTGGACTAGAGGACACCACCTTTTAAATCCATCATAAGTGGTAAACTAGCAAGTAGTACGCTTACATGCAAGACCACACTTGGAACTAGGCGTAACTGAAATGCACCTAAGGTAGACTACCAACTATGCTGTTTATCGCTGAAGTTGTGTTTCGCTGCAGTGAAAAGTGGTCTAACTCACAATTTTATGCAAAAAATACGTGCAGTTTAATTGCTTTACTAGTAAAGGTTCGGTGATTTTGAGTGGATATTTATTATATACTTTTTGCTCTAGGCCGTTTGTTTGTCCGAAATAGTATAAATTTACATACAATATAGATAGGTAGTCTTAATTTTTAATACATTTCTAGGTTTCCGACAAAGTGCGTGCATTAAACTGATAGACTTGATTGTGCTCTTATGTCGATACATTTTAAATAAGAAAATACCTACCTATGTCGAAAAATTTTAAATAAAAAATACCTGCCTATACAACGAAATCTCTTAATAAAACAACATGTATATTAACCTTGCTACCCATTTTGTAAACAGCTATAGAATTTTGTGTCAAATAGCCCCCTATTTTACCTACAAATGAATGCACTTTTCAAACAAATCGATAAACAATACAAGGGATTATTCACTTTCACATCCAAATAAACTAACAAATCCTCCCCGAAGAAATTTTAAATCATATTACATAACGTAACATAAACAATTTCACTAAGCAAAGCGTGTGTCAAGAGTGATTCATTCAACTCAGCTGATGTCCACCCACTTTCTATACTCACCAGATGCTATCCGTTATAAATATCTACATACATACCTACATACCTATATACATACAGTTATGCCATCAAATAAAATAATGGCTTACCTAGAGGTAATATTTATAGTTGTTCTTGTTACTTTATTACGAGTAGATTCTAGTTCTAGAAAAAAGTCAACACAGTTCATGACCATACTGAACGGACATTCACATTATTATTCATTTTATTACATTACATTTCAAAAATAACGTAAAAAAAACATTTCGCACTCACGTGGTATTTTATTTTGACAGATGCCAACGAAAGCTTTCGTCGAGTTTGCACACTATTCCGGTTTCCTGTCAGGTGCTTAACAAGTTTAAAGTTGGTTTTGGTTTGTTTCTATTTCTTCGTCAAGAGAAAAACAGGGGCAGGCGAACGGTAATAAAAAAGAAAACAAAAATAACCGGCCGGTGTGTACAAAACAAAATAAGCAAAAGAGAAATATATAAAACTTTTTATATGCCAGAATGTAAGGGTGTACAAAGCTTATAGCTCAATGAGCTTTTTCTTCTGCATTACAAATGCATTCGTCATTGTTTTATGCAAAGGGGTGGAAAAGCTTTAGACTTTATGAGTCTGGGTTTTGTATGTTTTATGTGTTTCAGAGAGTCAAAGGCCAAACCCAGACTGGTCGAACAACTTGATAGCAAGTTTGTTTTGAGCAGTTGTTTTTAAGAAAGTTAAAATAAGTCAAAATTCTGCAGTGTTCTAACACTGGGTTGCAAGCCCAGTTGTGAAGTTTTTCAGGAAGTTAGCAGGTTTTTGTCAAAAAAAAAAAAAAAAGTTTCGTTCAATCAACCCAACAGGTATTTTGAAAAGACTTTACTGGTTTACTGGCTCTGGCGAGTTCTATTATTTTAGCTTTAAAGTCAGCCGTTGGTTATGTCAGCCTTAAGAAGATCTAAGATTACTCACAGTCGAGTTGAGATAATGCTTAGCCGTTAAAGTGTGCCAAGAAATCCTTTTGTTGGCTGGTGTCTATATTGTTAAGAACCTTGATGCTGAAACATAAAGGGTCTGTAGAGAATAATATAACAGTGTTAGAACGTGTATCTACCTTGGGTAGATAGCCCTTTTAAGGCAAATCTTGTCCTTTAAGCCAAGGTCGCACTAGGCAGCGCTGAACTTCAGAACTGAGCGTAGTGCGATTTAAATCAAACGATTCCGTAAAAGAAATATGTGCAATTCAATTGCAATGCAGTACCTTTCGACTTGCAAAGTTATGAATTTCAAAAAAATATATGTCTGCTTAGATAAAAAATAGGTTCAGATTTAAATAATATCAACGACCGGAGTTGCCATTTTGGTTATCCTTGTTACAATTAACCGTGTTTCAAAAAAAAAAAAAAAAAAAGCTCAAGTACAGTTATAAACATCTTTATTTAAGTCACATACTAAAATTCTTCAGCTTTACAATGACATAATGAAATAATACACATCATTATATTCAAATTACAAAATGTATTTGCATACGAAACGTTATTTGACTCACTGTACACAAGCACTGCAAACATTAAAGTATCTCCGCAAACTGCATAAAGGGATGTTGTCAGGTAAAAGCTCTTTTAAATGACTGCATTCTTTTGGGGTTAAGCTTTAACGATTTCGAATTATAATCACCGAGAACGACGGACGTGGTCTTTATAAATTTGCTTTAAAATTTGTGCGTTGTGCCTTAAACGGAAATTTTTAAATTATAATTTTTAAACCCACGTATTTGCCCTTTAATTCTATTTCTGTGCTAAAATAAAAAAAAATAATAATATTTCATTCCTTTTCAGTGCTTTCAGAATAAAATAATCAAGTAACAACCCTAGTGTGCTATCTGGGAAATAAAAATCATATCTGATTTTTCAAAAATTAAAAACAAAGAATAATGAAAAAAATTACAAATGAATTTAATTATAAAAATTATTTAATTTCCTTCTCTCGATTGTTTTTTCGTATCTTTTTCCGTTGAAATTTACAATAAATATTTCTTAACCATTTAATAAAAAAAAAATAAAAATCATCCCCTTTCGTTGTGCGGTCGTGTTTTTCTTATGTTCGGCTTTCAATTTTAACTGGCTACGCGTGTGCTTGTTTATTATTAAAATTAAGATATAAAATTTAAGAAAATTATTAAAATTTCGTGTATTACCAAAAAAGTGAATTGTGAAAAATTGTTCAAGAGAAAAAATACAAAATTTAGTGCGGTCAAGGATTAAATTTCAATAGAGTGTTTCATTTTTGGAGCATCTTTAAGATATATACACTCCTACCTAGCACAGCGTGGAGGTTCAGTTCTTTAAGTGGTAAGTTACTCCTTGTTAAGGTTATAATCATAATAAGTAATGAAAATGTGTTCATTAGATTGGTACCTTATGTACTTATGTATTTACAATACATACATAAATATGATATTTTTTTGTTGACTTTAAAAAATCAAATAGAAACATATAAATGTATGTATGTTTCTTGAAATGAAATATTTGATTTTTTTTTTGTAAATATATTCCTCTTATTTCTAAGAACATTTAGGCCTAAACTTAGGCCTGGAATTGAAAAGTTCGGTAGCATCTATGCGGTTGGGAGCACAAAAAACTCTCCATTTTATTTTCCCATCCAGTCTTTGTGCCTATGATTACTTTTTTAACACGTTTGCTGGATGCACCAGGGATTTTAAAACAGCTCACTTTTCACTTAAATAACCCAGCATGGTATTATGTTCTTTGGCGGTTGGCAAAAATAACGGTGTGGTTAATTTCGTTTTTGATTTATTTTGGTGCGTGGTCGGAACGACCTTGGTTTGTTCTCAAGACTCATGGTTAGTTACCTAAATATATCCTACATTAAAGGCAATTATCCCAGCTGCAATTTATTTTCTTCGTGAAGGGTGATTGGTGACAATTATTCCCTCCTGTAGTTTTTGTATTCTGTTCTCTGTAACTTTTCCAGTTTGATGTGACGTAAAAAACATTAAATCACAGTATTATAGTATAGTATTGTAGTTATAGGAAGAGATAATACAAAAATAAAAAGTGGTATATACTGGGACGTAGCAGTGCGTCCCAGGCGTTTGAAAAATGGTAATTTTATTTTGCTATGTGTGCAAAAGAACTAAAATACCTATAATAATTTCACTGTAAACCAAAAGTTTGAGTCCACCCGTATGTTTACCGAAAACAGAAATCCTAGCATTTAAAGAAGAGTTCCAGCGGGCCAAGGAAATTTATTTTTAATAGGTTTAAAAGGACTCAAAAACATTTTTTTGTCGAAAGGTGTCTATAACGCAACTACGTATTGCTTTTTTAATAATCCTAGGCGTTGTAACTATTTGTGTTTGGATTATTTACAACGGATTATTGTTCAAGCAGTACTGCCCCGGTGTCTATCTGTGCGCCTGTATGCTTTTTTACGTCGAGCTACAGCCTAGACCGCTTGACGGATATTCCTTAAACTGCATACCTATGTATGTAGCATTTTAAAGAAAAACGATCGTTGAGGTTTTTTATTTCCTTTTAGCACGGCTCAAACTGGTACCTTACAAGTAGGTAATATGGTTTTTATTATTTACAAGCTGACCCGTCAAACTCCGTGCCGCCCCTTTTTTACTTGCGATTATAGGTACTATAAGGCAAGTTATGCATTCGTAAAAAAATCAAAAACATGGTTGTCTGTAAAGTCGGTTTACGGACGATAATTTTACGTGATAACCAGTTCACAAAACACTTCATGTGTATATGTATCTCTCCAACCACCTACCACCCAACCTACCTACAACCGCCCACCATTTTTTAATTTTTTTCACCCCTTGAACACCAACCTCCCACCTCCACATACAACCACAAACCAACAGCCCACCATTTTTGAAAATTTGTTCCTCCTCTACCACACAATAAAGCCAGCCCTTCCTAAAGACCACCACCAATCACCCACCCACTATTTTTGACAATTCCCCCATGCACCAAATTCAACCACCTACTCCACTTACAACCACCTGCTACTCACCCACCATTTTTGACAATTTTTTTCTCACCCCCACCCCCTCCCCAGTACAACTATTTTTGATAATTCCCTTCACTACACCCTAAACCCAAATCCAACCACCCATAACACCTACAACAACTTGCCACTCACCCAACACCGCCAATCACCCATCACACCTACAGCCACCAACCAACCACCAACCATTTTTGACAACTATTTGTGGGTCCCACAAGTCTGTCTGTATGTATGTCTGTCCGTGTGTCTGTCTGTCTGCATAGTTACCTATAGCCTAAACGGCTGGACCGATTTGCTTCAAACTTGGTACATAGTTTTATTATGACGTCCTACAGAGCAGTTTTTTTTAGCATTCCAGCTCTAAGACTAACGGTACCTGCCATACGATTTTTAGTGAAACATTAATTTTTCCCAAAAGCGGCTCTTACGATTTGGATAAAACTTTCTGAATAGTGTTTTCTGTGCAAACTGTATGTTTTGGTTTTAATAGATTTTTCAGGAAAAGTCTTATAACTGTACCTCCCATAGGACCGGTTTTTTAAAATCAGATTTTCTCGTTAACCACTTGACGTATTGTGATAAAGTTTTTAATGTAGAAGCCTTTTTAAAGACAAAAGAATATTAATTTTTAAGTTTTTTTTGGTTTTTCAAAAAACATTTAATACTTTTTTTATTTTTTGTTTTTTTTTCAAAAACGGTTCAAGCTATTTTTAAAATTTTATTTTTCTGATAAAAACTACAAAGTGCTAGAAGTTGGCATACTCAAAAAAAATTTGGAATATACATATTTTGGAAAATTTTTTCAAAAACAACTATTTTTTGATATGGCTTACTTCATTTTTTCCAAAAAACGTTTTAACTATTGATTTTTAAGTGATCATTAAAATTGCATACACTTAGGTTTTTTCCTGCTTTTTTTCCAAAAACTCAACCCCAAGAACACTGTCTCACATTAGAGCAAGTTTGTCCAACCCAGTCGTGCACTTTATTTTTTGAATATTTTCGAAATTTCCAAATTTTTCGTTTAACTATTTACAATGTAGGTACGCCTCAGCTAAACACGTATGTACAATAATAGGCTGGAGAAATCAAACTCTTCCAGTAAATTTATATCAGTTGAATTATCAAAAATTGACGCGTTTGATGTACCATCTACCATCTCTTACCACCAACCATCTTCTACAATCTACCGTCTTCCACAATCTTTTACCATTTTCTACCATCTACCATCTTCTAACCATTTACCACCTTTCACTATATACCATCGACCACCTGTTTTGTATTCCTTCTTGTTAGCACTCTTGAAAACCTTAAACTTCAGATTTTTTTACAACTCTTGGGGTTGTCAAGGAAACCCGCTTCGATCCTGGGAAAGTTCAAAGAACAACACTAATGTAAGGTTTCAAAAACCCAAAAACTTTTAAATAAACTTAAACCAAAAGTTTCCCTTAAATAAAATTCCACCCTCTTCTTAAACAATCCGGATTTAAGATCCAACCTTTATTTTATGAATAAAGGGGAACATTCAGGCAGACTGTTTATGGCTTAATTCATTTAATAAGTATAGTAATAATTGATGCATGAAGCCCAATTTGTAGATTTGACTTAAACTTTTCCTATAGCAGTCGTAGCACATGTAAGACCTCAACATTTGACTTATTTCTTAACATACCGGCAATTTTTCGACGTGATAACGTCTAATAAATCGGTTTGGAATATATGGGCAGCACGTATGAAATAAAATGCACGACTGGGTCGCACGAACTTGCTCTTAGTGGCTGCATATATGGATATTAAAAAAAATTTAAATAATTTCAAAAATTCTTTTATTTTTTAAATTAGTTTAAGAGTTTTCTCGGAAAAACAAAGTATGCAATAAAATTTCAAAGCTATACGTAAATCTAGGAAAATATTGAAAATCGTTCGATCAGTTTTTTTTTAAAAGGGTTATTTTTGAAAAACTTTTCCAAAAAATATTTTGAAATTTATTTGAGTATGCAAATATATGGCAATCTGTTTTTGAAAATTTTGAAATGCCATATTTTTAAAATTATTAATGACTTCCTGTGCCCAAAAATTTATTGAAATCGAATGTATAGTTTACGAGAAAATTTGATTTGAAAATATTGGTTCTATGAAAGGTACCGTTATAAAACAAATTTTGAAAAAACAATGTCTAACTTAAAGATAGACTACCGAAAATAGCATTCTGAAAGTTTTATCAAAATCGTTAGAGCCGTTTTTGAGAAAATCAATTTTTGTCTTACCGATTGTATGGCAGGTGCCGTTATTTTTGGGTCTAGACAAAAAATAAAAAATTTGTTCCGAGGGACGGCCAAATAAATCCTATATACCGAATTTGAAGAAAATCGGCCCATCCGTTCAGGCTCTAGAGGCGCGAACAGACATACAGACAGACAGACAGACAGACGGACGGAATTCCCAGACCCACTTTTTTCGACTTCGCCATCATCGTAATGTCATGTTTGATTGTTATCTCAAAAACAATTTTCTGCACGAATCCATAACTTGCCTTATAGTACCTATAATCGCAAGTAAATAAAATGCACGACTGGGTCGCATGAACTTGCTCTAATGTGTGACAGCGTTGTAGGAGCTTGAGATTTTGATAAAAATACATTTTTCAAAATTCTTAAATAAATACTTAAACTAATTTGAGCTGAAAAAAAAGTACGCCATTTTATTTCTTGGATAAATATAAATTTATGAGAATAAATTTATAAAAATCTGTGGAGCGGTTTTTGAGAAAAAAAGTTTTTTTGAAAAACTTTTTGAAAAAAATTTTCCAAAAAAATTCAAAACCGCCATTTCATAGGCATTTAGCAAATACATTTATTTATAATTTTTAGAAAAAAATTTAATAAGCAGTTTTCAAAATATTAATTTTTTAATTTTTTTTCTTAAAAATGCTTTTAAAAATACAAAAAAATGTTTTTCAAAAATATTGGTATGCAGTACAAATTGAGCTATCTACAACTATACATGTGTGAAATTTCGAAAGAATCGATTAAGTCGTTTTCGAGATAGTCGAAAGCAAAAAAAACGGACCTATGGAAAGTACCGTTCTTAGCCATATTTTTAAACTTTTTTTTCAGCCATATGATTGGTCGTACCTAAAAAGCAACACTGATTTTTTTAAATCGAAATCCTTAGAGCCGTTTTTGAGAAAAATAAGCATTAACGTAACGGTTATATGGCAGGTACCGTTATTTTTTTAGCTAAAAAAAAAATTTCAATTTCCCCTCTGTACAATACATACAAAACTCTATATACCAAGTTTGAAGCAATTCGGCCCACCCGTTTGGGCTGTAGGTCTCTATACATACAGACAGACAGACAGACAGACAGACAGACAGACAGACATACAGACGGAAAGAATTTGTAGACCATCTTTTTTCGTCTTCGCTATCATCGTAATGTCATGTTTTATTGCTATCTCAAAACTTTTTTTTTCGACGAATGCATAACTTGCCTTATAGTACCTATAATCGCAAGTAAAAATGTCACAGTCACAGTCACGTTACCTAGCTGCTTTGATAGCCTAGAAAGTCGATAAAGTGGGAGGGGAGAGTGTTGGGTGGTTGGTGATTGTAAGTGGTGGTGGATGTGGGAGGTGGTGAGGGGAGGGGGTAGTGTCGGGAAGAAGAAAAATTTTCTAAAAATGGTGGGTGGTTGTAGTTGGTGTGGGTGGTGAGGATAAAATTGTCAACAATAATGGGTGGTTCGTTGGTGGCTGAAGGTGGGATGAGTGTTTGGTGTTGCGGGGGATTTGGTATGGTTTGGTGGGGAAATTGTAAAATATGGTGGGTGGTTGGTTGGGG
Source organism: Platycheirus albimanus (assembly GCA_916050605.2). Lineage (NCBI taxonomy): Eukaryota > Metazoa > Arthropoda > Insecta > Diptera > Syrphidae > Platycheirus > Platycheirus albimanus. The sequence continues at coordinate 304,472,572 of OU696696.1, read as the reverse complement.
GTTGTAGGTGGGTTGGGTGGTCGGCAGTTCAGGTGGTGGGGATAGTTTATTTGATTGGGGGCGATGAAAAAATTCTCAAAAGTGGTGGGTGAGCTGAAGGTGTTTTTAAATGGAGTGGGTGGTTGGATTTGGGTTGGGAAAGAATGAGGAAAAAATTGTCAAAAATGGTAGATGGTTGATTGGTTGCTGTAGGTGGGATGGGTAGTTAGATTTGGGGGATGGGTGGGGGGATTATCAAAAATTGTTGGGTTTATATCCAACCTTAACCTTTATTGTATGAATAAAGTGGAATATTCTGACAGACTGGTTTAAGGCTTTGGTAATTCATTTAATAAGTATAGTAATAATTGATGCATAAAGCCCAATTTAAAAAATGCCAATTAAATAAATTGTTAACAAAGTTGGTACCTAACGCCTTGCATTCATTCATGGAATTTAATGTCAACCCATAAATGAAAAGTTCACCAGATAGTCCTCAAGCTTTTAGCCTGAACTGATCGTCAAGAGTCCTTTAAACTTCTTGTATTTCTCAATTAAATCTTTCAATCGTTATAAACAAATCACTTTATGTATAGTTAATTAAAATACCAAAAAAAAATTTTTACAGGAAAATTCTCCTTCTCTTTGCAGTTAGATAAAAATCAAAATGCCGGGAGGTAGTGGAGGTTACGATGAAGTTGCAGCTGCACGTCGTGGTCGTTTCCGTGTTACATCAGCATCCTCTGGTCCACCGGAAACTACGCTTGGACGATTTCGTTTGATGCCAGCGTGTGAGTATTGTATTCTTTTTTATCAATTAGAAACATATTTACATATTTGTATATAAAAAAAAATCCAATTTTGTATCTATAATAGCAATTCCCCTTGGTGGGAAAGAAGTGTCCAGAAGTATCTGGGAGTCTTCTGAAACCGTTCCAAGTCCCATTGATACAAAAATGGCACTTCTGAGAAAATAATTTCTCTTTGATTGCATGTCAGATTCCACAAGAAGCACAGACACACACAAAAATATGCATTGGTGAGTGTCGATTCGCATACAGCATAGCGGAAAGTGTTGCTAGAGTCTTTACATATTGACATATTGTTAAGTTCAAAACTGATAATAAAGGCGCCTAGCAATGAAATGCAATGAGCAAAAATTTCTGTAGCGCTAATCGGGCTGTGCAGTGTGCAGTATGTACCAGATTGACATTAGCAAAAATTGGAGAACAGGTGCGTGCGAATAGACACTTTGTCAATATTGAGCAGAAGCAGGTTTGCTTGTTCCCTTTGGTTTTCAGAATGAGTGGTTTCTGCTCGGTATTTTACTGGGATATGACGTTTGCTGTCAAACATTTCTTGTCTACTCACCAATTGCATCTTGTTTTATATACGTAGTTGTTTGCTAAGAAAGAAACTTAAGAGAAAATGAATTTATATTTTTTAGTAAACAAATTAATTGAAATCACACAAATAAAGAAAAATGCAACCCTGGGTTGTGAGTTGTTACAAATATACAATCGGCAGCCTTGATGTGTTTTTTGATAACTAGGTACTCTTGATGTTGTCAAGGAAAATTTGGTCGACCCTGGGTAAACTTAATTCAAAGAACAGAGCATGCATATATATTTTAACGAGTAAGAAAAAGGAATATTATAATGGATATCTAATTTCCGATAGATAGGGCTTTCCAAATTTTGGATTACGATAATTTCAGAAGCGTTCATAAATAGTGTCTCCTTAACTTTCCAATTTTACAACTTTGGAAACTTCCATCGTTAAGCTTAGTTATAAATAACCCTTTTTAATAATTCTATTATTTAATTATAAATTATAGTATAAAATATAAAAACCCCATAAAACGTGAACCTCGTTAATTCTATTTTTTTTTCTTACAGCCAACTATGGCGCTATTTCACCAATTCTTCAAAGAGGTCGTTTCGCAGTCATTCCTGAGGAACCTCATGGCTCACCAGCTCAGGGAACACCGCCACCTGACAGGGCAGAACGTTCCCCGTCACCTGAGTGGGATTTTGACATCGACCAGGTGAGTCTCTTGTAATACATATCTTTCTTAATTGAATAAGGTTGAAAGTGAAATAATCGATGATTGAAGCTAAACTCAACTCTAGATCACCAGAATTTTGTTTCCCTTTATAAATTATTAATATTTCCTTATAAGGTCATTAGGTCTCAATACCAACATATTTATAAAGTGTATATTCCAATAACAATGCACTTTTTATACAATTTTAATTGCCATTAAATTAACTACAAGTTTAGTTCCTTGTAGTCTAAAATTAACATCGACTGATTTCAAGCTTATAGGCCAAAAGAGAGAATTAAACTTCGGTCCACAAAAATACAAAACGAACACGAACAAAATATTTCAATTTTCAAATATGTTTTACCGAGGAAGGGTAAAGATATAGACCGCCAACTCTTACTCCTCTTGCCTTAAACACCCTCAAAATATTGTATTCACCACCGTATATGTATGTCTCTGCCTGTGCATTTTTTTTTTCGTGTATAGGTTTCCCATTTAAAATGCACGGGAGAGCTTAAGAGAGACATTACACATGCTCAAAATAAAATGCACACCAAGCTTGTCTGCGAAGAGAGAAACTATTAAGAGTTGGGGTTCTGTGTCTGTATGTTTGTGATCATAACAAGTAGGAGAAATCAAGATCAAGACAAACATTTTCATCTTGACGAGTATGTAATGTGTTTATCTTTTCACTCTTCTGTATAAATACGTATAGCTCTCTCCCACTTTACTTTTCTTGAAATTTGCAGATAAAGATATTGCAGAACAATGTAAATCCCCCATAAAGCTGATATTAGCTTTATGAAGTTACCCTGGGGTCGCCATAGCGCGTTTTTTTAATTACCTCAACTCGCCCTCAATACAAAATTCTCTGTTTTTTGAAACCTGGGGTCGCCCTGAAGTCACCCTGAACTCGATCTTGCTATTTAGCTAGGGCGAGTTGAGGTAACGAATCAGCTGTTGAATTGACTTTTGCTGTCAAGCATTTCTTGTGTTTTTTTCTTCTGTATTTGATTTTCAATGTCTTTTTTTCGATAAAACTAAATGAAATGCAAGTGAATGCATTTATTTTGATGAAAGTAAATACAAATCGAACAAATAAAGCAAAATGGAAACTTTTGATTTTGTGCGTTGTGAAAAATATACAATCAGCAGCCGTCATGCGTTTTTTGAGAACCGAAAAACCCAGGTTTTTTTGACAACTCTTGGAGTTGTCAAGAAAACCCAGGGCGACCCTGGGTAAAGTTCAACAAACAAAGCTATTATTTCCTAGATTTGTTCTTGAACGTTTTTAAATTATGACGCAGTGTCTGTCAACTTTCATTCTGTCATTGTATTTAAAATATATAGTACCTTGGAGGTTGCCTTTCACTGTGTTGCCCTCTAGTGCCTACTTCTTTTTGTACTAGATACAAGACCCTCAAGATGCTGGAAACATTTTTAGCGATAATTTACTTGAGATTATTAATAACATGGTAGCTTTAAAAGATGTTTCAACGACTTCTAATGAATGGTTCAACAATACACTTATGCAATTAAAATGCGAAAAAATTAGAAGGTATCAACAATTTATTCAAATGAACAACAATGAAACATGGAGCAGCTATTGCGAATGCAGGAACATTTATTAGACTGAAATAGTTAAAGCTAAAAACAATAATATTAAACAAAAAATTGCAAATGCAGTGGACCAAAAATCTATGTGGAGAGCCATTAAATCTCATGTTTTAAATGAAAAAGAGCAAATTATCAAAAATGTATATTTTGACAACATAAACATAACAAAGAATGATAAGATAGCTGAAAAGTTTAACGAATATTTTGTCAAAAGTGTATCTGAAATTAATGAGTCGATTCCAAATGTCCAATTCAGTCAAAAAATTTTGTTCAATAAATTGATTGTTTCGTTGGTTGTATACCATGTAGAGCCGTCTTCTTGGCACCAAAGGTCGTCCACCTCAATATCCTTCAATTCAGATGCGAAAAAGGCATTAATCATGGCTCTATAGCGTTCCCCATTGACTGTAACATTATGGTCAGCTTAATTTTTGAAGAAATATGGACTAATGATTCCGTCTGCCCTTAGAACACACCAAACAGCGACTTTGAGGATGTAACGGCTCCTCATCAATGACTTGTGATTACGATCTCTCCAAATACGACAATTTTGCTTTTTAACGTACCCATTCAATCAAAAGTGAGCTTCATCGCTGAACAAAATTTCTCTTGATACGTCGCACGAACCGAACCTTTTATTTTGGTAATAAATTTGCACTATTTGCAAACGTTGAACAAAATTTCTCTTGATACGTCGCACGAACCGAACCTTTTATTTTGGCAATAAATTTGCACTATTTGCAAACGTTGTTCAGGAGTAAGTCTATCATTTATGAAATGGCAAACTAAATTCAGCACAAACATAAATCAAGTGACAGCTATCAAAAAGACCAACTCTGAAAAAAGTATTGACAGATTGAAAACCACACGTCTAAAAAAAACACCCTTTATAAAGCTATTTGAAACAAAGTGTTGAAGCACTAGATGGCGACACAGTCAAACGCCATCTCCAGTGCACTATAAATTTTATATAGAATGTACATACCAAAGTTTATACAGCAAAGATTTCCTGGCGGTTAATTCTTGTGCCGACATTGAAAGAAGGAACTTTACACCTACTTTAAACCAATTTGGGTACTTACATATTATTTTTAAAAATTCAGAAGGTGATCTTGATTAATTGTTGGTGTATTTTTGTCTTGTACTAGCAAATTTATTTATGTCGAATTTACGATCTTTACCACACCTTCTTTGTCTTAATAAATTCTAACAACATCGCTCTTCAAAAAATCTTCACATATTCTCTTCGTAAACGAAGTCATGCGAGCGGTATCGGTATTCGTTCGGTTTCGGTTCAAGTCCATCTATGGAATTCCATTATCAAATTCTAGTACTCCAGTTCCAGACAATTCCGATTAATACAACAACAAATCCCCCTATAATTCCACTTCCAGCCAGCCCACAAAAAAACGAACGCATCCAGCGCAACCAGTATGAAAATAGCTGTCACAGCAATCGAAACTTATCGAAGAGCTAGAGTGATCGTTGTTTGTGTGTTTTTCGCGTATTGTTTGTTCGTGTAATAAAAAAAATTAAAAAAAAAATCTCACTCCAGAGAAAAATCCAATTGGATTTTTTGTTATAATTAAATCTAAAAGCCAAAACAGTGTTAATTGCACGAACAAAATATTATCCCCTAAAGTAGGTAGGTTCACATCTTCGATTTCGATCTAAGCTGACACTCTTGTGTCAGAAAAATTATTACAAAAAATATTAAATTCTTTGTTTTTCAAAAATCATCAATATCGTCAATCAGGTTTTAATCAAGCCTGCCATATTTTATTAAATAAAACAAAACACCGCGCATAATAGTGAATATTTTGAAAGAATTTTTTTATCGTGTGTGTCTCGTCCGAATCCGAAACAAATAAAAATCTGTCGATGGAAATGAAAACATCGCGAAAAAATGCAGCGTGAATAAATTCAATTTGCCACAAAAAAGAAAATTCTATCAAAAAAAAAAAGTTAAAAATGCGCTCTGTTCGAGGAAGAAAATTCTGAATTCTCCATTTTTGTAATAATCCAATTTATCAGCAAAAAATAAAATTATTGCTCGTTCGTGTTGCTTTTCTTTCTCCTTTCCTCGTTTTTTATTCTGTTTTTTTTTTTAGATAAGAAAATTTTTTGTGTGCCCAACAAGCGTGACTTGGTAGTAGTAACAAAAAAAAAAATAAGAAAGAAAAGTGTTGTGCAATATCAGCAATCGCCAAACGAAAAATTGCTCGGAAAATCCCCAAATAAAGGAAAAGCGAAGTCCATATCAACAAAATAAAGAGGCTGCTCAACAGCTGAGTAAATCGTGTTTTCTTGTTTTGCCAGTTTTTTTTTTCTTTCTGTTGTTTTTAATTTTATTTTGGTGTTTGTTATTCGTCGGATTCATTGTCTTTCGCGGTCTCTGTGTCTGCCACCTCTAAAAAGATTGTGACTGGTGAGTGGTGACGGTGACGGGACGGTGAGTGTGTTAATGGAATTTCCCTTCGATATTCAACAAAAGAAGCAACATCTATACATCATCCAAGCTCCAAATCATTCATTTATCCATTTCCATTGTGAAATTCAGTGAAAAGTGAAAAAAAAAGAAACAACATTCCAACATCAAAAGGAGAGGAGCAGGTGATTCTGGAGTTTTTGTTTTGTTTTCCTGGACGGAAAACGGAGTGTTCAAATATTTGTCGTGTTGCATCCGCCGTTATTTGTTCTATTTCTATTTGTTTGTGCAGTTTTTTGTTTTGATTGGAGTAGCTGAATCGCCCCACATAACAAAGTTGGATTCATCTCCATTCTTGCAGATGACCATCGGAGGGATTACCCAATTGTTGCTTTTAGGACTGTGGTAAGTAAGCACTGATGAATTTTTTATTAATTTTTGTTTTTGTATTATTTTAAACCTTTTCTGGTTGGTATACCTTTTTGACTGAAATTGTGTAGAAACCTTGCCATTTGTTTTAAATATGACGTTTGTTACAGTACAGATCACCATTTTGATTTAAAATGTTAAAAAGCAAGTAGTGTTTTGTCTTGCAACATCCAGTCAATACTATTGGTGCGTTCTTTTTCTAACCATAGTCAACAATATTGTTATGTCAAAATAAATTTGTTGAAGTGTCGTTGTTAGGATTTGTTGGGTTTTTTTTTTTGCAAACCATTTAGGAACGATACGTTGTTAGAATTTTTTAAACTGTCAACCGACCATTTTTAATTTTTTTTTTGTATAGAGGAACAAATTAAATTATTCTCCTTCGTCGCTCAAAATTGGCGAAAAATTCATTTTATTCTTTCTTGTTGATCACTCAAAGAAAAAAAAGACGTTCTTGCTGCTCAAATCGAGAATTTGTAATTTTTTTGATTTGAATTTTGATTAAGTCGTTTTAACATCGTGGTTCATACTCGGATCAAAATTAAAAAAAGATTTACCTACCCCACTTCGTGTTAGCAAAACTAATGATAAGAAGGTATCTCAAGAGTTAACCAACCGATTATCAAGGATTAAATATAGTTGATCCACGTATCAAAAATTTAAAAACGAGGTTCAGTGCCGAACCGCTATTGTACAACTTACTGGTATTAAGACTTTGAATTGCTTAAAACAAAATGTTCAATTTGACATTTCAACGTGGAACGCTGTTATGACGTTATATACATAGTTACTAATTTGGATTAAAGGAACGCCTTTCTGTTGACTTTTGTTAACAATATGTTTTGTTTTTTTTTATACTACACACGCGCTCAAGGGGTTTGTTATAGCCCTTTTAATGATAAGTCACAGCGCGAGCGATATGAAATTAGAGAGGAAGGGAAAGGAGGTGTCGATGAACATTGATCTTGAATGTTTGAAGATCAAAATGGCAAGGAAAAATTGTGCCAGGCAATTCATTCCACATTCGTGTTGTACGGCTAAAGAAAGAATCTCTATATTTCACGGTACGTACGAAATTGGGCTCAAGTGTAAACTGATGAGCGTTCCTAGCAAGACGAGTATTACGGGGGAAATGTTTAAGGCGTGGAACGCAGCTAGCTACCTCGAGTGAGCATTTTTTGTAAAAGAATCTGAAAAATAAGGAAAGGCATGAAACATTTCGACGATGTTTGAGTGATGGAAATGATTCCTTAATGCGTTCAATTTTAACGCTTTTTTCTGAACTCTGTCGAGCAGGTGAAGAAAAGTTTGAGAAGCACCTGCCCAGAGATGGGAGTTATACTCGAGTTTAGGGCGTATAAACGCTTTTGTAAATTGTAGCCAGATCAGAAGGGGTGAAAAACTTCTTGCATCTATTAAGAAAGCCTAAGCATCTTGCAGCATTCTTGGCAATCTCAAGTATATGATCATTCCAACGAAGATTGTCACTGATACACATACCGAGTACTGATAGCTTTTCGGCCTCCTCGATGCAAGTACCATTCATGGAGAATGGTATTGAGTTTTCGATAAACTCCACACGATTTCTAGTACCCCTGTTTACCCAGTACCCCCTGTTTACCCAGTACCCCTGTGCTGTTTAAATCGGAGTTTAACGAGCTTATCATACGATTTCGTTGTAATAACACGTCCGAAGGCGAAGGCCGTGAATTATCAAACGTATACGAAAAGCTGAGGGTTGAGTCGTCAGCAAAACAATTTAATGGATTAGAAGTCACAGACAAGAGATCATTTATAAAAATGAGAAAGAGAGTCGGAGACAGAACGGAGCCCTGGGGCACACCAGCATTTATTTTGTGGAGATCAGACTTGAAACCGTCTAATACAACTTGTATTGAACGGTCCAGAAGATAGCTTCTAATCCAACGAATAAGAGTATCATCGATACCAAATGCACGCATTTTCGATAAAAGAGCTTCATGCCAAACTCTATATGCCTTTGAAATATCAAGCGCAATAATCTTGCTTTCGCCAAAGCGATGCACAGATTTGTTCCACTGTTTGGTGAGATATGCCATCAGATCACCAGTGGAACGATTGCTGCGAAAGCCGTATTGCCGGTCATTTAAAAGCTCCCGATATTCGAGATATTTCTTGAGCTGACTATTTATCAGCGTTTCCATGACCTTGGAAAGAAGGGACGTAAGTGCAATTGGTCGGTAGGAGGAGGGGGAGGAGGAGTCACCTTTTTTTGGGACGGGCTGGACAAATGCTGTTTTCCATCTACTAGGAAAGATTCCTGAACGATAGGAGCGATGCAAAAGCTTACGCAGTGGTTTTGCCAGCGATGAAGAACACTTCTTCAGAAGAATAGGGGGTATACCATCCGGGCCAGCGGATTTGTGTATATCAAGATCTTGAAGTACTCTTGCTACTGTACGAGTGCGGAAAATATCTGTCCCATAGAAAAATTAACGTTCTCAAGTATAGGAGGAACATTGTTGCTTGCAGGCAACGTAGAACTTGCAGCAAAATGAGCTGCGAGCATATTCGCCTTCTCTGAAGAGCTGACAATTGGTTAATTGTCGACGATGAGTGTTGGAACTTATGATGACGTTGAGTTCTTGACGTTTTTTACAAATGACCAGAAGTTTTTACTGCCTTTGGGACATTGCAGAATTTTTTGCCGTAACTTCTGGTCATGTAAAAATTTCGTTTTGTGTATAACGGAGTTGCACGAGTTCCTAACTTGTTTGTGTTTCTTCCGATTTTCCTCAGTTGGTTTGGCTTTATAGGATGGGAAGCTTACTTGTTTCAACCTGATAGCTTCTTTACACTCTTCGGTAAACCAAGACTTTTCTTTTGGTTTGATACATTTTGTTCTGTGGGGGACAAAAGTTCTCATTCCAAAAAAATCACTTCTGTAATCATTTCAGCACTTGCATCAATGTCATTATCGAGGAAGCATAATGACCAGTTAAAGTTGAGAAAGAAATTGTTCAGACAGTCCCAGTTGGCTCTCTTGTATTGCCAAGCGGTCATAGTGGGATTTTTTCCTTTTTGGGGCTGTGCATAATATTTTGACGTTTTAGAGAGTTGTCGTTAAATGGAGAAAACAAAATATGTATTAGAAAAACCTATGATGGCACTAGTCAGCCACTTAATTGTCTCGTCTCGTTCTGCTGAAAAAGAACACATCCGATCCCAGTCGCGGATGCATCGCACAGAATGATGAATTCCTTGCTGAAGTCCGGGTCAAGCAATACACGCTTGTTTGATCTTCCGGGTTGAGCTTGAACGCCTTTCCTTTCTTCAAATTTCCGGTAAAAGGAGCAACAAGTGTGTTTCACGAATCTTTGATACAAACCTACCATGCCGGAAAATCGACGGACTTGGCGAGTTGTTGTTGGTAACGGGAAATTCGTGATTGCCTCAATCTTGTCGTGGTCGGCCCTCAAACAACCCTTCTCCACCTTAAACCCTAGGTAGTGAAGAGTCAAAACATTTTTACCGAGCTATCCTTTATTTTAGATCATATTAACGAGATTTCTGGTTTTAATAGCAATATTTTTCTGTTAGGCGACTTCAATTTGACCAAACATCATCTGGACCCCTTCAGAAGATTAGTCCTGTTTGAGAAGCATTCATAGGATGACAAACATTGGGAAAGACAACCAACCAAACGGTGGTAGCATTTTTCCAGCAGCACTGAAGAGAAAAAATACCGTGATCGTCTCTTATTTCCTTATTTTACTGTGTACAGATTTTTCCAAGCTCTTGATGAATGATATTTCATCCTCAATAAAGATTCTTGTGGGGCCTTTTAAAAAGTCGGCTACATCAATCTCTTCTAAATATTCTTTCAGCTTTCAAAACCACTTCCTTACAGACTCCTCAGTCACGATCGCCCTTCCTTTTGAGAGTCTATGTTGTGTTCTGAGAGAACTGTCTCTCAGGATGACGCTTTAGAAAGGCGTAGTACCACGTTTAACAGGGTAGGTGATCTTTGAATGGAGTGGTACGTTTGTCCTCACGAAGAATTTTTTGGACCATTTCCAAGAGGTTTGTGGGCTTCTGTGTAAAGCCACACTTGGCAAGGTCTGCGGGCCATTTCTTCGGCTAAAGTAAAGACAGTTTCTGGTCCTATTCTTCTTTGCTTCTCTACAACTGTGCCATGAGGATGCGGTCTTGTACTTGTAATGTACCTCGGGAAACCTGTAATTTCCGAAAGGAGTCCGTTTTAGATGATTTTCAAATAGTGGTGTCTTTGAGTTCAGGCTTTAAAAAAGAGTCAAAAGGACGCAAAGGATTCCCAAAAGCTCTGCTCTACAGATCTAAAGCGAGAGAGCAATCGTGTCGGTGCGTTTGTATGCTTGAATGTGTGTTAAAACGGTTGTATAGATACCTACGTGTTGCAAGCATTTAGTCATAAAATAAAGTTTGAAAGTAAGCAAAACTCGTGCTGGCTAGCTGAGTTTCTTACATATCATTCTCTCGTAGGTTATTTCTCTGAAGTTTCACTTCGGTCGCACATTTTCTTCTGTTGTATTTTTGTAATTATTTCATTCTTTTCTTGCGATACCTACTTTTCCAATAAAAGGCGGAGGTTCAGGCTCTTCCGTGTCATCTTCTTCCTCCTATTTTTCCTTATCCTCAGTCTTATAACTTTTTATATTATATTATTTTGTATTAATTGTTGTCGTTATTGAGAGTACATTGTATGGAAGACTTTGTAGGTAGCTAAACCAACCAAGGCCGAGTGCTTCCGACGCTTTAGGGAGTTTTTCGTTAAATCGAGTGACGTTACATGGAGTTTACACTGTATTATTAAATTATTATTATTAAGCTATTCTTGGCTACTTACAATATCTTCCTATTTATTACATAACCTACCTTTTTGCTGCTGTTGCATTTAAGCTTCAAATTGCTCAACAACTTTATTCATTCCGTTCCGGATTAAAACAAAAATTCTGTGATGGACAGATAAACAAACAGCCAGGCCTGTTGTCGTTTTATTTTTGTCTAATCATATCAGATTGCAAAATAAATAAATACCTTAAAAAAACGCTATTTTGAATAAAAATAAAGATATGTACCTAGACCTACATTATGTGGAATATTAAATGAAGTGCGTGTGCAAAGTTTTTTTTTATTGTTATAAATAGGCATACAACGTTGGGGTGATGGCACACCCTTAACTTTTCGCTTAGGTACCTACCTCCTATTAATGGAAGTTTTTATTCATTTTTTATTTTTAATGAAGTATTTTTTATTGGAAATGTAGGTATGTAGGTAAAATAGGTAATTTAGGTGAGCTATGAAAAAGAACACAATCTTCTATACCTACCTATATAAACATAAGCGAGAGCCACAGTACGTTTGCAACAAACTGTTGAACACCCTATTCCCTATTTTATTGTATGTTTTTGCGTTCGCCCCCCCCCCCCGCAACCAGGCGCTGCCCAGTTCCCAAAACAAAATTCTTCTTTAGCAGACAGGAAAAAATACAATTTTGTGTGCCCGATCTTTAATAACTGCTAGCGCCATAAAAGAAAGCGTGAGCCAAGCCCAACGCTGAGACAAAAAAGGCATAACTTGAATTTTTAAAAAATTAAATATATAATGTAAAATGCTACGTAACGAAGGCAAGTGCATCTTATTCTTATTTCAAAACTGCGACCGATAGTTAGAAAACATTAAAACATCAATGCATATTCAACGGAAACGACCCTTAAAAGTGGGAGTGTAAACCATATTTGAAACAGCTTTGACCGTTAATCAATTTTTAGGAATATGTATAATACTACAGTACCTAGTTTTTTATAATACTCGAGTAGTTTTTTAATGATCTTACTCGAATATAGGTATTTTATAAAAATAACGCCCTTAAAAATGGGCGTACTGAAAAAATGTACAAAGAAAAAAAATAGATATATTTTTCAAATAACCTTAAGTTTTTAAAACTACGTTTTTCGTTCTTTCATGAAAAGTGTGCGTTAGCCACGCCCAAAATTCAAAAATTTCTTTTTATACTTGTGTATTTCACCGGTTCAAAAACTTAGCCTTATACGGACGGACGGATATCACTTTATTGACGTTGATTTGGGGAGCATTTTTTCTACCAAAAAAAAAAAATTAAAAAAAATAGTTGCACGCTTATTACTTATGTATTTGCTTATAACTTATTTGCGGTAACTTTAATTTATTTTACTCACAGAAGTAGTTTTCAATGAACATATGATTTTCGTTTACGGTATTTGGAAAAATCGTTTTTCTGGTCGTGTTCGATTTTCTTCCGGTTCTTATCTGTCAGTTTTTCTTTCTTTGATCAACTCTAACCTCAATTATTGGTTTTTGTTCGAAAGAATTTTTTTATGATGACCTTTCCAATGATTGCTTTAACAAATTTGTCATTGTACGTATATAAATTGCGTTTTTTTAGACGTGGTTGTCAAGAAGAAATAAAACGCATATAATTTAATGATCTGGCCAAGAATTAAGCTTTATTATAAAGATAAGGATTTGTAAATTCATATATCTTTATATGTCAATTTGTTACCGAGATAAAAAATAAAAAATAAATTATTGGCACAACAGCTCCAAGCGGGGCCGGGGCCTGACTTAGGTACACTCTCAACCATTCCTGTGTGTGCATTGATATTCTGCAGGAATGGAAGGGACCTACAATTTACCGCCAAATCCGAACGGCTAGCAGAGAAGCACTTTGCATGACATTAATTACTCTTGGAGGATTTGTCACTTCCTCGCAAGAGGCAGTGCCCCGGAAAAAAAAACTTAAGGTGGCAACGTCAGGGATCGAACCCTGAACCTTCAACGTAGCAGTCCGACACACTAACCACTACGCCACGGGGTACTACACCGAGATATGGCGCCTCAAAAAACAGATAATTTTTCAAAATTCGCTAAAAAATGCCAACAAAAACGGCGAATTCGACCTTATTTTTTCGGAAATACCCAAATAATCATTTTTTTTTCATAATTATGGTTTCTCGTTAAAATTAAAAACATTCTACACCCCTCAACCCACCCCCGCTTACGCAGCAGGTGTCAGGCCATACACATTATCATTGTCATCCGGACGTAATTTTAATTTATTATTTTGTTCTTGGTACAGTGGGCGGGTAGAAAGAGGTGGGAAGTTTGTGAAACTGTGAGATGTTGCTTAGGAATAGTTAATTAACATTTGAGGAAGTTTTGGACCACGACTGCCTTGTGGGAAAAAAAGGAGGGAGAAATGCAAAATGTTCGACCTTGCTCCGGTTTACCCTCAATAACTTTTTTTCTTAACGTCCTACGACGAAAGTATGCCGGACCTTATTTGTAGAGCGTTAAATTTAATACAGTCTAAATACCTAGGCTAAAAGTTTTTGTATGTCAATTCTATACCAAGATATGGAAAAAGAGAAGGAAGGGGGAACTGCAAAATGTTCGACCTTGCTCTGGTTTTCCCTGAATAACTTTTTTTCCTTAAGTACTACTGCAAAACCTAACTCTACATTATTTGAAGAGCGTTAAATTTCCCACAATTTTAATGGTTCGAAAATTGTTGTATGCCAATTCGTAACGAAAGCATGGTGTTTCCAAAACAGCAATGTCAAGAAAATGCAGAATTCCACTATATTTTCCACTATATATTTTACCCTAATAATCATTAAATGAAAAATGACCTGTTTTTTGAAGCATAACAAATTGACTTACAAAGATGTTTGTATTAACAAAATTGTAGGAAATTGTATGCTGTACAAAAAAGTAGAATAGGTATGTTTTGCCACAGGAAAACAAGTTATTGAGGGAAAACCGGAGCACGTCGAACAATTTGCAGTTCCCCCTCCCTCTTTTAGCACAGGGCACTCGAGGTCAAAAACTTATCAAAATGTGTGTTATCTATCCCTTTCATTCATTAACTTTTGACTTTTTTTCACCTAAACCCACTTTTTCCGACCTGTCAACTGGACTATATAGCAAATACTATCACTTGATAATTTTGCTAGTTAGCCACACCCGGCAAAACAACGCATTAACTCATTTCAAATTATAGGTGAAGAAGGAAGAGATGGAAGGCAGTAAAGAACATGCTGAGAATTGTCATAATCTATACCTACACATAAATAAAAATGAAGTGTCTGTTTGTAGTTTCAAAATATCAGTTTTTTACTAAATTGTAATCTCGGAAACGGCTAAACCGATTATGACGGGATTTTCACTGGCGGATAGTTGATAAGCCGAAATAATTTAAAATCACCCAGTATCTATACACATACATACATTACTAAATGCATAGAAAGAATTATTATTTTCAATACATTGATGAACCTTGGCGGAACGAAGTTCGCTGGTCAGCTAGTTGAAAATAATACTGGTACGAGAGCTCTACATTATACGATTTCAAGTAGTTACAAATATTCAAGTGAGGAAAAAAGAAAACGAATTTTGTTTCTACACGTTAGCTGCACCCGCAGCGCTCTTAGCGGCAAAATAAGACAATACTAAAAAATCCTAAGTGATAATACTACAGGTTCTATTTACACTGTTTCAATGAACAGATGATTTTTGTTTACGGTATTTGGAACAGATATATAAATTGGCTTTACGTGAACACCTGGCAGTGAGCCCTAATTTCACGGTGGACCTATCCACATTACAGTCACCTAGAAATCCTGGTGAAAGGATTTTAGAGTTTACACTCCATTAGTGAATCATGTATAGGCATGATCACTTTTCTAAAGTTGAGAAGTTTGAAGTTGAGATAAATCCTACCTCATACATATGCACTTAATATACTTACTAACCTTGGCAAAAAACTTAACAACTTCTATCTAGTTTCAACTCACAGCCCCCACGATGCTGCCAAAAGGCGCCATTTCCCAGTGCTACAGAACCTCCTTTCAAGGAGGTGGGCCTCTGTAACCCCGTGGTAGCTTTTCTTTACGTAGCTTACACGCTTGAGCAGCCAAATAATGACAACTACTTGAGGTTTGGTCCTACAACCAGGGCCCTCCATCCCCAGGTAATATGCGTCAAGCTAACAGACCGAGAAGGCTGCTAACCCGCTGACATATAACCATAAAGCCTTTTTCTCTTAGCCGTATACAGCATTCCACTGCATACATACCAGTAAGGAACAATATAAGAATAGACAAGGAAATACAGCTGCAATTATAATCTCGTAAAAATTTACAACAATTTCCCTCTAATTTATATTGCTCCCGGGAGACCACTTGGAGGTTGAAAATAGGCACATCCATGCTTCCATAAGTTCCAAACTTTTATCACAGAGCCACCTTTTCGCCCACAACATCCGGGTAAATCGGACAATGGTTGAGTGTGGTTGGACAAAAGCCATAACAATTTTTCCGACACTGCTAAGCCTGACAGACCCGCCAGTGAAACACCTTGAGAATGCCAGAACAGAGAGATGTTGCCGAATACTTTTGTTATTTAGATTTGCGTTCAAAAAGCTTATGGAAGACATGGTTCCTCCCCTGGTATTTGAAACAATCGTTTTACTGGTTGTGTTCGATTTCCTTTCTGTTCTTGATTGATTGAATTTAATGAATACTTAATAATTAAATAGCGAGTGAGGCCACAGGACGACCCCAGGTTTAAAAAACAGGAATATTCGTGACTTCAGGGTTCAACGAACTTGTCTGGGTTTTACTGAACAACTTAAACGTAAAATAGTCTGGAATGGGCTGAGACCAAATAAAGCTATTATTGAAGCACCAATCAGTGCTAATGAGTTTTATAATTTGATATTCAAAATTCTAACGGTGGTATGCATCGATTATTATTACCTAACTTAAAAAAAATTACGATCGCTCGTAAAACATGAGTATTGACGACCAATCTTGGGCTGAGATTAGAAAAGTTCAACTTACGTAAGCTAGGTACTTACGGAAATAACTCCTTAAGAAATTACTAGTGTAAACGGCTCTGTAAGTTACTTACAGTAATTTTTTTCAACTTACGTAAACTGTTAGTTGAAATTGAAACTTACAAGAAGTGTAAACTCGTTTTTTCACACTTACGGAATTCTTACGGCTTTTACACCTGGCAGTGATAAGTTGAGTTGTAAGAATTTCTTATTGTAAGTTCATTTATACTGTAAACCTTTCTGTAAGTCACTTCTGTAAGACTTACGTAAATGGTAAGTAACATGTACGTACGTGTGTAATCTTAGCCTTAAGTTACGAGCGACATCTTCGAAAAATATCCAAAATCATTAGACGGTGAATAGCACTCTTCGGACTCTAGTTAAGAGGATAGTAATATTTTCAAACTTGCTTGACGGAGAAGCTTACGTAAGTAAAACTTACACTGTGTAATCACAGCCTTCAGTAGGAAATTTATTTTTGTCCGTGGCTTAGTAAAGAACAAGTTCACAGAGTTAATTCAAAAACTTATTTTCTTTTCTTTTTGTTGAAAAAATCTGCATTCCCGAACTCTTGTCCTCAAAAAAATCTTAAGTTCAAAGGTAATGTACGGTCGATTCGTGTCATTTTATTTTTCAACGAACTTGCATTGCTTTCAACAGAATTGCTAGCATCAACAGTTTTTGCCTGACAGACACAAAGGGTACCGTGTCGTTTCGTTTGTCAAAAAAGAAGCAATATAATAAAAGCAAATATATATTTTATTTACGAGCGATTTCAATGCAAACTGAATCAATAAAAAAGAGGGCATAAATATAGGAAACGATATATTATCTGGTATGGTTCCTTATATCGCTTAAAAAATCGCGTTCCCGCATCATACTGATGTCATGCACGACTTGAGTACACTTCCTCTCCCATCAGAGTTATTGGAGCGCAACACAACAAAACAAAGCAAAGTACCTATATGTAATTATAATTATATATTAAACCCAATATAAATCTATGTTAAACAACAATACAACAACACGATTTTATTGTTAATAAAAAAAATTAATTACAATAAAAAAATACAGCTTTGTTAAATTTCTGTCCTTTTTTCCTTTTGTATACGAAAAAATTAAGTTGTCAATGTGATATGCTGCCAGACTGTGGCATTCTCTGCTGTCAAAGTATCCAATCTGGTCTTCAATTCTTCTATGGTTTCGAGTACCTTGGCAAACTTTCCTTCATAAAATTGAACAATAGTTTTGATTTCGCTGCGTAGTTCTTCGACTTCTTCCATCGCACTTGATGGTTTCTTTTTCATCGGAGTAGGATTGTCATCTGATGGGACAGATCGGTACATGCACTTGATTCCTTCGATATATTCTCCAGGAAATAGTGAGTCAAACTCATCCGCACTATAAGCAATCTGGTTGGGTTTGATTAATATATCCATCATCAAGCGAAGATGATAGCAGTTCCAGTTGTTTGCGTGGAAATAGAAGTTTGTGATGTTTTCCAAACGACCAAATTTTTTTGGATCTATTTGTTTGATTGAATTATTGGAAATGTTTAAAAAATTAAGCTGCAAAATTGTTCCTTTTTGTCCAAGAATTGATTCGGGGAATTCTTTCAATCCGGTATTGCTCAAATCAAGCTTTTGCAATGACTTCACTCCCCAAGGATCGGGTACAGATTCGAGTTTTGGATTTTCTGATAAGTCTAGATGATTGAGCTTCTCGGCACGTGTCAGTGAGGCTATCTGTTGCAAAGAATTATTTCTCAAATCTAATCTCTGAAGAGATTCTGGTCGGGAGAAATATAATTCGAGGATCCGGTTTCCATTCAGGAGAGCGAAATTGACACGTCCGTATATATTCAATTGGCGTAGTGAACATGAATCAGCATAAAAATGAGACGCATCAACGTTCAAGATCAAACTTCGAAGTGGCTTATTCCGCGATATGTCCAAGTTCATGATGTGTTCTAAGCCCTTAAAGGCATTATCAGAGATATTATGAATACGGTTGTCCTTCAAATCGATCGATAAGAGCTCTGGGCTTTTGGTAAATAAATTGTCTTGAATGAACTTGATCTTATTATCTGCCAAAATGACGACCTCTAAGCTTCGGAGATCGTCGAACAAGCCATCGGGTAAAATCGATATTCGATTACCCATCATGGACAAATACTTGAGCTGAGTTAGTCCCTTGAAGCTCTCGCTAAATAAAGTCCGAATTTTGTTATTATCAAGCCACAAAAACTGCATGTTCAGAGCATAACTAAATACCAGCTCATCGATCTTCATCAGTGCATTGTTCGAGAGGAAAACCACTTTTAAATCCACAGCCCAAAGAAAGTTTTCCCAAGTCATATGACTGATTGAACAGTTTCTCATATCCAATTCTGTCAAATTCGTAAATGTCAAAAACAAATTGAGTGGAAAGTTCGCAAAAGTTGAATTTTCGAAAAGAATTGACGTTTGCTGATTAGCGTTATCTGGCTCAAAAGAGACAACCTCTTGCGGTGAGGGGAAGTTCATTCCATGACATATTGTGTTGGAACAATATGTTTTGTCAACTTGTATTTCAATAATTGAATCGATCTGACAGTTCGATATCGAAACAATTGTCAAAATCAATACCGAAACTAATAACATTTTTCGAAGTTATTCCGAGTTAAAAAAAAAATTATCAAAATTTCTAAAACCACGTTCTCGCCGCGACGAATAACACAAAATAACTGAGCCTGTGGGATGGGAAGCTTTTTAATTGCGTTTCGTTTCAGCTAGCAAAATATAATATGTACAAGTATGTACATTTCAGACAACAAATAAAATTTAAAAAAAAAAACAAATATAATTGACCTCTCTCTTTAGAATGCAAAATAAAAAAAAATATATTAGTATTATTATTTAAAAAAAAAAACAGCTTCAGTCAGATAATGTCAGAGATCTATATTTGATTAGACACGCGGTGCGGTGCTCTTTTGTATTCGGATGATGAGATTTTCATTTTTTTGTTTAAAAAGCTACGTACAGCTTTGGAGAGTTGTGAATTGTTGCTAAAAAAAAACATTAGTCATTGTAAATATCACGGTTTTTCAGAATTATTACAAAAATATTCTTCCAGAGCACATAGGATGATGATGATAATGGGTAGTGATGACAACATTAGTTGTCATGCTTTCCTGGTGTGTCATGTCATCTGTAACTAATGAGCATAAGTATTTAGTTGATGAACGTGAACGAGGTTGGGTTGAGTGAGTTTGCTAAACTAATGAAATTCTTGAGTTGTCTGAGACCTTACTTTTTTTTTTTACTTTTTATACTTATAAGTAGAAGTGGTATTGTCTTTGGACAAGTCGCGTCATCTTTTGGCAGTTGTATTATATCGGCGATCAGCAAATTTCTTGATCACTAACTTATGAATAAAGTGAAATATTCTTGGACAGTCTTAAGAAATCTTTACAAAACATTAGGTATCTAACTTTGCTTTTTGAATTTTATCCTGGATTTACTTAGGTTGCTCTGACAACCTAAAGAGTGGGTCGAATCCCAAACAAAAAAAAACTTGAGGGCTGCTGATAGTGTATTTGTCACAACCCAAAGCATGCGTACACAGTTTCCATTTTGTTTAAATTTTTTTTTTTTTTTTTTGAGAAACTTCATGTTACATACTTATTATTATTATTATATTATTATTATTATGTTTTATTTTTAATGTTTTTGATTTAGAATACGGACTTGGCAATTCTGCCGTCTGTCGGATATGACATTTTTTTAATAAATTAATAATATGATAATAAAGATTAGGTTACAAAATATTTTGCGTTTAAAGAATAAACTTGAAAACAAGCATAATAAAAAATAAGTTAATGTTACAGATTGATTGGGATTATTAAATTTTTCAAAAATATTACAGTTTGGATGATAATGACATTAAGATTATTCGGACGAAATAAACATGATTTTTAAAAAAACGATAGTAATGAACATAAAATAAATATTTATTTATAAAAAACATGGTTGTCTGTAAAGTCGGTTTACGGACGATAATTTTACGTGATAACCAGTTCACAAAACACTTCATGTGTTTAGGTATCTCTGAAACCACCAACCACCCAACCTGCCTACAACCACCCACCATTCTTTAATTTTTTTCACCCCTTGAACACCAACCTCCCGCCACATACATCAACAAACCAACAGCCCACCATTTTTGAACATTTTTTCCTCCTCCCCCACACAGTAAATCTACCCTTCCTAACCACTACCAATCACCCACACCAACTACACCCAACCACCCACCAATTTTGACAATTTTTTCCTCACCCCCACCCCCTCCCCAGTACAACTATTTTTGACAATTCCCTTCACTATACCCTCAACACAAATCCAACCACCCATAACACCTACAACAACTTGCCACTCACCCAACACCGCCAACCACCCATTACACCTACAGCCATCAACCAACCACCAACCATTTTTGACAATTATTTTTCCCTCACCCCCTCCCAACACCAAATCCCCTCTATATCCAACCACCTACCCCACCTGCCACCACCTTCCACTCACCCACCTTTTTTGAAAACTTTTTCCACCAAACACCCATCCCACCAAGGAACCACCCATTAGCTTTGACAATATTTATCTCACCACCCAAACCAGCTACAACCACCCACCATTTTTGACAATTTTTCTTCTTCCGTTATTTGAATTTTGGCTAAAATTATGGACGACTCGTATGAGAGCTACATTTACTTTCGTCAAAAAATCTCTGTTTGTAATCCTAATAAGAAGTTTAATCAAAACCGCAAGAGTCATTTCTGAGGAAATCTTAAAACCATTACTTCAAAGGCACCAAGTAGAGCTGGAATAAAAGAATTAAAAAAACCTCGACAAACGTTTTTCTTTAAACTAAATATTGAACTTATTCGAGTTCTCCAATTGTTGAAAAACTCAAAACCAACCAAAATGAAACAAAACAGACAACTCTAGACGTTAATAGAACAACATTAATGATGTTTATTTAAAGAGCAAACTAGATAGAAGAAGAATACATTTCATACAAAAAAAAAAAATTGGTTGTCTGTAAAGTCGGTTTACGGACGATAGTTTTACGTGATAACCGGTTCACAAAACAGTTCATATGCAGGTAGTATCCCTACAACCACCAACCACAAGCCCCACCTACAACTAACCACCATTTTTGATTTTTTTTTTCTCACACCTTCCCCTCAAACATCAGCCTCCCACCCCCACATACAACCAACAGCCCACCATTTTTGACAGTTTTTGAAATTTTTTTCTTCCCACCCCCACACAATAAATCTCCCTTCCTTACCACCACCAACCAGTCACCCACTATTTTTGAAAATTCCTTCCCAAACACCAAATCTTCCCTCAAATCCAACCTACTCCTCTACCATTTTTGACAATTTTTTCCTCGTCCCCCACACACTAAATACCCCCCCCCCCCCCCAACCACCACCAGCAATCACCTACCCCAACTATTTTTGACATTTCCTTCACCACACAAAATCCTCCAAAATCTGACCACCCATTACACCTACAACAACTTGCCACTCACCCAACACCGCCAACCACCCATCACACCTACAGCCACCAACCAACCACCAACCATTTTTGACAATTTTTTCCTCAACCCCATCCCAACACCAAATCCCCCAAATCCAACCACCTACCCCACCTGCCACCACCTTCCACTCACCCACCATTTTTGACAACTTTTTCATCGCACCCCATCAAATCAACCATCCCCACCACCAAAACTGCCAACCAATCAATTCACCTACAACCGCCAACCAACCACCCACCATATTTGCCAATTCACCGCCCCCCTCACCCAATCATACCAAACTCCAAGCACCCATCCCACCTACAGCCACCAAGGAACCACCCATTAGTTTTGACAATTTTTGACTCATCACTAAAACTAGCTACAACCACCCACCATTTTTGACAATTTTTCTTTTTCCCGACACTACCAACCAACCACCCAAGACCCTCCACTCCCACTTTAACGACTTTTTAGGCTATCAAAGCAGCTAGGTAACGTCAGTGTGACTGTGACTGTGACATTTTTTCGTGCGTGCTGCCCATATATTCCAAACCGATTTATTAGACGTTATCACGTCAAAAAACATGACTTCTAAATACAAATTACACGGCAAAAGTTAGAATTAATAGAGCTTGGTACAATGGCTCGAACCCACAACTCTAGGTTAGCAACCAGGCAACCACCATTAAATTTATTAAAACAGACAAAAACATATTGAAAAACAAGGGCAATAATAAACATAAGCGAGACCTACAGTACGTTTGCAACGAACTGTTGGATACCCTATTCCCCATATTTTTGTATGTGCATGCGTCTGCCTCCCGCAAACAGCCGATGTTTCAGAAACAAAATTCTTCTTTAGCAGACAGAAAAAAATTCAATAACATTAATTTTATGCGGTGTGATGTTCAATTAGTGCTGGCGCAATAAAAAAAGGAGTGCGCCACGCCCAAAGTTAAAACGTTTTATTGCCAAGGCAATTGTTATGAGCTCAGTGACATTCAATTTTATTCTTGCAGATCGATTTGAACAAAACAAGACAAAACTTAAATTTTTAAAAATTAGATTTGGAATGGAAATAGCGATTATGGGTGTTTTTAACAATTCTTGGACCACACTTTGCTACGTAACCAAGGAATATAAATCCCAGTGGTATAAGTTTTCTTAACGCCTCTTATAAAATATTTACTGTAATTCTGCAACGACGACTTAGCTCCTGGATTGATGAAAATCATTTAATTAAGGAATTTCAAGCTGGATTTAGGCCCGGATACTCCACCATAGATCACATCTTTGTGCTAAAAAGCGTGGCTGAAAAGTTTCTTCATAATGGAAAAAAATTGTTTTGCTTTTTTGTTGATTTTAAGTCAGCATTCGATGCGATTGACAGACAGGCCTTAATTTACAAGCTATATGGATTAGGGATGTCAAAAAAGTTTGGGTGAGTGCTACATAACCTTTACGGAGATACTAAAGCAGCAGTGTGGAATGGAGAGGAAATGACTGAATGGTTTCAAACTGAATCAGGAGTACGTCAGGGATGCGCTTTGAGTCCTCTTCTGTTCGCTCTTTACATCGAAGACCTTACACGGAAAGAATTTTTAGATCAGATCAAGAAAAATGAGCTGCAAATCACGAAAATCTTATGCAGTTTCTCACCCTAGCTCGGGGTTTTGTAAATTACGACACTATTGATATTGACTTGATATTGACACTCAAAAATAGCAAATTATCACTTTTTTGGGTCAATAATTCGATCCTGAGAAATAAAACATTGCCATCGCGAATCGAAAATTGATCCAAATTTGTATCAATTATATATTTACTCGATTGTAAATTGCAAAAAGCGAGTCGTAGATTTCTATCTTTTTGTTTTGAATCAAAAATATGTTTTTGAAAAAATGAGTGGTAAAGTCGTAAATTGCAACCCCATTTTACTCAATTTGTAACAAATTATATTGCTTTGAGAGGAGCAACGTTTTCTATTTATTGAAAAGCATTTATTATTTTTTATTGAAAAATGCAACTTTTACTTACTTGGCTGATTCTAGGAATCGAACTCGAGACCCTCTGCATACCAACCTAGCACACATCTACTAGGCCATGGTGATGCATCCAAGTCGGATATCAAAATTAATAATAAGAAGCAACCTGAATATGAGTTACATTTTAGGGGTGTTTTGAATTAAGATTATGTTTTATTGGCGAGAAAAATATAGTCGTCTTATTTTGGACGTCTAACCTCTAATGTACAATTTTTTGTGATGATCATTTAAATAAAGGTAAGAAATTGTATATAATGTGTAGTTGAAATTCAACCTTGTTCTCCCTATGTACATAATAGAACTACAAAAAGGCATTATTGGAGACACAAGCGGGGCCAGGGCCTAATGACTTATATTCTGAACGATTCCTGTATGTGCGTTGATATTCTGGTGGAATATCATTTCCCGCTGAATCCGAATGGCTTACAAAGATCCACTTTTAATATTAACCAGATTTATTTTTCGAGGATTTTACATTTCCTCAAAAGAGACAGTACCAAAAAAACAGATTATTATTAGTTGGAGACAGGGATCGAACTCCGGACCTTCGACGTAGCCGTCAGACACACTTGGGTTGATTTTAATACTCAGTGATTGTAAATCACGAAAATTTTTTAGCAAATCCAGATTGGTAAAAAGTATAAACGGAATTATTCCCTTGAAGTAGTAAATTGCGACAAAAAGGTTGTAATTTACTTTGAAGGGCACAAGCTCGAATTATAACTTTTAATTGTAAATCTCAACTTAGGAATTATTGTAATTTGCGATGAATTGAAAGTTAAATTGCCATATTTTTCTATCAGTTTCGAATCAAAGCGCCGTGATTTACAAAAAAAAAACATGTTTTGTAAATTGCAACTGAATATTTCGCAATTGGTGATTTTTCAATTCTTTCCGTGATGTTTGATTGAAATCCGATTGTTTTTCCAAACTCAACCAATACCTTCAATTGCCCTGCAGAGCAAGTTTAAATATTGATATATGACGTAGGTAGGTAGGAGACTTATTATTTAACCACTTCATTGACACCTTAATTTAAAAATTCAATTCTTTTTTTTTTTGTCGTGAAAAATCTTCTTGCAAATAAATGTTTCGTCTCAAAAAATAAACAACTACCGACGTTGTTTACATTAAATCTTAAAAATTTCCATTGATCGCTCGTCACATTATTTATCATTTCACTTTGATTAAGACACCAAGATTACCAGATCCATGCGGATTAATGACCACATACAAGTCAAGTGAGTCTAGTTGGTGATAATTTAAAATAACGTTTTCCATTAAAGTTCGATTTCAATATCGAACCGAAAAGCTAAAAAAAAAAAAAAAGTTCATTTCGGTTGCGAAAAGGCAAAAGTTCTTGGCTGCAAAATGTCAAGAATCTGTGTTACGTGGTTCTGTTTCACACCACTTTATTGCGCACCTATGTATATGAATGGAGAGTTAAGAGACACAAGGCCACATGGCACGCACAACGCACATAGGTACAATAAAACAGAAATCAATTCGACTAGCTATCTAATAGTAATCATTATTTATCGATTTTAAAGATAGTAAGAGATTTGTTATTTGTCAAGCTGTTATCGCTGGTGACAGCTTGGTTAGATAAAAAAAAGATTTCAAATGCCGGGGCATTTAAGTTGAAGGAAAGATTAACTCGATGACATAAGATAATTTTAGACTTTTGTATTGGTGAACAGGGTGTCGCTAAACAAAAAATGTTAGAAAGTTTATAAATAGAATCACATACAATGAGTTACAAAAAAAGTGGCGCACTTTTAAATTTTACAATATTTTTAAGTGATTTAAAAACAACTTTTTGTTTTAAAACAGTTCTGTTAATTAACATACAACAAGTAATTCATCTAGAAAAATAAAAAAAAAGAAAACTGGAAGAATTGAGAAACAAAATACAAATTAAAGAAAATGTACAAAGCTTCAAAAACTAACATCCGACGCTTTTATTTTTATTTTATTTTTCAACGAGTTCTCGTTCCTTTAAAAGTGGGTATTGCCTCCGCGAACATCAATCAAAGCTTTAATTCGACGGGGAATACCTTGGATTAGGTTTCTTACCACCATGTCGTCCAAATTATCGCACTTTTCTAGCAATGCAGATTTCAGTGCACGGAGTGTCTTTGGTTCTAATCCTTCTACCAAGCTTGTCCCAAACATGTTCAATAGCATAAATGTCCGGGCTCATCGAAGGCCAATCTATAACCGCGATTTCCAAATAATCCATAACACACCTGCCGACAATAAGATGTTTTTACCAATAAATGGTGCGAATAGAATGCCTTATTCTTCGAGTATTTTGTTGACATATTAGCTAGAATTTATGTCCGTCAAGTTAACACTACCACTTTCGATTTTTTTAAAATGAACAGTTAGATTAATTGTCGTGAATTTGTCGTGAAACAAAAAAATTTGTCGCGTCCTTATTTTAAAAGTTAACCGCTGGTAGTGCTAACTTGACAGTCAAGTTAGCACTACCACCCCCAAAAAATGCATGAAATTTAGAACTGAGTATGCTATTAATCGTCGTGAATTTGTCGTAGACAACCCCCTCATTATTTCAAAAAAAATTTCAGATTTTTTTCCGGGAACTACCCCTATTTATTCTAAATTGACAGCCAATTTTCGAAAAAAAAACTCAAAAAATACTTAAAATTAAAAAAACTTGACTGTCAAGTTAGCATTACTAGGGGTTAATTTTTAAAAATGAAACGCGAATTATTTAGTTTCACGACAATTTTGCAACTAATATTCGGCAGTTAATCCAATAAAAATATAATGCACGACTGGGTCGCACGAACTTGCTATAATGTGTGACAGTGGTCTAGTGGCTTGAGATTTTGATAAAAATAAATTTTTCAAAACTCTTAAATAAATACTTTAACTAATTTGAGCTGAAAAAAAGGACGCCTTCTTGAATAAATTTGAATTTATGAGAATAAATTTATAAAAATCTGTGGAGCGGTTTTTGAGAAAAAAAGTTTTTTTTGAAAAACTTTTTTTAAAAAAAAAATTGAAAAAAAAATTCAAAAACGCCAGTTCATAGGTATTCAGCAAATACATTTACTTAAAATTTTTAGAAAAAAATTTAATAAGCAGTTTTCAAAACATTAATTTTTTATATTTTTTTTTTTAAATGCTTTTAAAAATACAAAAAAATATTTTTTTTAAAATATTGGTATGTAGTACAAATTGAGCTACCTACAACTATATATGTATGAAATTTCGAAAGAATCGGTTGTCGTTTTCGAGATAGTCGAAAGCAAAAAAAACGGTACTATGGAAAGTACCGTTCTTAGACATTTTTTAAAACTTTTTTTTCAGCCATATGATTGGCCGTACTTAAAAAGCCACACTGATTTTTTTAAATCTAAACCGTTAGAGCCTTTTTTGAGAAAAATAAGCTTTAACGTAACGGTTATATGGCAGGTACCGTTATTTTTCGAGCTAAAAAAAAATTTCAATTTCCCCTCTGTACAATACCTAAAAAACACTATATACCAAGTTTGAAGCAATTCGGTCCACCCGTTTGGGCTGTAGGTGTTTATACATACAGACAGACAGACAGACGGACAGAATTTTTAGACCATCTTTTTTCGTCTTCGCTATCATCGTAATGTCATGTTTGATTGTTATCTCAAAACTTTTTTTTCGACGAATGCATAACTTGTCTTATACAGGGTGATTCACGAGCGTTGTGCCAAAAAGCTAGAGCGTGTAGGATGGGTTGGGACAAGAAAAAAATCGTATGGGAGGGGGGTCTATTCCCCTCCGTTTAGCCGGGAAGGGCAATTTTCTAAAAACATGACCTTAATTTGAAAAAAAAATTATTAAAAAATAACGGTAACTCTCACAAAGCCATGCTATACTTTTTTGTAAAGCCAAAAACTTACTCATTTATTGTAATTTTAAATGAAGTAATTCTATTGAACCGTTTTCAAAATATTAATTTGCAAACTCAAAATTTTGAAAAAAAATTAAAACAAATAATTTTAAAACTAATTTTTTTTCAAAATTTTACGTAATTAAGTATTATTTTTGTTCTCAAAATTCAATGCTCCCATTAACTCTAAATCCACCGCTGAAAACCGTATGGTTCTATGACTTTTTGTTACCAAGCTATTGAAAAATAACCGAACTTATTTTTGAATACCTTGGCAACAAAAAGTCATAGAGCTATACGGTTTTCAGTGTTGGATTTAAAATTTATGGGAGCATTGAATTCTGAGAACAAAAATAGTATACTTAATTACGTAAAATTTTGAAAAAAATTAGTTTTAAAATTATTTTTTTTTAATTTTTTTTTTTTCAAAATTTTGAGTTTGAAAATTAATATTTTGAAAACGGTTCAATAGAATTACTTCATTTAAAATTACAATAAATGAGTAAGTTTTTGGCTTTACAAAAAGGTATAGCATGGCTTTGTAGGAGTTACCGTTATTTTTTAATAATTTTTTTTCAAATTAAGGTCATGTTTTTAGAAAATTGCCCCTCTCGGCTAAACGGAGGGGAATAGACCCCCCCTCCCATACGATTTTTTTCTTGTCTCAACCCAACCTACACGCTCTAGCTTATTAGCACAACGCTCGTGAATCACCCTGTATATGTAGTACCTATAATCGCAAGTAAAAGTATATGGCTTTAAAACCTTAGGTCTTTTAAATGCAAATTATTCGTCATAAGTTAGAATGAACAGAAAGATAGGAAAGAATTTTTCTTGGTACAGTGAATTGAGATTTGGGTTATATAAATGTATCTAGTAGAAACTAGGGAATATTGAAAAGTTGGTGCTCAGACTTGGAATCAAACCCACAACTCTAGGTTAGCAACCAGGCACCACCATTAAATTTATTAAAACAGACAAAAACATATTGAAAAGCAAGGGCAATATTAAAAACCGTATTAAATCTTTTTTATGAAAGAAATCCACAATATCTATGGTTTTATTTTTAAATCAATTTCAATCTGTTTAAGAATGTGGTTCTTTAAAGATTTGTTTTTAAACTCTTCAATAATTGAAATATGAAGCTGTACCTATAGAATTTTTCTATTGCTTTTTAATTTTTGTTTAAATAGTTTTGAATAATATCAAATCTACCCGAGCAAAGTTAAATAGGTCAGCATGTATGTTTAATAGTAAACAACTGTTTCCCTGCCATTTATAATATTAACCAAAATTAATTTTGTGACTTAACATAATAACTCTCGCTTGGCTACAAAATCAGACATCTTTAATTTTTGCTCTGCTGCGACATATTTTGCCATTCGCAACGACACGACATGACACCCACAAACCTTTCTTCATTCCCTGCAAGAAAAGGACATCATTAAACTTAATTGCAAAAACAAAAAACAAGCCGCAAAATGTTTAAGCTAACCTTGACCGACTCAACAACGGTTAAACAAACATACCCCAAAACCCTCACCGACATCAACGTCACCACCATAATCGAGACGCAATGCACAGACACAAACAAGCTATACCTATATAACCCAACCAACACTTTGAAAACTTTATTAAGCTCGTTTTATGGGGGTTAGTGGCCGGTAAGCCTTTTTTGATGAAAAAAAAAGAAAAAACAAAAACACCTCTCGATGGAATAGTTTCACCTAAAAAAAAAGTTCGTAATTATCATGGTTTGCCATGTGCGGTGTTGCCGCATAGTGAATCGGATTGGGGCAAAATAAAAATAAAAATAGTAGGGTAAAGTCGGGGGATATGGCACCCATTTTTCTTTTTCCATATAACTTCCAAATTAAAAAAGATTTTTATTTCAAACCAAAATAATTTTATTATCAAAATAGTTTATAAGCAAAAAATAGGAACTTCTTTCAAATTCACAGTCAGTTGAATAATTTTTTTTTTCAAAATAAAAAACCTTAAAAAAAAGACGTCTTAAAAAATGGAGGGTGATATGGCACCTGCTTGAGGGTGAAATGGCACTTTGCTTTTTCTTGCTGTTTTTCCACATTTGTTGCAGGTGTTGTTATATACGATGAACAGGAATTCATGTGATTAAAAGTGACATATTATGCAGTTTAGCCACTCGTCCTGTTTTGTTGTAAGGGCATAATCCCCACACAAATATTTTCCCCGAAAGCTTTGGTACCATTTGAGTCATCTTGCAACGATATTTGCTCATCGTAATCTGACGTACTGTCCTCGGCCGGCGCGGCGTTGATTTTCTGTTTGAACTGTTTTTTTTTTTTTTTTTTTTTTTTTTTAAGTAAGTGCCTAGTTCAAAATGAAAGTAAAGTGAGAGTGGGAGAATTGGCACCGGGGGCCATATCACCCGAAATTCTGAGGTGCCATATCACCTTTTTGACTTTGCTTCTGCTATTCCAAATAAAATAAGAAATTAAGCTCGCACAGTTATAACGGTAAACAAACCCACACAAACACGGTTATTTCTTTTTTTTTCTTTTTAAATTGAACGCCTGGCGTCAAATATCTTCGAATTACCATGAACTTCACTAATACACAAAAAAACTTTTTGCTTAATACGCACCCACTATTTTTTTTATTCGGCTGTATTAATAGTATTTCAAGGGCTGCAGAGATTTGAACTGGACAATCTAATAGCTTACGTTAAACTGATTGATATGTTGTTCTCTTTGTTTTGAAAAGAAGTCAGTAAGTGGGAGATATTGAAAGGGTGCCATATCACCCGTGGTGCCATATCACCCGACTTTACCCTATCTACAGCACTTTTAGGGTGCCTATGTAGTTGTAGATAGATACAGGTACATGAACTTTCATAACGAACAAAGTTATTTTGTACAATTGCCTTTGGCTGGAAATATGAGTCATTGCAAATGGTATGTCTTTGAATTTATGGTGGCATCAGTATTATGCTAATGAATATTCATAATTAAAAGTTCAAAGGTTAGGATTATTGCGAAACTGGAAACTCGCTCCTGTTGGGTACAAATTTGACTGTCCAGACATAAGTGTCCAGTTGGTTTAGTATTCTAAATTTTTGCTGAGATGTCTGACACACCAGTATATTTGCATTTATTTCAAAAGTAACAGTTTTCATAATGGATGCTTTGAAATGGGATAGGATGTAGTCACAGAACTGAAAAGTTGACCTTTCATTCCGATAGCGGCATAAAAATCTTAATCAAAATTGATTTGAAACAATATTATGAAAACTAACAGGTAACAACTTAACGAATTCGTTTCACTTGTCAGAAAATGTGTTGAGTTCAAGAAATATTGACAGATGTTGTCAGGTTAGGTATATTATAACAGGTTTGTTGTATGACTGTGATGACAAGACTTTGATTAATTAGATAGTCGTGCCAATTTTGTTACTGTCAAATTTTGACAGATCTGCCATGTAGTAAATAACATTAAAGCTACTGTTTAAAAAGAGGAAAATTAAAAAAAAAGTCGGAGCTGCGAAACAGTTGAACGTCAAGTTGAACAAAATATTCTCTTATATTTCATAGTTCAAAGCTTTACCTTCTGTATGTCTCACAGTCATTCAATGTCATTTTTTTCTTTATTCAATTTTGTCCATAATTGATTTTATGAACGTAAAAATGAAAACTTGAAATTTGACGAATGTCAAATGAAATATTAATCAACAGCAAAGTTTCACAATTATTCTAATTTCAAAAACACAAATCGCAAACTTAAGAATCAATAAAAGGGTGTTTTGTTTTTGTTTGTTGTGTATCGCGTTTTTCAATTTGGTATGAAACAGGTCCTTGCATCTTGCTCTTAGCAGCTGAATTCTATTCGTGCATGATCGCATGCCAAGAGCTTTTTCAAAATTGTCAAAACACTGCGTGCAATAATTGTACACCAAAACAATAAGCTGCGATGTCAAATAAACAAAATTGCCCACCACTATTCTTCATAACCACCATTTAAGTGACGCTTACAAATTTGTCCAACGCATGGCGCTACTTACGTCTGTCAAAAATATGCAGTTTTAATTCAATGGTTTGCCGTTGCTCCACACGTCCCATCCCAAATCACCATTATAACCATGAATACCCACAGCAAGAGCAACTCAAATGTTCAGCTTTTAAACCTAGTTCACAGTTTAAGTGAAAAAGAAAATTCCATAGAAATAAACCGGAGTGGATTTCATAACCTTCCAAATTATTTATTTTTAAATAAATCAAATATTTTGACATAGGATATTTTTAGTGAATACATGACCCTTTTGATTTGGACGATGATGAACAAAGTTTCCGTCTGAGCGACTAGAACGAAGTTCGTGTAGCCAACAAGGATTCTGGAGCGGATAGCCTTCCGGGTAAACGTTTCCAAGTAGCAAGGAAAGTTCGTCGTTGTATTTCTCGGTTCACGCAGACAAAACCATAAATCGTACGCAGAACTTTTTTCTCGAAGACTCCAAGTGACTTTTCATCCGATTAGGAGAGAGTCCATGCTTCCGCACCTTATAGCAGGACCGGGACGATGAATGTTTTATGCAGTGTCTCCAAATTCATTGACTACCTCGAACGTCACGTCACGTTCTGGCCTAGTCGGTGAAGGGATTGGACTTTTGTTCACGAAAGCATATACTTCGTCTTGTCCTCGATTATTTTAAGTTCCATTCTGCTTGCTGCTGACTCCATTGTAGTGAAGGCACCGGTTAGTGCTCGCTTTGTTCTTCCTATCACATCAATGTCGTCCGCAAACCCAAGTAATTGTGTCGATTTATTAAAGATGGTGCCCGCTGTGCTGTCATGGGTTATCCGTATGACATTTTCAAGCACAATGTTAAAACAGCTGCATGACAGTGCGTCACCTTGTTTTAGCCCTCTGGTGGTTTCGAAGGTTTCAATAGAATCTCTACCAACTTTATGTCCCTGAAATTAGCAGAACAAAGTCAGCAGAACCAAAATTTTTTGATTGCCAAAATCGTGTATGAAGTTAGCAGAACACTGAAATTGAATTTTTTAAAATTTCATTTTTTGAATTCAGGTTTTCAAAATTTTGTTGAGATAATGCAGCATTTAATTCGTATTCAATGAGCACTTAATACTAGAAGCAGGTTTGAAAAAAAAAAAAAAAAAAAAAAATTATTAAAAAAAAATTTATTTTGGTAAAAAAAAAATTTTAATTTTTTTTAAATTTTTTTTTGTTTTTGTAGAGCATTTAATTAGCATTTAATTCAAGGACCAATTTCGTATTTTTAAATTTTAATTTAGTGTACTTTAGAGAAACTGTTCTGCTAACTTCTTGTGAAGTTAGCAGAACATTAATTTTTTCGAAAACCGTTAGAGCATTAAATTTTTTTCTTCAGCATTTAATTAGCATTTAATAAGCGTCTAATTATGCAATCAAAAAATTTTGGTTCTGCTGACTTTGTTCTGCTAACTTCAGGGACATACCAACTTTGACGGAACAGCGAGCATTCTCCAACGTCATCCTGATAAGGCGTATCATTTTAGCATGGATTCTAAAGTTGGGCATGTTACGATACAGCTCAACTTTATTATAAAACTTTCGTAGGCTGCTTTAAAATCGACGAACAGGTGGTGGGTGTCGATGTTATATTCTTGGGTTTTCTCCAGGATCTGGCGTAATGTGAATATTTAGTCGTTCGTAGATTTGTCAGGTCTGAAGACGCATTGGTTAGGACCTATTAGATCATCATCAAACGGCTTGAGACGTTGAGAACGTTGGACAGAATCTTATAAGCGATTTTAAAAAAAATTGCGTCTCTATAGTTGGCGTAGAGTAGGCGTACTCCTTTTTTGTGAATCAGGCAGATGTTAGTGAAATTCCACTCATCGGGCATACTTTCCGCCGACCATATATTACAGATGAGTTGGTGTATGCTCCTGACCAGGTCATCTATCGCATCTATCTGCTTTGTTCATCTTTATTCTGGTGTTGGCTACATTGATTTCATTTTGGTCGGGTGGATGTAGCTCATGGTTTTCATCTAGATTAACTGGTACAAGTTGGTCTTGGGCGGGACCTTGGCTGTCATCGCCATTTAACAACTGTTTAAAGTAGTCTCTCCAGATCGCTAACATCGCCTGCACTTCTACATGAAGTTTCCATCCTGATCCTTGCAGGGCCCTGGGTGGCTTGTGAAACCTAATGTAGAAGAGTGCTTCTGTAGAAGTTTCGCACCCCTTTTCTGCAAAAACATCTTTGCATCTCCTCGACTTCGAGTAAGCGTTTCTCATCCTTCCTTAGCTCAACATAGAGATTTCTGGACGCTCTAGAATCTCTCTGGAGCTACGACTTGTATGCATTTGTTTTAGCTCTGTTTGTCTGAGCTTATTCGAAGTCGAAGGGGGGGGGGGGGAGGCTGTTAGAACAGCTCTGACGCAGCACTTCTTATGGCTTGATGACATACATATATGCCATTTGTCTTCCGGGTTCATATCATCAGTTGAAGGATTTCTCGCAAGCTCAAGGGATACGCGGTTTCTTCCGATTGAAGTCGTCCAGCATTGAATTTCCTCAGCGTAGTTGGTGTTCGCCTATAAGAGCTTCCATAGAGATCCGTACTCTAAGTTTTGCACCGACTAGGTAGTGGTCTGAATCAATGTTTGCTCCTCGGATTGTACGGACATTCAGAATGATGGAGGAGTGTCTTCCGTCAATCGCAATTCACAACATGGTCGATTTGGTTGCAGGTTCGACCATCTGGTAGTTATGTGCCCTAGTGGATGTCTGGACGTGGGAATCTCGTGCTGCTCAGCTCCATGAAAGCATATAAACGTTTGAAATTATCTTACGTGAATCCAAACCTATAACTGTTATACGAGTTATAATTTCGGTTCATTTGGTATTCCAAAGAACTCCCTTTTTATAAGATTTGTAGAAATGTGGTTATACAACTGAATAACTCATAATTTGTTCAAAAGGCAGCGCCTCCAGACTTTACCCATATTTGTCTATATCTCTACAAAATAAACATGCAACCAAATTGTCAGACACCCCACATTCTGCTAATTGTTGTTAATCAAGTTAATACTTTGATAGATTAAAAATTAAAGAAAAAAATCTACTTCATAGTTACATGCTAATTCAATTAAAAGTGCCGACGTTAACGTCTAAATGCACGATCCCATGCCGCGCCGCACAATCAAAAATGTTTACTCATCCAAATTTAGCAGCGATTACACAGAATTTCTCAAATCGACTAACC
Organism: Platycheirus albimanus; assembly: GCA_916050605.2. NCBI lineage: Eukaryota > Metazoa > Arthropoda > Insecta > Diptera > Syrphidae > Platycheirus > Platycheirus albimanus. The sequence goes on along the minus strand of OU696696.1, from coordinate 304,437,414 downwards.
GACCGACAAATAATAAGAAAACGCTCGCTCTACCATGATGATGTATCTATATCTATGTATCCGCGTATAAGCAAATTTCTTTGTCAGCTTATAGAGTTCGCGTTTAAAGATAAGCAAAGCCCCGTGTGCAACCAAGGAATATAGTAATAGCACCGTGTTGCAGGTGTTATTCGTCAGAACACAGAATCACATCATCCATTTGCTGAATTTTCTTTCAAAACTGACGAGAATCAAACAATTTGATTTCATTTGGGTTTTACCTACAATCCAACATATATTGACAGATTGCCAGAACTGGGTAACAGAGAAAGTTGTGGTATAGCATATATTTTGATCATCTCGCCTGATAATGCTGGTTCTGATGGTTTTGTGAAAATGTAAAAGATATTTTCTAATCTTGGATACAAACATTATATACAAATACTTGTTTGTGTGTAGTACGTTTGTATTTTTGGACTAGATTATTGTTATAGGATTGCAATTGCCAATTTCCTGCGGGTGTTTATTGCCACAAAGAATAACAAATCCTCCTTGAACAGAACGATCTTCGCGTCGCGTCGTCTTCTTTGATGATGCTTTAGTTGATGGTGACGAATTTGGTCGCGTGTGCCATGTTTTGGTGCCAACTTGTCTCTGAAAACGTACCACCGACCGCACCGTGGAATATTTTTATAAATGCTCAATTGTAGCTATAAAAATGTTTATTTGAGGTTCTCAAAGTATTTTAACCCCACGCTTTTTAATCAATTTTTTTTTTTTTTTTTTTGATGAGGACGTTAATCAATCAAGTTAAGATGGAATACAAACCAAAAACCAAAGATGATATTTTTTATTATTTTTTAGTTGTCTTGGAAGATTCAAAGTGAAACTTTTATATTCGATCAGATGATGGCTTTTCAGTCGGTTAATGACTTTAGACAAGAACACTTCAGCTGGGCAAAATTAAAAAAATAAAGAAAAAGTTATAATATAAGATTTAATTTGTTAAATTTTAGCCCCCGAATTTAAAATGTATAATTTCTTTTCAACAATTCAAGCTTTTAGTGGGGTTGACACTCTAGCAGTACTTTGGGACACTTTGACTTCAACAAAACGGCAAACAAAATAATTACATAGTTGGAAAGTGTTTGAACGAAACCATATTGTGCTGCAATAGGACTGTACGATACTTTGCCACAAAGTTGATAATCTGAACTGTTGCAATTATAAGCTCAAATAAAGTGCACGACTGGGTCGTACGAACTTGCTCTAATGTGTTAAAACGGTCTTGGGGCTTGAGATTTTGGGAAAAAATTATATGAAATTTTATAAATCACTTAAAAATCAATAGTTAAAACGTTTTTTTGGAGAAAATGAAGTAAGCCATCAGGTTTCTTTTACTTTTCTGAATTTTTACGAAAATTTTTTTCAAAATCGTTCGACCAATTTTTTCAAAAAACTTTTTTTTTTTGAAAAACTTTTCGAAAATATATTCTAAATTTTTTTTTGAGTAATGCTAACTTCTAGCACTTTGTAGTTTATATCAGAAAAATAAAATTAAAAAAGAAATAGATTAAACTGTTTTTGAAAAAAAAAACGAAAAAAAATGTTGAAACTTTTTTAAAAAACTCAAAAAAACTTTTTTTTGGAAAATTTAAGAATATATATTATTTTTTTTATAAAGGGGCTTATAAATTAAAATTTTCATCGAAATTCGTCAAGTGGCTTGCACATAAAACACTATTCAGAAAGTTTTATCAAAATCGTAGGAGCCGTTTTTGAGAAAAAATAATTGTTCACAAAAAATCGTATGGCAGGTACCGTTAGTTTTGGAGCTTGAATGCTAATTCCAAAAACCCCTCTGTAGGACGTTATAATAATACTATGTACCTAGTTTGAAGCAAATCGGTTCAGCCGTTTAGGCTGCAGGTGCCGATACAGACGGACAGACAGACAGACAGACAGACACAATAAATTGTCGGACCCACTTTTTTCGACTTCTCTATTATCGTAACGTCATGTTTGATTGTTAGAATTTTTTTTTTACGAATGCATAACTTGCCTTTTATTTGTCAGCTGTCAAATGAAAGTGCGCAAAATAGGTACATGTTTTGACAACGTTAATGTCGCCACAACCTTTGCCAACCATGTCTCCTCTTATCTCTTGACAAGCCCGGCGCCTGCGCCAAACCCAGAGGCCCAGTGGCAACATTGCAAAATGGCTATCAAAACCGCTGCCACGGATGTTTTGGGTTTCATTAGGCGACCACAACGAAACACCTGGTTCGATGATGAGTGCAGGCTCGCACACTTGGCCAAAGACGAAGCCTTTCATGCAGTTCTGAACGCCAGAACTAGAGCTGCCAAGAGCGCTTTCCGTGCGGTATACCAGCAAAAGAGGAAAGAGGAACATCGGCTTTTCAGAAAAAAAAGAGAACTGGAAAAACGAATGGTTGAATCTATTGAGGGGTGCTACGGCAGAAGCAATGTTCGAAAGTTCTACCAAAGGGTAAAGCATTCGTCCAAGGGCTACAAAGCCCGAGCGGAAGCATGTAGAGACGAGGGTGGGAATGTCGTTGTAGATACACAGTCGGTGCTGAGAATTTGGAAAGAACACTTCTGCAGACTGTTAAACGGCGAAGACAACCAACTAATCGCTGTCAGGCAGAATGATCCATTCGATTTGGATGATGATGAACAAAATTTCCGTCCTCCCGACCAAGAAGAAGTTCGGATAGCAATATCTAAACTAAAGTCCAACAAGGCTGCTGGAGCTGATGGCCTTACGGCTGAACTCTTCAAAGCAGCGGGAGATGACTTGGTGAGGAGCATACACCAACTCATCTGTACAATCTGGTCGGATGAAAGTATGACGAATGTAACCTCAGCATTGTGTGCCCTATCCAAAAGAAAGGAGATACTCTAAGCTGCGCCAACTACAGAGGTATAAGTCTCCTAAATGTCGCCTATAAAATCTTGTCGGCCATTCTGTGTGAACGTCTGAACCCTTTCGCACGTGAACTGATTGGCCCCTATCAGTGTGGTTTCAGACCCGGTAAGTCAACCGTCGACCAAATTTTCACACTTCGGCAGATTTTGGAAAAGACCCAAGAATTCCAGATCGATACTCACCACCTCTTTATCGATTTTAAAGTCGCCTATGACAGCGTAAACAGGAACGAGCTATACAGAGCCATGTCGCTTCTTGGCATCCCTGCCAAACTCGTTCGATTGTGCAGGATGACTATGGAGAACTCTCGCTGCTCCGTCAAGGTTGGTAAGAACACCACCGACTCATTTAATGTCGAGAAAGGCTTACGACAGGGTGACGCGCTGTCATGTAACCTCTTCAACATCATTCTTGAGGCAATCGTACGCAACTCGCATGTCAACATCAGCGGTACGATTTTTTTAGATCCGTTCAATTACTTGGCTATGCTGATGATATTGACATTATTGGAAGAACGAAGCGCGCTTTCAGTGGAGCATTCGCAAGTATTGAAGTGGAAGCGGCTCGAATGGGTCTGGCTGTAAATGAAGATAAAACAAAGTATATGCTGTCCTCGGGTGAAGTAGATCATCACCGTAGGCTCGAACAAAACGTCACAATGGACAGATATAACTTTGAGGTTGTCAAGGACTTTGTCTATTTGGGTTCCACTATAACCTCTCAGAACAACATCAGTGAAGAGATCAGTCGAAGAATCACTCTTGCCAATCGCTGTTTCTTCGGGCTTAGAAGGCATCTTAGTAGCAAAGCCCTCTCTCAAAGGACCAAGGAGACACTATACAAGACCCTAATCATACCAGTCCTTCTGTAGAAGGGCGTGGACACTGACAAAATCCGATGAATACAGGCTGGGGTGCTTTGAGAGAAAGATTCTTCGGGTGATATTTGGTCCTGTATGTATCAATGGAGCATGGAGACGATTCAATGACGAACTGTACGGGCTATACAGCGACATTAACTTGGTTAAGAAGCTGAAAATTCAGCGGCTTAGATGGCTGGGTCATGTGGAGCGTATGGACGAAAACGCTCCTGCCCGACGAGTCTTCAATTCCAACCCGGAGGGCCGACGCAGTTCTGGAAGACCCCATATAAGGTGGCGCGATCAAGTGGTAAACGACCTCAACCAACTTGGTGTGCGCAACTGGAGGCCACTGGCTGGGGACCGGCCTAGCTGGCGAAGATTGTTGGTTGAGGCCGTGGTCCACAATGGACTGTCTGCGCCACCTTAAGTAAGTAAGTAAGGCCTAGAAAGGACACCTTGTTGGAAGTAGAGCCTGCGAAGCTCCTGCAGAACTGGGCAAATGGCTATGAAATGGTAAATATCATCCCGCTCATACCTATTAAAGAAGTTGCACAAGATTGGTAGATCTGATCTGTGCAGAATATAATTAAGGTTAAGGATTTCCACTCTTGCCCTGAAAATAGTGCTTATAGCTCTAGCAGTGAGTTCTATTTTGAAATAATTTTTCGACTGGAGGTGGTGATTCAAATCTCTGTACATAATTCTTGTTGTTGATGCTGACGCCCGTCTTAAGTGTTGAAGGTATATCTCTTCATCTATCTTCGATATGACATTTGCAAAAAACTCGTGCCAGCTATCTAATAGGGTTTTCACACCAAGCCGAAAACCCGGTTTTCGGCTAAAAGTTTACGAAAACCTGAAAATCATTCACACCGGACTTTTCAAGTTTTCGTTTAACATTTCACTTCATTTTTACAACAACTGACTATCGAATTTTTGAAATGAAAATATTTTCGGCTGCTATGATTGATTTTTTTTTGTTTGACGTTTATGCGCTTTTTAGGTGTGTTTGGAAAGAATCACAAGAAACTTAAGTGTGTTCTGAAAACATCACAACAAACTTAGGTGTGCTTACTTTGTATTCCAACAAGTTTTCGACAGGTTTTATATAAAACTAGTTGTTTTCGAAAACTTGTGTTTAGCAAACATGTATGGTAAAACTTGTGTTTTCGTTCAGGTTTTGGGGGTTTTCAACGAAAACCGTGTTTTCAGCTCGGTGTGAAAACAATATAAGGCTAGTACACAATAAATTCGTAGTTCATTATTATTTTTCGGAAATATGAATGAAGTCTTCTGTCAAAAAAATCAAATATTAAAAACTAAAAGTATGAAAACAAAAATTAAACTAGCCGTTCCCTTACGCTTTTTTTTCTGTTAAAATCTGAGTCTAATTCACATTTCAGCGTAATGGACATAAGGATTCGTAGGTATACAAATTTGCAGAAAGAAAACTGTGCCGTGCATTAGACTAAGATAATTATGCATCAAACATAGAATAACGTTGACTGGTGTAGAGGGTTTCTCAAACTAAACTTAAATATATCAAGATGAAGGAATGTTTTGATTAAATGGTAATTAAATAAAAAAAAAGATCATTAATTTCTTACTTTCTACTTCTACTAACTTTGAATGGCATGTGGCTTCACAATGCTTCCACTTAATAGATTGCCAGTAACGACCTTTTTTTTGAGGTGTGTGGAACAAAAGCTCCTTCTATGCCTGAAGCTTACCAAATGCTTTTAAATTTATTTTTACCAGACATTTTAAGGTCTCCTTCAATTTCTCTTTTTTCATTATAAAGAAATATTTTACCTATGATATTGTCTGTTTGACAGGACTCTCAGCTCTCAGGATATCTTATTAGAATTTAAGAATTTTGTTTTCCTTTTTCTTATCCTACGAATCAGAGAAATGTGATATACCTTCTATCTATCAAATGTCAATCATTGACTTGATGTATAATTCAAATCGAAGCAGAAATGAAAAAAAAAAAGAACTGAGAGCACAGATGAATAATTAAACGTTATGGTCGTGACGTGATGTCACATGGAGTGCTTTGCCAAATTAAAATTAAATATAATGAATAAAAATAAACACAAAACAATGAAAGAAAAAGGATTAAGGGAAAGTGGAAAGCAATGAGACTCCGACTCAGTGGGAATAAGTCAACTGCTTTGTGTCCAAAACAAAACGAATTTCTTTTATAGTAATGAAAGTGTTTAAAGGGTGTTTTTTTAAGAGGCACAGAACTATAAAATGCAATAAAACACAGATAAATTGAATTTGAAAGTTAATGCTTTACCATTTTTGTTTGAATTTTATCTCTGGCATATATTATCACCGCACCTGACTCGGATGTAGTCCAATCTTGAGGTCCAATTTCCGAACACTTTTTGCAGCATTTGGGGTCGTATATCGGCAATTACGCTGCGAATGTTGTTTTCCAAGTTGTCAATGCACTCCTCCATATCGGTCTAGACTAGCGCCTTCACATACCAACAAACGTTTCCTTCAACAAATCAATTGTGGCACGCGCTATGGGAAATGTTGCGCCATCTCTTTGAAACCACAACTACCCTCCACATCAAGCTGATTCAATAAAGGAAGTGGAACAATGAACAAACATTGATCATGAGTCATGACTCTATAACGTTCTCGATTGACTATAATCCTCTGGCTTAAGGCCCGCACAAATCCCACCAAACTGTCAGTTTTTCTGGATGCAACGGTGTCACAGCAATGGCTTGAAGATTTTCTACACTCCAAATGCGTTAGTTCGCCTTATTGACTTAGCCATTAAAAAAAATCGAATGAATTGCTCTGGATTGATGATTGTGTCGACCATAAATTAGATTTAGTGCGCGATGCGCTAACCATGTTTTTCGAAATAAATCTGCATGATTTGCATGCGTTGGTTCACATGGCAGTTGACAAAATGGCTGTCAATGAAAATAGGGCTGCCAATTTAAGTTATATGCCCTTAAACAAAAAACACCCTTTATAAGTAATTTCGGAAGCTAAAAAAATTTTTTTTAATTCAAAACCCCGTTAAGTGGATTTCATCCATTTTGTATGCCGCTGGAAATGATGTAATCGATACGGAAATGCTGTTTTAGTGCAGAAATGTCATTTTTAAAACAAGAAATGGCGGCGCAACTAACGACTGAAAACGTTGTTGTAGGCATCTTAATAAGAGAATCAAAGCCTCAATAATTTGCTCGACAGATTTCACGAGACTCAGACTGGGACTGGACATGATTTCTCAGTAAAGATTTAAAAGTTTTGATGAGGCGTGCTTTCACGCTGCCGCTGGTTCAAGACACTGCGCTTTTGCATCCATCATATTCTTAAATTCTCTTTCCGAGTGGATGAAATGTTGTGTCGAGCCCATACCCAAAAAAGGCTTATCTTTATCCCCATCAAACTAGCGATGAAACGAAAACCATTACGGACACACTTGTTTCACTTGAACATCGCCGTAATGTCTCTTGTCTCACCTTGTTTTACAGTTTTGTCTACAAACAAAACAGTGATCATCCCTTGAAATATCCAGATGCATTGCTCCCCTTGAAGAAATCTACCCGTAACAGTCGCATAGCTAGGAATGCCCATAAATTTCCGAGCTCAACTTCGGACGTATTGTTAAGTTAAGAGACTCTATTTTGTTAGCCGCACTACAAGAATGTTGAATGCTTTACCCAGCTCCATTTTTCTCTCCCAAATTCTCCTATCCAATAAATTTACCTAAAGGCTAGGCTCGCACTGTGCTGGTTAATGTTAAGATTATTATAATAACCCCTTGTGTGAGCGTGAAGAAAACGAAGCACTTGTGGTACTCGTAGCAGAAATGAGAGGAATGAGATATCAAGAGGTTCAATTGCTAATATAACTTATATCAGCCAGTGGTCCCATTGATACCAAATTTCCCCTAAGATTAAATTGCCATCTCTTTAATTAAAGTTCATATGAGTTTGGCTTGCTTAACCATTTTTATAACCGTTTATTTATTGTTTTCACAAACTGTGTGACAAATGTGAATACGAATCAATCTGATGTAAGTACATATAACTATCTAATATCACATTGCCTTGCACAAAACACTCAATGCTAATTTTGTGTGTCGTTTAATTTTTAAATTAAGGTGCAGGCACATGTCTTCCTAACTTTCTCACTTGATAAAAATAAACGAACACAAAAAACTACTCTCAGATCAAATTAAACCGAAGCGTCGCCGTCGGTCTGTCGGCGCTCGTTGTCAGCAGACAAAAGAGTCTTGTTCGATTTGTTTTTGTATTCGATGATTATTGTCATAACAAAAATAATAATGCAATAAATTGTAATGACAAATTTTTTTATAGATAAATTATTTTAAAATAAACAAACATTCATGTGATATAGCTGATAGGATAAACATTTTGATTAGAGCTTGACGTTGAACTGCACTGAATGTTCTAGAATCAACACTATACTTTTTGTCGTCGAACGTTGAGAAAATTGAGATGGGTATTGTAAATTATAAGAGGGTATTGTCAATGTTGTTGTTTTTGTTTATGAATGTCATTATTTATGCATAATTTTTTAGGCTGGATGTTTGAAGTCACAACTGCTGACTGAGACTGTGAGATGTTGTCCAATTAATGGATAAAATTATTTGTTGGCGCTTAAGTTTCCTTGTGACATCTTTTATATACTTATTGGGTAACCATAGCATCAGTACGACGAAATCATTTGGGGCAGAAAAGATTCAATAAAACCCTTCAACTTGACTTTCTAAGCTAGAGACGGAATGCCGAAGTAAGCGCGAACCATAAATGTTTGTGTTTGACGTCTGGTTCCATTTCACCATGATTTGATTCTTTAGTTCCAGGTGCCAATTGTATCGACGAAAAATCACTTTTATTTTTCTTATTTATTGCAGTTATTAAGAGAAAATTCATCGCATTTTGGTTGGACTCATTAACTCTGTAATATCTTATAGCACCCTGTACGAAGATATAACATTTATTTAGCAAATGGTGGCAAATGTCAAATTTCATGTCTTGTTGACGTGTAGATATTTTGTATTTGTTCATTTCATAAATTTCAAAATAGATATGACATTTGCCGCCATTTGCAAACATTTTAGCATCTTCCGATTCGGTGATGATTTTTGGAAGACTATAGCAGCGCTTTACTAACTTGTTATTGTTTGGTGACAATTTGTTTTCGATATATATTGAAATTTTCTTCTTGCAGCAATACCTACCTACTCATATTATCGAGGTCGTCGGACTTCTATAAAAAAAATTTTGTTTTCAATGGTGGTAATAAAACAATGGCCCCTATCATGGTATCCGTTCGGAGAATCCTCCGATCCTAGAGAAGTCCCGATCGGAGCATTTATTGTGTTCATGGTATCCGAATCGGAAGAGAAATAAAAATGCGTACCGACGCGCAAACATGGCATAAGGAAAAGAAAAAAATAAATTAAGTATAAACCACTTTTGTAGTGGAATAATCCTGCACAGCGCTGCCGTATTTTTAAGGGATGAAATATATTAATACAAGCAGGGAACCTCAAACAAAGAAAAGGGAATCACAAAACAAATACAAAAGAAATTAAATAGTTTATCTTTCCTTTTCATTTGAAAATATGTATTTTTTTTTATTACCATCCGACAAAGTTCCGCATGTGATTTGCTGTCAGAGAGAATAGGAAGAAACACAAATCAAATAGACGCGTTGGATCGCATGAATTCAATGTGCGTCGCTGTGGTTTTGACATTTAAACGCATTATGGTTCAATTTTTTCGGAAGAATGTCCGGTTAATCAATCGGAACGGCTACCATGATACAAAATTCGTAAATTTCGTCCGAATCTGAGGAAATTTCTCTCCGATCGGTTACCATGAAAACAATTCTGGGAGCAGTCAATCCAATTGTATTGAATGTTCTACGTACTGTGTGTGTCGTAGGAAAGATGCGGCTCGAACCATTAAACTAACTAATAAAGACCAGGTGGTGGTCGCCACCATTACTTTCAGTCATACACAGATAATTTATTAATCGAGTCTCAGTCGCAGCTGAATCATGTGAACTGTGAACTTGAAATACCACCAGTTTCGGCACCATCAGTGTCGGCGCTAGTAAAAAGTGAGTGTAACTCTTTTCTCGTAGTCGATCCCATTCACGTAACAAAGGTACACCGATGATATCAACAGACTTCTCAATTCAAAAATGTGCCCTCAGTATCGACACTGGCAAAACTGTTGCGTATCAAAAGGCGCTTAATAAACGAAATTGCTTCCCCATGAAACTTAGTTAAGGTTTACTGCCTGAGCACAATGCTGTAGCTGCAGCAGTAGTAAGTAGCACTGTCAAAGTTAAATGAACGTAAATCGTATTGCACGGCCACAATGTGTAGTAAAAGCTGCTGCACATAAAGTAGCTGAAGTACAAGTCGACTCGACTCCAACTTCACGAACGTGCTGCGCTGCAAAACAACAACAAATCAAAATGGCAGATATGTTTTTTGTTTGAGTTCAGTGCTACACATTGTTTTCGTGTATGCTGCTTAGTGCGATACTTTTTTTGACATTAACTTTGACATTGCTACGTACTACTACTGCAGCTACACCATTGTGATCAGCAAGTTATGCGTTCGATTTTAGCTTGTTTCAGTCGAGTTACCGAAGTGCAACTTTGATGACATTCTCGGCCAAAACCAAGACCTCTGACTAGGAATATTGTAGGTACTGACTATCTAGTTTGACATTTGTTCTCTTGTCAAAGTATTAATCGCTTCAATCTGTTGACCCTTATTTCCAATGACACTTTTTTTTAACTTTCTATTGTGCCATCTGTGTCTATTATCACATTGTGAGTTGTGAGATTCCCAACTTACGAAATTGGAAAGTAAAAATGTTTTTGTAAAGGGTGTTTTTTTTAGAGGTATAGAACTTTGAAATGGAATAAAACATGATGATTTTTTTAAATTGACATGAAATTCACTTTGTTCGAAAGATAATCTTCTGGCATTGTAATTTAAATATGATTTTTGGCATATGACCGTCACGGTTGGCTCGGACGTAGTCTAATCTGGAGGTACAATTTTCGATGACTTTTTCCAACATTCGTGGGGCGTATATCGGCAATAACGCGGCGAATGTTGTCCTCCAAGTGGTCAATCGTTTCGGACACATATCCCCACAGAAAATAGTAAAGCGGCGTTAAATCGCACGATCTTGGAGGCCAATTCACAGGACCAAAACGTGTGACATGTTGCGCCGTCTTGTTGAAACCACATCTCCTGCACATCATGGTTGGTCAATTGATGAACGAAAAAGTCAATAGTCATAGCACTATACGGGCCACCATTGACTGTAACGTTCTGGCCAGCATCGTTTTTAAAGAAGTACGGACCAATTATTCCACCAACCCATGAAGCCAAACTGTCAGTTTTTGTGGATGTAACGGTGTTTCATCAGTCATCGCTAAACAAAATTCGCTTATGAAAATAGACGCATAGTGCGCGATACGTATTTCGAACAGAACCATGATTTTCAAAATAAATTTGCACAATTTAGAAGCGTTGTTCAGACTTCAGTCTATTTATTTTGAAATGCCAAACGAAACTAAAAATAAATCACTTCACTTGACACCTGACAAAATGGCCGCCAGTTAAAATAGTGTTGCCAACTTAAAGTTCTATAGGTACCTCTAAAAAAACACCCGTTAGAAACTTATAAATTGATATATTATTTAAAAGACACATAAAGTTTTTCAAGAAACTATTAAAAATCGTGTTTTATGGACTATAACAACAAGATAACGTTAATGTTTAAATCAGCAGCTTTTAAATTGAAAGCAAATTAAAAATGTTCATATTTTTGCGTGCAGGTAGTACAAACTAAATTGAGTGTATTGTTTTCTTAATTCAAATGCTAAAACTTGTCTCCTTCTCCATTTTTGTGTTCCGGATGCGGAGGCGCATTCGGATTTGGTTGCTGAATTTGTTTGATTGGTACCACAGTTGAAGTTTCAGGTGCTGTTTTAATTGGCAATGTTATATCGATGTTTTCTGAGTTTTTATAAAAATGGTATCCGCTAAAAATCAGTCCAAGCATTCCAACACTAAGACTTGACCAGCGTAATGTAGAGTTAATTTTTAATCCACTAAAAAAAGGGACGATATTTTTCAGTTGGAAAATTATCTTGGAAGCAATTGTAGTCACTTACAGAAACAAAGTGTACTTTAGTAAGTTTGTCCAAGTTTTGTTCAATGCTACACTTTCTTGTATCCAAAATAATGGCATGACAAGTTCCTTGACATTTTTCATCGGCTCGATTTTCGGAACGGGTTCAACATCCAAATTGAATTGCAAACGTTTTGCTGCTTGAAATGGTGTGCCGGACGTCTTAAAAAATATTTAAAAAAACAAACTGTCAAAATGAATTCATTTTACAAAAGAAAAGCTTACAATCTCAAAATCAATAAAAACTGCGTGGTCCTCTTCATTTGGGTTGAGCCCATTTACATTTGCCAACAGGCTAGGATCTCCATGGAAAAAATGAGGCATTGATGCAATAAGTGGACCACCAACGCACGCAAACAAACTCATGGTACCCTTGAGAGGACACGTAGTAATGTCTTCTGGATCATCGCAAAAACAGTGAAGATTAGGATCAGCCTAAAAGCACACGCGGGTTCTTGGTTGTTCCAAATAAAAAAAAAAAAAAGAATAACTCACCTTGATATCACCTAAATCCAAATAGTATCTGACTGCTGGCATTCCTGCATATCTTGATTTGGAATGATAAACTGCTCCTAGAGATCTGCATAGATCCGGTGTAAATGCCCACAAACCATCATCTTTGGACATAAATGGAGGAAAAACTGTCGAGTCTGTCCCGATGTATTGATTACATTCATCTCCCGGCCAAGTGTCCAATTCGGGCTCATCTGCAAAACGGATGACTTTGCCTAGTTTGTGAACGTTTTTTACACCACGACAAACTGTGAAACGACCTGCGTCGCTGTAATTGGCCTATACAATAAAAATATGATAAATATTATTTTTGATACTTGGTGAAAAACAATCTAGACTTACTCCACCCAAGAACGAGAAGAGAAAATGCGTGTCGTTCACTTGCTTAGCTTGTTTAACTTCTCCCGTATAAAAAGCTGTACAAAGAGCCTTTGCAGCAAATTCTTCCGACGAGCAATCGATGTAAAATCCACGAAAGAAAAGATCCATGAATTTTATTGTGAGAATAGCTGACTGGTTGGGGAATACTATTTTGATTGCTTTGGCAACAAGATCAAGCATAGGTGCTCGGTCCCGTTGAACAACTATAGATATTGCCTATAAATGAAAGAACAAAATGTGTATTGAAATGATTCTCCTTTAGCGTTGATTAAGGGCATAGTAGTTGTACGACAGTGTAGGTTCAGCCCTAAATCTTGGGGGAATCTTCCAATGCTTTTGGCCCGTGGAGCAACAGCTTTTTTACAATTGGCCCAGTATGACATAAAGACAGGATTTATGATTTATGGACTACACCACCTCAGACTTAGACATGATATCATTTTCAAAAAGTAAATGCCATGAATTGTTTTTTTAACCGATACTAAAAATTTTAAGTTCACATTTATGTTCTTTATTTTAAATTATAAATCAAACCTCACAATGAATCACCCGTTATATAAAAAAAAACGGCGGCACCTTAACTGTCATTTCAACGAGTCTCGAAATACAAAATTCAACTCTCGTTGTAAAATGTAATGTATCAGCTTGCGTAGCAGCCATGATACAAATACTAAAGAATTGGCATGATGATACAATAAAAAAAAACGTCAAACTCCATTACGTTTCCGTGACGTAGAACGCACAACAAACATGTAGATAATATAGAGCGTAGAACGAAATAAAAATTAAAACGGGAGGCGAAAACTTCATGCGTGTCCGTGACGTAGATTTGCAGAACGAAAAAAAAATTAGAATTGGAAGGCTCTATCTTGTTAAGTTCTATAAGCTATGTTTGATTCGAGATTTGTTGCTGTATTCCCACAAGAAGGAATATCAACAAATTATTACTTTCAATGCGTTTAAATTTTGTAACCGCTCTTTTTTCAGTGATATTGAATTTTATACACTTTTAACGATCTCGCCAATTAGCTGTGCGTTACCCCAGCATTGAATACAAGACAATTTATTTCTAGTTTTAATTATATACTTACTTGAATTAATGGATGAGGAACTGAAATAACTTCTTCTCCGGTCAATCCATGTGACAAATCCGGACGAAAAATAAATTTATTTCTCATGTGATATGTAACTGAATCTTCAACAACATCATCATCCAAATCGTATTTATCTTTCCACTCTCTGAAAATGTCAATGTATGAGTTTTTTTTTTAATGAAAACTGCTAAGAATAAGGATGAAAATGAAGAAAGTGCAATACTCAAAGTAATATGGTCCGATTTCTTTTAAATTAGGCTTTCCACCAGCTATCACTTCATCTGGATTCGTGATGTTGAAGACATAAATTAAAAAATCCAGAGGAAATGGTGTGCTTTCCCATAATTCACGAATATCTGTGCCAGGTTTGAGGTTGATTTGCTAAAAAAAAATTTTTTTTTGTTAATTACATATTTGGGGCGTATTTATTTTTTATTTCACAAGTGATTGATTTTAGACTTTAAAAGAAATCCGCTTGCCAAATTATTGATTACAGTTTAAACCTTTTTATTGACAAACTTCTGTTTTAATCCGATGTGGTTGTTGTTTCATTTTCGTCGGTCTTTCAATATACCGACTTGTTTTGTAGATGCGTCTAAATATAGAAAACAAAGCTTACCGATTTTCTAAGCGGATATTTTTTGTTTAAACAATCGCATTGTTTATTATAATGTGATTAGTCATGTTTTTGCAATTATTGAATACTGGGTGTTTCTTAATTCGCATAAAATTATTTGTAAAATGAATAATGGAGAAGTTCTGAGAAAAGAATTGTTCTACAGTAAGGGTCTACCACTTTTTTTTTTTAAGAAAAAAATACCTCAGAGTCAGAAAGTTTTATGTGTAACTGTTACGGTTCTAGAAACAAATAGTAAAATGATAACAAAAAATATGTATTTATTACTCAGATTTAAAAGAAAAATGGCCTTTGGTCAAAAATTTGCATTGCAAGAGAAAGGAACAGGCTTAGCAAATCAAAATCTGAAGACTGAAACACGCTTTATGGTAGGCAAGTTATGGATTCGTGTTGAATTTTCCTTTTTGATATAACAGTAAAACATGACATTGCGATGATAGGGAGTCGGTCTGAAAAGTTTGTCCGTCCGTCCTTCTGTCTATGCGTGAATCATCTAGAATCATCTTCTATCTAGATGCGTGAATCATCTATAGCGGATGGAGATTTAAATTTAAATTTAAACTTGGTACTTATTTTGTAGTTTCCCGGAGGTTATAATCCATGTTCAGTCTAGAAATCGATAAATAACGGTATCTGTCATACAATACTTAAAAAAGAATTAAAATGTTTTCGAAAACGGCTTTGGTAAATTTTTCTGGATGCTGTAACATTTGAACAACCTGTCTTTCTGTTAGAAAGTTTTTTTCAAATCCGACTTTCTTGTAAACTGTTTTTCCCATTTCGATAACATTTTGGAAACAGGAGTTCATAAAAACCTTTTTTAAAATTGCATTTCAAAATTTTTTAAAAATCTTACTCTTTTTTGATTTTTGACATTTTTTTTATTTTTAGTTTTTGAAATTATTTTTCCAGGTGGAATCTTTAGATTTCTCTGTATTTACATATCAAATAATAAATTTTCTTTTAGTCCCAATAACCGAGTCCTTGCATTTTGTTTCCAATTCTTAAGTTCGAAGTATTCTAATTGACTAATGTTTTTTGCTTCGCTCTCCGTTTCCGTGCTCGAGAAATGGTTTTTAATCTACCACCACCCTATATGAATCTTTTTTTTTGTGAAAAATTTCCTTAAACAAATAAATTGATACCTCAAAAGAAAATTTCTCCGAATAAGTGAAGCAAAATTAAAAAAAAAAAAAGGAATCTTTATAAGTTTGCAAATGCTAGAGAGTACATAAAAGACTCAAATTTTAAATAAAAAACAAAACAAAAATTGAGAGAAGCCATAAAGAAGAAGTAAATAAAAAAACTTCTTGTGGAAGTGTGATAATATTTTCTTGGAAACAATAAACACTTCTAGAATCTTCTGCCTTTTTATAGGTTTCTCAACAAAATTTCCTTAACTATCTACACTACACTATTTTATTCTTTATGAAATTCTTGGTATAAGTACCTACATATTATCGAATCCACAGGAAGAATAATGATATCGAGATTAAAAAAATAAAAAAAAAAAGCAACTAGGGATTCATGACAGATCAAAAAAGAAAGATGGCTACAAAGTGAAAAGGTATTGCCTTACCTAGGGAATTTCATGAACGCAAAAAATAAATAATGTTCACGACTGACTGGGGCTTGAGATGTAAAAAAAAAAATTAGAAGGGAAAAAACAATAGGACATTTTATAAATCACTTAAAAGTCACTAAATAAAACGTTATTTGGAGAAAGTGAAGTAAGCCATCTCATTTTTTTACTGTTTTGAATTTTAAGAAATTTTTTTTTTCAAAATTGTTCGAACATTTTTTTTTCAAAATTGTTCGAACATTTTTTTTTCAAATTTTTTTTTTTTTGAAAAACTTTTCGAAAACATCTTCAATTTTGTTTTGAGAATGCGAATTTCTAGAATTTTGAAGTTATTGTCTGGAAAATAAAATGTAAACCAAATTGATCGAAACGTTTGTGACATAACAAAAAAATTTAACTTCTTTTTAAAAAAATTCAAAAAAAAATTTTTTTTTGAAAATTTTAAGAAAGCACACTATTTCGTTTATAAAAGGGCTGAATTTAATAATACAAATTTCATCAAAATCCTTGAAATGGCTTGCGAGAAAGTCTGTATTGTATTTTTTGTATTTATTAATTCATTTTGGCAGGTAGATACAGCATGTTATATAAATAAAGTAGAGAAAGAACAATTTAACCATTAATTAAAAAAATTAACAATTTGTTATAATAGAAATTTAAACAATAAAATATCTTAATCCTATAACATAAGATGGTTTACAAAATCATAATTAAAATTTCAAAGGTTAAAAAAACAATGAATTTATGAAGTGTTCTTCAAAACTAGTATCTTTAAAACCTAAAAAATATAGTTAGAGACACTCTTAAGCTAAGCTTAACGCTATACCTAGTGGCAAATGTCCAACAATATAAATAATTCAATTAAATATAGGTGAGCAGAGAGAAATAAAAATTGGAATAAGAAATAGAAAGTGATTTTTTTTTTTTGAAAAAAATCAGTCCTATAAGAGGTATACCATTATAAGACTTTTCCTGAAAAATCTTATTCAACCAAAATATAAATTTACACAAAAGCCCTATGTATTTAGAAAGTTTTATCAAAATCGTAGCCGTTTTTTGGGAAAAATTAGTTTTTCATTAAAAATCATAAATGGCAGGGAGTAAGAGCTAGAATGCTAATTTCAAAACCCAACGCTCTGTTCGACCTCATACAAATACTGTGTACCAATTTTGAAGCAAATCGGCTTAGCTGCTTAGGCTATAGCTATAGCTATACACACAGACAGGCATACGGACAGACAGACAGATAGACAAATTGTCGGACTCACTTTTTTCGGCTTTTCTACCATCGTAATGTTATGTTTTTTTACGAATGCATAACTTGCCTTATAGCACTTATAATCGCTAGTAAAAAGGGAAGAAGAACAGCAGATTCCCAAAAGAACGAATTTTGTGTTCAATCAGTTTTTGAATAATGTATTAAAATCCATACTTTTAGTTCTTTTTGGTTCTCACTTCTTTAAGCCTTTATAAACTTTTTGTGAAGAACGTTATCAACTTTTTGTGAAGAATGTTCAGTTCAGTCTTATTGATTCTCACGGATATAAACGACGGGTAATTGTTTTTGGTTTATCTGCTTACAGATATCAAACATTTTATAACTTTTTTTTTTTTGTTGCATGACACCTTTTCAAAGGTGAAATTCCTGCCACTTCATATTATTCCCAAAAAACACATTAAGTCCAAACAAGAATATCGATTATATTAAGTTTGTAAGTGTTCACTTATTTTGATTAGTGAACGTCTCGTGGTCGAAATTTAACTGCAATTAAATGTAACTGTTATACTCTTCTTAACTTGCTATAACTTATGTATAGAATGTAGTAGATGTTGATCGTTTCTTTTCTTATCCGGATGAAACTCATATTCTCATATCATAACCGGATAAGTTGGCATTGAGCCATTTAAAAGGGTAGGAAACCATAGCTACATAAAGATTCTTATTGTTTTAAGACATGCTTTTTTTCAGCAAAAAAAAAAAACAAATTCAAAACTTTTTTCTGAAGTAAAGGTAGGGTTTTGATGTTCGGGATTTTGAAATTAGTAGGACAGTTATAACTTTAGGGAAAACTTATTTTACTTCTTACAGCACAACATTTTTATTTTTGTTATTTAGTTTATTTTAATTTTTTTTTTAATTTTCTTATTATTCAGTTATGTGTTCCATTTTTTTTCTGAATTAAAAATATCGTGTTCGTATGGAAGAAAGAACTTTGTTTAATTTATTTAGAACGGTTATTTAGCGGTACCCGGCGCGCGTTGCTACGCCCAAAAAAAACACTTATGTACATTTTTATAAAAAAGTTGAAAAAAAACTTTGCCAAAAGCCTGCATTTTTCTGTCTTCCACCCGGCCATTCCGGAATTTTTGTTGATGTTTGAAACCGCTTACATTTTTTTGAAAAAAACTATATAAAAAAAAATTGAACCAAGTGTTAAAAGCCTGCATTTTTTTCCTTCCACCTGATCGGCACGAAACCTTCACAGGAACCATCCCTGGACTTTACTATATTTACCCTGAAAATTTCATAAATATCCATTGGGCGGTTTAGGAGTCCAACATACATACATACACACATCCATTTTTATATGTATAGATTAAAGTTAAGTTTTAAAACACGTTTAAAGAAGATTGGAACAGATACACTGGGTTGCAAAAAAAGTGGCACACTTATATTTTTTAACCTTTTGTTTTATCATTATGGCAACATGCTGCTGTTTTTGGAAAGTTTAATATTTTATTTGTTTCTTCGGTATTTTAATGATGATTTGTATGCTTGTTTTCAAAAATTTCTTTTCTGTCTTGCTTTTACGAGCCATCCAAAATTTTAGAAAAACACTCAGCGTCAATATTAAGGTCGGCCGAGATTAACTTCTGCGAGAGATGACCGATGTTTGCTATTTCAAAGTCTTCGAAATGGGAATCAAACAGCGGTTGAACAGTCTCACAAGCTCAGGGGTAAGCGGAACAACTGTAGTAGTAGTAGTAGTAGTAAAATGTTTTTTATTTTCAACTTAATATTTTTATACATTTTTGAATTTAACTTGAAAGACAGTTATGTTGAAAGATTTAAAAAAACTTACGACAATGACATAAAGAGTCGTCTGTCGGGTAAGTGAAAAGATACAAATAATTTTACATTTAAGTACATTTATAAAAAAAGATAGATTCTTTGAGTTAAGATCCCTTTCAAGAAATATAGCAGTACCAGCTAGGTTTTTTGAGCGCTTAAAGACTTCATTTACAAAATCGGCATTTTCAAATTCCGCGACTACTGTCATCTTACCATCTCTCTCGTTAATTTTTTTAGTTGAGCGTACTTTTACCTCCGAAGGCATTTTAATTATGTCTTCACAGACTCTCTTAATTTCTTCGGGCGCAGAGGTTTGAGATTGAATTCCCTTAAATATTATATTTTTGTTTTTTATTTGATCCTCCAACCAAGATATTGTATGACGATCTTTATCCATTTCTGCTGATAGGTTTTGAATCTGATATTTCAGCGTCTGATTCTCCTCTGCCAGTTGGTTGATTTGGGAAGAAAGAGTACTTATTTGAATGTTGACCCCTTCCAAATCATCTTTTGTTGGCAAATTTTTGAGTTTTTCATCAAGCATTGACGAAAAAACTGTTTGCATTCTGCTCATTAAATCATCGACGGAGAGGTTCGCAACCATATTTTGTGGAAGTGAATCAGGCGACAATTCTGTACATTTTCTTTTAAGTATCTGTACATTTTCAGAAGTAGTGCTAGTAGTGGCCGCTACTGTTTTTGTTGGCGTATTAGTAGGTGTTCTTTGCATATTTTTAGGATGAATCGACTATACAAAAGCTAACTACTAACGTACTTACTACTTCAAGTTAATTGGCAGACGTCACCGAATGAAAACAAAAAACAGAATTTTTCTCGGCAGAATATCAGAATAATCAAAACTCACTTTCCAAACAAAATATCATCTGAATTTGATGCACTCGAGTTGCTGGGCTTCAATTTTGTTTACACTTTTGATTGATACCACTCTCACTTTTAACAAATAGCTGGTTGTTATAAAATTTTCTTCTTTAAATTTCCTCTGTTGACAAATGACTTGT
Source organism: Platycheirus albimanus (assembly GCA_916050605.2). Classification (NCBI taxonomy): domain Eukaryota; kingdom Metazoa; phylum Arthropoda; class Insecta; order Diptera; family Syrphidae; genus Platycheirus; species Platycheirus albimanus. Next base: position 304,417,090 of record OU696696.1, on the reverse strand, counting down.
ACACGACCAAGGTTACCAACCCTCCAAGCGGAACAACTGTGAATTCTCAAAAGGTTAGGCGCCAATTAGTGGAAGGTGGTCTGAGAGCAATAAGAGCCGCTCGAGTACCGCGGCACAAGCGATAGAGCATAAGCGATGCCGATTAGATTTTGCACACGTTCACCAATATTTGCACCGAGGCTGACTGGAGCAGGGTTCTCTTTACTGATCAGTCCAGATTTTGTCTGAGATCTCAAGATGGACGTAACTGGGTCTGGAGAAGACCATTTGAGAGATACTCTTCCGCGAAGATTGCCCAAATTGAAAACTTTTGAGGAGGTTCAGTCATGGTTTGGGCAGGAATTTCCCTGAATGGAAGAACCGCGCTGTGCATCGTGGAAGGATCGTTCTATTCGCACCGTTTATTTTTGAATTTTTTTTATTGATGCAGGACAATGCTAGGTCACATGTCGCGCGGTGCGTTATGGATTATTTGGAAGAAGTGGCAATCGCGGTTAAAGGTTGGCCTTCTATAAGCCCGGACATGAATGCTGTTGAACATGTTTTGGACATGCTTAAAAGAAGGATTCAAAGTTTGTCTCCTTACCAAAGACACTCAGTGCACTGAAATCTGCATTGCTAGAGTGGGATAATTTGGACGACACGGTGGCCAGAAGCCTAATCCAGGGTTTTGCTCTGTGGAATTAAAGATTTGATTGATGTTCGCGGAGGCAATACCCACTTTTAAAGAAACAAGAACTCGTTGAAAAAAAAAATATAAAAATAAAAGTTTTAAATGATAATTTTTGAAGCTTTGTACATAAACTTTAATTTGTGTTTTTTTTTCTCAATTCGTCCATTTTTTTTTTTATTTTTCTAGATGAATTACTTGTTTTTATGTTAATAAACAGAATTGTATTAAGAAAACGGTTTTTTTTTATCACTTAAAAATATTTTCAAATTTCAAGGTGTGCCACTTTTTTTGTAACTCAGTGTATTTAAAAAATTATTTCACTTTTGTTTTTTGATCATTTGACTAAAAAATAAAATAAAATTTGTTTCTTAGGTAGTACCTTTCTTAGCATGAAATTCAAAATCTTAGGGAATATCACCCAACCGAATATTATTCCGAATATAAAAATTCCTCCCGAGTACATCATTACTCTGTTACGGTTAAGTAATAATCTCATCTTTATAATTTTTTATTATTTTCTATTTTTTCTCGCGATCGTGGCGGCGCGCTTATCAAGGTATACTAATCACTTCCAAATATCTCAGCAAACTGAAACTATAAAAATATTGAACATTTGATTATTATTGTCTTACAATAAATCTTGAAAAAAATCTAAAATGTCTTTAAAACTCCGCAAAATTGCCAACCTCCTGCGTGCAAAAGTCACGAATGTGTTTTGCCCACTTATTTGCAAAGTACAGTCATTTTAACTGCAATTCGTAATGTCATAAGTATACGGTTTGTCATTGAGTTAGTTGCTGGCCCCGCCCCCTTCATATAAGCCATACAAAACTTTTATCAATGAAACTTTGAAATTTTTAAAATTAGTTAAGACACTACAAACGAACTAAAAAAAAAAAAAAAAACTGAAGAAAATTGTTGCAATTGCCAGCGGCAGATGTCATTTTTTCCCATTCCTTTGAAAGACAAAGAATTTTATATAGTAAATGTGTTTTGCTGTTGGTTTGTTTCTGGTTATTTTTATTCCTGCGAGGACTATTGTAATAGAAATTTTAAATTCATCATTTAACACCTGGAAAATATTTCACTATTATTAAGCAGAATAAGAAATACGTTAGGTAGGTAAGTGAAGTATAGCTATCATAAGCGATGTAAGCGATGGTGATAAGCATGTCAAGTTCATATGTTAAAGGCTGTTGGTTGAGATGTTTTTGTGATATTTGCGCTTTTAATTATTTGTGTTTTTTTTTTTATACTTAAAGTTCAAGGAAACTGTTATACATTAGGTATGTTGTATATATATGTATGTATTTGTTTATTTACGAACAGAATAACATGAGACTGTTTTGACGAATTCAAATCATCTGCGCTTAATTGGTGTTTATTAAGAGTACTATTTTGTAGATCTTAAAATAAGCGAGAGCAACAGTACGCTTGCAACGAACTGTTGGATATCCTACTCCGACATTAGTTCGTTTGTAACAAAATATTTGGTGCCAATTTTTCCTTACAAAAATTCACTCCCTAAGTGGATGTTTGATAAAAACTTGTGCAGTTTCATGGTTCACAGAAAATGCAAATTTGTTTTCTTCATTTTTTTCATTTTATTGTTTGTGACCTTTATTTGTGTACAAAAAAAAGTTGTCGTCCGCCCGCCCACAGGCAGTTGCTGCTAGTTCCAGATACGAAATTCTTCTTTAACAGGCTAGCGGAATAAAAAAAAGGCGTGTACCACACCCAAAGTTGAGACTTTTTATTGCCAGGGCAGATACTATGAGGTTAGTGACATTCAATTTTAGGCTTGCAGATCGATTTGAACAAAACAAGACAAAACTTAAATTTTTTAAAATTAGATTTTGAATGGAAATACCGATGTATTTAACAATGCTTTAACCACACTCTCCTACATAACCAAGGTATACAAACCGAAGTGTTCATCTTCTTACTTCAAAACTGCCACCGATAGTTAAAAAACATCAAAGGAAAATAATTCATATTACGACTTTTGACGGAAACCCATTAAAAGTGGGCGTGTCTTAAAAATTTGAAGCACTAACTGAGCTTTGATCATAAGTCAGTATTAAGGCATATGTCTAAAACTACAGCTGAATCGAGTAGTTTTTAAACGATCTTACCTGAACAAAGGTATTTTATCAAAATCACGCCTTTAAAAGTGGGCGTATTGAAAAAATTTACACAAGAAAATGTAGAGACATATTTTTCTTATAACAAACGGAAAGGAAAAAGGTTTAAATTGAATATTGGTAGTACCTATACCTTAAATTTTGAAAACTACGTTTTTCGTTCTTTCATGAAAAGTGGGCTTAAGCCAAGCCCAAAATTCAAAAATTTCTTTTCATACACAAACTTTTAAGTTTCTACCAAGAGACGCAAAATTTTGGCTTGCGGATTCTGTGTAAATACCGTTTATTTGCAAAAAAACAATTTTTTTATAGTTTCTAGTGAAAAGTGGGCGTCAGCCACGCACAAAATTAAATTTTTTTGATTTCATACACAAAATACCCACGTAATACCTACGAAATTTTATGTTTTTCGTTTTAATATACCTAATAATTCTTTTTTTATAAAAACAATATTACTGGTTCTGTATGAAAAATAGGCGCCAGCCACTCCCAAAATGAAATATTTTTATTTAATTTAAAGAAGGTTTACCTAAAGCTTACATGTGCAAAATTTAAGCGTTATTCTTTTATCGTAACTGTACAAAAAACATAATTGTGTTAAATCGCATGATCTTGGAGGCCAAGCCAGAGGCCCACGACGCGAGATAATGCGCTCAACAAAATGTTCCTTCAATAAATTGATTGTTTCGTTGGCTGTTTGCCATGTAGCGCCGTGTTGTTGGAATCAAAGGTCGTCCCCATCAACATTCTCCAATTCAGACACGAAAAAGCCATTAATCATGGCTGTATAGCGTTCCTTATTGACTGTAACATTATGGCCGGTTTCATTTTTGAAGAAATATAGACCAATGATTCCACCAACCCATAAAGCACACCAAACAGTCATTTTTTGTGGATGTAACGGTGTCTCAACATACACTTGAGGATTATCATCACTCCACGTGCGGCAGTTTTACTTATTGACGTATCCATTCACCCAAAACTGAGCATCATCGCTGAACAAAATTTTCTTGTGAAAATCGAATATCGTTTCACTAGTATAACCATGTTTTTCAAAATAAATTTGCAAAATTTGCAAACGCTGTTCAGGAGTAAGTCTATTCATTATGAAATGGCAAACCAAACTGAGCATACATACATCAAGTAACAGCTGTCAAAAAGACCAGCTCCGAAAAAAAGTATTGCCAGATTGAAAACCACACGTCTAAAAAAAACACCATTTACTCTTTAAAAATGATATCTTGTAAGTAATGGCCACAACTACGTCTGAGGTGGTCCATTCGGAAGGTCCAATTTAAGGTGACTGGTATCTCTCGAATTGCACTGGTAATGTTGGCTTCCAAAGCGTCAATCATGTGACTCATTCTCACCAAAATGATTTCTCAACAACTCCATTGTTTCACGCGCTGTATAGCTCGTTGCGGCGGCCGTCTTGTCGAAACCTGAGCTCATCGAGACCATCATGGGCTTGAATTTCGGTAAGCACATAGTCCGTTAACATGGCACGATTACGGTTACCATTGAGGATAACAATCTGATTAGCCTCATTTTTGAAGAAATATGGACCAATGCTTCACACCATACCGTTGATTTTAACTGATGTAATGGTAGCTCTTGGCACTCTTCGGGCTGTTCATCAGCCCAATTACGGCAATTTTTTTTATTAACGATTCTACGATAAAACACAGGATTTTCATTTCTCACAGAACGCTGAATTTCGTTATACAGCTGAAAAATTTGGAGACCCTGTTGTGGTGTAAGTCTTTCCATGATGACTTGCCAAACGATATTGAACAAACATGACAAAGCAGCTAAGGAGCCACGTGTGATCTGTCAAAACAGCGTATTAAAAAACAAACCTATTGAGGAATCACCCGTTATACTACTATACTTTCATTCTGTCACTAATAAAAATGTGTAATCCACTGACGGAGATTTGCAATAATCTCAATTCGTTTGCTGGAATAACGCATTACGTAATTTTCTGACGTACACAAAAAGAAACACCGCGATTTGCCCCTTTGATCTTAAGAGAAGTACGTATTATCGTCAAAAAGGAAATAATAAAAGTAGGTATTTCCAATATTTCAAATCATTACGTAATGTGATCACAAAAAAAAAATGAATGTCAATTTGCTAAACGTCAATTTATATAGTCGATGCATATTGTCAATACAATTTATTTGAATTATTGAATAATGCATTTATTGCCGATATTGTTTTCCTCCATAAACTGCCTTTGCCCATCGATGAAACTAGGACTGTATGATTGTTTTTATCGGGGAATTGTATCTCTTATCTCTGACAAATAATTTGATCTTAAATACTTCTCCAGAATCAATTAATCTGCAATTATTTGGTTCAAAATCAAATTTAATTCCTTTTAATTGCAACAAACATCGACAAAAATTTCTTACGGAAATGTCATCCGTTACACTGGCCTGTTGTAAATAATATCGATTTCACAATCCAACACTCTCTTAACTTCCTCGGTCTGATAAAAAACACCAAGTAAAACAAAACCTCAAGTCATCATCAGTGTCACATTACATCGTCTTAACAGCTCACAATTTATACAATAATTCACATCACAAACTACTTTATAATAGCTAGATACTTTTTTTCGATGATAAAAAATAAATTAACTTTCCGAATGCAATGCCGTACTTCCTTATAAGTCTTCTGTTCGATCAGCAGCTAAATGCACTCACATTCGCATGTTGACATGCCCCACCTCACGTGCTACCATATAAAGCAGATGTAAAGATATATCTTTAACTCAAAGTCAGAGCTCCCAGATCGGATCATGAATCCAGCTGACTGCTGCTGACTATATAGTGACGCTGACGCGATGGTGTCTATAGTAACTATAAATCGACGACATTAATTAATAAAATTAGTAATAATTCTGCTATTGAGACTGCTCACGTACATACAACGTTTGTCGTACATAAAGCTCCTGAAGTGTATCTATCTGCAACTTCAATAAATAGTTCGCAGTAGGAGAGTAGCATGCTGCAATATAATTGCACCAATTTGCAAAATCGATTCGAAACCTCAATAGTAATCTTATAACCACAATTAAGTAGTTTTGTTGTTCGACAGAGTCGTTTTTTGTGTGTTGCCAACCAAGCAGCCAACCTACAGAGATGTGGGCTGTCAATAGTATTGCCATCATGATTTTTTACTTGCTCAATAGGGCAAGTATTGGTTTCGTGCAGAAAAAAAAAATCGAGGTTTTAAGCAAACATGACATTACGATGATAGTGAAGCCCAAAAAAGTGGTTTTCGCCATACCGTCCGTCGGTCTGTCTGTGCGTCTGTGCGGATGTGCGCTTTTTCACGTCATGCTACACCCTAAACCGATTGACGGATTTTCTTCAAACTTGATATATAGTAGTTTGAAGGAAAACGGTTGTCGATGTTTTTTTATTTCGTTTAAGCCCGGCTCAAACTGGCACCTTTCAAGTAACGGTTTTTTTCAATTTGGATTTTTTCGAAAACGGCTCTAACGATTTTGATTAAACTCAAAATTTAGCTTACTTTAAGCATTTCTAACAAAACTGCGTTTTTGGTTTTAGGCTCAAATTGTCGTAACGAAAATCATGTCTTAACGGCTTTTTTCAAATAGCCATAAGTTCACAACGGCTTGATTGAATGGACTCAAATTTCGTTTGACATAGTTTTTCATCGTTTTCTATAGGATGGTTTAATAAATTTTTCCCTGAAGCCTTTCTAAACGGCTTCCATACAACGAGCCGTTGAGTTTTAGCCAACTTTTTTTCGTTTTTTCTAATTTGCTCGAAAATGGCTCTAACGATTTTGATTAAACTTTGTGCGTTATATTCTTTTAGTGTTTTTAAGAGAACTGCGTTTTCAGTTTTTGGCTAAATATGCAAATAACGGAGATCTGCTCTTAACGGATTTTTTTCAAATGGCCATAAGTTGTCAGCGGTTGTATAGTTTCTTTCAGCTTCCTATCAGATGGCATTGATTTTTTTTTCATTTTCTTTGATTTAAATGGTGGCTCCTATACAAAGAGTCATTAGATTTTTGCCAATTTTTTCGTTTTTTCTAATTTACTCAAAAAAGGCCCCCCCATTTTTATGAAACTTTTTATATAATATATATAGAATACTTCAAAGTAAACTGCATTTTTAGTTTTTGGCTACACATGATAATAGCGGAAATTGGTAATATCAGTTTTATTAATTTGGCCATAAGCGGATATTTATATCATTTATATCACCCAAAAGACTACATCTAAATTTGATATACTATAGGTTACTTAACGTTAGCTCCCGTATATAGAGTTTTCCAGTTTTAGCCAATTTTTTTTTAGTTTTTACCAAATTTTTCAAAAATGAGTTGTTCTTATTGATCGAAAATTTTTTTTTCGTCGTACTTTTGCACCCACAGAGCAAGTACGTGCGACCCAGTCGTGCATTTTATTTAAATATGCAAATTATTTCCATAAAAAGTCTTTAAATTGAAATTTTTAGATGCTTCTTGTAACGAGGCTGAGGCAAACTAGTCGATGTCCAGGGTCCACCACAAAAAATGTTTTCTTAAAACTAGGTCTTTGGAGTTCCGAGAAGAAGTCCCCAATAAACATTTACTTCCCAACTTGTAGATTCTTACAGGAACAGCAACCCCACGACAATAAACAGTAGTCTGTTTAGATTTCCTTTGAAAAGCGAGCGCTCTACGAGAATAAACGGTTTGGCCTAGTGCCGGTCAGCTAACCACAGCGACAAACAGCAAAGTGAAATGTTGACAAAAAACTTTGCTTGAAAAATTCAATGGGGTTATGACAGGTTAGGTTAAGGTGGCTGTCAGACAATGACTGACAACTTAGACAAAATACTGGGTCCATTGTGATACCACATATGAAAGTGCGACACTACCTCACTAATTCGAAAACCATTTGGAACTTTTAATAAAGCTATAGAGACAGTGGATGTCTGTATGAGTTAGATTACTAACATCGTTGTTGAAGAATTCTCCTAAATGCAACTTTCGTCCAATAAACTTTCGTCCTTGTGAGAGAGCAGGGCATAAACAAAGAAGGTGAGTTATAGTCTCCTCTACTTCCTCGTCCATGCAACTTCTGCACAAGTCGTTCGGGAAACTCCCAGTCTAGTAGCATGTCTACCTATTAGACAGTGTCCAGTTATGACACCGATTAAGGATCTAAGGTGAGATCTGTTAAAACCAACATTTGGTGCGTTTCGGATCCAATTTTGGGCAGATCTGTTTTGTCGCTAGACAAGTGGTAAAGTTTGTCCATCTCGGTGAGGCTCGTGTCTGGTAAACCCAGCGTACCTTAGTGTGAGAACTCTTTTCCAGGGACTCAATTTGTTATAGAATGTTCTGACAATGGTAGGGAGGTCGAGTCTTCTAGGGTCTCTGCTCGGGCGCCAATTGTATTCAAATTTAGAATTTAATGTATTACAAAAGGCTTTTTTTGAACTTTTTGGAACACTTAGTGAACACTTTTCTCTAGAAAGTGCTCGAAAATTTTATAACTTAACATTAGGTAACGAGCAAGAACTGACGGAGTGTTTTTTTTTTCAAATGAGTGGTTTGGAGAGGGGAGAGTGTTGTTGACGTTAGTAAAAAGTTTTGTCAAAATTAAAATTATTAATAATTTTGCACAATTGAATAAAATTGTCCTTCTATGTTTTTGGCTCTAAAAACGAAAGCCAAAACTGTAAAACTCTAGTTTTGAATAGGTTGTCAACTAAGCTTAATTTTGAAGTACAGAATGCGCCATCTTTTATTTTAATATGTTAATGGTTGGCCATATTCCAAACGACGCGACGCTACGCGACCTGTCAGCAATATTCTCTCTCTTACCACTGCAACCAGTTCACTGGATCGTCTTGGGCGTTGATGAACGACATGTCGATGATTTCGTTTTGTCCCGTAAATTCGACACTAAACAACAAATAGTGTTGTCAGAAGGTTCTTGTTGGCGAGGTTATTATTTCAATGCACAGCGTCACTATTTCCACACGTTTTTTTCTGTATGAAACGGTTCATGACTAAAATTATATTGAATGGACACTTTCAAAACATGTCTATACTGAAGTGAATCGGTTGATAAATGTCAAAGTAATTCAATGTTTACATCACGACATAAAAGATGGCGCACCGGTGACATTCTTTCATCTTGCAATTCAAGGTAAGGTATTATAAGGCAAGTAATGCATTCGCTCAAAAAATTGAGATAATTCAACATGGCATTACCAAGATATGATATAAGTCGATAAAAGTGGAAATGCCAATTCCGTCTGCCTATATCGGCATTAACAGCACAAAATTCTAGAGCTAGACAGATCTGTTTCATACTTAGTTAACAAGTGTAGGTATTTTGAGAGCTGTTGGAATTGGCATTCTAATTCTAAAAACGTACGATTCCTAGCATTTACGAGTATATCCGCTCCAACGATTTTGATGAAACTTTCTGCGTGGGGTTTCGTCGGTACAGTAAGTCTATCTTTTGGTTCGAATGAATTTCGTTATGTTTCCTTCAAAAGAAATGGTTTCTTTTCTTTATCAACTGTTATCGAAAACCACTCTACTGATTTCGGTAAAAAAAATTTAATGTGAGAAATTTTGCAAGAGGTTTGACAAAGAATTATTTAAATTCCAAATTTTTTTTTTTTTTTCATATTTTGATCAGATGTAAACTACAGATTTCTTTATATTGATTTTTTTGACCAGCAATATGGTCATTGTTATTTTTGCAATTCGGTGTTGTTGCATTGGCCAGCATATCCAACAATGACCATTACACTACATGACCACTTTGACAGTTGGTGGTGAAAGAAACAGCGCTGACAAAGGTCATTTTTTGCCGTGACCATCACACGACATTTAAAAATTGGTCATTGTTAAAAGCAAATTTCACGTTTCAGGGACATTTATAAATTAAGTGACAATCACGATTTTCATTGTTTTTTCTCTAGAAAATATTTATACATGAGTTTTGTCAAATTTTTTGCTAAAATAATTTAAATTAAAAATAATACAATTATAAATATTGTTATACTCGTAATATGTCATACTACAAAAAAAAGTTGGAGATTTCGATTCTCGCAGCCTACATATTGGAAAGTAGCACAGGCGACGACGAAGACGACAACAAACAGAGGCCAACACAAATAGTTCGTTGACCTGAGAAACCAGAGCTTTGACTATTTGATGAAATAAGTGGCTTCATTAATAAGAAAAGCGTACACAAATATGCCAAAGAGCATTCCCGCAAAGGTACGATTAGTTCTGGCACTGATAGTGGTGACAATTTTAGTTCGTTGCAGTACCTCTTTCGCATTTCGCAGCCAACCACTTTGGCAGGTCATTGAAATTGAACAACAACAAAATCTCCATGAAAAGTGGTCCCTCATTGTTGGGATATGGTCTTTGCAAAGACCACTTGTCAACAAAATTTGGTCATTGCGTCCCATCAACAATCTCAGAGCTTATTACACGGTCATTGTAATGGGTCTTTGCAAGGAGACATTGTGCTGGACATTGTAAGGGTCTTTTCAAGGACCGCATTCTAAAATGACCATTACACGACATGACGGCTTTATGACAGATATATACGTCATAATGACGTCAGAGGGTCATTGCAATGATCATTACAAGGACCGTCCAATGCTAGCTTAAAACACAAAACTCAAATAAATCAGATAGAGTACTCGATTCTTCTCCAAAACATGCGTTTTCAATGGCATCTTTTTCCACAGACAGATACAAGACCAGGTTCGTCTGACAGCGCCGTTGTACGTAGTTTGACAACTCTTGATGTGCCAAATCAATACGTTTTTCCCAAGAGCATCTAAAACATGCCAGCAATTTTTGCATTAAGACTGAACTTTAATAGTCGGAACAGTGCCTGTCCGTAATTGTGCGAAAACAAGCAAATCGTATTTCACGCCTGAAATAGCACATTGCTCCGTTTCGTCAAATTTCGATCAGTTTAGTTTACGGGCCTGAAATAGCGCAACTGCTCTCGCTATCGTATTTTACGGGCGAAAATTTGATATCTGACTGTGAATTTATATGAGGCTGAGAGTGAGAGGTATGCTGACTTTGTATGTGACGTCACATTCATCTTCCGTAACCCGTCCATTATGGGTAGGGTGTTCAACGTTTCGTGCGGTTATGACACTAGCTTCCTTTTGTTTCCGTCCATTATAGTTCAGCCTTTAAGATTCGTAAAGTCCTTCTGAAGGCATTTCCGCAGATAATTAAGTTTAAGCATCTATTCGTTTAAGTACGGAAAGAGTAGATTTTGCTTGTGCTTATAGAAAATATAACAACGGAATACATAAAAAGTGTACGTTCTATAAACTTTTTGTATAAATGATTTGAAGGTTATTTTTTAAGTTCAATAATTCTGCTACTAGTTACTTTTATATTTCATCACTTATGGCAACCCTGATGACTGTGAATTGTAATCAATAGGTCGTATGCCTTAATTGCAACCAAGTGTTGTGCGCTATGTGAGTCTGAATACAGTATAATAATCGAAACCTGTTGCGTGGTGAGAACACATATATAAACATTATCCTAATTAATCATTTTACATCTGACAGATACAATCATTTCTAATCCGAAACAAACAAAGAAAAACGGATTCTTGTTTTATGTGTCCTTATTACTTTGTTATTTATTAATTTTTATATTTTTAAATAAATTTATAAATAAGTACATTAATATGACATCAATATGTGTGTGTGTGGTGTGTAAATATTTGTTTACAACAACAATAACTAAGAATTTTCGGCGAATATTTTTGTTACACAATAAATTTAAATGTGTGTTTTTTTTTTTTTTTTTTTTGCTGGATGATTTATCTTTTTTATTTTTTCGGTATGATTTCAATTAATTTTTTATTCTATTGAGATAGGTTTGTATCTGCAACAAGACCAATTAAGTTTATTCAATAGCCAATCAATTAAAATTGAAAGAGGCAATTTAAGTGCATTTTGTTTTGATGTCGTTATAATATTGAGTGTTGGTTTATGTGTTGGAATACATGTTTCTATGAATTATTGGCAACATAACACGAGTCCATATATGCATAATTAATATTGAGGACGGATTGAAGTTCTTCTCTTTATGGTTTTAGGCGTCGTTAAACAATGTCTTTTGACAAATAGATTTATGTGTTTAGGATTTATAATTCTTTTTTTTTTTTGCAATGAAAATGTTGAGGTCGAATAACAAACTCAAATGCAGGACTGGGTCGCACGTTCTTGCTTTAATTAGTGCTCCTGATTAGATATTTATAACAGTTTTTTACAATAACTTAGTAAAGTTTTGGATGAGTTTTAAGGTTTTAACGAACGAGCGATTTAAATGTTTTCGTTATGGATCTGACCCTCATAATTTGTCACCCTCTACGGAATTCCCATCTAGCTGTAAGAATGCCAACAAATTTTACCACATCATATTGGGAAACTTTTTCAATAAGGGCGGGTGGATGCTTAAATGGAATAAAACAAGCTGTGTGAGGGCTGAGGGGTATCAAGAAAATTCTTTTTTATTTGAAGGGTCCTGTATGCCATTATTTATTAAATATGATATTTTTCAACTCTTTCGCATAGATCCGGCTGAGTTTGAGCGATGGCTTGTGTTATGTCCATACGTTGAAAACATCGGTCGATTGTGGTTTATTCGGATAGACCTGCACCCTCAAGAAAACCCACAAGACAAAGTCAAGCGGAGTCAAAGCCCATAACCTTGGTGGCCAATTCACGTTACTCTGCTAGAGGTTTTTGTCATCTAAATCAACTGGTACAGGTCGATCATGTTACGGATCTTGGCTGTTATCGCCTTTCAACAACTGGTTAAAGTAGTATCTGCAGAATGCTAACATCGACTGCGTATCTACTATAGCGTTTCCGTGCTCATTTTCGCAATGCGCAGAGCCGCTTGCGAACCCTGATGTTGATTAAGTCTTATGTAGAAGTTTCGCACCTCTTTTTTGCCCAATTCCCTGTCTTCGGTGTAACCAGGGGTTTCTCATTGGTCTTTCCTGTTCACATCAACAGTCGTATTTTTAGCAAGCGCAAGGGTTACGCTGTCAACAAAGGCTAGAGCGGTCTCTTCCAACTGAAGTCGTCTACGCTGAATTTCCTCGGCGTAGTTCACGTTTGCCTAACGGCTTCCATGGATAACCGTACTCTTAGTTTTGCCATAACTAGTTAGTGGGCCGAGTTAATGGGCTCCTCGGAGTGTATGGACATTAAGAGTGCTAGAGAAGTGTCAATCGCAACATTATCGATTTCATTGCAGGTTCGACCATCTATAGACTGCAATGTGCTCTTGTGGACGTCGAGACCTATGAAGCTTGTTTTTTCCCGCTACAAAATGAATATTGTACTTCCCGATTGGCATACCAAATATGTCCTCGCTCCTAATTTTGGTGTAAGAGTCTCCCAAGAGGAGGGGCACTGCTCGTAGGTTTTTTTCGAGGATCTCGTAGAAACATTCTTTGGTATCGTCATCTTTCTCTACTGTAGTAGCATTGGGCACTTATAAGGTTTAAGTCGGTGAAATGATACGTGGCCTTGATACGGATCGTTGTCACTCTCTCGCTGTCTTCGCAAAAGTTGAAGATCCTTTGCTTAAGTCTTTCTCACGATTTGAGAATTTGGTGCGCAAAAAGATTGACTGTGGCATGAGCTGTGTGGCATGGCTCTCGCCATCTTGCATGAAAAAAGGTAGTTCAAATCCATGTCTTCAATTTCAGTTTAAAAAAATGTCCGTTAATATGGCTCTGTAACGCCCACCGTTGACAGAAAGTTCCCAGCCTTATTTCTCGTTGACGAATTCTAGCTGCTCTAAGGTGACTCAAACTGTGAACCGCTTTTAATAGCTAAAAAATTTCAGTGAATACCGAGGTCTTTGTGCAGAATCGAGTCGATGTTCGTAAATTGAGTCTTAAACTCTCGGTTACAGCAGCCACATTCTCGTCTGACGGTGATCATGAGTGTTGTCCACTAGCATACCAGTCTCACGAATTTTTTGGACAAGCAGGCGTAGTGGGTTATACTTCATTTCGGCCAAAACTTCTTTTAAAAAAAACGCACTGTTTGGGCTACACAGCACTCACTTTGAAAATAAGTTTTCAATATTTCCCAACGTTGTTCAAGCGTTAAGCGACTCATAATACTGACTTCCTGTCAAGGTATCGAGCGGAAAACAGCTGTCAGTGTCAAAATAACCTGGCTATGTGATTTAAAAAGAAACCACTAGATGGCCCACTATGTGTATATTATATGTACTTCCAAGCACCGTATTTCACCAATCTAAACCACTGAATTCTGCTTAAAAAAAAATCTAAGCCTTAAAGAACATTTAAAAAACGGTCATTCGAAGGACTTGATTAATGCCTTTTACTTTATGCAACTAACAACCAACATACAAAAAAAATATTATGCCACCTTATGGGAAAGGAAACAGCAAATATAGCACTCAGCTGCAAACGCCATTTAATTGAAGATAATTTTCATATCATACGTTGTAATTGGTGCCGCTTTGCTACCTACTGTACTTGTACAATATCTTTCCCCCTTATATGCTAAATATGGCATAACGCATACAGACATAATATCGTTCAGGGCAAGTTAAAGGTATCTTTACTATTTGTAAAGTCAAAGGAGAAATCTGGCTAAAAAAAGAAAATTCAAAATGACCGTGCCAAAAATTGTAGCCCGGAAGCAAGTTATAAATTTCATACGTCCGTCATTGTCCTGGCTATGAGTTTGGATTTTAGTGTTGGATTCCGAAAAGGGTTACTACCCATATCAAAAGCGAGATATACTTCTGGCAGTTGCCTTATATCGATTGCGTTTTGTTTTCGTTGATGTAACATTGCTCTCTAAATCCTTAGAATATTACTTAAACTTACGTCATTCCATTTTCGGATTGGGAGGTTCTATAAAGGCAAGTTCCTATAAATAACAATTAAACTTGACATTACGTGACCTACAGTCGAAACAGCTGTCGATTTTCTTCAAGTCTGAAATGTTATGTCTTTGTTGCAACATTCGCAACAAATGTAATTTTTAATTGACCAATTGATTAGTTTGCACAAAAGGAGATCTAGAGTCTTACATTGTTAGATTTCATGTTTAATTTAGAAGATACAATCCTCAGTTTTGAAATTAAAATATTATTAGCTGGGGGAAAAGTTGCGAAATGTGCTGAATAGGCTTAGTGACTACTGACTCGGGTACAATCTTAACTTAACTTTACTTCTTATTACAGTAAATGATATAATAATCGTTATTGTGTTAAAGTTTAGCATGATAAACTAAAAAAGGTAGCGCAGAAGCGGGCTTACGAAGATGTTTCGTGAAGTCCGTGTTTTCTTTTTTTTAGCTTAAAATAAAGACATAAGAATGACGGATCTGCATCAAAGTTGGGGAATAATAATAACAAAAAAAAAGTTATCGTGGATGCGATGCAGCATACTTTTAGTACATGTTAGGACTTATTCGTGCGAATCTTCTATATATATAAAAATGGATGTGTGTATGTTTGTATGTTTGTATGTTTGTATGTATGTTGTCTATGGACTCTTAAAATGCCCAATGGATCTTTATGAAATTTTCAGGGTAAATATAGTTAAGTCCAGGGATGGGTTCCTGTGAAGGTTTCGTGCTGATCAGGTGGAAGGAAAAAAATGCATGCTTTTAACAATTTTGGTTCAGTTTTTTTTTTTAAATTCTTTTTTGGTTTTTTTCATAAATTTTTAAGCGGAATGCCCGGGTGGAAGACAGAAAAATGTGGGCTTTTGGCAAAGTTTTTTTTTCAACTTTTTTATAAAAATGTTTTCCTTTCTTTGAATAAAAGCATCATATTTATGGAACTGAGTCGAAAAAATCAAACTCTCAACGAACGTGCGTGTCCATTTGGTGCAAGAATCGTCCACCCAAACATTTTCCAAACAACTTTTGAACATCGGAAAAGGAATTAAATCGCACAACAAAT
This sequence comes from Platycheirus albimanus, assembly GCA_916050605.2. Classification (NCBI taxonomy): domain Eukaryota; kingdom Metazoa; phylum Arthropoda; class Insecta; order Diptera; family Syrphidae; genus Platycheirus; species Platycheirus albimanus. Next base: position 304,401,256 of record OU696696.1, on the reverse strand, counting down.
GACATTTTATTTTCCCAAATTTTTATCAAATGCAGCAAAATATTCAAGCCAGAATTTATCAATGTTATCATGTTCAGTTTAACAATCAAATTAACTGCACTTTGTGTGTATGCCAACAAATTTTTATATTTATACACCAACCAAAACGACCAAAAATATTGCCATGTCCGTCCGTATGTATACTCTCTAGAGGTCGCAATTTGATATAGAAAGCTGAAATTCGGTATATACATAATAATCTTTAGTTCAAGAGTAAAGCTAAGTTCTTGAACCAGTGAAATCCGCCCAAAAACACGCCCAAAATCGCCATTTGTATCCAACAACCTCTATTTGGAAAAATTAAATTGTGATTTTTGTACAGTTAAACACACTCAAGCAATAGGTATATCTTCTCTAAAATAAATAAAAATATCTCAGTTTTGGCGTGGACTACGCCCACTTTTCTTATAAAACTACCGTGAACCCGGGTGACTTTGGCTCTTTTTCATTTTAAAATGTGAATAACTTTTGCAATATTTTTTTTGTTTTAATGAACATTTGAACCCTTTTACCTACTTCGCTCACTCTTTAGGTATGATAAGTCTTGAACAAATCTATCGATCAGTTCTATATATAGAAGCTAAAATATGGGTGGCCAAAGTCACCCTCCCATTTCGGGTGACTTTGGCCGGAAGTACGTTTTTGTCATTTTTCTGCGAATTACAAGCAGCAAGTCAGTCTCACCCAACCCAAATGAAAAACCAGATATTTCTTTTTATATGTAGGTATTTTTTTTATGAGTTAACTCTGAACTTTGGTTTTTGATATTTTTTTTTTAAATTCAAGTACGTTAATGTTAATTTCCTTGAAAGGATATTGACAAAAAAGTCTCTCTCGGCGATCGACTGTTGGAACAGGAAGTTTTTGCTCCAGATCACTTTTGTTTACTTGTGCAACATCTTTTTTCTCTGGGCTTACCAAGCTACACCCAGCACTTCTTCGTAAGAGGTACTTTGTACCCAGCCAAAGTCACCCGAAATGCATGCCAAAGTCACCCTACCATTTGGCGTAAATTATAAACAAAATAAAATTTATTGTTTATAAAATAGTTACAAGGGTTGAATTAAGAGAATTCAATTTGGAAAATAATACATATATCGGAGTTAATGTCATTTTGCAATCATATTTCTAGAACATGTTGAAACCATCCAACATTTTCAGAGGATTTTTTTATTTACATTTTCAAGAAAAATTAATTTTAGTAGGTATATATTATTATCTAAATTTAGTTAAATAACGATAATATGGACATTTTTTAATTCATTCAATTATACAAATTTACAAAGAGCTTGGAAAAAATTAAACAACTCCTTCATATTTTAACAATTTTTTAAAAATGTATCTATTCAAAAGCCAAAGTCACCCAACCAGGCCAAAGTCACCCGGGTTCACGGTATCAATATTGTTTTTATAAAATAACAGTGCCAATATTAGAGCGAAAAACATTAAATCTTGTGCGTATAACTTGTACGTAAACATGTAAACATCTTGTGTATGAGATCAAAAAATTGATTTTAGGCGTGGCCCACTTTTCATTACTATAAAAAAATTTATTTTTGCATATAAACGGTAGGTACTTATAAAAAGTTCACAAGTCCAAATGTGTGCGACCTTAGTCGTAACTTAGAAGCTTGTGTATGAAAAGAAATTTTTGAATTTCGGGTGTGGTTTACGCCTACTTTTCATGAAAGAACAAAAAACATACTTTTAAAAACTAAAAATACCCACTAATATTCGGTTTTAACCATTTTTTTCGTTCGTTATATGGAACATATATCTAAGTTTTTTCAAAACGCCCATTTTTACTAGCGTGGTTTTTATAAAATACCTTTATTCGGGTTAGATTGTTAAAAAACTACTCGATTCAGCTGTAAGTTTACAAAAATGCCAAAAAATTGACTAACGATCAAAGCTCAGTTAGTTTTATAATTTGCTTGTACTAATTTTTAAGACACGCCCACTTTTTATTGGCGTTTCCGTTAAAGGTCTTAATATGCATTAATATTTTAATTTTTTTCTAACTATCGGTCGCAGCTTTGAAGTAAGAAAATGAATATTTTGGTTTGTATTACTTGGTTACGTGGCAGGTTGTGGTTCAAAAATTGTTTAATACACTCATAATCGCTAATTCCATTTAAAATCTAATTTTTTAAAAAATTCAAGTTATGTCTTGTTTTGTTCAAATCGAGCTGAAAGCTAAAAATTAAATGTCACTAACCTCACTATAGTAATCGGCTTGGCAATAAAATCACGCCTTTTTTTTATTGTAATTGAACATCACACCACACAAAATTAATGTTATTGTATTTTTTTCCTGTCTGAAAGAAGAATTTTGTTTCTGAAGCAAGACGGCTAAGGCTGCTGCAAGAGTCCTTCTTTTTACTTGCGATTATAGGTACTATAAGGCAAGTTATGGATTCGTGCAGAAAAAAAATTTCGAGATAACAATCACACATGACATTACGATGATAGAGAAGTCGAAAAAAGTGGGTCTGGGAATTCCGTCCGTCTGTCTGTCTGTCTGTCTGTCTGTCTGTCTGTCTGTCTGTCTGTTCGCGCTTCTAGAGCCTGAACGGATGGGCCGATTTGCTTCAAATTTGGTATCTAGGATTTATTTGGCCGTCCCTCGGAACATATTTTTTATTTTTGCTCTAAGCCCAAAAATAACGGCACCTGCCATACAATCGTGAAGAAAAAAATTGATTTTCTCAAAAACGGCTCTAACGATTTTGATAAAACTTTCAGGATGCTATTTTTGTAAGACAGTCTATCTTTTGGATGGAAAATATTTTTCAAAATTTGTCTTATAACGGTACCTCTCATAGAACCAGTATTTTCAAATCAAATTTTCTCGTAAACTATACATTCGATTTCAATAAAATTTTGGCCACAGGAAGTCATTTATAATTTTATTAATATGGCATTTCAAATTTTTCAAAAACTTTTTTTTTTTATTTTTTATAATTTTTTCAAAAAAAAATTTGGTTTTCGAAATATGTTGGAAACGGGTATATTGATTTTTTTTTAAATTATTTTTTCAAATGTAAACTACAGATTGCCATATATTTGCATACCCAAATAAATTTCAAAATATTTTTTGGAAAAGTTTTTCAAAAATAACCTTTTTAAAAAAAAACTGGTCGAACGATTTTCAATATTTTTTTTTCCTAGATTTACGTATAGCCTCGAAATTTTATTGCATACTTTGTTTTTCCGAGAAAACTCTTAAGCTAATTTAAAAAAATTAAATTTTTTTAATAGCCATATATGCAGCCACAATAAGCAATTGCTTATCATAAGAGCAAGTTCGTGCGACCCAGTCGTGCATTTTATTTCGGTTAGCGCGTATAGCTTGAACGACTCTAATTCTTACTTTCAGCTACTCCGTTTTGGCTGAGATTGGACTATTGGAGTCGAAGCCGACTAGGTTAAGTGTGGTGATGGTACGGCAAGCCGAACTTTCTCACTCGGATCTCGTTGGATCCATTGTGCCCCCGGGTTGGGTGTGATGATAAGGAAGAGTGGTTAAGGATTGACGGGGAGTGGGTGGGTTAAGTGGTGGGGGCCTCCCTGAACCAAACTGAGTTCTGAATGAATCTCAGGATGTTTCTTGGTGGCATGTTAGAGACATCGAACAACTCGTTGAAAAAGTATTCACCGAGGTTAACTTTCCTAGTTCGGGCTAAGCTGGGGCAATCACAGAGGAAGTGAAAAGAGTCCTCTTCTGGCATCCCCTACATAAGTTAGATGTGCTGATGCCCATACTGTTCATGTGGGTTCCCATCGTGTTGTGACCCGTCAGGATACCAACAAGGAGGGATAATTGAGGCCTGCTTAGCATGAGTAGTCATTCAGTTTTCTTCTTTGAAATTTCTGGCCATAAATTCCTTGATACCGGACAAGTGTCGATTGATGACCATCTGCCATTAGCGGTTTTGCGGAAACTATGGTGAATTCTAGTTTTTTCCCTTTCCAGTGGCATGTAAATCGAGGTTACCATTTGGCTCGGTTCGAGAGATGAACTTGTTTTGGCCAGTTGGTCAGCCATTTTCTGTGTATGGCACTATATCCCGGGATCGAAGGGTTACTGGATACGTTGCATTGAGTTGTCTCAACTCATTTCGACAACGATCGAGTAATTTGGATTTTGTAACGATAGAGGATATGGCTTTTATGGCCGCCTGGCTGTCGATAAAAATATCAATATTCTTATTTTCCAGTTCACACGTTAAAAGGTGGTTAGCAGCTTCGCCGACTGCAAGCACTTCCGCTTGGAAAACGCTACAAAAGTCTGGAAGGGTTATCTGAAAAGATGCCTGACCGTACCCCATCTTCCGTTTTGGAGCCGTCTATAAAGACCTAAACGTGATTTTCATTTATGACCCTGTTTTCCATCCAGCATTCTCTTGTAGCGAAGTCTGTTTGGGCTACTGGGTTAAAATCTATGTGTGGAGTAATGTAGTCTGTTTGTAGGTATATATCTGTGAAGTTTATTATTATCTTGTGACTTGAATGGCCCCTTATCCAACTAGAGCACTGTTTGAGTCGCAATGCGCTTTTGGCCGTCATTTCTTTCGTAAATATATCGAGTGGGGCTAGTAGAAGGAGAGGTGGTTGTGAGAAGCCCAACTTTTCTGACGCAGTTTTTCTTGTTGGGTATCATAAGAATTCATCCCCGGTAAAAGGTCCTCGGCAAATGATAACAGCGGTCAAATTATCCCCACAATAATTTCCATACCAACACGCCATAATATCCCTAACGAATCAAACCCGCAAAACGAATTTCTCTACTCGGCTTAGGTTATGTCCAGTCTTCTGTCAGGCGCCTATGTTAACAGTTTTCTAAATCAACAGTACCTTGCCTGGGTGGTCCACTTCTCCCTTTTTCGGGGAAGCACTGCTTCACGCAACTTCGTTGCTCCGCTTAGGGTATGTGCAGTCATCTGGTTGGCACCTTGGGCAACAACGTTGGATGAACGGCTTCGACACATAAATAAGGTTTTTTTCGCCCCTGTCCGTCCCATAACTTATGAAAAATATTTTCGGTTTGAATGTGCCTAACAGAGTTCCATGCAATCCCCCACATCTACCTTCTCCTCTCCTATATAAGGGTAAAGATAATTGTACGTACTGGAAGGTCATACCTACGGGTATAATTTGTGGCGTCGATTCATTTGACGCGATTTTTTGTCTGGGAATCATATTGACGGGTATGAATTGTTACGGCACCTTCTTGTTGTGACTTTTATTTTCCACACAATAATCTTAGAAAGCCGTTAAAAGCTTTTAATGGTCGAAATGGATTAAGGGTCTTCCAACAAACTTGCGTGTATCGAAAATTGCAATAATTTTCGCAAATGTCAAGTTTACTTTGACAAAATACACGTTAAATCCATATAAATCGTTATAGTCCAAAAAACGCGGTATTAATAGCTTTGTTCGGGTTCTTTTTGTGCCAAAAAATAACACTGTCAAATTTTCTCAAATGGGAGAAAAATCTCTCTCATTTACCGAAAAGTAAGCGAACACTTTTGACGTGATAACGTGTAATAAATCGGTTTGGAATATATGGGCAGCACGCACAGAAAAATGTCACAGTCACAGTCACAGTCACACTGACGTTACCTTTGCTTTGATAGCCTAGAAAGTCGCTAAAGTGGGAGTGGAGGGTGTTGGGTGGTTGGTTGGTTGTGGTGGGAGTGTGTGTGGGGTAGCCCGGGGGGGGGGGAGGGTAGTGTCGGGAAGAGGAAAAATTGTCAAAAATGGTGGGTGGTTGTAGCTGGTTTGGTTGGTGAGACAAAATTTTTCAAAACTTATGGGTGGTTCCTTGGTGGCTGTAGGTGGGATGAGTGTTTGGTGTTGGGGGAGTTTGGTATGATTGGGGGATGGTGGGGGTGAATTGGCAAATATGGTGGGTGGTTGGTGGTTGAAGGTCGGCGTTTTAGGTGGTGGGGATAGTTGATTTGATTATTGGCGATGACAAAATTGTCAAAAAAGGTGGGTGAGTGGAAGGTGGTGGCAGGTGGTTGGATTTGGGGGATTTGGTGTTGGGAGGGGGTGAGGGAAAAATAATTGTCAAAAATGGTTGGTGGTTGGTTGGTGGCTGTAGGTGTGATGGGTGGTTGGCGGTGTTGGGTGAGTGGCAAGTTTTTGTAGGTGTTATGGGTGGTTGGATTTGGGTTGAGGGTGTAGTGAAGGGAATTGTCAAAAATAGTTGTACTGGGGAGGGGGGGGGGGGGTGAGGAAAAAATTGTCAAAAATGGTGGGTGAGTAGCAGGTGGTTGTAAGTGGAGTAGGTGGTTGAATTTGGTGCATGGGGGAATTGTCAAAAATAGTGGGTGGGTGATTGGTGGTATTTAGAAAGGGCTGGCTTAATTGGGAGAGGAGGAACAAATTTTCAAAAATGGTGGGCTGTTGGTTGTATGTGGGGGTGGTAGGTTGGTGTTCAAGGGGTGAAAAAAATTCAAAAAATGGTGGGTGGTTGTAGGTAGGTTGGGTGGTTGGTGGTTGGAGGGATACCTATACACATGAAGTGTTTTGTGAACTGGTTATCACGTAAAATTATCGTCCGTAAACCGACTTTACAGACAACCATGTTTTTTTTGTGTAAATTTTTGAGAAACGTCAAATTCGAATTTTTTGATTGGTTAGCTCTTCGCGGTAAGAGTCATCTGCAACAACAAATACTTACGTCATTCGCTTTTGACAGAGTTCAAGTTTTTACCAGATGAAATTTCACTGGGTCAAAACTTGAAAATAAATGAACGAAAGATTAGAACAGCTGTTATTTTCTTTCGTTCATCTCTCAGTACACGAACGCTTTTTGTGTTAATGTAAACGTATGAAATCGAATGCAAACTGTTTGATTTTGGTACTCGAACAAAGCTATTGTTTCTATTTGACGTTTGCCGCATCTTCCGATACGGTGACAACTTTTGCGTCACCTTGTAAAATACTCAACAAAAAAATATCACCGCCTTTGAATAGGCTTACAGTTTCCATTTCCAATTGCAGAATTGCAAACATTTTTGCGTTGTATTTCACGGCATACCTTCCTATATTGTTTTATCTGGCTTGCGAAACGCTCAAATTATAAACATTGTGTATTTTTTTTTTTTTTCAAGTATTCGGGCAATTACTCATACTGTCACACCTCCAACAGTAAATCACTGGGCCTAAATAGCGTTAATTTATGTGATTTGTTTCGCTTTAATTTGCCTTTAAGTTTTGCGGGCACATTCCACACTTACGTCAGACATTATTTCAAACACAAATAATTTTTTTTTTATAAAAAGTATATTCACCAAGTGTGAAAGAGACAGACGACTGAAACTGGCGCGTTCATTTTGTTTTTTTATTTTTACTTGTTTACAATTTTACATTCGAAGGCCAAATGATTTTTCGTTTCGTTCAAAGATTGCTTCGGCAACCCGAACCCAGCCCAGCAATCAAACTATTTGTCTGAGTTTAATCAACTTACTATTTTATTGTTTGCACAAAATTTTCAAATCAAAACAATTATTTTGCTGTTCATCGAAAATGATATAATTTATCTACGGCATTTGCTTTCGTCAAACAAAGTTCTGCGATAAGAAATCACTCGCAATGTTTATACAGAAATTTCATATTGGGTTTCAAAGTTTAAGGAAATTTAATTTTTTTTGTTTTGTTTTCTGGGAAAAACTAGGTTATGTTGAATATTGTGATGTAAATATGTATCTTTTGTGTGTTTACTTAAGGCGGTTAGGAGTTAGGGCTTTAAGTGCAAGAGTGTATCTTTGTTTTACTTATTCTTGGAATTGACTTTTTCTCAAGAAAATATTGAGTTTGGTTTGTTTGCAATCAAGATTTATGATTGTGGATCGATTAGGAAATACCGAAAGAGGGAGGCTTTAATAATATTTTTAGATTTAAATAAATCTTCCAAAAGCCCTTTTCATTGGGCTTTTTAATTTACAAAAAAAAAATGCTGTATTTCAATCACACGGCCATTTTGGTTCCAAGCACATCTAGGAAAAAATGTATCTCCCCTTTCACGCAGATCATGAGTGTAGATTGATTGTTTGCACATGACTAAATTGTGTATGAAAAAAAAAAAATTCCAACTCACAATTAAAGTTGGTAAAATTATCTTTAATTAGATTTTGTTTTTATTTTTGTACGATGGAAAATAACTATTCGTTGTTCAATTGATAAAATAAGCAAACAGACAGACAGTCACAGTGTGTTTATAAAAGGTGCTTCCCAGATGCGTCAAATAGCTAGACGAGACAATTAAATGCTGAACTGAGTCGCACGAACTTGTTTTTATGACTAGGAGAGTTGCTTAAATTCGCTGTTAAGGGGAAAAGGTCTTCAAACGCGTCTATTGCCCTGAAAAATCCATTCATATTTTGTAATATTTGTATGTCCGTATCCAATTTTGTCTGCCTGGTTTGCTCGAGATGTTGGCAGAGCATTTTCATATTTCAATAGTAGGATTCAACTTTGAATTCAAAGAATTTTAACTTGGTGCGTAGTGATATTTTGCTGGAGTTCTCTACTAAGTAGAAAAAATTCCAAGTCTACCGCGGGATTCGTTTATTCTATTGTTAACATTCAGGTCCATTGCGACCTGAAATAAACTTCTCTATGGTTCCCTGCCTTAGAATAACTTGTTGTGTGTTTTGACCCGTTGTCATAATTATTAGCGTTGATCCTGAAGCCAGTCACCTCTGCATTCAGTGTTTAGTAGTATGGGATGTATTCTTGACTTGAAGAAATCCCACAATCAAAATTCTAGCTGGGTCAAATCGAATGACCTTGGTGGCCAATACACATCATCCTGCTTAAACCACATGTCCATATGATCCAATTTCCATTTGAAATTGGTATCATCGTCTTGTAACGCTTGTCATTGAAGAAACTCTAAATACATTAAACAACAGATATGACACCATCAAGTTTACATATGAGGAAGAAGACGACACAAATTCCATCCCGTTCTTAGACGTTTTATGTAAGAAACGCAACAACAAAATAGAGTTCGACGTTTTCCGAAAAAATACATCAACTGATCGCTACATCACGAAAGACTCTTTTTGCTCGTACCAACACAAAATAGCAGCCTTTCATTCAATGGCATACAGATTGTGCAAACTCCCACTCTCCGTTGGTAATTTCAAAAAAGAATTTGATTACATTGTTCATTTAGCTGATGTTAATGGTTTTGAGAAAACGGTTGTGGAAAATATTTTAAAAAAACAGTCAAACCGAATACGGAAAAATGAAATATCCACACTCTTTAGCCAAAATCATTCAAACAACAAATTTCGTATATCGTTTTCTTACATACCAGCAATAACAAATCAATTGCGAAAGACGTTAGAGAAAGAAAACATACATATCGCTTACAACAACAACGGCAAACTAAAAAACATCCTCGGTTCAACCAAAGATGCCACCCCAACAACTGAAAAAAGTGGTATATACGAAATCAGCTGTAAAGACTGCAACAAAAAATATATTGGCCAAACGAAGAGGAGTATACAAACGCGATTTAAGGAACACATCAGCTGTATCAAACATAAACAAATAAACCGATCATCTGTAGCAGCTCATGTCTTCGCGTCGTGTGATAACAACGAACCACCGCACCACATCGGCCCCTTTGAAGAGAGTGTTCGATTATTAAAGAGCGTGCATAATGAAAGAAAGCTTGATGCATTTGAGTCTCTCTTTATTCACAAAGCTAAGAATGTGATGAACAACGACAATGGAAACATTCTATCTCCCTTATTCTTATTAGCATGAATTTGTAACTTTTAACATTAATTTCATATTGATTTTGTTTATTTCCTTTTTTTCTTGTTGTTTTGTTTTAGTGTAAATCGAGGTTTCGCTGATGATGAGCTGCATGTCAGTTCGAAATGCATTCGATTTTTAAAATTTTATAAATAAAAATACGTGTTTTTTAATACTTTAATTTCGTGTGTTTTTTATTGTAAAATTTTGACATTTGTAGTCAATAAAGGAAACTACCTTCGTATATTTTTGATTGAACGTGACCGTCTGACTAACGATTTCGAAAAAGTACGGAAAAATTACGCTACCGGCCCTAAATCCACACCAAAAAGTAACTTTTCGATGGTCACCTGGTGAACCTTATGTGTGAGTTGGCGTCCGCCGCGCCGCCGCCGTGCGTCGTCCTATGTACATTCATCCAAAAATGCGCTTTCGGTCAAAATTGGGATTTTATTCCGATCGGCGTCCGCCGCGCCGCCGCCGTGCGTCGTCCTATGTACATTTATCCAAAAATGCGCTTTCGGTCAAAATTGGGATTTTATTCCGATCGGTGCTATTTAGTCGTGTTACTTGGAATGGTGATTGGCGTATATCCGTCAAGTTAGCACTACCACTTTCGATTTTTTTAAAATTAACAATTGGATTAATTGTCGTGAATTTGTCGTAAAACAAAAAAAAATGTCGCACCCCTATTTTAAAAGTTAACCCCTGGTAGTGCTAACTTGACAGTCAAGTTAGCACTACCACCCCCCAAAAAATGCATTAAATTAAAAACTGACTGTCGTAAATTTGTCGTGAAACAAAAAAAAATTTCGCATCCCCTATTTTAAAAGTTAACCCCTGGTAGTACTAAAAATGTTTAGGATACTCAAAAAAAAAAACAAAACATTTTTTTCAAAAAATTATTAAAAATCGAAAAAAAAAGTTTTTGAGACTTACTGTGTCCAAAATTTTATTGAAATCGGGTTTGTACTTTACGGGAAAATCTGCTTTAAAAATACTGGTTCTATGAGAGGTACCGTTATAAGGCAAATTTTGAAAAAAATTACAAAAAAATAGACTGTTTTAAAAACATAGCATTCAGAAAGTTTTATAAAAACCGTAAGAGCCGTTTTTGAGGAAATCTTGTAGGGCAGGAGCCGTTACTTTTAAGCCTAGAGCATCTTACCGAACTTTAAGGACGAACTACAACGATAAAAAAGTTTTCAACTCACTAGAGATGTTCTGCGGGCACAATTTGTGTCTTTTAGCCGTTTATCCTTAGATTTTGCTATCACTTGGGTTGATTAACACATCCCATTGATCGCATTTATGTAAGTGACTGAAATTTTGAAACACTCCACAATATATGCATTCATCAGCACACTACTCCTACTCCTACAGACAGAAGAAAATGAAATGGAGACAGGACATTCCCTTGTCGGTTTCCCTTTTCGAAAGTTTCCAGTATGAAAACATCTGTTTTTGGTGGAGACTGAAACTCAGCGAATTGCTTGTGAATGAAGCGCAGAGTTTTCATTTGATACATATAATATCGGCCACTGTGAAAGCCCGCTTGGTGTCTTTTGAGTATAGACTTGATTATCCCCTGTATCCTGATAGTTCCCATATACGTTTTAGAAACACATACAAAACGCCAATTATTGCAGTTCTTATGATCGCCTCGGGCAGCAACCTCTCCTTGGTTAGCATTCGTATTCCATTAACGTAGAATTCTAGCCATTTTGGCGGGATTTGCCTTCACAAACTCACTCCAACACCAACTGATTGGTTGTGTTTGAAGAGTTTAATCTCAGCTTAGAGCTCTTCCGCTGATAACTGTTATAGATCTTTGCATGCCGTTCAGCTTAGAGTTCAGAAGTGGGATTGTTTCATTCAACTTTTAAGGTGAGATGACCTGAATTGCGTTACAAATTTCCACCCAAAATACAATTAAGTAGTGTTTCACAGACGGGTGTTACGCGGTTCAGATGGTTAATTCAAATTGTTAACTAGTACCCACTGTATCAAAAAGTGTCAACACATTCTTCTGCCAGATATATTCTAATTCCTTTTGAAGCTTGGACTCAGGAGCCTATAGCCTAAAAAAATAAGATCACATAATGTTAATGTTAATTTGATTAAAAAGAAACTCGATCGACTCCATCGCACTAGATCGCCGGGTGGAGTTGAAAGTTTGTGATGCATTACTTGAGCTGAGTTGGTGGTGTGTTGATCCTTCTTTTCTTTGGTTTTACTTTTACTCCCAACTCAACTCTTTCTTCCTAAACTTTGACTCTGAATCATTTCTTTTATCTCTCCGACCTACAAATTTTGCTAAGGTCGTTGCAAAGTTGTGCAGATAAAAAATAAGGCTCTGACACAAATTAAAAATTACAATTATGACTCATAATTCTTGCCGAAATATAATTTTTATTTGTTTTTGAAGGTACGCAATCTACACAAAAGTCAAAAAGTTATACCAAAACTACCAGAAAAGTTTTGACGTAAATTTAAGTTAAAAAAAAAACCATATCCTCAACCAAATCTTTTCATTTTACTTTTTCAGACACAATCCAATCGCACACAAAAGTAACCATTTTTGAACAAACATTTCACCGATACGTGCCTTAATTTTCATGAAATTGTGATAACACTACCCCCCAGCTCTTCGTGTCAGTATCAAATTTCGTCATCAATGTCGTTCAAAAGAAAATATTTCCGTTTAAAGTGAAAGTGTTGAGTATTGCAATCAAAAACTAAAATATTAAACTACCAAATGTGATTATATTCAAGTACAAAGTAGCATAAGATTATATAAAAAGTTTCCAAATATTATATTTTTCTCAAAAAAAAAAAAAAATCCATAAAAACAAAAAATTAAGTTCATAAAAAACAAAAAAAAAAAAACTTCACTTAAATGGCAACAAATTGTGAAGTTATTGATTCGTTAAAACATGGGAAGTTCCCTCCATCATCGTCTGCGGGATCTCGTGAAAGCGGATCAGATGGTAGATCTCAGGAACCAGGACGAGCACCGTTGGCTATTGCTGAGGATGTTTTCGAAAATACCTCTGAAAATGAACAAGATGGCTACGAATCAGATTCGGAAAGTGGTGGTGAAGAACCTTCGACAAGTGAAGCCTCGGAACCACATGTCGTTTGCTTTCCCCAATTCAATCGTAGTAATTCCATTGAGTATGCAACGAGTAGTGATAGCGACGATGAGGACGAATTAATTTCGGCCATCAATTTGTCGCCGAATTTAATGAACAAAGAGTCGAATAATAATGATCTCTTTGGAACGCGACCTTACCTCTTGCCTTTCACCGAAAGACGTCGCTTGTCCCAGTGCAAGGAAGAAGATGAGGAGGATAGTAGTGAAAAACTGACTCCCAACGGTGACTTAAAATTCGATAAACCATTTTTGCCAACGCCACCTCCTCCCCCACCATTGCCCCATAGAGATAGTGGTGATATTGAAAAATTTCGTGAGCTTGAACGTTTACGGCAGCAGTTCATGCAAAAAATTGATATCATCAATACCAGCAATATCCAAGCAATTATGGATGTCATGGACAGACGATCTCCGACACCACCCCCACCACCTCCGCCAGTTCCGACTATCTTACCACCCGAAGTGATGGCACAACTATTACCATCTAAAGAAGAACCAGAGATTGTTATTGAAGATCTAATTAACAATATGAAAATCGATGAAAAGGATTCCCCGCCAAAGTCTCCAAGTCCTGAAAAGACTATTTACCGGGGTAAATTCACCGTTACCAAAACTCTTGAAAATCAAGAAAATATTCTAAGGCTCAAACCAGCTGAAGCTGAAAAGTTGAAAAACATGGATTCAAAATCTAATGCGCACACAATAAGTTTTCCTTGTACCTCGGGGGGCTACTCCTCGGTGCAGGCATTATTTGGCCAGAGAAATTCAGGGAGATTTCCTCACATGGATAAGAAGTTCTTCGATACGTCGCTGGTTGAAATTCGTTCGCCAGTGATAAGTAGTAGTTCGCTGGATACCTGTGATAATATTTCTTTGAATTCCCCTGGGGGCGGCTTCATTAACCATTTAGATGAAGTTTGGATTAAGAGATCAGTGTCACCTCAGTCGGTTATAGATGATACAACGGAAGCTCCATCGGAAGAGGATGTAAGTTTCCTTTTTTTAATTTTTATTTATTTTAATACAGGTGGAGGTGCTCTCAGACCAGTTATGATCTTCGGAAACTTTAAAAATCCTAAGTGTGATAGATACACAGACGTACAAATACAGAACGCCAACTTTGTATATTTTCTCTCTTTGCCGACAAGCTTGATGTGCATTTTATTTTGAGTATGTTTAAGCTCTCCCGTGCATTTTAAATGGGAAACCAATACACGAAAAAATAAAATGCACAGACAGAGATTTACATAATATCTACGGTGGTGAATAAAATATTTTGAGAGTGTTTACGGCAAGAGGAGTATACAAGTTGGCGGTCTGTATCTGTATGTCTGTGGTGTGGTAAGAAACTAATTTTAAGGTTCTCTTTATTTCCGTTTGGCATAAAAGCGGCTTTGATACTTCTTTATAATCGTTCGAAAAAACAGATTATTTTTCGTCATCTAGTTTTCAATCCAGAAATCAGCAAAATTCAAAATGGGATGACAATTTTTGAATTTCATTTTCTCGTTCCCGAAAAACCTAACTATTTTCCATTCGGTGACTATTCCCACTAACCCGGACGCCACACATGTCAGCTACTGGCAAGACAGTTGCAATACACTCACATTTTCCACTCACGCAGACAAACTTCCAGCCAACCGGAACACAGATATACATACATAGGTATCTGACAATTAAACCATGTAGTAACTTGCTTGCCAGTAGCTGACATGTGTGGCGTCAGGGTAATCACTATCACTATTTGCGGAAGTACTATGTGAAGGTATTATACACTTTTGCGCTTATAACTCATTATCTAGGTAGTGTCTATACGCTCACATCAGTTTCGTGACTAACACACTGACAAAATTTGGGTTTCTTGTCACTCTCGCTAGCTCAACTTTATTATTAAGCTTTGGTTGTCTAGTTGTCTGGCAGGCGCTTATATCAAAATATCTGGAGCCACAAGTGCGTGCGAATATATTCTACCTACATATGTACAAAAAGCACAACTGTAAAATTTTCACCATTTCGTTTGGGCCCGTCAGGCGGTGGCACCAACAATTTTGTTTCACTTGTTATGACATAATACTAACCCGTAGCGTAGTGGTTAGTGTGTCGGACTGCCACGCCAAAGGTTCAGGGCTCGACAAATCCTCCAAGAATAATTAATGTCATGGAAAGTGCTTCTCTGATAGCCGTTCGGATTCGGCGGTAAATTGTAGGTCCCTTCCATTCCTGTAGAATATCAACGCACACACAGGAATGGTTCAGGGTGTACGTCATAGGCCCTGGCCCCGCTTGGAGCTGCTGTGCCAACAATTTATTTATTTATTTACTAACTAACTTAAGTTGGCGCATTTAGTCCATTGTGGATCACGGACTCTACCAACATAATGAGGTCGTCCTCCACCTTATGACGCCATCTTAGATGGGGTTTTCCAGTATACTGTGTCGTCGGCTCTCAGGGTTCGCATTGAAGACTTGCCGAAGGCTGGTGCGTATTCGTCCATACTCTCCACATGACCCAGCCATGTAAGCAGATGTATTTTCCCCCATACCCCACTGATGCAAAAAAGGGAGAATATCACCCAAAATATCTTTCCCGCAAAGCACCCCATCCGTTTTTCACCCCATTGTACCAGCATTTGGGTTCTGGTCTGGTCAACCTTTGCACAATCGAACAAGTTTTGCAGGGATAACAAGAAGTGAACTTGCTCGGTATAGCTCATCTCTATTGACATTGTCGCAGGTGACTTTGAAATCGATAAGAAGGTGGTGAGTGTCGATCTGGAATTCCTTTGTCTTTTCTAAAATCTATCGAAGATTGAAAATTTGGTCGAAGGTTTACTTTCCAGGTCTGAAACCAGACTCATAGTTGCCAATCAGTTCAGATTTTAGACGTCACATGACTCATTATTATACTGAGGGCTATCCCAATTGTCCGAGTTATTGTTCAAACTCACAAAATAATTATTTAAACGGCATTGACCTTTTACACACGACTTAATAGTCTAAGAGCTAGCTAAGTAAAATAGTATACAATTTATAGATCAACTACATCCCTCTAGTTAGTCTGCCATACTATCATTATTCATTGATCCGGTCACCTGGCACCTGTCCTGCGGTGGGTGTGAGAATGGTAGGCCAGCAAAGATACAAAAATAGGGTTTTTGCTTATATTGACTTTTGTTTTAAAAACAGTGAGCTTTAGACAAAAATCATCTTTTACAAACTTATAGCTCAGTAAATTTCAAATCAAATTGCTGACGAAAGTTTTCGCATAGCATTTACCATTTAAAAGTTATAGGTATTACTTCAAAATTGTATGTGGATCCCGAAAGTATGCAATGGTACCACTTTTCCCCAACCAAAACTCCTGACAATGTTATATTTGAATTAAATACATAACAAACTATAATACGACACTAAATCTAGATCTCTATAAATTGTTTGACAATTAATTTTGACAGTAAAGCACCTAAAAACATTGCATACTTTAGGGAATCACATACAATTATATAACTATTAAATGGTATGCGAAAACTTTCATCAGCAAGTGACCCGTAATAACTGCAAACTAGTCAAGAACAGGCTTGCGCATGTCTAAGGCGCACTGCATTGGATGGTGATAACTTGTGCTTCTCCCCGGTTATTTTCCATATAAAATGAACAATTTTTTTCACCTGAGTTTGTCAATAAATATCTTCCAAGCTTTTTTTTTTTTTTCTAAAAAATCGTTCCCGAAGTAAATCAATTCCAACGCTTAGGAACGATAGCTTTGATAGACGGTTTTGTCCCATCATCGTAGTTCGCAGCCTATTTTGTATAAGTTTCATTTTTGAAAATGAGCGCTCTTCAGTGCAATTCGACGCCATCAAAACCAAATACATTCTCAATGCAATTTCGAGTTTTGGGAATGTAGATCTGAAATGTTGGTCTTCGAGAATCTGGTATAGTAAAATAGCTCCAGAAAGTGAACTTTTCCATTGTCCTTTTTGTACAACTCGATCAAAGATTTAAATTAAATCACTATATTTCCAAGACTAGGTTCTAAATTATCCTTGTACACTTTCACATCCATCTTCTCAATCCGATTAAGAAATCCAAATTTTGGCTGCTTCCTCGTATTTATCAAAATTGTTTCTTTCGGATTAAACGAATGTTTTCAATGATTCTAATGCACGCACTGCAGATTCAAGAATTATTTTCGGGTCCTGCATCATCATGCTTGTAGCATTGAATCGCTCCAAGATATTGTTCCAAAAGATTGCAAGCAAAGCGGTTTCGAGACGACTCTCTCCTTTTGTAGAAGGTGCGATGCTTCATTCCTCATGATATCTTTTTGCTCCTTATAGGAAGATATACTGGTTAGAGCCTCTTTAATTTCCGAATAGCCGTCGACAATGGCCTTCATAGTTCCAGCTCGACAAGACCAACGAGTGTCGCTAAGCTTTCTTAAAACGTAAAACTGTCCGCCATTTTTTTCGATAATTTCTAAATCAGAATTAGGTATCGTTTTGTACTTGCTGGGAAAAACGTTTATAAAGTCTGAATAAAATCAAAGAATTGTATTGCCGATGAAGAAGAGTTAGCAGCTGCTTTTCCGACTAAATTGAAATTGACATGGTACAAACGCCGATAAATGGTTTGTCTCCTAAATAAGCACTTGAATCTTTTTATATTTGCCCCTCATGTTTGCAGCATTGTCGTATGATTAGCCGCGGCAATCCAGAATGTCTGTTTTATGGTCACCTAAAAATTTGAGTTACGCATTCGCTGTGGCTTCGCCAGTATGACCGTAGTTCGGTTAAAAGGTGAGACATCTTTCCTTTGGCATAGATCCTTCCAAATATCAACCAACTATAGTTAAGTGACCGATATAAGATTATTCGGGAGTACTATTTCAATTAGTACTTTATCACTCATAGAACTGGTCAGTTCTTCGCAAATCGTGCACGAAAGGTAATTGACATGGCCTCTCCCTTTGTTTGCATGCTCTTTCAATTGGGTTGTCAAGATTGGCCACTTTTGAGGAGGCCCCGGGGCAGTTGCTCCGAATGCCCTCCCTTGAATCCGGCCCTGGTCGTGTATCAAAAAGTCACGAAAAATTCTGTCAAAAAGTCAGTTAAGTCAAAGAGAATTTCAGTTGTTTTAATTTAAGGAAGCACTCATTATGAAAACCAAAGTATCTAGTTAATAAGCTTTTGTTCAATTTTGACGCAGCGTCTATTTTCATGCACATGTTTTACCATTTTCGCCAATGTCATGCTTATTCGGGTGGCTGATTGGCGCCCTTACTCGTATTAACATGTTTTCGATTCAAAAATATATGTCACCTGTGTCCATCACGCTAGTGAAACTGGCGACACTTCTGCGTGCGAAAAGCCCCTACCCAAACAAAATTCTATAGCTGTCAGTTGAGTGGCATAATTTGTTTGTGGTTTATGACTTCGAGTCATGGTACATTTACTAGAGATATGGCATTGCGCATGATACAATGCAAAACGTCAAACTCCATGTGTGTCAGTGACGTACGAGATGCGCAGAAAGAAACAAAAATCAAAACGGAAAGGCGCTATGTGTTTAGTTGCATCATGTCTTTGAGTCATAGAGCAAATTTCTATTTCAGAACCGTCAAACGGGTTATTTTTGCGCCAAAAATCGGTTCCATAAGACTTTCTCATGCTTCTGAAAGCTTTGTTTTCTTTCATGAAAGGTGATGTGAGACAAAGATATAGTGCTGTTTGTTCAAAACATGTTTGTGATGCTTTAATGTGTAATATAATGAACGATTTTTTTTGTATTTCTCGCAGTTTTATCTTTTTCACAATTTTCTTCATGTGAACTCTCCCTTAAATTTTGTCATGTACGTCAAATCAAAAACAACTCATTAAATGCCTACAAACAAATCAAAAAGTCATGAAAAAAGAAAATGGCATCTCGAGTCTCTACCTATACGACATGGTTTGAGTATCGTCGAAATAAAAGTATAAACGTATTCACAAAAGTTTTTGAGAAAAGAACAATTCGTTGATAAACTAGTTTCATTTAATTAAGTTTTAGACCATGAACTTGCATTTGAATCATCTGATCCATTTGTAGCCTACTTTTTGAATTAAGAGCTACAGCTAAGTCTACACAGCTTTAATAGCAAATCAATAATTTCAATCGTTTTGGCCACTTAACATGAATCGTATATGAATATAATGTACAAACATACATACAGTTAACAATGCCTGTTGTGTTTCCTTAATTTGGCCGGCAGCCAAACAAGTAGATGAGAATACAACGAAGTCTTAAAATGTACCCCATCTTTGTTGTTTTGTTTTGGCCAACTCGAGCAAATTCCAAAGCAAAAACAAAAAAAAAATACTTTGTTTTCACAATCTTTAAGATATTTGCCCTTAGTCTCAAGCGCCCCATCATCATCATGCACGTTTTCTTCTTCTTTTATAAACAAATAAAAAGTTTTCCAAATGCTTACACGCGATGTAGACGGAAGTGCTAGAAAAATTAAGATTAAGAGCAATTGGATTTATTTTCAAGAAGCATTTGTTTTTAATTCGCCAAATGAAACTATAAATTGATTGACGTCATATCACATGAGTTAAATGGTTCTTATTTGACACGAAAAAAAACCAGTTGTGTTGTGAACAAACTTTAAATTTTGTAAGTTGCGATAGTTTTTTTTTTTTGCTGTTTTTTTTTTAAATAGCAAATGCTAATTCCTTCAACACGATCATTTTTGATTACTATAAAGGTAATAAGATTAATTTTAATTGAATTTCATAAGCTACGCGTGATGTCTGATGTGACTAATTTTTGATGTCGTCGTCACGTCATCATTTTGATATTAATTTGTCAAATAAGAGGCTAAGAGTGTGTGCTTCATCAAAAATTACCTGTTTAGATGTAAATTGTCACTAAATTTAGTTTAAAAAAGTAATTAAAGAAATAGCAAAGTGCGAACATTCTTGACGTCAGTGTTTATTTTCCGCACTCTTCCCGGTGAGTGCTACGAATGTATTTAATGTAAATACAAACTGTCAGAGCTTATGAAAATAAAGTGCACGGCTAGGTCGCAGGAACTTGCTCTAATCTATGACAGAGATGTGGGGCTTTTTGAAAAAATTAAATGCAAGACTGGGTCGCACGAACCTACTCTAATGTGTAAAAGTGGTGTTGGGGCTTCAGATTTTGAAAACAAAATTAGCAGAGGAAATAAAGTGCACGACTGGGTCGCACGAACTCGCTCATAAACGTGTGAGTGGTATGGTTAAAGGAAAAAACCATATGAAATTTTATTAAACACTTAAAAATGACTAGTTAAAACGTTTCTTTTTTTTTCTGAAAAAATGAATAAGCCATCTGATTTCTTTTACTGTTTTTAATTTTAAGGAAAAAAATTTCAGACATACAAGCCAGCGTGGATTTCACACCATTATTTTCCACAGCTTATCAAATCAATCTGTTACACAAGTATCACACTTTTATCATGTCCCATAAGGTGTACCATGTGGTCGCACATTTCGAAACATGGTGTTCAAAGATTGTGGAACGTATTCATTTTCATTTAAGTGAAAGTGATATCTGAGTTTTTTATAATCAAGTTTACATGGAGTCTAACTTTACACTCTATAGCTTCAATTTTATAAGCCGAGTAGGTACTCAACTAGAGTAAAATGAAATAATGAATACATTGCACGATATATTTCACACCAGCTAAAGTGACTTGTACAATATTGTGAAACTTGTCAAACAAATCTTTCAATTCGAATAAAATAAAGAATATATGGAGTTTACGATTCTTCACAGATGTCTGTATTGTATAGTGGCAGTGGGATTGTGGAATGTATTTATTTGTCGAAGTCGAAATCAGCAAAATTTTGGCTTTTGAGTTGAGTAATTCTTTGATTTTATTTTAAGTGCACAGAAACTATTGTTCGTGTGGAATTCACGACTTTACAATTCACATTCCATAACAGTTTTGAAACAATTTAAGCTTATTTACAAATACAATTTCCAGCTTTTAAACTGTCGCCTCACATAACGAAACCAAATTTTGGGCATGTATTTTATTGTGGAACATATTGTTTTAAATGTTTAACATAAGTTATGTATTAAACTTAAAAAATGTATCTCTTTCGGATTTTTTTGTTTGTAAGAACTCCACAGTAAAATGTGGACTTGGATTACACAACTATACATTTCACAGCTCATTTTTCAAAATACAACAAATTAAGAAACAAAATATGATACGATTCCATGCTTCCTTGCCCTTTTGTTTTTAATTTTTTTAAATGGGGTGACATTTCGCAAATGATTCCATTACAAAGGATGTGAAGATTAAACTCGATTAAGGTTAGCTCCGAAATTTCGTTTTCAGGTAGGATTTCAGTTTTTTTGAAAAACTTTTCGAAAACATATATTCCAAATTTGTTTTGAGTATGCCAACATCTATCAGTTTGTAGTCCATATCATATAATACAAAATTTAAAAAAAAAATGAAGAAACCGTTTTTAAAAAACTCAAAAACTAAAAAAAGATGAAATTGGTAATCAATCTATAATCGCAAGTAAAATGATATAAGTTTATCGCTTTGATATTTTCTTAAATTTAAGCTTCGTTTTGAATAAACGCACTCGCAAAAAATTTGTTTGTATTTAAATAATTTAAGAATGGTTTGATGGATTTTTTTAAATTATATTTTTTGATTAAAACTGCAGTTCTAACCGTTAAATAAAATGTCGAACGATTTTTAAAGTAAGCTTTCTTAATGTTATTTTTATTCCGTTATGGATTTTGAATAGTGATTTTCAAGTGATCCAAAAACTCAAGCCCTAAGAAAACGGTCAATAGCTCGTGTGGTGTGACCCAGTGTGAACTTTATTATTAAATAAAATGCTTGAGTTAGCAGCACAAACTTGCTTCCATAACGAATTAGCTTGAATGCTTTGTATTCGAGATGAACACACAAAAATATATAGTAAATCTGAGCATTTTTCAAAAAAAAAACCCTGTTCTTACGAAACACCACTCAGAAATCTTTTGTCAAAATCGTAGAAGCCGTTTTCAAAGAAAATAAGCTGTTAATGTGTGCAGTGCATGACAACAAATGTTATTTTTGAACCTTGAATGACAAACAAAAAGATGACATTACGATGCTAGCGCAGACGCAAAAAGTTGTTCTTAAAATTCTGTCCATTTGTATGTCTGTCTGTCTGTATGTATTGTAAACGGGTGGGCCGTTGATGTATAGAGTGTTTTGGGCATTGTAAAGAGTGGAAATTGAATTTTTTTTGGCTCAAAAAAAAAAAAAAACATAGTACATATACACCATATAAACGTTATGTTAAAAAAAAATCACTGTACCTACATATAGATACATACATTGCATGTGACCCATGATATGACTGACAGCATTTTAAAATCTTTTTTTAATAATTTAGTATCTACTTTGAAAACTACTCATAAAATGTTTATTCTCATAAATTAAAATTTGTCCAAGAAATAAAATGGCGTACTTTTTTCAGCTCAAATCGGTTTAAGTATTTATTATAGAATTTTCTTCCAACTCTCAAGCGCCACGACCACTATCACCCGTTAGAGCGAATTAGTGCGACCCAGTCGGGAACTTTATTTCCTTTCTGTTAGCAAAAATATAAAAACAGCAGGGTAAAAAGTCGACAGAGAATTATTAACAATCAAATCCATGCAGTATGACTAATTTGCTTGGACTGTATAACAATAAAATGGAATCAATAAACTACATATAAAATATCTTGATATCTTGAACAATGCAAGTTAAATGCTTTACTTGTTTTACAAAGGAGGTCGTTGCATCCTTAGTTTTCTTTGTTGGGGTTCAATCTTCAAATTGTTTTAGTGCCCTTTAAAAATAATTGTTTGCCACCGAAACATAGATCTTTTTTAACATCCCATACCTCAAATTCTTTTTGAATATCCCTCGCATATCATTCTCCCAAACAAATGGTAGCCATTATATGCAACTCCGCTATAAGCCGTTCGTGAAACAAAATGAAACTTTTCCTCGACTATCATCTTAATTTTGGAACCAACCGACGAAGAACTTCTCATCTCGATCTTGAATCGAAAATCTCTGTTTTTTAACCTGGGGTTGCCTTGAAATAACCCTGAAGTAGATCTTGGTATTTTTGTGGATTCAGCTGTTAAAAAGTTGTCAGTTATCAAGGATTTTTGGTGGACTCACGCGTTGCGTGTGATTTTTTTTTTTTGTTTTCGAAAGAAATCAACGAAAGATATTAATTGCATTTATTTGATAAAAGTAAATTTTAATCAAACAAAGAATGCAAAATGAAAATTTCAAATTTTGTGACAAATACACAAAAAGCAGCGCTAAACGTGTTTCTCGAGAATCGAAAAACCCAGATATTTGTATAAATCTTGGAGTTGGCAAGGAAAATTGGGTCGACCCTGCTGTTGTAAAAACACAATATCACATATCAAACAGAAATACCTACAGTACAGACTGCTAGTTGCCTGCCACAGGTTGGTTCATTTGAGTCTTAGTAATTTTTGGCGACACTAGCCCTCTTAGCGGCAAAAAAATGAAGTCAAACAAAAGGAAACATATCATGGATGTCGAACATTCCTATGCATGAAATTTAAAAATGTCCGTTTTGGTTTGTTGGTAAACATTTTGGCGACATTTTTTTTTTTTTTTTGACAATTATTGTATGAAACTGACATTAGACTAGTTGTCCCTGAAACAGCTATGATACAAAATGTCACAACTCGAGTCTCGTTTCAACGGCAGAAGCCGAGTTGCAAAAAAAAAAAAAACTTTTATTCGTTCGCCAAGACCAACTCACCCGAAAACAAGAAGAAAACTGTTCCTTTTTAATAAATCTTACTTAAAACGTACAGAATGCTTGGGAAAATTCAGAATTGTTTTCCATGTTATCTGTTTTTTTTTTACAATCTGTCACTTTGTTCCCCATGACCTAGTGCAATTCAGCTTAGTCATTGTATATACATACATTTTTATAGTAATTTCATGGAACATGGAACATGTTTTTTTAGTTCTGAACTTCGTCAATGGCGGCGCTAGTTGTCTTATCTACTTTACATCAAAAGGTTCTATCGTTGTTTTTGCTTCCCATGGTAATCTAGACAAAAACCACTCCTAACTCACCAATCAAGTGTTTGTGAACTTCGTCCATAGATGGCGCACCAAACGTTCCTCTTATTGGGAGTACTATAGATTATAAATACAATGGCTTAGTACAATATTTTCTGCTCCTACCAAGTTAGTGCGAAATGTCAAAAGTGACAGATGATTTGATCAATCACTTGACGTGCGACTAGATCCGCATCGACGTATAGGGTCGAACATCGGTACAGTACTCCTGTTTAACTAATCAAAACCTTCGATTGCGAACTGAAAATCACCAAAAAATTTGTAGGTATTTTGAAATTTAAAATTTGACAGCTGATACCTACTGTCAACAAGAAGGTGTTCCGACAGTTTTTATTTATTTCGCTGTTCTGGCCAGTTCTGATCTAGTTTTCGTTTACTAAACAAAGATTTACAACACTATCTTTTGAAGAAAAAGAAGCGTCCAGAATCATCCGAAACCCTTCAATTGGTCCAAAAATGTAACTCCGAATCCACTCAAGCAGCACAAATACAACTATATGTAACTCAAATGTCAGTCACAAAATATGCAATAGATATTTATTGAATTTGAGGAAAGATTAAACATTGCTTGGTTACGCGAATCAGGCTGTGCACATAAGTTTGACATGACAAAAACTTATTAAATTGATGCGTGTGAATAGGCATTGTATCAAAATTGAGCAGAAGCAATTTTGCTTGTTCCATTGGTTTTCAGAATAAGTGGTTCCCCAAGTGGAAAGTGTTATAACGATAAAATGTCTAACAGCTGCAATTCATATTTTTGGGGTGTCCTCCTGTTAGTCAAATCACTCAAAATCTGACAGCTTCTTTTTAATCGTGAAACAAAATACAAACTTTATTCCAATAATTAGGTCCAGAAGCGTTTCTTAACCCACAAACAAACTCATTTCGGATTCCCTGAACTAACTTCCCTCTTTGAATCAAACGGATCTGAAACAACTTTAATAAAGTCGTTAGCAAAACCAAATAGCGTCACACTCTGAAAATATAAGAACAACTTAAAAAGTAAAAACAATCGAGTGTGCACAAAACAATTCCTTGATAAATTGACTTATGTACATAAATAATTATTATTCGAACAAAAATTATTACAATCAATAACAACGTGTTTCCAATCTTAGCTACGACATACAATTTAATCCTTTCAATAAAATAAATTCAACGTTCTCCCCTTTGTTCCTATCCTAAATTGATTCATAAATAAATGGACTCCATTTGTCTTGCGCCGAACCAAGAAGGGGGCTTTGGGGGTATGTATTCAATTAATTAACACGTTGATAGCTCTTTTTATGTAAAACAAAACTTTGTATGAGTTGATTACACAGCTGGCAAACTCACTTTCATAAATATAACACCTCTTCCTGCCGCAGTTGGCAGTTGCAACAAAAACAGTCCAGCAATGTGTCATATTTTTAATCTTATCAATTAGGTACAATTTTTTGCACATATTCAATCAATTTGATGAATTGCTTGAGTTTAGCTACAAAATTATGGTTGTTCACAATATTTGCTCTTCATTTTGAAAGGCTTACATTTTTACTAATTAAGAATCTGTGATTTTTTTTTCTATTTCAGGAACATGATGGCAAAACTCCCGGAGGATCTCGACCAGCAAGCGCTCCAGCGGAGCCAAATTCCAAAGAAGCCCGCAGGACTGCAAAGAAAATGGAAAAAGAAGCGAGACGACAGGAAAAGGAACTGCGTCGCAATGAGAAAGAAGTTCGTAAAATTGAACGTGAAACCGCGCGTCGCCTTGAACGAGAAGCTGCCAAGCTTGAAAAGTTCAATCGCAACCAGGAGAAGATGTCACGCAGCACTGAACGCGTAGCACCAAGATCAGGATCTCTAGAGCGAAGGCGAAGTGGTGAGGACTCACCAGTCTTAAATCAGTCGACAGTGCATGGTATAGCAAGTCCTAATCGGCGACCAACTATATTCGATGTATTCCGACCGCGCGGCAGAACAGAATCGAAAAAAGTGAAAGAAGTAACTCTGACGGCTCCATCGTCAACGGCAGGTAGCAAGACGGTTAGTGGTTCGGAACGTGACAATAGTAGCACTGGAAGCAATCATAGTGGCTCTGGAGCGGGTGGCGGTATTATGGCTACAATGAAGACAGCAATGCAAAATACTGGATTGATTGGGCACAGAAATCTGCCTCCTACGCCGAAATTGAAGGACGGTTCTGCGCATCCACATCAAGGAAGTGATGCACAGGTAAGCTTTTTGAGATACTCTTTTCCCTCCAAATCGGTGGTTTTAATGAAATTTATTTTCTTCCAGTACTATCACACAGTGACTGCAGTTAGGCGAGTTGATGTTACACGTTCCCCAATGACCAAAGTGATGGATTTGTTTAGACATCGATCTAATTCAGCGGTGTCGGAGGCTGATAAGCGCAAAGCGGTAAGTGACTTGGATTTTTTTTTTTGAATTTTAAATGAAAAGCTTGCGGAAGTTAAAAATTCGGAGTAAAAGCTTGTTCAAATCATGAGCTTATTGGAAAGAATCTTCGGTAGATAGTTATTGAAAGCTTTTTAGTTAGTACACTCACCATGTGTTGTTGTTAAAAATAGCCGATTGGCGCTAGAGTTGTAGGAGAGAATTTATTTAAAAAACACCGGTTTATTTTAAATTAAAAAATCGTAAACTTATTTTTATTGAACAACAAAATGCAAAAAAAAGTAAAAAGGAATAATTAAATGATTATCGCAATTATTATAAGATACACTTGCTATGGGAAGACAAAATGGTTTAAATATTATGAATACTAGTAGAAAGTATGGTTCAAAAATTAAAACGAGCTAAACAAACGAATTTTGGAATACATTTTTTTCAGGCGATAAGTGCAACTAAAAGGTCTTTTAGCGCTGGCTATGAATGCTCTTTCTTCTAAATTTTGCAAACCCTCTAGTTTAAAAATGTAAAAGTTTGAGATGTTTTTTAAAAAAGATAGCCTGAGCTGCCCCTATCTGTCAACTGCCTGTGATATTTTAGTGTTTTGTAAATCTACCATAATTGTGTTCCGGCGTTGCCTTCAATTTCTAGCAGAATCTGCATTTTGAACTGTTTGCTAGCACTAGGATGCTTAGGGTTTTTTTGATTGGTTGGCGCCCAGTTACGAATCCAGTTATGATTCAAAGAATCTGTATTTGAGCGTAAACATGCTTTAAAACCTTCTGGGTTCTTTATTTTCCCAGTAACAGTCTGGACTGTCTCAGCTTGAGGAGTTCTTCATAGTGGTTGAATCTTTAAGTCTCCTCTTTTACTCGCCCGAAAACGCCAGTGTACCATTGCTCCTGTAATGCATGAGCATGCGAGCCTATGCACTACTACAAACAATTACAAACATATATATATATACATACGGAGCAGCGTACAGCAGCAAGAGTTCTTCAAGATATACATACACAATTCTGCTGGGCCGGATGGTATACCCCCTATACTTCTGAAGAGGTGTTCTTCATCGCTGGCAAAAATACTGCGTAAGCTTTTCCATCGCTCCTATCGTTCAAGAAACTTTCCTAGTAGATGGAAAACAGCATTTGTCCAGCCCGTCCCTAAAAAAGGTGACTCCTCCTGCACTTACGTCCCCTCTTTCCAAGGTCATGGAAAAACTGATAAATCGTCAGCTCAAGAAATATCTCAAAGATCGGGAGCATTTAAATGACCGGCAGTACGGCTTTCGCCGCAATCGTTCCACTGGTGATCTGATGGCATATCTCACCGAACAGTGGAACAAATCTTTGTATCGCTTTGGCGAAAGCAAGATTTGATATCTCAATATCGCTTGATATTTCAAATGCATTTGATAGAGTTTGGCATGAAGCTCTTTTATCGAAAATCCGTGCATTTGGTCACCCCTTCTGATCTGGCTACAATTTACAAAAGCGTTTATACGCCCTAAACTCGAGTATAACTCTCATCTCTGGGAAGGTGCTTCTCAAACTTTTCTTGACCTGCTCGACAGAGTTCAGAAAAAAGCGTTAAAATTGATAGCAGGGAGAAACATTATGGAAACATTTCCATCACTCAAACATCGTCGAAATGTTTCATGCCTTTCCTTATTTTACAGATTCTTTTACAAAAAATGCTCACTCGAAGTAGCCAGCTGCGTTCCACCGCTTAAACATTTCCCCCCTGACACTCGTCTTGCTAGGAACGCTCATCAGTTTACACTTGAGCCCAATTTCGGACGTACCGTGAAATATAGAGATTCTTTCTTTAGCCGTACAACACGAATGTGGAATGGATTGCCTGGCACATTTTCCCTTGCCATTTTGATCTTCAAACATTAAAGACCAATGTTCATCGACACCTCCTTTCCCTTCCTCCCTAATTTCCTGTCGCTCGCGCTGTGACTTATCATTAAAATGGCTATAGCAAACCCCTTGAGTGCGTGTGCAGCATACAAAAAAAAAAATATGGAACATAAATGATTGTTGACTATCATAATTTCCTGAGGCAACTGTTAACTACTTTATTTTCAATTGCATGCGCCTCCCTCTTGGGATGTTAAAAAAAAGTGCTCTTGTACCTACCTTGTACAAGGATTGTAACGAGACTTTCATTCGCGTAAAAGATGAACCCTCGAAGAATAGAGAATAACCTTTCCACAACTCTTCTTCATACTCCTCTTCTGAGTGAATAATTACTGGAGACGTATATCCTTATTCATAGGGTCATCAGTTTCCTGAATCTAATTTATTTTTTTTTAGTGTTTTGGTGATAGGGTTTTAGAGGAAATCGCTAATATAAAAATCACAAAAATGGGACATATTTGTCTTGGAAGTTCCCTTAATTTAAATTAATTAATTAGTTAATTAAGCCATAACACCAGCAAATAAAACAGCATGCGTTTAGTTTCAATCCTTACTATCTTCCAATCGTTTCTTTGGACAGTTCAGGTTTTTAGTTTGTGTGAAAGAAAATGAGTTATGGCCATCTTGGTCATCAATAATTAAGACGAAAGGCAGCAGGATCGTAAAGTACCTTCCTGTAGCTGCGCACTAAGGTTCGGAAACGAAAAGATCCACTAATTGCGGCTTAAGCTACTTTTTTCGCCATAAGATGATTCAGAGCCATGCATGGTTTTTCCACCAGTCGCCAAAATACTCTCCAATCAAATTTAGTTTTAGAGATTTAGTCAAGGCCCAAATCATCAACTTTGAACTAATCCAAAAAAGGTGGAGAACACTAAACCTCAGTTCAACTGCCCCAGACATCCTAAAGTATACATTGATACGGTTCACGGATGAATCATTGAAAAACTTTCGAATATAAAGAGATCTGTAAATAAATCTCGAAAGAAAATGTTAACGTTGTTTTTTACTGACTTGATTTGTACGTTATAGAAGTGCACTTCAAAGATAATTTTTATATCTACGAGTATCATGTTTAACAAGTTTTTTTCTTTCTTATCATATAAAATGGTTTTTAAGATATCACCAAACCCCATTGTCTTTCATGACAGCTGTGGTTGGCTAATGATAAAAAAAAAATTGTTTCTGCTTATTTGAATATATATTTTCACCTTTTCACTTAGGGACCAGGATTTCTTGTATTGCATCTATGTAACAGTAGGGGTTTGTAGTCTTTTGTTTCTTGGGGACCGAGAACATAATATTCTTCAACTGAACTTTTAAAATTTTGCTAAAACGAGTACTTCCCACTTGTACAAAAAAAAATTGGCCGTTAAAATTTTTTAAATATTGAAAACAGCCATTTTCTGTATGAGGAGTTTGATTTATTGGTGACTCAATTGATCGACGCGCTCCAAGTGGACAAAATATGAAAATCAAACGGCTCGGAAAATACATGAAATTCCCTTAAAATAATATTGAAAATGGATTTTATTTACAGGGTTTTTTAATTCGTAGACAATTTAGTTTGGGTAATGATTTATGGACTTTTTTGAAGAAAAAATTGTTCTATAGTAAAAGGTCCATCTCCAATTTTGACATCACTTAGCTTACTTTGGTAGGTACACCTTAACCCCTATTTTACCTAAGTGCAGTGGAAGTTTAAGAAGAGCAATGGAGTATTTAGAAATACGTTTCAGATTATTTGAGGAATGGTATCAATTTCAAACACGCGATCTGACGCGGTAGCTCCACACGTTAGAAGGATTTCGACTGATGAAAGAACACTGTTCCAACACTGGAAGTTGTAAGAACTGAGCCATTAATCAGCATCAGACGTTTGGCTTTGCAACTCAACTCAATCTTTGCATACGAGATACGAGTACATACAATTTTGAATCCCCCATACACCTGCCTGTGGAAGAACTGCTTCCAGCTGATTTTGAAAACAGACTTGCAGGGATGGTAACGGGTTTTTAGTAGAATTATTTCGACGGGCGAATCTCAATTTACAAGAGATGACATCACAAATTTTCACAGTATATATACATAGGCTGTGGAGAAGCCACTAAGAAAGAGACAGTCATCATTTCTACACAGTTTCAGCGTCAATATTTACACAAACGTAATTGGTAATCATTTAATCGGCCCTTTTTCAAACTACCACCTAGGTTGAATTCTTCAAACTATGTTCCTACTTGGAGTTTTGAGAAATGATAAACTAGCTTCATCGTATAATCATCAGGACGGTGATCCAGCCCACTTTGGTAATGGGATTAAAAGATGTCTTTATAAAGAGTACGGTAATCGTTTCATATTATAAAGAAATGGATAAGTTTACTGGCCTGCAAGATATCCTCCCCTTACTGTATTAGATCTTTTTGTGTAGGCAAGAATAAAATATCTTGTTTATTAGTCTGAAATAGCAACATTAAATTATTTGAAAGAACGTATTCTCGAAGAATCATCCACAGTGCAGCAGCATCTAGCTTCAATGAACATTCGCAGTGAAATCAAAAACTGCGGGTTATACAGGGTGCAGCGAAACAAACAGTGAAAAAACTACGCAACTTACAGAAATTAGATTTATTTAATTCTCTTCAGTTCACCATGCCTTATTATGTATCAAGTTTTAAAAAAATGGCATCAGAAAGATGATCGCCGCCAGCATCAGCTATACATTGATGAAGGCGATTTCTGAAGTTTTCTGCCGCATTTTGACCCATTTCGACTGGTATAGCGCCAATATCCTAAGAATTCGCTCTCTGAGTTCTTCCAAGGTATGAGTCCGATGGGATGTTTAAAAACCTTTTCCTTCAGGTAGCCCTACAAGAAAAAATCATAAATGCTCAAATATGGTGGGCGCGCAGTAGGGAACATCTGTCGCAGCTTCGTCATTAAAACTCGAGCAGTATGTCCCGTAGGCCCGTTCTGTTGGAAACAGATGTCCCCCACATCTGTTTCTCCCATTAGCTCTTCCAATTGAGGTTCAACAAATTTGTCCAACATGGAAAAATAACGTTGAGCGTTGACAGTTACGGTTTGTCCATTCTCCCTCCTCCCTAAAAAAAAAAAATAATAATAAAGCCTAATCACCCTAACTTTTGGGGAGTGAAGAGGCCTGAATTTGCCTTGGATTTTTTTTCAGCCCAATAGCGATACTGATTTCATAACGGCGGGGGTTGGTATCATGCCGGTGGGCCAAAGTTAGTTTTTCTTAAAACCTCGTTACGTGATGTCAAAATTTGGAGATAAACCCCTATTGTAGAACATTCCTTCAAAAAGATCCATAAACCATTTCTCAAGTTATTGCACTCAACGAATAAGGCTCTAATAGTCTAAGAGCTCACAGCAAATTTTGGGAGTGTAAAAGTCCCGAAAAATATTTATATCAATGGATAGATCTTGCATTGCTAGACATGGAAATCAAAGTCTGGCAGTCAAAGGTGGCGGAAATTGTGAGTAATACTGCATTAAAAACAGGATGTTATCGACTTTTTGGATTCTCGTTTGGCTCACCTACATTCTTTTGGAAATCATGGATTGAGCCACCCTTAGCACGAATATATGAGTCCCAGACGTTTTGAGTGGGACAAAGGGGCTGCCAGACGCCCCCAAAAATTCCCAATATACGTTAACTTGCACACACGATACACCAGATAAAGTCAGCTTATAAACAACAAATGGAAACAAGCAATTATATTAAAAAAAAAATAAACTAAATTCCGTGGCCTAGTGCGTTTCGCTGATTCTCCGAAATAATAATATGCATTTCATACAATAATAGCTTATTTGACACAGAGTTCAATCCAAAAATTCGATAATTGGGAATTTTCGGGGGCGTCTGGCAGCCCCTTTGTCCCACTCAAAACATCTGGGACTCATATATTCGTGTTAAGGGTGGCTAAAATTTTGATTTCCAAAAAAAACTAGGTGAGCCAAATGAGAATCCAAAAAGTCGATAACATCCTGTTTTTGATGCACACAATTTCCCCCACCTTTGACTGCCAGACTTTGATTTCCATGTCTAGCAATGCAAGATCTATCCATTGATATAAATATTTTTCGGGACTTTTACACCCCCGAAATTTGCTGTGGGTTCTGGGTCTATAAAATTCACAATTTGCTAACGTTAACTTATAGGTATATACGAACAAAGTAATGTTATCATGTTTCCGTTAGGAACTCTTCGGGTCTTTGATAATAATAACAATTTAGTGACGTACAAGTTTTTAATGTACCGCCGCTTGCTTCAGGGCTGGCTCTTCTAGATATACCAACATTTTTTTTTTTTTAACTTATTTATGTTTGATAAATATTTAAACAGTGAGCAAATATGTGTTATGAGTGCTGTTCAAATTTAAACATAAAACATGAACATTATAGTAAAAAATATTAAATTAAATCTCTTGTGAGCATTTTACCTGTGATACCTATCTGCAAATGCAAAGACTGATAATAATCAGCCCTATCATAGTTTCCGTTTTAGAAAAAAAACAACAAACTAGTAGGCGTAGCTTTTATTGTGCTTCTGATAACCGTATTGGCTAATTTTATCGTACGTCCAGTATTTGATATGATATACCAACAATAAAGTGTCTTGTAATCTAACAAATTTACTTTTACTTTGCAATAGTTTTTCTCTTCTTTTCTTGTACAAGCCTTGAATTTGTGAACCTGAGGGGACGACCCTCATGACCAAGGGCTTTGCTTCAAAAATTAGCTCTACTCTACTGCCATTATTCTGTATCAGACGAACACATAGAAATATGTTAACTCTCAGTGAACTTTTCCTACAAATGAGCCGAAGAGTTCTACGATTTCTATGGGATTCGCAAGTTGAAGTACCTACGTATTATGTCAAAAAAGGCATTGCAATACTTGTGTTATTTGCATCTCTTCACTCGGATATCAGTGAATCCTATGTTCTTCCCAAGATTCGGGTAAGGGATGTTGAATGAAGTAAAATTAAGAAAGTTTCTGAAACAAGCTGAGCTATCAATAAAATAAATGATGTTCTTTCGTACACTACTCGAGACATCACCCATGTGGGATAGTATGAAATGAATTCGAGTGCACTCTCATTTACGCCCATGCTAATTACTTCAGCAACGAAAAATTGGGCGTCTTACCTTATTGAGCTATTTTATGGGTGGGTTATCTAAAAAGATGACCGGCTCCACGTTCCACCTACTCGTTCGTCTTTTAATCGCTAAGGACCTGGTTATACGTTCAGCATTCTTTTGCTGGGATATCTGCTTATGGGCCACTGAACCAAAATCTTGCGATGTAATTTAAGTCTGTGCGATTGTTTAGGTTCATAATTCCACTTGGGCTGTTAAAAAGCTATCAAGGTGAGAGAAGTTAGTTTCCGATGTTAGAAAGCCAACCCATCTGAGGAAAACCGAAAAATTTTCGAAAAAGCTAGAAAGAAACCTGTAAAACCCACATTTAAAGAACCAAATTTTTCACGAGTGAAATTCAGGAAAAAAAAACTACATTTTCCCAAAGGTAGTAAACATTGTTGGTCATTTGTCAGAAAACGTACATATCTCCACTACGTCTTCGGTTCCGACGCTCGTCGACAACGACACTTCTGTATTAAGCTCTCAAACAAAAGCTGACTTATTTGCAGCAAAGCTTGCTGGTAGTTCAACGCTACCACAGTGTGATATGGCTCCTCATGTGCTTGACAGCGTACAGTGGCAAGAGTACTAAAAGATCTCGATATACACAAATCTGCTGGACCGGATAGTATTTCCCCGATAGTTCTGAAGAGATCAACTGTACTTACGTCCCTTCTTTCCTAGATCATGGATCAGATTAAGAAATATCTTGAAAAAACGGAAACTTCTTAATGACCGTCAGTACAATTTTCGTAGCAATAAACCAACTGGTGAAATGATATTCTATCTCACCAAACAGTAGAACTAACCTTTACATCGTTTTGGAGAAAGTAAGATTATTGCGCTTGATGTTTCCAAAGCATTTGATAGAGTTTGGCATCAAGCTCTTTTATCGAAAATGCGTGCATTTGGTATCGACGAAACCCTTCTTCGTTGGATTAGAAACTACCTTTCGGACCGTTCAATTCGCGTTGTTTTGGATGGTTTTCACAAAATAAATGCTGGTGTGCCCCAAGGCTCCGTTCTGTCTCCGACTCTCTTTCTTATCTTTATTAATGATCGCTTGGACAACACTTCTAATCCACTAAATTGCTTTGATGATGACAGCAATCCAGCTTTTCATATTTGTTTCCAGATTCACATCCATGTCCTTTGGATGTAGAACTGCAACGTCAGCTTATGATAAGCTCATTAAATTCCGATCTTGACAGCATTGTCCAATGGGGATTTTTTAACCGTGTGGAATTTAATGCTTCGAAAACTTCTGTCGTTAAATAATAACCTACCCACGATGTCACTATCCTTGTGGCTCTTACATCGACAAAACTGAACAGCTTTGCGTTCTTGGTATGTGTTTTTCAAACACATATCACATATGCCGCAAAATGCTTTAGGTTTCCTAAATTGATGTAAGAAATATTTTTCACCTGCTGATCTGGTTACAATCTTCAAGACATTATTCGCCAAAAGCTTGAGTATAATTCTCACATCTTGAAAATTGCTCCTGTTGCACATTTGCGTTTTCATCTCCTTTTATTTCCTGCCAACTTTTCTAAACGCTCGCACCGAGTTAATTTATTTTAAGGGTATCAACGACCCCAAGATTAAGCACACAATAAAAAATCCTGGTGTATATGTATGTATATCGTAAAGACAAATCATGATACAATTAAACCAGATATCGCCGTTTCTTTTTCATTTTTGATTCGTTTACGTCACTTTTACGTCACTGACGCCATGCCCTTTGCATTTTTGTTTTTGTTTTGCTCTGCGCTCTACGTGGCACTACGTTACGGACGCTCGTGAAAGACGGAACGGCTCTATCTGGTTTAATTGTATCATGCTAAATGCCAATATGTTCCTACAACTGCACTTATTATTTGGTACGTAGGTTTTTTTTTTGACAGACCATGCGTCTGCGTACCCGGTTGCTAACCAGTTTTTCGATTGAGTTATGTGACAGAGACCAACTAACTTTTCTTCAGGTTTATTTGCATTTATTTCATCTTCATCTTCTGCTAAAATACTTGCAACAACATACAACCCACATTCAATTTAATTAATTGTAATTAAAGTCAAAATAAAATCATCAAAATAAAAGCAATACCTCACATCCCCTTCATACTCCCCTTCAATACCGCAAGTTTTATGCAATTTTTTTTTTAAACTTATAGTCTTAATATTTTGCTAAATTTTAGCTGAATAGTTTTTTGTATACAGAACGATTTTGTTTAACAAATTTTTACCTTACCATTTTTTGCTATCAGCCAGATTGAGTTTCACGTCTTAAAAATCTATCTGTAAACAAAATTTGATTTTGTTAACTCGAATTGTAAATTTTTGTAAATTTACGTATTTTGCATTATGAAATTTCTTCAATGTGTCACTGGGGGAATTAAATATTGACATTTGTGGTGTAAGACTGTAAAAGATAATTTTCAAAAAAAAAACCAATACGCTCATAAAAACTCATTCAATTGAAACCGCGGGTATATTATTATAAAAAATATTGAAGGAACATTACGAGTTATTAAAATTTGTTTAAAAACAGTATTTTATGATAAATTTGTTCTTTTTTATAGCAATCTCTCCGCAGACCTTCAGGAAATGAGTGGGTTTGGTGGCAACTTTCAAGAGTTGAGGTATTGAAAAATCAATTAATTTGATTAAAATCAAGTATGCTTTAAATCAATCAAACTAAGCTATTGAAATAAATAGTTGCATTTTTTAATAAGGAACTCATTTTTCCTAGAAGTAGGCATTGGAATTACATGGACGTCTTAAATGACGTTAAGAATAAAACCCAAGCAAAAACAACAATTTCCACCATTTTTATTGTTGTTGTTGCTTCCCATGGTATTCTAGAGCTTAGTTTTTCGTCGATAGATGGCGCACCTCAAGTGGTAGTACTATAGTTTATATAAACAATGCCTTAAGCTGACATAATAGCCCTAGCCACGTCGAATTTTCATTTTTGCAAATGGCGTCCAATATCATCATGGCCTTGACAATTCGATGTTTTTGACAGAGCGTGTTTTGTTGAACAGAGAACATTTGTAAGCTTTTTTCCTTACTGTACTCTCATATGTGCTCAGAGACATCTTGCGATACAGCATTAAGCTAACAACACAAGGAAGCTTTTAAGTGGTTCGACCACATATACATTTCACACTGACGTTCAATGTTTTGATTAACAAATACATTTTTTAAAATCTAGTTTTTCATTTCATTTTTCCAAATTTCTCATTTAGTTTGAAAAATAAATTGTCTGGAAAGAAAAACGCACATCGATTTAAAAAAAAATCATGATTTTATCAAAATATACTTCATCACGAGCGAACTCGTTTTTGTAAAGGGTGGTTAAATTTTAAGGGCCTATGTTGATTTTGAATAAAACACAAATTATTTAGGAAATTATTGTCATTTCTTTTTATTATTATAATATTGGTATGGTTCAATTATGTATGGAACAAAGTATTGGCCAAACCTCCATCCGATAGTCCAAATTTTCGATGACGCTGAGGCATAATTGAGGTTCTATGCCGTTAATGTGACGAATTATCTCATCCTTTAGCTCTTGAATTGTTGCTGGCTTATCGACGTACACCTTTTCTTTCAAATAACCCCAAAGAAAGAAGTCCAAAGGTGTCAAATCACATGATCTTGGCGGCCAATTGACATCGCTACCACGTGAGATAACACGGCCATTGAATTTGTCGCGCAAAAGAGCCATTGTTTCGTTAGCTGTCTGGCAAGTGGCACCGTCCTGTTGAAACCACATATCGTCCACATCCATATCTTCCAATTCGGGCCATTAAAAGTTCGTTATCACCATTCACAGTAACTGCTTGACTGGCCTCATTTTGGAAAAAAATACGGCCCGATGATGCCGCCAGCCCATAAACCGCACCAAACAATCACTCTTTGTGGGTACATTGGTTTTTCGACAATCACTCTTGATGGATTATCATTCGGCCAAATGCGGCAATTCTGCTTATTGACGAATCCACTGAGGTGAAAATGTGCCTCATCACTGAAGATGATTTTCTTCGTAAATTGATCATCCATTGTTGTCCATTTTCATAATAAGCCTGGATAACTTTAACGCGTTGCTCGATTGTGTATCTTTCCATGGTTCATTCATGAGTTAGTCTGAAATTAAAAAATGTCCAATGAAATGCAGAATAAAACTTGACGTTTAGGTGTCGTTCACATTCAACTTCGGCCATTAAAATTTAACCATAACGTGGTTGATTTATTTTGACACTAGGGGTGTCACGTTTTCGTTTTGTAGTCGTCATAGTAATAAAGGGTTAAAAATATCAAAGCAGTTTGATAGGAGTCACGCGTGATCTGTCAAAAAAGCCTATTGAAAATGAAACCCCACAATGAATCACCCATTTAAACACAGCTTATTTCTACATGTTCTGTAACTCAAGCAATAACTATTCGTCTTGGGTATTGTTCTTATTTTGAACCGAACTACCATTGAAAAGTGTTTAATACAACTGTAAATCTGTTATATTTTCGGACTCGGATGTTTAATTCAAAATTCTGAAAGTGTTTTTTCAACTTTTAATAAAATGAGCACCAAACGATGACAACGCGGGCTCGGGAAAATACCAGCATTGCCAAGTTTCATTACTGTCAGTTTAACGAAAAATGTCAGTTGCATAAAATTCTAGCGAATCGTTGTTGTAAAGAAAAAACTTTGGTTTTAACCCGTATTAATCTAAATTATATTTCGATGCCAAAAGCACATTGGAACTCCTTCTGTGTACCTACTTCACAAAAAAAACCCTACTCTGACTCTCAATGTCATAAGACACCATTTGCAAAAAAATTACCAGTTGGTCGTTACTGTACACAACGCCATTATAGTATCCATAAAGCAAACTCTTAAGATGGCCTTTTACTGTGTCTCCACCTATATTCTCAAACATTTAAACATTTCCAGATATTTGTTTTGATATTAAATGAAATACCATTTTTCATTAATTAATATGGCAATCCAAATATTGTTTTTAATTTTCGACTCATCTTAATAAATAAATACCTTAGTTAAAGAAAACATACTCGTAGTAGGCATTGTATAATCCAACAAAGCTATTAATTTTATTTATTTTGTGAATCATACATATTCGCCTACAATATTTAAATTTTCCATTAAAAACACATGTAATAATGATTTTAAATTTTTCAAATCAATTTGAACATTACGATTACGTGATATTTTCTTGAAAACAATTTGTATCTTGTTATTATTTTATTGTGATAAAACAATTGTTAATATTATTATTTGTTTACTTATCTGAGACATGTGTGACGTGTGAGTGATTTTGAATGTTCGTTCGGTACCTACCCTAAAGTATTTTTTATTTTTGGCGAATGATTAAGAAATAATTAAATATTATTTTTGTGTTAATATTTATTTGAAATAATGTTTGAAACATTTGTTTAAATTCTCGAGATGATAAGGGTTTGTACACATTACTTTGTACCGGTATGTGCTGGGTTCACATTCAGTTAAGTTAAATTTATTTAGCACGTAACATTTTCTTGGCAAGTTTGTATTAAACGTTAAATAAAAACTTACATCTGCTGAATCTTACATATACATATATATACCAGTTTGAAGTGTATAAAATCGACGCATTGGAAACGACAACAACAACGACTAATAAATGTGAGTTTTGTAACATTTTCACTACTCAACCGATCGTCAACAAATTTTGTACAGATATTGTCAGGGTTACAGAAGAGAACAAAGTGAACCTTTTGTAACGAAAAAATACTTTTCCAGAGGAATAAAAGATAAATTTGCGAGCGTATAAATAAAATTTAATTTGTCATAAAAATGGCCATTTTTTTTAATTTTATAAGGTTATTAATACCCTTTATCAAACTAATATTACAAATGTGAAAGTAAGCGGGTTTGTTTGTAAGGCTACCACGCCAACATCACTAAACCGATTTTTAAAATTCATTCACTAATAAGAAGCTACACTATCTGCGAGTTACATGAGGTACTTTGTTTTAATCTCAATTAAAGATCCCTACAAAAATTACAGTAATGTACCCCAAGGTATTAAACATTTTCCTTTACAAGCCATTATTTGACGTGCGCTGTCATTTTGTTTGACGTATTTGACGTGAGCTAGGCCGAGGGTAAAGGCTCGCGCAAACCAAAGCGGCTGCGGTGGCGGTGGCGATCACCAAAAAGATGATGCACATGTAAACCATACAAATGGCACACACCTAAGCGATATGTGGGTTGTGAATACGATCCACTGCTGCGTTCAGCCACGCTGTATTTGTGGAACGCTGCATGCACCATTTGCCCGTATCGCGGCTGCCATTCGTGATATATTTTTATTTATTGTTTGAAAGTATTGCAAGCCATTTTGAATTTTTAAAAACTAAAATTGTTTTCGAAAAATATAATGAGAAATATGTATGCAAGATACTTTTATGAATTTTTTTACTCTTGTCTCGTCTAAAAATAGGAAGGCTTCATCCTTTTTTGTAGGAATAATTAGATATTAATTATTAAATATTATTAAAAGATTTCAATTCAACTTTGGTTTGCGCGAGCCTTAAAGCTAGTAGAAAATAAAAAAAGTTACCGATGCACATTGATTTTGAATGTCTGTATATCACAATCGGAGGAAAAAATCGAGACGGGTAAGGCATTCCACATTCTTGTAGTGCGGGTAAAAATGAGTCTCTACACTTAACAGTTAACGTTCCTAGTGGTGCAAGTTTTATAGGGAAATTGTTAAAGGGAGAAATGTTTCTGGCTATTTTGCTGGAGCACTGTTTATACAGGGTGCGCCAGAGAAACTTACTTATTTGAAAGGTCAATAAAAAAAAAGTATTTCAGTTATTGTTTTAAATTTTTTTTTTATTTGAGAATACAATATCCCCATTTTTTTTTTATGCAGTCTTAAAAATTACATCGGATAAATGGCGACCCCCATTGCGCATACACTGATGAAGTCGATTTTTGAAATTCGTATCCACTCTTCGAAGCATATCAATCGGTATGTTGGCAATGGCGTCGCGAATGTGTGCTATGGTCCGTGGTCGATCGACATAAACCAGGGATTTCAAATAACCCCATAAAAAGAAATCGCATGGAGTCAAATCTGGAGGAGGAATTTCAAAGCGAGCGCGGAAGGCACGTTGCGTAGCAACAAGTGAGCGACCGTTAGAAAAGAAGCTCTCAACTGCAAAGGCCCGCTGCTCTCTAGACCAGAGCATGATGGCAACTGACTGGAGGAAGAAACAAACTTGGGAACTTCCCCCTCCAGATACGCCCCCTCTTGCCCCTCTACCCGCCCAACTCACCGCGCGGGAATTTTTTCAAATAAGTAAGTTTCTCTGGCGCACCCTGTAGAAGAAGCGGTAAAACAAAGTGAGACAAGAAAAATTACGGCCAAGTTTAAGGGAAACAAATATTTCGGTTATGGTTTTTTCACTTTTCAATTTTAAGGGGTATCCATGTCCAGGATACGGAAATGTGTAACAGGTGCACCTTCCCAAATATAAGAATTATACTCAAACATTAGGCGAATGTTCTAGATTGTAGCCAGATCAGAAGGGGACAAATATTTCTTACATCGACTTAGGAAACCTAAACATTTCGCTTCGTTTTTGGCGAAGTCAAACATGTTTTCGTTCCACAGAAGTTACTTTTTAATACACATGCTCTCTCTATCTGCTGTTCTGTCTGTCTCTCTCTGTCGTATTACTGTCTTGTGTTGTCTTGAGCCGAAGGCCTCAGTTGCCAGTGCTTGTAAGTGTGTCTACTCCGATTGATTCATCGACGGAGTTGATTGTAATGTAATGTAATACACGTACCAAGTGCCGCTCATGGATAGTGGCATGGGGGGTAAGTTATAATTCAATGGCAGACAACATCATTGAGTATTTGAAGCACCGAATTTCACACGGTTGATCATTTCTCATTGGATAATGCTGTCGTCATCGGAATTGAATGAGCAGAAATCTTCAGTGTCTGGGGTGTAGCCTGAAAGCTGAAAGGTGCTGCTGCAATTGGGTTGCGTAATCTTGTTGAACCGGCTAGTTCAAGAGTTTCTGAAATAGAAACTCTCACCAACTATGCTGATTTATATAAATATGCATATATATACGCCTAATAGGGGTGGCAAATAGTTTTTTAAAAGTACTTTAGTACTCTCAGGGTGGCGAGTTACAAAACAATTCCATGACCAGGTATTTACCATGAATAGGGCACCACTCGCCGAAGCTGTGAACATTCCGCTTGGGGATGTGAAGGACATTGTCTTCCTCATTTAACATCCGTGTCTAATCACATTTGGATCAATTTGACTTATTGCATCATATCTAGGAAGATGTGGCCTGTCTACAACAAATATCGAACAAACAAATTACTTTAACGCTCAGATATAGCCACTAGTACTTAAGCACAATCCACTGGCCATCGGGTGTGCAGTGCATGCCTCAAGGCTGGGTATTTCTTTTAAAGACTACTGCCGATCTTGTAGAAATGAGACCTTCACAATAATAATTACTATCCAATCCAAAACAATCAAGGGATTGGCAGAGGACTTGTCTGAGAATCATGCATCTCGCCAAGGTCGTGGGGTATGATTCTTTTACGGTTCCTATGCTGAACCCGCTAACTTGGCCGACCCCTTTGATGGAGACAATGTTACCTTACCAACCAACACCCTGCCTAGGTGTCATAAAGTCTGGAGTAAGGTTACATGAAATTGTTTAGGGTTAGTTGGGCAGATCGTTGATTTAGAGATCAATGATAGGGATATGTATTTATTGTTCTAACTGATGATGTTATAGCAACCACGGTGGTTTAAAATAAGAGACTTGGTATCCAATGTGATGTATCTAAAGTTAAGCCTGTTAGAATATAGAACTATTCCCATATAGAACTGAGAAAGTGACGCTTGATTGGTAACATATTAAGGAAGCCCAATGACACCAAAGGAAAATAATCTTTTCAATAAATTCCTCATGAAAAATCCTATAGAAAACCGTATAAGTCAAATTGTATGAAGAAAGCTTGTGATACTTTTTATACTTAGGCTGAGATAGGCTCGTCGAAGTCCAGGGTTGTTCCCAAAGAAAGTGAAAACTCAGGGTTGAAGAGTGTTGAACTCCGAAATAACAATGTTTTTTATTTATCAAAATATTCCTAACAGGTTACTTCATATACGGACTTAAAAATAAAACTAAATTAATAATTCAACGTATAATATAGTATTAAACAATAATAGCTTAAATAGTTTGGCCTGTAGGGTTTACCCTACGACAAGAAACGATTCCAACTATATTTGGTATAGAGTTGCCTCTATGACAATAATTGGTTTTAGGTCTGTAGAGATTCTTGAAAAGAAGAGCTCCACGACAAGAAACGAATTAGGTCTGCAGAGATTCCTGAATGGAAGCGCTCCACGACAATAAACTGATTAGGTCTGTAGAGATTCTTTGAAAAGAAGAGCTCCACGCCAAGAAACTGATTAGGTCTGTGGTGAAGCTTACAAGAGCAGCAACCCCATGATAATAAACGGATTAGGTCTGTAGAGATTCTTATAAAGAAGAGCTCCACGACAAGAAACAAATTAGGTCTGTGCTCTGTGGTGACGCATACAATGGCAGCTACCCCACGACAAGAAACTGATGGCCTAATGCCTTTACTTCAAAATGTAATAAGGTTTCTGCTGGTATTCCCCGCAGCGTACCTTCGAGATCTCGTATTCCCGGTATTCTATTAAATAGAATCGTATACCAATGGCTGGGAGCTCGAGTCTGATTTTCCATACAAATTCTGCTTATACTTATGGAATATTACAGTAATAAGGAAGTGTGAATTATAACATTAAAGATAAAAAATACTAGTACTAAAATAATTCCTTCTGTTTGTTGGATGTTTCTGCTGGTTACTATCATATATGTGTTCTGGGCGGAGGGGTGGTCGGTTTTGCTCCCATAGAGGACAATGGTTGTGGTGCGTCACTGGTTGGTCTCTGATATACACTTAACGTTGTGAAAAATCGTCGTGGTGATTGTGACGGCGGTCGGTGGCGGTCGGTGATGATGGTCACTGGGTGATGCACTCATCATGGTGATTGGGACTACGGTCGGTGGTGGTCGGTGATGGTGAAGGAAACGTGTAACTTCGTTACAAGCTGAGTCCAGAATGTCGATTTGTGGTCACAGTTGAGATATCATGCTAAAAATTGAGAGAGATATGGACGGATATAAAGTCTTTCTGCCGACAGCAGCTTTCTGAAACCATGATTAAAGCAATTGAGGGATAACGCCCTATACAAGAGAGCCAACAAGATGCTGTACAAAACACTCATAATCTATCATGGTTCTGCTATAGTTTGCAGAAGCACATGAACCCTCTTGTGATCGGATAGAAAGAGAATCCCTTCCAGTATTCTATACATATAACTTTCTCGTACAATGGACGGTCCTGTCTGTGTTGACGAACAAAACAGCTTTTGGCGAAGAAGATACAACAACGATGACCCAGTCAGAAAAATTTGTATTTAACTACTTAGATCACTGAGCCATTAACTAAAAATGCACATCAACCCTAGTAGAGTTCCAATGCGAGAGGGTGTATAATTTCGACGGCTCGCTGGCATAACCTGGAGGGATGAGATCTTCAACAGCTTGAAATACAGAATTGATCGAGCTCCAAGTGCTTCATCCCTACGAACAACTCAATCCAAATCCCAACACCAACACAAAAAATAATGATTTGCTTTTCAAAACTGATCCCAGCCATTTCTTTATATCTGTCCTTTTTCACCCAAATAATTATGATCATACATTTTAAAAACTAATTTATGGCGTGCTCCCAATTGGCACACACAATGCAATTACCCTATTAAAAAAAAACATTTGATTCTAAATTTATTGACTTCTATATCCAACCAACCAAAATGAATTTAAAAAAAATGCTGAAAGCCGACTCACGTCTGCCTTCGATTAAAATTATAATCAAAAGCCGCTCGGTTGTATGCGCGTGGGAAATTGTGAGCAAACACACAAATAAATTCCATAATCGAAAAGCTTTCTGATTAAGATACTATTTTCTATCTTTTATCTCATAAATGT
Organism: Platycheirus albimanus; assembly: GCA_916050605.2. Classification (NCBI taxonomy): domain Eukaryota; kingdom Metazoa; phylum Arthropoda; class Insecta; order Diptera; family Syrphidae; genus Platycheirus; species Platycheirus albimanus. Next base: position 304,356,487 of record OU696696.1, on the reverse strand, counting down.
TCAACCTTATGGCTAAGCTTTTTAATTCACCTTTGATAAGGAAGTTTCTAAGGTAAAACCTTTCTTCTTTTTTGTTGTTGTTGCTGTTATCGATTAATTGAGGTTAAGTGTTTGCGTTCGGGGTGGATAAAATGAGTCAACAATAGACGCAACGAAGTGTGCCCTTTTGGAACTACATGTACTCATGCTTGCTTGTAAAAAAAAACAAAAGCTTTTAATTTTTTTTTTTTTACAATTATTTTTGTTTTGTTTTCTGAGCGTGATCAGATGTACGAATAACGATAAAAGCTTCAAGCTCATACTAAATCATCGTTTGTTCAGTAGTCTACCGAATCACCGCTATCGTGACCGTCGACGGAGGGAAAATTTTAACAACAAAAAACACACAAATCGGGTGTTATCGGCGAGTCAATAAATATAAATTGTTTCGTTAAGTTTTTTAACAATTTAGATAATGTATGTTATTTCGAAAATACGCTCCGCAACAGTGTTTCTAAGTGTTTATTTAAAAATGCGTTTTCCAAAAAAATGAAGTTGAAAATATGTTCCTAATTTTTACAAAATGGTCTCAAAGTGCAGTCATGACCTCCAACCTCCAAGAAACAATTCCCTCTTAAGTGCGGAATATTTTGATGTTTCAAAAAATTTCAATTTCAAAAAACCGTGAAGCCTTTGTATTGTCAATCGATTGTTATCTCTGGTTTTTTTTTATTAATTTAATTCTGTGAGGTGCGGAAAGTGACCTCGTTTTTTGTTCATTTAAATCCCAGAAAAAATAAAATAATAATAATCGCAATTCACGCGACTGGATGTGATATCTTAAGCATGTTTGCATAATGTTTACACTGATGGTTTTTCACTGCAAAAATTAAATTTATTTTATTAGTATATTTACTCTTTTTTTTCGAGTGCAGTGTGTTTATTTTAGTTTATTTTTCCGTCATCAAGCGTTCATTTACCCAAGAGATTTAAATTTTTGTTCATATTTTTTATTTTGTGGTGCAGCTCTCGTCAACTTGTAGATTTTTATTTTTTGAACAATTTTGTGCCAGAGTGGAAAATATTGAAAATTTAATGGAATTTTATTCAGATTGTCATTTATCTTGTATTAAATTGTCTTTGACACTTTCCCATAAAGTTTGTGTTGCGTTGTGTTTAAGAAAAAAAAATCATGTTTTTATTTTTACTTGATGTTGGCAGTATTTTTTGTTTTTTTAAATCATCGTCAAAAAATAATGTTTATAATGTTTATTATTTTTAACTGATAAATTGGCCAGATGGATGGTGAATTTGTTTTGGTTAAAGATCTCGTGAAAAAGTCTTTTGGTTTATGTTTTTTTTTTGATCCTAATTAATCTGTGTTTTTAAATGTTTTGGATTTGAAGTTTTAGAACAGCCGGCTGTTAAATTTGTATTTTCTTGGGGCATTAAAATGTTGATTTCTTGTTCATCCCGATGTTGGATCATTTGTTTTTAAAGTTTGACGCTGAAGTGAAAGTCGTTTTTTTTTTTACTATTTTTTTTTTTAAATTGTTCTTGACATAAATTGGCTCAACCAACCCTAACCCACCTTTTTCCAATTTACTCGAATTTAGCTCCATAACAAAAAAAAAAAAAAAAAAAAAAAGCTTGTGGATCACCCTGTTAAGAAAACATTTTTTGTAATTCAATTTTGAATATTTTGCTCTCAATATCTTCCAATATATCTGAATCGGTCAAAAAACAACAAAGATCATATTTTTGGAATCACCCTGTAAATAAAATATTTTACCAAAGTTGGTGGATATCATCTTCTTAGGCTGCATTGCGTGGTGTTTTGTTTTTTGTATCATTTGAAGTGGGTTATTTCACGTTCTCTGCATTGTAATTGTCTGGAAGTTGATTCGTTTTTCTTGCGCGTCATTTTAAGCGCTTTTGCTTTTTATCGATATCAGACGAAGAACAATAAGAATCGTGTTTCAAAACTAAAACTTTTTAGAAAATCCTGCTCCCAATACTAATTTTGTCCCATTTGGTCACAAATCAACAAAGACCATATTTGGCGGTGTTAACAGCTATCACTAGGTATTAGGTGTGTTTGTGTATTTTATTTTACACTTGTATTGAACCGGTCACATTTATTAGGCACAGTGACACAAGTTACACATATATTACTACTTAAAATGTAGTGGTAAGTAGCCAAGAATAGAGAACCACTTTCATCGATCACTGTTCTCCGTTCTCTTTCTATGATGCCAACACCACCCAACACCCAATATATTGGTTTTGATATCATCACTTGCATTGAAATCTTTTTGTTTAAACTCTTATTTATTGTTGCAGTTAATAGAACTTCACACTGCTCCCTTAAAACTGAATTCCAAGCCCATAAATAGCTTTTAAAAACGTAAACTAAAAAATCAAACCAAAAAAAGTTAAAACTAACACTTTGAACAAAATCTGCCCACACTTTCTGTGTCAAAAATATGACCCTTCTCATTTTATGCACACTTTCAAAATTGTCTTTGACAAGAACTCATATTTCTGGCAAAGTAATTTTATCGACTAAGTTTGACAGGAAATGAAATTTATATTTTACTCTCTCGTAAGGCTCGGCAGCAGTTCGACCCACAAGAGTTGTTTTTTTTTTTTGGTTAACAATAAAGTTGTAGCCTTTTTGACATTTCCCAAACCCCAACGCAATGACAGCATACATTTCAAAATATTTGGATTTTGTTCATGTTTTTATCAAATTTTAATAAATTAAACAGCCCAATGCTTAAATGTCAAAAGGCTGTAGTACAGCTGCACTCCGGGCAGTTGTAACTTGATACGAACTGAACGCTTTGACAGGTCTAGCGGCTGCGGCTCCGATTCTCAATATTGTGAATCTTACATTTTGATCTACTAAAAAAAACATGGTTGTTTGTAAAGTCGGTTTACGGACGATAATTTTACATGATAACCAGTTCACAAAACAGTTCATGTATTGTATAGGTATCTCTCCAACCAACAACCACCCAACCCACCTACAACCACCAACCATTTTACATTTTTTTTTTTCAATAATTGACCCAAACACCAATCTACCTCCTCCACATACAACTACCAACCAACAGCCCACCATTTTTGACAATTTTACCTCTTCTCGCCACTACCCCCCCCCCCCCCCCCTCCCTCACACACACCCCCACCACCACACCACCACCACTTACAATCACCAACCACCCAACACCCTCCCCTTTGACTTTATCGACTTTCTATGCTATCAAAACAGTTATATATAACGTGACTGTGACTGTGACTGTGACGGTTTTTCGTGCGTGCTGCCCATATATTCCGATTTATTAGACGTTATCACATCAATAACAATAAACTGGTTGTAAATTAACCAAATGTCAAACTGACTTCAAATCTTTGATTGTATACGAAAGTTCTCAATTGGAAGGAGGTCTGAGTTGCAAGAAGACCATATACTACAAACTTACTTAAGGTGGTGGAGAGAGCCCATTGTGAACCACGGCTTCAACCAACTTGCGTGGCATGCAAGTCCAGTCCCTAACCAGTGGCCTCCAGTTGCGCACACCAAGTTGGTTGAGGTCGTTTACCACTTGATCGCGCCACCTTAGATGGGGTCTTCCAGAACTGCGTCGGCCCTCCGGGTTGGAATTGAAGACTCGTCGGGCAGGAGCGTTTTCGTCCATACGCTCCACATGACCCAGCCATCTAAGCCGCTGAATTTTCAGCTTCTTAACCAAGTCAATGTCGCTGTATAGCCCGTACAGTTCGTCATTTAATCTATGTATGGACTCCATTGATACATACAGGCCCGAATATCACCCGAAGAATCTTTCTCTCAAAGCACCCCAGCCTGTATTCATCCGATTGTGTCAGTGTCCACGCTTCTGCCCCATACAGCAGGACTGGGATGATAAGTGTCTTGTATAGTGTCTCCTTGGTCCTTTGAGAGAGGGCTTTACTACTAAGATGCCTTCTTAGCCCGAAGAAACAGCGATTGGCAAGATGTGATTCTTCGACTGATCTCTTCCTTGATATTGTTATGAGAGAATATAGAACCCAAAACGACAGAGTCCTTGACATTTTCAAATTAATATCTGTGCAACGGTGATGATGTTCTGCACCCGAGGACAGCATACCATATACATACTCTGTTTTATCTTCATTAACAGCCAACAGCAAATTAAGCTTGCCGCATTACTTTTCAGTTCTTTCTTGGAAAATCCAGCACTTTTAATAATAGTAAACTCCTAAGAGGCTTTTAAACATTGAGCCTGGAGCTTGAAATATGTAAAATATGTTAATATGTTGAATATATTTGTTCAAATCCAATGGGAGACTTGAATTGATTCCGGTCAAGGTGAAACAAAAACGAGCCTTGATTTCTGCTTGCAGTTCCGGTCTCTTATGCTACAGGTTTTAAGAGGCATTTATGACTCTATTTCCAATGCCAATAAGGACATTAATTAAATCGATTGTGTTGTCCAAGACAAGTTTCACAAAATGGTGTTTGTACAGCATTCAAATGGTTTGGTTCTAAAACACTGCCTTCTTGAACAACGGCTTCAAATTTTATTCAAAACTCAAAATAAAAAGTAAATCAAAAAGGAAACAGGCCTCTTAGATCTAAAAACAAAGCTTATTTATACAATAACGGAGTTTCCGTTTTCTTGTATGAAGGTTTGGTTGAAGTGTACCCGTGCCAACGTTTTCAACACTAACATACAGTACAGACCTTCAACTCTTTATAGTTTCTCTCTTTGCCTACAAGCTTGATGTGCATTTTATTTTGAATATGTTTAAGCTCTCTCTATTAAGCTCACCCGTGCATTTTAAATGGGAACCAATAACAATGAAATGCGCAGACAGAGGTACCATGTTGAATAAAATATTACGGGTGTTTTAGGCAAGAGGAGTTTAAGGTGGCGGTCTGTATTATTATATTTCTACGTTAGCTTTTTATGGTTTCCGTAAATTCCAGTGTCAGCTCTCCTGACGTTTCTGTTCGGCAGAATAACATTTCTGGGCTTATAGACAAGGATAACAACGATTTTTAAGTGTATGAGTTGTTTTTAGATCTTAAAGATTCAGAAGCGATACAATTATTCAAAACAAAATTTCACTTGAAAATAAGCTGGTTTTTTTTTTTATAAAAGATAAAAAATTGTAAACATTAATGACGAAATTATCGTTTATATGAGTTTTAATAATGTTGGTGATCTGATAACGGATAACGATTAAGTTAATCGGGTAGTGCTTTTTAAAAGGCATAAAAGATGCCAGAGCTGTAGGACCTGGCTAATGTAATTTTCTCTTTTTCAAGTATATTCGAAAAGCTTGCATTACACTTTTGTTTCTATGTTTAATTTTTATAATGCACTCGCTTTCAAGAGGTTTTCAATACCCTAATAATGGGCCTTTCATGAAGCAATCTGAGTTCTTTATGTAATATCACCCAATTCGTTGAAGAAATATTCTCCGAGGGCTGCCTTTAAAGTCTGTGTTTAGTTGGGGCATTTGAATAAAAGTCCTTCGACTTGACACCCTCTGCATAAGTCTGATGTATCGATGCCCACTCTGCTCATGTGGGTTTCCATTGAGTTGTGACCGGTTAGAATTCCAACCAACAGGGACAGTTGAGGCCTGTTCAGGTTGAGTAAGTACTGTTTTTTTTGCCCACAGATTCTTCGATACTCGAGAAGTACTTATCCAAGACCATCTGTTATTTGCGGATTTGAGGAATCCATTGTGAATTTTATTTTTTCCTATTGAAGTGGTGTATTTACTATCGAGAAGACTGTTTAGCTTGGTTCGACTGCAGAACTGGTTTTCCTATTTTATCTGCCATTTTTTTTTTTGCCTCTATATAACTGTGTCCTGGGACCCAGCGAAGATTAACTGGGTTAGTTGCGCTAAAAAGAATGAACTCTGCCGCAACAAACTACCAGTTTTGACTTTGCGCGATTCTTCAGCTTGGAAGACATTGTTGAAACCTGGAATTTTCAATCGAGCTATTTATGGAAGGGTCGGCTGAAAAATACCTAACCCCACCATATCGTATGTCTTAGACCTGTTCGTAAACACAGAGACGTGATCTTCGTTTATGAGCTGGTTCTCCTTCCAGCTTTCTTTTATTGGAAGTGTCCCGCGGTCGGAACGTTTTGCTCTTAAATTGAAACTTGAATCAGGCTCATTCTTCAATTTTTAGTTGTGTGAGTAGATTTTGAAATATGTCTTTGATGGTTTTGACAAAATTATGTTTTGATGTCATTATGTTTAAAATATGACATGGATCCGTGTGATCCAATTTTCAATGAATCTTCGGCATAGATTCATCAGAATTTTATCGATGGCCTGTGTTATCTTCACTGCAAGAAGCATTGGTCGATTGTAATTCATTCGAAAAGGCCCGTGATTTCCTACCTACCATCAAGAAACCCTAAAAGTAAAACTCATGATCATGGTGGCCAATTCACGTCACCTCTACAAGAGATCAATCGCAGTGTAGCGCCGCCGCGCCGTCTTGCTGGAACCACATGTCGTCTATGTCCATATGGTCTTATTCAGGCCATACAAAATTTGTTATCATCTTATCATCGTTGTGTAGCGCTCGCCATTGACGGTGACTGCCTCTTCAACGCCGTTTTTGAAATGTACGGACCAATGACGCTGCCCGCTGGCCCAAAATTCCCACCAAACGGAATCTTTTTGTGGAGCACTGTCACCTGGTTACCGTCCGTCCGTCCGTCGTGTGGGTTTGCAATTTTCGTTTGTAAACGCAGCCATTCTTCCAAAATTACGCCTTGTGCTATAGAAGTGATTTTTTGACTTAGATTGGGTCCTCTTCCAAAGGATCTATCTATATTCATGAACTTTGAGTTCCTCGGTTGCCTCGGGTTCGGCAGTGCCTACACTTTCACTGGTCGAGGCGATGTTCTCTGCCGATCTTGCGTTCGTGCTGTTCAATCTTTGTAACTTGGCATTTTGATTTGGTCACTGAATAAAAAAAACAAATTTGACAAGTGTCACCAAAACAATTTAGACGTCAAAATGCACCCCGCCTTTAGTTGGAAGTTATGGTATCCACTGAAGTGCCTCCACTTTCAAAAACGCTCTCAATCTCTACTAAATTTTATGAATGGCTTAAAAGTTAAAATCACACTTGAATGTAGATTTTTGTTTAAACCTTCTTTAAGAGGAGTATTAAGCTTACCAATACACTAGATGTAGTCAATGCCGGAAGCGGTCGAGATGGGAAGTACATAACTCTAGCGCGGTGCCGGTGTGTCTTCTTCTTCAAAAAATAAGGTTGCGCATACGCCACAGTTTTTTATTCGCACGAAAAATTTGTAAATTTGCTTTTACCGGCCCCCTTTTTTTCTTTGTCGTTCACTTTAGTAAATTTACGTAAATAATTAGAAGATACTCTGGCTAAGATGTGCTTCTGTTTTGTATTCTAGTTGGTCTGTCTGTTGATTTGTATCTATTAAATCTTATTCGACGAGAGGTGAGCTGATGACAATTGAAAATTAAGTTTCAATCAATCGTTGACAATATGTGCATTATGACAATAGCGCAGGCACCATAGCCTAGTCCCTAGTCCATAACCAAAAGCAATGTCAGAAACCTTGACTTTATTTACAAATTCAAAGATTTGCATAATCCACTTGACTGCAAATTAATTCTCGTTTCCTTACCGAATGAAGCTTTAAGAACACAAAAAAAAAAAAAAAAAAAAAAAAAACTACCTATGTACTAAATATTGTAACAACTTGTCAAAAGCTACGTCATCACTTCAATTATGGCCTCCTATATGAGTTAACAAAAACAAAACAATGAAAACTAACAGATAAACAATTATTTTATTTATTTTATTGAGAATCTATAAATGGATTGGAATATGTAGTTGATAAATCGCCTCCTGGTGTGCACTATAGTTGTCGTCGTCGTTTGTTGGATTGTAACTCTCTCTCCATTCCCCTCCTTTTGTTTTGATAAAAAAATAAAAATTAAACGATACCGTCTACTGTAACGATAGTCGGGCAAACACGGGACTGACCTTAAAGGAGTGTCGACTATAGTCATTGAATTTATTGGATGCAGGTATTCTAGTTTATCATCGTAGACAACGCCGCCGGCCGTTGCAGCGTGAGTTTGAAAACTCTTACAGTTTATTAGATGAACACACATTATGCAAGCCACAAGTATTTCTACAAACTTCCATCTAAATGGAAAGTGGAAAAGAATACAGGATAAAGTGTGCTCTGTGCTGCACTTGTCATTATTGAATTAAATTACCACCTCTTGCACTTCCGGTATTGGGTTGCGTGTCGAAATAATTCAGAATATGGTTTAGGATCCGGCCAAACAAGGATGTACATTTCCTCATCTGTTAATTGGATAATAAATAATGTTCAAATTAGATGCATCAAGAGAGCTATCAGAAGACACTGCGTTGCATAGATATATTTGGCGGGGAATGGAATTGATGAATTTTCAAAGATTGAAAATTTTGAAATAATTTTCAAAAGTCATGAGACAGTACATTTGCAACGAACTGTTGAATGCAATTTTCTAACATGAGTTCGTTTTTGACAAACTATTTCTTACCATAAAATTTTCTTGCAAACATGTATGCCCTAAGTGGGTATGTCATATATACCTAAAACTTAAAAATTTAAGCTAACGACGGTGATGCATTTTACGAGTTAAAAAGTTTTTGACGTGATAACGTCTAATAAATCGGTTTGGAATATATGGGCAGCACGCACAGAAAAATGTCACAGTCACAGTCACAGTCACAGTCACACTGACGTTACCTAGCTGCTTTGATAGCCTAGAAAGTCGTTAAAGTGGGAGTGGAGGGTGTTGGGTGGTTGGTTGGTTGTGGTGGGAGTGTGTGTGGGTCAGGCGGGGGTGGGGGGAGGGGGGGTATTGGTAGTGTCGGGAAGAGGAAAAATTGTCAAAAATGGTGGGTGGTTGTAGCTGGTTTGGGTGGTGAGACAAAAATTGTCAAAACTAATGGGTGGTTCCTTGGTGGCTGTAGGTGGGATGGGTGTTTGGAGTTGGGGGTATTTGGTATGATTGGGGGGGGGGTGAATTGGCAAATATATTGGGTGGTTGGTTTGCGGTTGCAGGTGGTTTGATTGGTTGGCAGTTTTGGTGGTGGCGATTGTTGATTTGATGGGGTGCGATGAAAAAGTTGTCAAAAATGGTGGGTGAGTGGAAGGTGGTGGCAGGTGGGGTAGGTGGTTGGATTTGGTGTTGGGATGGGGTTGAGAAAAAAATTGTCAAAAATGGTTGGTGGTTGGTTGGTGGCTGTAGGTGTGATGGTTGGCGGTGTTGGGTGAGTGGCAAGTTGTTGTAGGTGTAATGGGTGGTCGGATTTGGGGGGAGGGTGTAGTTGGGTGGTTGGTTGGTGGCTGTAGGTGGGATGGGTAGTTGGTGGTTGAAGAGATACAACCTACACATGAACTGTTTTGCTCACTGGTTATCACGTAAAATTATCGTCCGTAAACCGACTTTACAGACAACCAAGTTTTTTGATTAAAACTTTTGCAGTTCATTGTTAGCAGAAAATGCAAAACACAATTTTTTTAAATCTATTCCTAGTCGCCTAAATTTGTGGCAAGTTTTTCTCTAAGTCTATAAAGAGTTGGCGTCCGCCGGCCGCTTCCAAAAATGAAATTTTTTTTTTTAAACAGGCAAGAGTCTTGTGTGTCCGTTGTTCAATTACTTATATAGCAAAAATAAAAGGCGTGTGTCACGCCCATTGTCTTGAATTCGTATTGCCAAGACAGAACCATTGCTATGAGGTTAGTGACATTAAATTTAAAGCTCGCAGCTCGGTTCTTACTGCGAAACAACACATTATTTAAATTTTAAAAAATTTGATTTTGAATGAAAATGGCTATTGTTGGGTGTATCTTAACAATTCTTAAACCACCACCCTGCTACGCAGTAACCAAGGATTACAGTTCCATCTTCTTATGTCAAAACTTCGACCGATAGTTAGTAAACAATGGAGCATTAATGCAAATTTAGAATTTTAACGGAAACCCCTAAAAAGTGGGCGTGTCCTAAAACTTGACAAATATCAAGCAATAATTGAGTTTTTATCGTAAACCAGATTTTTTTTTAATCTAACTAATTTTATAAAAATTACTGCTTTTAAAGTGGGCGTAGTAGAAAATTTTACACTTAAATATTTTGGAAGACAAAATTTTCATTTTGCGTACGAAATATTTAATTTATACAGGGTGTCCCGAAACTCAACTTCAAGCGGGCACCGGGTGGAAGGGTAGGTTATGTCCGTACTGGGAAAAGTAAGGAAAAAAATCCATCTGGCTTTGTTTAGTAAAAATAGTAATATTTATAAAAATTATAAAAATCGTTACACTAGACCACACTTTTAGGTACTGTGGCCACAAATTTTCATATTTTGCGGTGTTTTTTTTTATGTAATCCTTACTAACTATGCTATTATATCCAATTAAAAATCCAAAAATAAATATCGTAGTTTTCGTAAGAAAAATAAAATTTGACTGAGTCATGGTGAAATTTTTTTTTTAAACTTAACTTTGATACTTCATACTTTAAATAAAATGCACGACTGGGTCGCACGAACTTGCTCTTATGATAAGCAATTGCGTAGTGGCTGCATATATGGATATTAAAATATTAAAAAAAAATTAAATAATTTCGAAAATTCTTTTATTTTTTAAATTAGTTTAAGAGTTTTCTCGGAAAAACTAAGTATGCAATAAAATTTCAAAGCTATACATCAATTTAGGAAAAAAAAATATTGAAAATCGTTGGACCAGTTTTTTTTTTAAAAAGGTTATTTTTGAAAAACTTTTTCAAAAAATATTTTGAAATTTATTTGAGTATGCAAATATATGGCAATCCGTAGTTTACATTTGAAAAATAATTTTTAAAAAAATCAATGTACCCGTTTCCAACATATTTCGAAAACCAAAAATTTTTTTGAAAAAATTATAAAAAATCAAAAAAAAAAGTTTTTGAAAATTTTGAAATGCCATATTAATAAAATTATAAATGACTTCCTGTGGTCAAAATTTTATTGAAATCGAATGTATAGTTTACGAAAAAATTTGATTTGAAAATACTGGTTCTATGAGAGGTACCGTTATTAGACAAATTTTGAAAAAAAATTTCAAACCAAAAGATAGATTTTCTTGCAAAAATAGCATTCTGAAAGTTTTATCAAAATCGTTAGAGCCGTTTTTGAGAAAATCAATTTTTGTCTTCAAGATTGTATGGCAGGTGCCGTTATTTTTGGACCTAGAGCAAAAATAAAAAATATGTTCCGAGGGACGGCCAAATAAATCCTAAATACCAAATTTGAAGCAAATCGGCCCACCCGTTCAGCCTCCAGAGGCGCGAACAGACATACAGACAGACAGACAGACAGACAGACAGACAGACAGACGGACGGAATTCCCAGACCCACTTTTTTCGACTTCTCCATCATCGTAATGTTATGTGTGATTGTTATCTCAAATTTTTTTTTCTGCACGAATCCATAACTTGCCTTATAGTACCTATAATCGCAAGTAAAAAAATGTACCGCACTACCCTCGGCAAGTTATTTAAAAAGTTGGCCCATTTTACCAAGATTTCAAAATTTTAATTATAATAATTATTCACCCATAAAAAATATTATCAAAATTTAAACCGCTGTAGAGCATTATAAATTAGGACTAAAAAATTGGAAAATTCTACCCTTGTTAAGAAAAACACTGGCCAACACAACAACAAAAGATGCAACTTCCTGGCAATATCCATCAAATTCCTGAAAACAGAACAAACTAACGGATTGCAGCTGCATACAGATCATTCTAAAGTGAAAATCACAAAAAAGCAGCAGACTAAAAATTTCTGTTTATGCATGCACATTATTTACGGTGAATGCGGTTGTAATGCCTCTGCTGCCGAGTTCCGAAGAGCATTGCTCATAGAATCTTAAAAGAAAACAGCTACCACCCGTACCATGTACAACGAGTACAAAGTTTGTTACCTCGTGACTACGCTCCTAGAGTCAATTTTTGCAGAACAATGTTGGCCAAAAATAGTGAAGACCCGCAATTTCTCAACCATATTTTATGGACCGATGAATCGACATTTAAAAAAGACGGTTATTTGAATTTGCATAATTTACATGAGTGGCACAGAGAGAATCCACATTTTATGCGTGAAGACCGCTCTCAATATCAATTTAAAATAAATATTTGGACCGGAATTTTAAATGGACAAATAATTGGACCATATGAGCTGCCAGAAAATCTAAATGGCGAAAACTACCTGCATTTTTTACAAAATGAACTGCCGAATTTGTTAGAAGATTTATGAATAGATAAAGTTTTCAGTAATACATCAATAGGGAACAATATAATACTTTCCAATTTTTTAGTCCTAATTTATAATGCTCCACAGCGGCTTAAATTTTGATTATATTTTTTATGGGTGAATAATTAGCAAGTGTTGTACCATTTTGAAATCTTGGTAAAATGGGCCAACTTTTTAAATAACTTGCCGAGGGTAGTGCGGTACATTTTTTTTTAAGTATGAAGTATCAAAGTTAAGTTTAAAAAAAAATTTCACCATGACTCAGTCAAATTTTATTTTTCTTACGAAAACTACGATATTTATTTTTGGATTTTTAATTGGGAATAAAAGCATAGTTAGTAAGGATTACATAAAAAAATAAACACCGCAAAATATGAAAATTTGTGACCACAGTACCTAAAAGTGTGGTCTAGTGTAACGATTTTTATAATTTTTATAAATATTACTATTTTTACTAAACAAAGCCAGATGGATTTTTTTCCTTACTTTTCCCAGTACGGACATAACCTACCCTTCCACCCGGTGCCCGCTTGACGTTGAGTTTCGGGACACCCTGTATATGAAATATGTTTTTCTGTAAGCGTCAACCACGCCCAAAGTTTAAATTTTTTTTTTTTATACACAAGATATTTGGTTTCGGCTGATAGACACAAAACTTTGGGCTTGTAGCAGTATCCTAACTACCGTTAATTTGCAAAAAAAAAAGTTTCCATGACTTCTTTTTTAAAGGTGGGTGTCAGCCACGCCTTACACAAAATGTTAACTACTTACCCATAATTTTAGATTTTTCGCTCGAATTTAAGAACAAAATAACATTGAACAGAATTGATGCTTTGTATGAAAAACGGGCGTCATCCACGCCCAAATTAAAATATTTCTAATTTATTTAAAGAAAATTTGCCTATAGCTTGTGTGAGCAGAATTGAAGCATTGTGCTTTGATCGTTACTGTGCAAAAAACACAATTTAATTTTGACAATTAGTAGTTGTTGAACAAAAATTGCGATTGTATGCGTGTTTGTGATCAGATTGCGACTATTTACCCTGTCCTACCTGTTGTCCAATCGACAGGTACTTTGTGGTGGAAAAAGGTCAAAAGTTAATGAAACTTGGAAGTTTTGTTCGAGAATAGTAAACTAACATTTTGCTAAGTTTTTGACCTCGAGGGCTCTGTGCTAAAAGACATAGATAACTGGAAATTTTTCGACGTTGCTCCGGTTTTCCCTCAATAACTTTTTTTCTTTACGTCCTACGACAAAAGTATGCAAAAATGGAAAAAGAAGAGGAGAGTGGGACTGCATTTTTGACATTGCTGCGGTTTTTCTTCAATAGTTTCTTTTCCTTATGTAATACGGAAAAAAATGGAGTTTTTTGTAGAACGATAAATTTCCTACAATTTCAATTGTTTAAATATTGTTGTATGTCAATTCGTAACAAAAACATGGTGTTTCGAAAAACAGCAATGTCAAGAAATGCAGAATTCAACTATATTTCTTCGTATATACCCGAATAATCATTAAATGAAAAATGACCTGTTTTATGAAGCGCCCTATCTCGGTAACAAATTGACATACAAAGATGTTTGTAGTAACAAAATAGTAGGAAATTTTAAGTTCTACAAAAAAGTAGACGATGTTTTTGCCATAGGACGTAAGGAAAAAAAGTTATTGAGAGAAAACCGGAGCAACGTCGACAAATTTGAAGCCCCCCCCCCCCCTCTTTTAGCACAGGGCGATCGAGATCAAAAACTTAACAAAATGTTTGTTAACTATCCCTGAACGAAATCGTCAAGTTTCATTAACTTTTGGCCTTTTTCCATCAAACCCACTTTTTCCGACCTGTCGACTGGACCACTATCCATACTCTTGTTACTGTCGAGCTGACGTTAAAATAAGCGTTTCGACTTGCAAGTTGGTGGTGATTTCATGCTTGTAGAGAAGTTCCTAGGAGTCGAATTCACGATTTAATTTCACAAATTCTCCCAACTCTGCAATGAAACTTTAGTTTCAGACTTTTTGTTCGACTTTTGATTCCTTGCGTTTAGTTCCGGAATTGCAACTTTGATGAAGTTTTTCGAAGACATCGGGCCAAAAAAATTGATGATAAGAAAAGTACATGCAAAGTACTATATTGTCAGTGGTCAATTGTCTGAACGACTTAGTCTGTGACCCATCGGAATCGTTCCTGATGATAACTGAAATTCACACTTGAAAACGGGGTTTCTTAACACTCTAGCACGCCAACTACCACTTGCATATGCGAAACATTACTACATACTATCATTTTATGCTGTTCTTATGGTGGCATTTGCCTGTGGTGCCCTCTGTGTTACTTCACTCGTGTAAAATACACGGTTGCGATGGCAGTGGCTACTTCACCCTTCGTTCTAAAAAGTTTGGGAACAAAGTTTATATTCATTTGGTAGTGGAAGAAGCGGTAACTGTGTTAGACTATCACGCCGAAAGTTCTGGATTACTGCCTCCATTGTATATTAAATCTATATATAGTACTCTGAAGGTAACGTTCTACTGTGTTGCCCTCAATTGCCTCAAAACTTCATATTTGAAGATAGCAGAGTACCCTACTACCCACCGATTGCAATTGTTATTTCTTCCACACCATAGTACAATCGTTTATATAGCAAAGCTGCCCTTTGCGAGAAAGAGATAAGTCCTCCAAGAATCGGATTCGGCGCCGAATCGTAGGTCCCTTCCGTATGCGCAGAATATCACAATCAAAAATGGATGAGATTGTTATAGCACTTTCCATTGGTTTAACTCGAGGAACTACTCATTCTAAAAACCAATGAAACAAGCCAAATTGCTTCTGCTCAATGCTGACACAATAGAGTATTTGCACGCATCAGTTTCACAAGTTTTGCCAATGTCAAATTGGTGCGCGCAGCCCGATTCGCGGTATAAAGGGATTTTTACTAGTTCCTCGTATTAATTACCACTCACCACACTTCGTTGCTGACCTTCAACGCCTTTACCATCAGATATGGATTCAACAATTTGTCACATGTGTCAACATTACCAAAACTTTCGGCGTTACTGCATGCGAATAGACATCCCCCAATGAATATTGTATGGGTGACATATTTGAAATATATTTGTATTTGTGCTTCTTGAATTAGATTCTGACTTCAATTCCAGAAGCAAAATTCTCTTCTCAGAAGCGTCATTTGCTAACCAATGAAACGGTTTCAGAAGACTTCCGGATGCTTGTGGGCTCTTCTTTTCCTTCAATGGAGAGTGCTATTAGTCACTAAAACTTGTAGCCCAGTCCCGGTCCTCTGTTGCCAATAATTTATTTTGCTTTATTTAAATATATAGTCTATTTAAAAACTGTTTGGGGTTGGGGTTTGAAAACTCAATTTATTTTTAATGTCAGTAGACTTTCCCTTTTTGTCTGATTTTTCTGTCAAACATATTCCAAAAACAAAACTTCGCTCTACTGTATTTGCCGCCAGCGCGATCTTGTATTCGATAGTCGAAGTAATCTTTTACTTTTGAGTCATATTTAGTGAGAACTTTTCTCCTAGACAAAGTTCCACCAAATTTACTCATTTAAAGCTTTGTTCAATATCCACAGACGTTAACAAAATTATTAAACAACAAAATAAAGCTTCCATCATGTAATTATTGACAACAAAAACAAGAGAAAAAGTTCAACAGAGAAGAATTTAAAAATTCAGAAATTTTTCTTATTACTCGTTGAATTTTAAATTTATTTGGATGCAACACATGAAATAGTTCAAAAGTGTGCAAGAAATACAAAAAAAAAAATTAATAATAATAAAAAGATGTCGGCTGTGAAACGATGGATACGCGGTTCAACGTCATCTTCATCGTCATCGGCTGCTCAACCATCAAAGATGCAGCGCGGTCGAAGTCAATCGCTCGACGTGCAAGCATTACAACGGAGTGGAGTACGGACATTGTTGCAAAATGTAAATAAGTATAAATGATGTGTTTTTTTTTTTTTTAATAATTGTTTTTGTCTGTTGCCTGTGTATGAAAAAAAAACTATAAAATGTATCATCTCCGCTCCTCATAAGGTCGTCTTGATTCAAAACAACCGTGAAAATTACAAAATTTAGATACAACAAGCTGTTCAGTGTTTACTTTCTTTTGTTGTTCTTAAATATTTAAGAAATCAACATTCCATCTGCGTGGGCCTTAAAGTCTCATGTCATGTGGGTGGGTGCACATTTATGAACTTGAACTTTACTACATACTACACAAGCGTTCAAGTTTTAATTTATTTGATTTTTTAATTATTGTTTTTTTTTTTACCGTAAAAGCTTTTCTAAATTATTAATAATAACATGTTTATTTGTTCAATTATTGTACTTTAATTTAATGTTATCCCCTCTTTCTCTCTCTTTCCTCAACAGCGAGCTGCAGCGCATCAGCAACAACTTGCCGTTCAAAGTGAGTTAACAAAAATTATTTGTTTATTTTTAAAATGAATAGGGTGGTTAAATAATTCTATATTAGCAAGTACCAAGAATTCTATTAAAAAAAATATTTCAGGTTCAACATACGCAACTACATACAATTTTTTTTTTATTAATGAATAATATTATTTTTCAGTTGTTCTGTGGATAATTTTAATGGTAAATTGTGTTTTTTTTTTTCTAATAATAGTGCGCCATTTTTTTGTTTTTGTTAATGTTTGTTTTGGGAAATGTAATTTTCTTGGCAGCTGCTTAGAGGTTTTCAGGAAAGAATCAAGTGGCCTTTACTATTTTCATTTGATTAATTATGATGGATACATTTCAAATTTTATAGTCCATAGCAAATTGCAAAATTTTTATGGGGTTACAGTTGAGTTGATGGCTTCATGAGCTTGGACTTGGAGATGTTTCAGAATTTGCCACATCACATTGTTTCGAAACCGGCGAGGAGAGAGGGGCCTAATTTTGCTTTCATTCGAAGAAAGGACGTTGCTTTGAGATTCAAAAACCATTGGTAAGTAAATTATTTGATTTTTATTTTATTGTTGAACTGACGAAGACTGCACTATGTGAGACTTCCTAAGAAACCAGGCATACAAAAAACTTTCGGGCTGCTGGCGCTGGTTCAAGTAAAGTTTGAAAATGAATGAAGCAGAATGTCGCCGTGCGCTTTCCGCTCACTCGCATAGTGCTTTTTATCTTAAGCTGCAGTGCGCGTTACAAAGTTTATCAGGGTTTGTAAGTTACAAAGGGTTTGTAGTAAGCTAGATCAAAAGAAACTTGGTTGTCTGTCGGTTAACGGATGATAATTTTACGTGAAAACTAGTTCTCAAAACAGTTCACGTGTAGGTTTTTCCTCCCCCCCCCCCACCAACTGCCCACACCACCTACAACTACCAACCACGCACCATTTTTGAATTTTTATCTTCCTCACACTTACACACAATTAATCACACTTACTAACCACCACCAACCATCCACCCCACCTACAACCACCCACCCACTATTTTTGACAATCCCCCCCCCCCTCACCCTTCCAATCCAACCACCCACGCCATATACAACCAGCTGCAACTCACCCACCATTTTTACAATTTTGTCCTATACGGTCAGCTGATATAAGCCATCGACGCCGCCATGTTGCGACATGTTTGGGGTGATTGAAAAAAAATTCCTCTTTAAAAATGGTTAAAAAAATTAAGGAAATCTAGTGTAATCTTATAATCGTCCTGGTTATTTCCTCAACGAATTCCTACTTTTACGTGTATTCGTTAACTTTTTCGTTAACTTAATTACCGTGTTCTTTTATAGGATTTTCATTTATCGTTTTATATTTGTTTGTTGGAGAGTGCTACGAAAATATCTCGATTCTTAATCTTCTCACGTTGAACACTATATAATGTTCCCGCAACGTATAATTTTAATGTGCTTCGATTCGCGCCATTTGACACACAAAATTAAAACTCGCTTTTGCTGTATTTAGATTTTCCCGCAGGTGACGAAGCACACATTAACTGAATGTCACAAACAATCAACTTTGTTTGCATAATTGTAATGTGTGATGTCAAATGTGAAAGCTAATCGTAAACAGCTGTCAGAAATATCTGATGTTTACTTTTAAATGAATTTGACATTCAATACTCAGTTTTTTCTCTTTTTTTTTGTAAATAGTGTTAATAAATATTTCTTTCGTTCACTTTTGAAATGATAATTTTGACAAATAAGAATTTCAAATATATTATATAAAATAGTGCCTAATAAAATACAAAGTTATTCATTTTAGTCAATCAATTATTATGTTACTAGATTATCAAATGTCTCAATCAAATTGTCAATTACTCATAACTTTGACACCCAAGTGCTCATACTATCGTGTTGCAGATTCGCTGATAATAACAGGTGTTGCTGTTGGCAAAAGTCATCTAATCAGCAGATGGCTAAAATATTTGCAAATCGAGACAAATGTCAATTCCGCTTTGACGTTTGTGAAGTAAAAAGATAGGGTGACAACTTTTGCGCTGCCATTTTTACGGTGCACCTAACATAATTCAATCAATATTGCTTATTTTTTTCCTGACCAATATTTGTTTAAGATAAAGTCAATCGTTCAAAGCTCATTAGAACATAGCGCAAGTTAAAATCTATAAAATCCAAAAACTAGATCCGTTGTTGGTTGTCTGTAAAGTCAGTTAACGGACGATAATTTTACGTGATAAACAGTTGACAAAACAGTTCACGTGTAGGCTGTACCCCCCCTCTACCAACCACCCATTCCACCTACAACCATCAACCACCCACCCACCATTTTTGACAATCCCGCCCTACACCAATTCTAACACCATTTCAAACCACACACCCCACTTAGCACCACCCAACACCCACCATTTTTGAAAATTTTTGTTCCTCGCCCCTTATCCCCCCCCACCTCCAGCCACTTGGTACCTCCAACCACCCACCTCACTTACAACCTTCCATCATTTTTACACCCCCCCCCCCACAAACACAAACCACCCGCCCACCTGCAACCACCCAACACTCCCCTCAATTTTGAAAAATGTTATCGACTTTCTATGCTATCAAAGCAGTTACGGAACGTGACATTTTTCGTAACATCAGTATTTTTCGTGCGTGCTGTCGGTGTTCATCGATTTATAAGACGTTGTCACGTCAACGGCTTGTTTTTGGGACCACCTCCGAAATTTCATTTCAATCCTTTTTTTCATCTACCGCGTTCTTAATTTTCAGGGGCACCCTGCTTTTTTAGCATGTTACTTCTTACCCCTATTACTTACAGACCTTATCTCCCCTATTTTGAACTAAAACAAAAAAACAAAACAAAGTTATCAATGTACGAGTAATTATGTGAGCCGGATAAAGAAATAAATGTCAAAATAACTCAGGTATCATTTTTTGTTTTTTTATTTTCTTTTTTAACATGAGTTATCTTTTTTGATTAGCACAGATGTCAACTGGCGAAAAAATATTTAGATTAAAAGAATATTACTCATTTGCAAATTAAACAATCTGTCAGACTGTTCTGACTGACAAATATTGTGTTTTGTTGACTATTTTAAGTAACATAGCCTACATTTGTATAATTTTGTATATCACCTCCTATGAAGTTTATTTATTCAAGGCATACAACAAGTGTGATCTTTCACAAATATAAAACACATTTGGGTATTTCTAAATTCAATTATAAGCAATGTGCTTGTGCATTCCACATTTGGAGAGAATAACAAATTTAGTGTTATATTTCATTGAGTTTAAAGATACAATGGATATCGTGTTTTAAAAATATAATAAATATACAACTCGTATACAGGAAATCATCTATGTAACTCTGTGATAAGATTTTAATTGTTCACTAGAAAATCCAAAAATACATTATCTTGATCGTCATGTGATGCATTCGTTTTGTCTGCCTTTATTATTAGTTTATGTATTAGTTTTCATCATGACACAACTACTAAATATAAAGCCTTCCAATTCTCATTTTTGATTCGTTCTGCACATCTACGTCACGGACTCACATGAAGTTCTCGCCTTCTCGTTTTCGCCTTCCCGTTTTAATTTTTGTTTTGTTCTACGTTCTATACGTTCTACACATTGACATACTGGGCCCTATCATGGTAACCGATCGGAGAATCCTCCGACCGGGGAAATGTTCCGATCGGAGCATTTATTGTGTTCATGGTAACCGAATCGGAAGAGAAATACAAATGCGTACCGACGCGCATACCATGGCATGAGGAAAACATAAAAATAAAGTATGAACCTCCTTTGTAGTCGAATAAAACTGCACAGCGCAGCTGTATTTTTAGGGGATGAAATACATAACACAAGCAGAAAGCCTCAAACAAAGGAAAATGAATACAAAAAAAAACAAATACACAAGAAATTAAATAGTTTGTATTTTTTTATTACCATCCGACAAAGGTCCGCAAGTAATTTGCTGCCGGAGACAATCGAGAGAAATACAAATATAAAAAAGCCATGCATCGCATGAATTAGCTGTGCGTCATTGTCATTTTGACATTTTCAACGCATGCTTTATTATTTTTCGGATGTGTGTCCGATTTATCAATCGGAGGGGTACCATGATACAAAATTCGTACATTTCGCCCGAATTAGAGACAATTTTTCTCCGATCGGTTACCATGATAGGGCCCACTATACATGTTATACATTGTAGTATGTCAATGTGTTGTGCGCTCTACGTCACGAACACACAATGGAATTTGACGTTTTTCATTGTATCATGCTCACTCTCAATGCCATACCTTTAGTAGTTATGTCATGGGTTTTGATTGTATTCCCAAATCTTAGTCAAAATGAAGGCTGTCAGTTTCAAAGTAACAGAAGCAATTTATTAAGACCTTCATTTTCTGAACATGCCCATTCGCATCGATATCAATTCGACCCAAATTCGTCCCACCGATGTGTCGTCCTCTGGTTGCCATCGAAATAAAAGTTTAGTTATTGATACAAATTTAACAATGTAGTGAAATGTCAAAAAGCGGGAACCTTTTGAGGATGCGTTGTCACCTAGTCAACCTCGTTTGTATTGGTTTCGTCCCATACACGGCATACAATTTGCTTGTTAAGATATTCATTCAAAAATGCGCCTGCGGCCAAAACCGGGTCGCCTTCAGTAAGGTCATGAACTTTGAGCTCCTGGATAACCCAATTAAAGAGTTCTTCGAGAAAAAGATTTTCAAAGGTTCTGCTGTAAACTTTCGAGGACCGCCGCGCCGGCGATGTTCTCAGCCAATCTTGCATTCCCTTGTCGTAGGTACGAATGTTAGTTGATTGATAACCGAACCGCTAGTTCTAAATTTTCCACCAATCGTTGAATTGTCAACTGGTTATTTAGCATCAATACATACCTACCTGTATAATAAACAACGAATTTGACAGATGTCACCTAAACATGGCCGCCGCAATTGAAAACCCCCTATACAACACAATGTCTTAGTCTTTCCTATGTCTAAAAAGAATCTTGCCACCCCACCTGCCCCTTTAAGTATACGCCTATGCCCTTCCGAGTATTTTGGTCCCTTGAATTTAAATTTGAATGTTTGCGTTGGGGTTACAAATTTTTACACCACATTTTACTCGAGCATGGTACCTATACCTACCTAATTGGTTTCAAGGTTTTGTTTTGGTTCCTTATTCTTTTCCGCCCGGTGTTTCTACGAGTGTTTTCTGTTTTGTTTTTATCATAAAATGTGTACGTACATGCGCACAGCGCACTATTTTTTTGGAGTAATCCCTTGAATTACAAACAAATGACATGAGCGCAGCCTCGTTTTGCAGTCCTGCTGGATATGCGATGTGCTGAAATACACGTAGCATTTCTTGTCCAAGGTCAAATGAGGGTTATGGAATTTTTATGGAATAAAATGAGCGCGTCGTTTCCCATCCTCTTGAATTCCTAAAACCCAAATCCCTAGTAAATACTCAATTTGATTTGATTTTGTTTGTTTTTTGCTTCCTTATAAAACCTTACAAATCGTTATTGTAGATTTTACTGAATAATTTGATTGGCAAACTGTTTACATTACGTTTTGACATAATGCAAGTTATGAAGATAAGCGTGTACCTAATGCCATAATAATTGAAATTTGTTTTGTTTTTGTAAACTATAGGTAGTTGAGAAAATGTATTTGTAGTTTGTACTAGGTAATATGAAGAAAGGTCAGTTTCGAGACCATTATTTTCCAATAAAAACAATGACATTGACATTTCTGATAGCTACGTCAAAGTGACATGTCACATTTTTGTTCCCAGAAAGAAAATGCACCAGTGGCCACCGACAGATAACAGTAACTCCAAATATGCAAATCATCTCTTTTATTAAAATGGATTCCTCTTTTCTTCTAAAATAATGCAGTGATGCAATCATTCAAAATTAATTGTTTTTTTTTTATTTTCAATTTAAAAGAAAATTTTGCGTATCACTTGCAGTACCTAGCTCAAATTCTTTTTTACTTATGTAATTCTCGTCTCATTCTTAAATTAAATTTTTTAAAATGAAATGAAAGCGAAATTAATCCTCTCTTGCTCTCCTAAATGACGAAAGAGCGAAAAACACAATTATTTTATTTTGTATGTTGTTTCGTTGTTGCGTTGCGGTTGCGGTTGCGTTTGCGAGTTGTACTTGCAGTTTGTGTAACTTGTCGTTGTTTGAGCAATGCCAAAAGTAAAAATAGATTAAGAATGATGCCACTTAAAATGTATTATAGTATCAACAGTTTAAAATGAAGAACACTTTCCACTTTTTGGAAATTATTTACAAAATCAAGAATAAAAAAATACATATTTTGAGCAGGCGGTCATTTCAATTCACTCTGAATGTAAATTAAAAAATTAGAAAAAGATGTAAAAGATAGGGGAAAGTGGCTAAGATGGCACACTTTTTATTTTTCAGCTATAGCTAAATATGTTTACCGCTTGACTATAATGATAGGAAAAGTTACTTTATCATTTTATTTATCAGAAAAGCTAAAAATAAAGGTCTCTTGAATCAGGTGTTTCACCAATATACATTTTTTGAATAGAAGCTCGCGAAAAACCATCTTGCCCAACGGGGTGTGTAAGATGACAACCCAAGGTTGGGTAAAACGGCGTACGTTAACTTATATTTAATAAAAATAAAAAAAATTTAGGGTTATATATTGTTATATTATTTTAGTCCAAAGATAAGATTTAAGAGTTTATACAAATAAACTTAACAATGCTTAACAATGAACGAAGATAATATACAAAATAAATATAACTTTAATTTGCTTTGCTTAAGCTTTAACTAAATACAAAATTGTTTTAAATTAATCGCAAATACCCAAATTACGATCGAGTTATATTTTTCAGTCAAACTCTGAAAAAATAAAACTGTTTATGAACAAATTAATTAAAAAATTGTGGCAAAATAACAAATAGATACAATTATTTAGGAAGTGTAAAATATTCTGCCCACGGGGTAGCAGGTAGCACTTTTTTTTTTTACCAAACACTGTTAAACTATTCCCTTTTTCAATATTTTGTTGGAATTTACGGCACTTAATCCACATCAAATTTGTTTGCATAAACTGAGCAAGCAAGGATGTGTTTAGGCTTTTGATATTCATACACTAGAACCAGAGAAAAGGGCAGTGTGTCGTCTAAGGATCTATGCCATCTTAAGGCTTCTTTCCCCTACTTGTTTTGTGGGGGGTAAAAACCATGAAAAATTACAGTTTTGGAATTGACAGCTGTTTGAAGATGTAACAAATAAAGAAAATTATGTTAGCCAATGGCATACTAACATGTTTCTTGGGAACCACCATTGAAATGATAATTTAAACTATTAATAAAGTAGTAGTAGTTTTTATTTAAGTAAATTAATTCAGCTGTTAAAAAACGCGTTATATGGAAGGTAACTGATACAGTCAACTGCCAAAATCCGTTTAATCGTAAGAAGTGTCGATTTTCTTATACACATTTTATTTAAGCTTGTTTCATATTTCATTCAGCAATAACCTGTGGTGCTGCTACAATCTCTCTTTAGCTTGCAAACACTCAAGGAGTAATGCTTTTGTTTCAATTCTGTTGTGGTTCTCAAGCACTTTGGATGAAACAAATTTTCCTTACGTTCGCTCTCAGCCAGAGACTTAATTTATTTTTTATTATTTTAAAGGCACCTGATGGTATAGCCTGTCTAAAACAGAAAATCGCGCTCGCGATTTGTGACATTTGTCTCAAAAATAAATTATTTATTCTCGATTTTTTTCTAGATTTGTTTTCTAGATTTTTTTTCTAGGTTTTGGGTTTTCGAGATTAAGTATTCTAGATTTTCGTTTTTCTAGATTTTTTAAATTCAGGATTAAGAATTTCTCTAAAGTAGAATCAGAATCAGTAGAAGAGGACAATATTAGCCATGTGCCTAAAATTTTAGCAGATAAGGCAGGTAAATATATCTAATTTAGTGCAGTGAGATTTGATTTATAATGTAAAATAAAAAACATAAGTTTGAAAGTGAACTTAAAATTTTTATTGTCTGTTCAAAGAGCAATTCATGGCATTTCATTTTTGAAAATTGTATCATGTAAATGTTGGTCACGACTACGTCTGAGGTGGTCCATGCGGAAGGTCCAATTTTGGGCGACTCGTCCGAGCATAGCGACTGGTATCTCGCGAATAACACGAGTAATGTTGGCTTCCAAAATCCAAAGTGTCAATCGGAGCTGGCTTAACTATTCCTAAAGATCCGAGACTTTAACATATCCCCCGAGGAAATAATACAAAGGTGTAATATCACATGATCTAGGCAGCCAATTGGCAAAACGTGAAAAAATGCTCACCAAAATGATTTCTCAACAAGTCCATTGTTTCACTCGCTGTATGGCTCGTAGTACAGTCTTGTTGAAACCAAAGCTCACCGAGACCATGGGCTTGAATTTCAGGAAGCACATAGTCCTTAACAAAGCGCGATAACGGTTACCATTGACGGTAACATTATATGATTTGCCTCATTTTTGAAGAAATATGTACCAATAATGCCACCAGCCCATAAACCACACCAAACCGTTGTTTTTAATGGATGAAATGGTAGCTCTTGGTACGATTCGGGTTGCTCATCAGCCCAAATACGGCATATTTGTTTATTAACGTATCCATTCAGACAGAAATGGGCTTCATCACCGAACAAAATTTCACGATTTTTTCAAGAGCCCATTCCCTGAAGATGTTGACGCTGTTGTAGTGTGCGTCTTTAAATAATGACTTGCCAAACGACACTGAAGAAAAATGACAAAGCACACAAATTCAATAATATTAATTTTGTGCGGCCGATGTTCAATGACTGCTGGAGCAATAAAGAAAAGGCGTGTGCAAGGCCCGAGTTGGTACTTTTTACTGTCAGGGCAATTACTATGAGGTCAGTGACATTCAATTTTAAGCTTGCAGATCAATTTGAACAAAACAAGACACAAAGTAAATTTTTAAAAACTACTCGTAGATTGAATGGAAATACCGATTACGGGTGTATTTAACAGTTCTTGAACCACACTGCTGCGTAACCAAGGAATACAAACCGAAGTGTTCATCTTCTTACTTTAAAACTGAGACCGATAGTTAAAAAACATTAGAACATTAATGCATATTAGGATCTTAAACGAAAACGCCCCTTAAAAGTGTTGCGTGTCCTAAAAATTTGTAAACAATAATTTAAAGCACTAACTGAACTTTGATCTTAAGTAAATTTTTAGGCATACATATGTGTTAAACTACAGCAGAATCTAGTAGTTTTTTAACGATCTTACCTGAATAAAGGTAGTTTATAAAAATCACGCCCCTAAAAACGGGCGTATGGAAAAAAATTACACAAAAAATATAGAAACATGTCGGTATTTTTTAAATAACGAACGGAAAAAGGTTAAAATTGAAATTCGGTACCTTAAATTTTTTAAACTACGTTTTTCGTGGCTTAGCTACGCAAAAAATTAAGAAAAAAATTTCATACATAAGCTTCTTAGTTTCGACTAAGAGACGCACAAACTTTGGCCTGAGGATAATTATAAATACCTTTTATTTGTAAAAATAATTTTTTAATAGTTTCTAATGAAAAGCGGGCGCCAGCCACACCCAAAATCAACTTTTTTGTATTTCATGAACAAGATGTTACCCACAAAATTTAATGTTTTTCGCTCTCATTATAAGCATTAGGGGAGAGTGGGGCAAGACGGACCACTTAAGCTTTAGACACTCCTAAATTTGTTTCTATTCCTAAAAGTGAAACAAATATTTTTTCAAATAATACTTCAACCTTTGAACTTCATCAAAGTATACAATCAAAATAGTTGAACAATTGTATTTAGAGATATACACAATTTTACAACCTTATCTCAAAAGTCCGTTTTGCCCCACTAGCGGGGCAAAAAGGACCTTTGAATGGTGCAAAACGAACGACTGATTTCATTTAACAATGCTATACAGGTATTTGGTATAAGGTACATACAAAAGCTAAGGCAAGTAGGTTGGGTTAAGACAAGAACAAAATTGTATGGCAGGGGGTCTACTATCCTCCTTTTAGCCGGGGGGGGGGGGCAATTTTCTAAAAACATGATTTAAATTGAAAAAAATCATATTAAAAAATAATGGTACCTCCAACAATGCCAAATCATACTTTTTGGTAAAGCAAAACATTTCTTCTTTTATTGTTACTTAAAATAAAGTTATTTTGTGAACTTTTTTTAAAAAATTAACTTTCAAACTAAAAAAAAAAATTTTTTAAATTAGAAATTAATTTTAAACTAATTTTTTTTTTAAATTTTACGTAATTAAGTACTTTTTTTGTTGTCAAAATTGAATGCAATTATTAGTTTTTAGTACAACACTAAAAACCGTATGGCTCTAGGACTTTTTGTTGCCAAGCTATTTAAAAACAACCGAACCTACTTTTTCATAAAAACAGGAACGAATTAGCTAAATGATCTCCGTGTGATGATAGTTAGGACTGGTTGTCCGTTTTGCCCCACTACGTGCTGGTTTCATTTGCCCCATAAGGAGTTTATTTACAAAAAATATATTTTTTTTCTTAATATTATTTATTTACCTTTATTTCCGGCAGTTAAAGTAAACACTAACGATCAAAAACAAAACACAATGAACAAAACCTTCGGGATTATTAACCTGTGGTCTTGGGTGGGTTTTACAAATTGCAGTTTTTTTTTTAAAGATAGGCCGTTTTCAAACTTTCATCATTTAAACCGCAACTAACTTCAGTTTTTCAATGAAACTAAGGGATGTGTTGGGAAAGTAGGTTTCTTATTATTTCTAACTATTGAAAATAAGATGGAGTTAAAAACCATGGTAAAAATCGGTTTGGTTCTTCTTGCCCCGTGGTCCTTCTTGCCCCACTCTCCCCTATTTTATAAAAAAAAAAATATTCATGGCTTTGTATGAAAAGTGGGCGTCAGCCACGCCCAGGCCGAAATATTTGTATATAATTGGAAGGTTCTACTATAGCTTGCGTGTGCAAAATTTAAGCGTTGTGCTTGCATCGTAACTGTACAAAAAACATAATTTAATTTTGCCAACATTTTAACAAAAATGGCTGTTGTGGGCGTGTTTGTATGCGGATTTTACCGGTTCAAGAACTTGGCCTTACTCTTGAACCAAAATACGGACGGACGGACATGGCTAAATCGACGAAGCTTTTGATTCTGAGTCAGAATGTAATGTATACTTTTCTATACCTAACGGTAGATATTACTTATACAATACTACAAACTCCAAACTAAATACAATATACTTATTCTATAGAATAGGGTATACAAATAATTGTTTACATTGAATAAATTACAAATGGTCTTACAAAATTTCAAACAAGTGGCAACTCTTTCACCATCTAGTTTAGTATGAGTTGCGTTCATACAATTTTTAATCAGCTATCTTTCTTTCATTCGTTACGTCGCGTCGTACGTACATAGGTATATTACATTTTGTATGAGATAATCTTATCTTATTGCTAATAAAATATTTTGTTTACCTTCAATTAAACATAAATTCAACTTCACATAGGTACTATTTCCGACACGACACGACGCGTCTCAGCGGGCGCGACGCGACGACCCCCAATGTCCAATCATTGTTTTGTTTTGTTATCTGCACTTTTCCTCTCTTGTTCTTCGTTATCTCTCCAATTTGTTCATTGTTTTTTCTCCTTATCTTGTTTTTTTTTTTGTCGCACACCTTTCTTCAAAATAAAAAAATTAAAATTAAGTAACAACAACAACAAAAAACAAGTAAATTATATTTATTATCATTATCACTCGACGACACGAATATCGTACTTTTTTTCTCATGTTTCTTTTTTATTATTATTTTATTTTTATTTTTATTTTTATTCACAATTTTCCACACACTAACAAAAATCTGGAGGGTGTGTTTTGTTTTTGTGTGATGTGTTCTTGTCTGCCAGTCTGCCTCCTCTACTTTTGTACTTTACGTTTACACTATACTAGCTTCAAACTTGACAGAATTTTTTTCACTTCTTCAGTTCACTTTCATCCGCCGGCTGGTTTAGATGCTGTATTGTCACAATATCTGCGTGCTACACGTGTCGGCTTCAAAAGAAAAGAAACACAAATGCAAATGAATGGTTCTTTTTGAGAACGAGAGTGTTGAATAAAAATGAAAAGAATTTTTTTTTAAATAATCTTAAATTGATAATACCTAGCTTACATTATATGGTGTTTTTTGAATAACCACGTTCCTTATTTGAATTTTTTAATAAATGAATTTAAGATACAAAAAAAAAGTATATCGGGACAATAATTTAGAAACGTAAAAATCAAGTTTTTCAAGTGTCTGAAACATATTTTTTTTTTCTAAAGTGGCTCTGCGTTCTACAAGTTCTATTATTCAAATTTAATCTTAAGAATTGAGTGTTGCGTGCCCCTCCCCCTCTTTGATATCAAGGTACTTTAAAAATGTCTGAATTGTAAAGAATTTTTTGAATTTTTAATAAAAACACCTACACAAGTTGTAACCTGATTTACATAAGGATCTACTAACAAAATAATTAATGATATTAAAAGTTATTAATTAGCAAAAAAAAACTGTGAGTATCTCTTTTTGTTGTTTACTTTTTTTTTGTAGTCAAAAATAAAAATACACAAGTATGTGTATAGCACATTATGGATTAGCCTTACTTTATTACAACTCTTGGTCTTGGTCATTGGGAATGATAGGTATCAACTTTTTCTTCTTCGTTGTTTTCGTTTTCGTTCATTATTTACCGGACCGGCATTTATCCGTGTTTCTTGTTTTTTTTTTTTTTTTGGTTTCCTTGTTTTTACATTTGGGAATTGTTTTTATTTTAATACACTATGTCGAATTCCATTGGACACGGACTATATATAAATGCGCAGTTGTTTCTGCAACTCAATCACGCTGTGTCAACATTCAATTTTTATATATCGTGCGTCGTGTCGTCGGTCGGTTGGTCCGTCGTCCGTCCGCCCGCCGCGTCAGTTGGTCTTAATGAACATAATTTTATGACAAGTTGTCAGTTTAGGTGATTCGATGAGGTGCGAAATTAAAGCCGCTTCAGCACGAGCGTTGTTTTGATTGTTTTTTTTTTTCTTCTACAGTCCTGTTATTGTTTTTTTTTTTTTTTTTTTTTCAAAGGTGGCATCATGTTAATGCCAAAGAACTCAAAACATAAAATACATGAAATTCTGCTTTGAAAAGAATTTTGTATATGTGATCAGAAAGGGTGGAGTACGGAACGGAGGAGTGGTAGCAAATGACGCAGTTTTAATAATTTTGAATAAGGTGGCTTTATTTTGGGTTTATTAAGAGGGAAACCAACAGTGATGCCAATTTGATTGGTTGTATTATATTAACCAGAAGTGGTGCAAATAGAGTTAGAACTTAGAAGGGTAATGGATGGCTAATGGAAGAGTTTGAAACGTCATTCTATTGGACAAAAATGCATTTGTCTCTGTCTTTTCTCTTTCTATCAGAAAGAGAACAACACACAAATAGTCCTTGGTTGGAGTAATGACAGTGGTGCGTTCTTTTTCTAACCATAGTTAACAATATTGTTGTTATGTAAAAATAAAAACTGTTGAAGTGTCATTGTTAGGATTTGTTGTGTTTTTTAAAAATCATTTATGTCGATTTTTATTGGTCACGTTAGATCAATCTTTTTTGATCTAGATCAATATTTTTTGATCTGACAGCTAAATTTTATGTTCTTGTTGGTCAACAAATCAATTTTTTTTCGATCTTAGATCAATATCTTAAATCTCATTTTTTTTCGAGATTTAACACATACCACAATACTTTTTGACATTTCTCGAACAGCAGATTTTGAAGTTTTGTTTTTGGCATTGCGAGAGCTCAATTCTTTTGGCAAAATAAAATTCTTTCTAATTATAAAGTGCAGTTTTGTTTTTGTTATTGCGAGAATTCAATTCTTTTGCTAAAGAAAATTCTTTTTAATTGTTTATGATTATTATATTTTCATTAAAGAAGTATATGGAATTGAATAGATTTATCAAAATTTCCATGACCTGTGAAAGAAGTGGCGTAGGTTTAATTTGTCGGTAGTGTTTGTTTAACGGGAGAGATGCAGAAAGTAGCGGGCCTACAGGCAATAGTGTCAATAGTCCCAATAGTGTAAGACCACTGAAATGGATACAGCATTGTCTGCAGGGCCAGGATTGGTTTTGAGAGCAGAGAAATATTACAACTCTGTAGGATGACCTTTCGTTCAAGTAGCAGGTTCGAGAAGACATCAATTAGCAGTTTAGGACCTAGGCAGATGAGCAGTTCACTTAATTCCGTATTCTCCAGGCGCAAGTCAGTCGGTCGCCGGATAAATATTTCATCATAGCGGGGATCCCTGATTAGGTTTCGACTAACCAACGGGTCATATGGCTTTCATGGCTCTCATTCGCAAGAACTAAACTTCTTCTACTATCTTGGAGAGTTGCTGATGAACTCTCTGATAGAGATTCTAGTGTCGCCGACAAAGACTCCTTCAAACCCTTGGAATTTGCTCCCAAACTCATATGTTTTGTGGAGTAGATCACAGGACGTGAGAAAGGTGGAATCTTTATGTTTAAGCACTTGCCAGCGGGTGGAATATCAGCTCTCTGTAGATTACTGAATAGCACATTCATTTCAGTCTCTGTCCATGCCGGGACTCAACTTCCTTTAGTAGCTTCTGATAAAATCCCAGAGCTTTACATTCGCTTATAATACAGTAACATAGTGGAAGACATGTATCCGAATTTTCAGGCAAAACACGCCTGCAATAGCCGTAGATCTTGTAGTTTCAATCGTCGGTCAGAATCAGGCAGTATTCTTGATTTTCCTTCCCTGTTCGCACGAGATCAATGTGGGGGAAAACCAACAGTTCAATATTGTCGGGAATGGCTTCGTTTGGCGGGTATTTTGATTTCAAATACGCTGTGTTGGTGCTCATATTGTAACCAACCAACATACATACTTGAAAAAGCTTTGGACACTGGGACTCTGATGCTTCTTTTTCTTTTTCAGCTGCTGCGTTTGCTGATTTTTTAGCAGCCTCAGTTGAATCCAGTAGATCAGCTCCAGGTGGTTTTATTATTTGTTATTTATTATTCGAACTGTGCTGGAGAAGGACATTGCCACCGCTCAAATAAACCAATTCATTTCCCACATAAACAACGGAATAATTAATTAATTCGTTCTCATTAATATTTTCCGACATCATGAATTGGAGTTTGAAAACAAATTTCACTTTTGTTGTAACATTGTCATTTTGACACACACACACAATGACAAAAAAATCAATCTCGTTTCTTTTTTTCATTTGCACAAGAAAAATCAATCTGACAGTAAAATCTAGGAAAAAGATCAATCTGACAGTAAAATCTAACGTGACCAATAAAAATCGACATTAGAAACGATACGTTGTAAGATTTTGTTAAACTGTCAAACGACCACTTTTAACATTTTTTTTGTAAATTGAGGAACTAATTAAATTTCCTCGCTAAAAATTGACGAAAAATCCATTTTATTCTTTCTTGTTGATCACTCAAAGAAAATAAAGACTCTTACTGCTAAAATCGAGAATTTGTAATATATTTTGGTTTGATTTTTAATAAAGTCTTTGAATTGTTTAAAACCCAACGTCCAATTTGACAGATTTACAATCTCAACTCATATCAGGTGAGTTGGAAATATCTAGTAACAAATTGTAACTATTTGACACTTCAACGTGGGTCTAGGAATTTATGTTATGACGTCATATAGTTACAATATAGTTACAAATCGTAACTTATTTAGATTAAAGGAACGCCTTTTTGCTGACTATTGTAAGTAATAGTTAGGTAACTATGGTAAGAAAAAGAACGCATCACAGTGCACGACAACTGCAACAATGTTTGTGCAAAAATATTTTTTTTCACTTAATTTTTTTTTGGATAATTCAAGTTTTTGGTGCTAAGAATTATAAATAATTTAACTAAGCAGTCGATTTTGTCTATTTTTTTGTGGGATATTTAGAATATATTTATGTTTTGATTTGAGGACCCATTAAAACTCTATAACGTTTCGTTAGTTCTCAAAATCATTTATGCGATAGATGCTTTACTGCAGGAACACCATGTAAAATCGGATACGCAATCGAGTCTGCATACGCATGGCAATTAATGAGTATATTAATCTATATTACTCTTAATAAGCGTAAAAAATTTAATTTTTCAAACTTAAGTCTGTTCGATTTGACTAGATGTCAATTTTTCAAAACCAGAACATTTGTATTGAGATTTGTTAAGTGGCAACACTGTTTATAGTATTTTATAATATTGGCCATCTGTTAATGTAGATATTAATTTTTAAACAGATGGAATCTTGACAATAACAACAGAAATTTTAAAGAATTCCATCGTTTATATTTAGTTCGTAGAACTAGACGAGCGGCTTCACATATGCCCAAAGAATTTAATCCAAAAATGATCAAATCAAGCTATGATTTTGAACACAAGGCGACACTGAACTAACATGTTTTTGTATGTAAAAGTGTATGAACTGAATCGCATTAAGCTGTGGTGCATTCGCATCTCGCCTGGTGGACGGAGACATTGCGAACAAATTGATAACCTCAAAGCCCGAAGCTACATTGAGGCAAAGGCAAACAGAATAAATCTCCTGAGGAAATGAGTTTTATGAATCAAACATACCCATTTAATCAATGACATTTTTAGTTCATAAACAGAAGTACCAGGTATGCTGAGTTGATACACACAAAGCGCCATCTTGATATTTTGTGTCTTCACACTTATCTTTTCTTATTTCTTAATTGAAGCTTTAATTTTAGAATTCAGAAGTAACACGTTTTGTTTTATGAATAAAATAAGAACAAAATACAAAACAACTAAAATACAAAAATGGTTGTCTGTAAAGTTGGTATGCGGACCATAATTGTACGTGATTGTGTGCTGCCGCTGTCTTTCTTCTACCCAGACGCATCTTCCGATGGAGTGAAAGAGAGATAGATGCGTCTCAAGCAGAAGGCTAATGCTGATCATGCCTCTCTATCACTTGTCCCGCGCTCTCGCTTGTACGCTCGGCTCAGCTGAAACGTGACAATATAAGTCATGCTTTTTCGTGCGATCAGACGGTGTTCATCGATTTATAAGACATTATCAGGCCAAAAACTGGCAAATTTTAATCTATTTATTCATTTTCCTTCCGAAATTTTAAATAAATAAATAAATGAAATAAAAACTGATGTTTTGGTATAAGCTGTCAAAAATTATCTTACTGTCAATCTGGGAAAAACACGTTTCTAAATAAGTTTTGGTGGAAACATTACCGTTCCTAATATCTACTAGTCAGTCCGAAAACTGCAAACTGATGATCTTTCGATCATAAAATACTAAAATAGCGTTTCGATTGACGTTTCAAAAATATGTGAGTGATCAGGTAAGAACAGCTTACAGACTTTACTAAAAATCTAATTCTAATATGAGACACCCTTTTATTTTTCGTCGGTAAAAATCCCATACTCAAACTTAGCACACTGCACTGTCTTACCGACAGTTCAGTGTGTTCATCGACACAATTGCAGTTTTTTCTGAAATTGAGTTAAAAACGCCATAATTTCCCAAATGTCAAGTTTTATATGTGGTAAAATCGACTGAATAGTCAGCTATTTTTAGGACTCTTGAAGTCGATCCTGTAGGCCTATTTTAGAGCGTTTTTGCATTTTGAATAAGCAAGCAAACTTTAAACGTGATTCCTCAACATTTCAGAAAATTGCATTTACGTCGGTATTACACCGGAGGTGCGATTTGTTCCAAAAGGTGTGTTTGTTTTCACATACTCAAAATTTTAAGTTGGTTTACTAGCTTATGAAAACTTGATGAGGTTTTAAGCAAAAATAAAGTTTGTGGTCCAGCAGGAAGGAGGCGTATTAATTGTCTTCTCGGAGATATTTGCTGGTTAATATCATCGCTACCTTTAGGATACGGTCTTAGAAATATATAGGCACCTTAAATAAGTGAGGGTTTAAATAAAGGTACAAATATTTCCTTGCCTACCCTTATCTTAACACAATGACAGTCAGTTTTTGTTGACTTTCTTTCCTTCTTTCATATTCAAGGACATGAACTGCCGTAAGCAATGCCGTCTTTACCATAAAGGCACACGGGGCCCGTGCCCTGGGCCCCTATCGAGACGGGGGCCCGAAAGGCTGATATATTCAATTACACTATACAATAAGTGTGCTCTCTGGAAAAATATAAGATTTCTATAATAAATCAAATCCACTTTTCAGTTTGTTTGTCCATGGATGAAACAACCTTCTATATTCACTTTCTTTGGTAACAATTCGATCAAGATCTCAA
Source organism: Platycheirus albimanus (assembly GCA_916050605.2). NCBI lineage: Eukaryota > Metazoa > Arthropoda > Insecta > Diptera > Syrphidae > Platycheirus > Platycheirus albimanus. The sequence goes on along the minus strand of OU696696.1, from coordinate 304,321,271 downwards.
ATGGCGTTGGCTATTTAATCCTCTGGCATTGTGCCGCCTTGTTGGAAGGCGGTCGAACTGCACATTCCGCTTTGAAGCTGCCTATGAATCTTCTCACTATTGACAAGCCAAGAATTCGGCGGAAGCGAAATTGATGCGAGAATGCAAAATCATCATCTGGGATAAATGCACCATGGCGCATAAACAAGTTTTGAGGCAATTGACCGAACTATGAAAAGATTTTTAAGTGATTCGAGACAAGAAGTTGAAATTGACTACGAACATGAGAGTCGCCTTGCAGAGCGACCCATCAACTGCCGAATTCTCGAGACAACTGCTGGCGCTTGACAATGGCCAAATTCCCGTTGATGTTTTGACTGGATTGATATCGTTCCCACAAATTTTTGAGAGTTCACATCCTCCTCGAAGGAAGGACTCGTCAACAAAGTTTTCCCCGGCATTGCACAAAAATATAAAAATCTCGATTGGATTAGTGAATACTAGCAGCGAAGAATAAGAACATCGATAGCTTGAATTTCATAATTCAAAGACAAATCGCTGGAGAAATGCATTCACACAAATCCGTTGACAGCGTGACCGACGAAAATGAAGCGACTAACTATCCGAAGGAATTTTTGAACTCCATTGATGTGCCAGGAACTCTGCTGCATAATTTACAGCTGAAAGTGGCAAGGTTCAAAGGAGTGGAAGTCCTTACCCCACGAAATCCGATTATTCCAACTTCCAACTCACCTTCCATTCCAATTCAAGCGAATTTAGTTCCATTTTATATTGCCTTTGGCGATGACAATCAAAAAATCGCAAGGCCAATCGTTGGAAGTCTGTGGGATGAATCCCGAATTTAACTAATTTTCGCACGGTCAGCTGTACGTTGTCTGTCCGCATGTGGGCAAACTGTCTTTGCATTACATTCCACTTTAATCTACTCCGTCGATGAATTAACAAGTCGACCCATTTACAAGCTGAGGCCATCGGCAAACCGTCTTTGATGTTTTATTGACGGAAAAACGTGCGACGGAAAGACATTGTTAACTATATCAATCTCTACCTTTTTCGATTCCATTCCAATAAACTACATTGAAATTTGATCTTTATATAAAAAATGTTTTTGTCATTCACTTTTTTAACTTTCCAATAGGGCCCCGATTTCTTGTGTGCCCAAGGGCCCCGGTATGGCTTAAGACGGCCATGGCCGTAAGGCACATGATTTATGATGCTTTAAAAAAAAGGTTTGTTTCCTTACCTGCTCTTTCACAAAGGTCATTTAAGGGTCATGTGGTTCAGTTACTTGAATCTGATCTCCAAGCACACAATTTAACCTAAATGTGAGCTTAAATAAATGACAAACAAGGGTAGATTTTCAAAACAAAAAAATTAATTTGTTTACTCGTTTGCCTGTCAACTTTCTAATGATGGGAAATTTAACAAAAAAGACAGCCAACTGTTTTTTTTTCCTTACAGTTCTTCATTTATTTGAATAAACAAATAAGGAAAGGAAGTCAACAACATTTCATCAAATGACATGGGTACGGGTAGGCAGTTCTGTTGCGAATTATTTGTCTTCATTCTACCTTAAAAATTGACGTATCTTAAAGCTTTTAAGTACCTGTTTGTTGAAGTATCGTCAAGATTTTATAATTTTATATGAAATCAATAATTAGTTACCAAACAAGGAAGTACAAAATTCATCGGCTTAATTTGTATGTATGGCCAATTTGCCGGCTAAAAGGCTAAAACATCGTCGAATAGTTTATAATGAATGACACACCCCCATATTATATTATACAATACAAAAAAATAGGTCTTCAGGTTAGAAAGGCACATGGCACATAAAAACGTGTTTATGTCATCAAATGTTTACAATTTAGTGGTGTACTTTACAAACTTAGTAATATAGTTGACCTTGAAACCCTCATTTTGTTAGACATATTTTGTTGTTGTTTAGAATTTACTGTTAAGTAGCTTAAATGGAGTGGCTTGTAAATGCTGTTTGTTGTTTTATGTCTTTACAATGATTTATTTTTAACAACAAAGTGAATAAACAACAATTTATTTGAGCTAACCTATAAAATAAAAACGTGGCAACTATTTGATTATTATGTTTTTTTTTTCCTACAAACTTGTATTTATTACTCTTTCCGTTTGAAAATAATTGTTGTTTTCATGTCATTAGAAAAATGATTTAAACAATATTCCCAATGAGGAAGTTAGTTTGTTGTTTGTTTTTTTTTTTTTTTTTTTTTTTTAACTAAATATGCACAAATCAATAGAACTTGATTTTGTATTCAAATTTATAATATTAACTGTGACATTTGCAACAAACATTACCTACATAAATTGCGCTGTGTTCTGAGAGAAAACAGATTTGTTTTCAATTTAAATATGCACACACCTTTTTTCAAGCAGTTTTTTTTTTGTTACATATTATTATTCTATCGTGGTTCAGTTTCCTTTTAAAAAATCAAATTCCTTAACACATTTGTATTAATAGATATCAAAACAAACCCGTTTTTACTTTTAGAAGTTTTGTTAAACATGTTTAGAATCAACTCAAACATGATTTGTTTGTTTCAAAACGAATTTCGAAGCCTAGTAACAACATTTGTTTTGTGAAAAGTTTAAAATATGGAATAATTCCTTAATTTGGTAATATTATTAGGTAGGAGAGAGTGGGGTTAAAAGTAACACTTTTTACAAAAACCTGTGTAGCTCCGAAGATTTTGAAAATAAGTCAGCCAAACCTTTTTAAAATTTAAGAATCATGTTTCAGCTACAATATCCACCAAAAAAATTTGAATAAAGTCTGCTCAGAAGATGTCAAGATATTACATTGAGGAAAAAAACGTGCTGTTACAAGTTACCCCGACAATGGGGCTGCTTGTAACAAGAAATAAAAAACAAAAATATTATTTTTAGCCAATTATTATTTAATGAAAAAGTGATAAGAAAAAAATATATCTAACTCTTAATTTGATTATATAAAACTTGTGACAAGAACATATATTATTTAAAATTATGTAAAATTATGTAGAAACTGCGCTACATTCACTTGTCCGCACTATCGAATACTCCATCCATCACAAGGAATACACAATGGTGGCTTTCCTCGATATAGAAGATACTTTTAACAACGTCGACACATCTGCAATCACTAATGCACTCTCAGGTCTGAAGGTAGATGGCTCACTTGGTAAACTGATCGACCAAATGCTGATAAGTAGGGTGATCAACTCAAAACTGGGTGTAACATCCGCAAGACGATCTGTTAGTAGAGGTACGCCACAGGGTGGTGTCCTATCTCCACTCCTTTGGAATTTAGTGGTAAATGAACTGTTAATAATACTGGAAGAGGGGGGATTCAATGTGATTGCCTATGCGGATGACATTGCTATAGCCGTTTCAGGAAAGCATCTCAGCACCTTATGTGAACTTCTTCAATCTGCACTCAATAAGCTCACAAATTGGGCAAGTCGTTGTGGACTAGGTGTTAACCCCCACAAAACTGAACTTGTCCTCTTTTCAAGGAAATATAAAATTCCACACGTTGACCCTCCTTCTATTAATGGGATAAGGCTTAAATTCTCTGACGAAGCAAAATACTTGGGTCTTATTTTGGACAAGAAATTAAGCTGGAAACCCAATATACAAAAAAGAGTAAGGAAAGCCACAGTAGCTCTTTTCTCTTGCAAAAAAGCTATCGGCAATAAATGGGGTCTAGAGCCCCACGTTATGCATTGGCTCTTTACATCGGTGATAAGACCGATTCTCACTTATGGGGTGGTCGTCTGGTGGCCTGCCCTAGACACAGCGTTGAATAGTGCTAAGCTCAGTAAAGTCCAGCGTACCGCCTGCCTGTGTATAGGCGGTGCGCTGCGCATCCGTCTACCAAACCATTGTAGCGTGTTCCAGGCGGAATTAATGGCAATTAAGGAGGTTTTATCTTGGCTTAAAGAAAACGTGATATCTTCTAAGGATATCATCATTTTCTCTGATAGTCAAGCCGCGCTGAGGTCCCTGGATTACATCTCCTATAACTCTAAAACAGCACTTATTTCTTGCATTTTATGCACTGAACTGAATCTTCCCCTGGCAAGCTGTCAGAAAATGCCCCACAACAAACGAGACATACATTTTGTTCATCATCATTAATTCCTGATGAAGAGGCTGCTATCTTTTTCTTCACCTGTTTTTTGGTTTTGATTATGGGCCCCTATTTGGTTCCGTTCTTGGTTCCTTTTTTGGCTTCATTTCTGGCGAAGAGCGAAAACTTTGTCTCGAAAATCGCTGTTGGTGAGGACTACCTAACCTATGGACCTTTTTCTAGTTATCTATCACACAAAATATAAATTAAGTTGTTGTTCACAATGATCAGTAAAAAAAGCAAGGGGAAAGATACTATTTACCCCGCAAAAGTGTTACAACTTGCTTCACCGTGAAATTTCACACGACAAAAATACATACATATATAATATACACACAAACACAACCAAAACTCAAATGGATGTTTACAAAAAAAAATACATTTAAAGTAAGAAACCTGCTATTTTTTTTTACCACCACAGAACTTTCTCGTTGACTTCCAATTGACTCCAGAAGTATTTATGCTGCTAGATATGGAAAAGATACACATTTATCTTGTTCATGCAATTCTTAATCTTAAGGAGAACCCAGTTTTTTAGCTGTTGCTTTATACCCCTGTTACTTTAAGCCCCACACTCCCCTGCACTTAAGATGATACATAATTAAATTCTATAACAAAAAACTACTTTGAAAACAACTAACTATACAACATCAGAAGGGTTCCGCAAGGATAAATACTAAGGCCGATATTGTTTTCTTTGTAGCAATACAATTATTATAAATGGAGTTTTCTCTTTAATTCACATGCTCGGCAATAGTGTTTAGTTTTTTTTTTCAACTCTCTTCGTCATTTCCTTGCTACTACTTCTCTGTACATAATACCATATTTAATTAAATTTGTATTCCGTCAAAATCTGTGACTCTGATAAAGCACATCGTCAAATGGAGGACAGTAAATATTTAGTAACCGCGTGCTGTTGACATGTGTTGTCTGGTGTTCTGTCTTCTGTTCTGTCTGTCTCTCTCTGGCATGTTATTGTTTTGTATTGTCTTGTTGCCACTATCTGTCTGCTTCGTAGGTGCTTCAACGGAAAAGATTCAAATGTAATGTTACTTTATTATATTATCGAACAAAACTTATCGATAGACTAAATTGATATCTGTGTGAATTCATCGCCTCGTTTACACACCAAAATCGTTTCCGTATGTTTTACTTTCCATACCAGTTTTGACAGTAATCTTTTACAAGTGTTACGAGACAAAAATACGACCTTCGGTTATCTTTTTTGGTGAAATACGCCGGTTATCTCTTTAGTTACAATCTCAATAATTCCTCAAGGTTTTCCTTAAACGATAAGCCGAAATCAAAATCGATTTTTTGCCTTATGGCGGGCTAACATGAACGAATTCACCGGAATAAGCTGAAAGTTAAAAAAACTTAATAGTATAAATTCTGGCAAACGCTTAAACATTAAAAAAAATTGCTTTGTTACCAATTTTTCATGAGCCAATTACGAGAGTTAGTAAGATTGTACACTGAACTATCATCTTTTTAATTCACAAGCAATCAGATCAGACCCGTTAACAAATCGCCATATCGCATCGGCCGGAAACCTCGCCCCAGTGCGAGAAAATGCAGTGTTTGGTCATACTGACGACGACTTCAATCCACACGAAGCTTACGGGGTAGCAATTAGCAAAGCATCTACAAAAACGCACTATATGGTGCGATTTTCGTGCCATTCGGGCCGGTCAGTGGCATTGATCCGGACTTTTTCGAAAACCATTTTATTGAGGTCATCAATACAAAAGCCGATCACGATTTTATAGCTCGGTGAAATAACTTCACATAATAACAAAAAAAAATTAAATACCCCCCCCCCCCCAAAAAAAAATTGTTTCAGAGGGGCTAGCTATTTCATATGAAAGAATCCCCATTTCGGGGACTTATTTCATTTTTAATTTGGGGAGTTATTCCGCCCCACCGAACGAAACGTTGAATTTTTTTTTATATGGCACACGCGCTCAAGGGGTTTGTTAAAGCCCTTTTAATGATTAGTCACAGCGCGAGCGATGGAAATTAGAGAGGAAGGGAAAGGAGGGTCGATGAATATTGGTCTTGAATGTTTGAAGATCAAAATGGCAAGGGAAAACTGTTCCAGGCAATTTATTCCACATTCGTGTTGTACGGTTAAAGAAAGAATCCCTATATTTCACGGTACGACCGAAATTGTGCTCAAGTGTAAACTGATGAGCGTTCCTAGCAAGACGAGTGTTACGGGAAATGTTTAGGGGGAGGGGGAGCAGCTGGGTACCTCGAGGGAGCATTTTTTGTAAAAGAATCTGTAAAATAAGGAAAGGCATGAAACATTCCGACGATGTTCGAGTGATGGAAATGTTTCTTTTTTTTTGATATAATTTTTAAAATTTCACACTTTTGGGGGCTTATTTCAGTATTTTTTGAGGCACGAAGCCTTTTTGGGGATTTATTTCATTTTCGAATTTCGGGATTAATTTTATAATGCAATAAAGCCTGCATTTGGGGGGTTAATTTAATTTTTTTGTGTGGGTTTTTTTTTTTTTTGAGTTATTTCACGTGACGTAAACCGGAGCCCCGAGACTCGAATCAGTTTTAATTTTTTTTTGTGGTGTTTCTTTCAAAGCCAAGACAATACGCTCTCAAAGTCATGATAAACCTGGCGACTCGCATAATCGTCTGAAACTAGGCATCGGATTCCGACATCTTATTTTTCTAATTGTCATTTTGACATTTATTGTGTTGAACTTTTTTCTCTGACTATGCATAGATTTACGTCTGATAATGAATGATTAATTATTCTGCTCTGAAAAGAAAACACTATTGCATGCTTAAGAGTTGCCATGTCTAAATTATTTGACATTGTTTCTTCGGTTGACACTTAAGGGTGTAAATCATCGAATTTTGATTTTAAATCCTGTGGATGATATGGATTTTGTGAAAAAAATATCAAAAGAATATCATGTAATTTCATGTTTAAACATGCAAATAACAAAATAAAGTCTGATGTATATTATAAAACTTTGAAGATATTTCAAATTGAACAGGCTGAAATTATTTCCCCTACTTAATTGAATGTGACAGTGAAGTTTACGTTGAGAATAATATTATCTATAACCAAGAACATCCAGAGAACACCGTCAATTCATTTAAAATTCAGTCACTTTTGAAGGAAACGGCTGTTTCCTTAATTATTTGGGTTACATTCCTTTACTCCCTTTGTTGAGGCATAACAATAGAAAGCTAATTCGTGCTAAAAGCATACCACATGCGCTGTTTAAAAATATACAAGGCTCTGTGTTCCTGTCAGCATTCCTGATGGCATGTTCCTTTCCAGACATTTGAATTATATTTTGTACAGAGCTTTGGTAGGTTACATAATTTAAGTTCTTGCAAAATTTAAGGTTATGTCCTTTTCAAGGTGTTTTCTTTTCTTCTTGGGACATGAAAAGTAAAAAACAGTCATTGAATTGCCACGAAGATAGGGTAAACCTCACACACCTCCAAAGCACGAAATAAAATCATAAAAAAATTATCCAGAAATAAAAAGTTTCAAAATAACTTTGCCTTGTTCCAAATAAAAAATAAAAAAAAACCCTATAAATAGCTGCTGACCAACCGGTCATTTACCCCAAACCAACAATAAAACTTTTGCAAATTCAGGCCTTTCGTTATTCATGAAATGAATACAAAAAAAAAATAATAATTGAAGTGTCGATTTGATTGCCTTATTATTATTTTGTCTTTGCTTTGAGTGAGGAAATGATGACAGGAAGCATAAAGGAATGAATTCCCATAATTATACATGTCAACAGTGTAATCCTTGGACCATTGTGAATCCAAAGGATCTTTTTAACGAAGTTTATTGGGAAACTTTTTCATTGAAAGTGAAAGTATTCTGACAATATCTAGGTTAAGTTTTGTCTTATATGAAGTTCTTCACATTAATAGCGTTTTCCATTGGCAATGTTAGTTTTCTATGTCATAGCTCATTTTCTATCTAATGGACGCCTAACTTTGTTTAGAACACTGTAATCAGCTTTTAATGTTACATTTGGTCACCAAAAATTTTGCTTTAATAACATTATATTTTGTGTCGATTGCAGTTATGTAATTAATTGTTGAGTTATATAATTTATATATAATTTGCCAAAAACTAAGTGGCTACGCCAAATTGACAACTGTTGTTATGCACTTAAGCGTGACTATGTTTAATTTTAAACTTATTTTAATTTGGAAGTAAGTAGCTATAAGTATTTTAATTGACATTGAATTATAAATGCATAGAATTAATCTCTTAATAATAGCTATCCATAAGCGCAGTACTTTGTCTTTATAAAAAAATATCTTATTTTATCTTTAAAATTTGGTAAATCAATTGAAGGAAATATTAAAAGTACACTGAGGAAAAAAAGTAACGTATAAAAGTTAATAGATTTTTCGTTGTATAATCATATTTAAATTTACGTTGAATGATGCTTTGAATTATCAACGCAAAGTTAATACATATTAAGAGGTTAATTCTTGTTTTAAAGTGAACCGTAGTCGATTTAAAATTGGATTATAAAAAGATAAGTTGAGTTTCAACCCCGAATCATCCCGAAATCGGTCGGTTTTCTTTGATTTTACGTTGGTTTTTCTCTGGGTGAATGTATCGTTTGGTTTTAACACTTACTTTCTTTTTCTATAGCTGCTGGCTCTAAATCTTCCAATAAGATAAGTTCATTTAAACTGTTCAATGTCCTCTCAAAAAACTACAAACAATAATTATTATAGCGTCAAAAACAACGGATAGCTTTGTTTCGTCAAGTTTTTCAAAAGTATTGCTTGTGGAAATAAATTGCTTTTTTTCCACATTTTTGGGACCAAAACTCGACAGTTAAAAGGGCCAACCATAATACCATTGTATAATATATTTTTAAAGTAATTTCATGGAACATGTTTTTTTAGTTGTGAACTTCGTCAATGGCGGCGGTAATTGTCTTATCTACTTTACATCAAATGTCTTTCATTATTGTTTTTGCTTCCCATGGCAATCTAGACAAAAACCTCTCCTATAACTCACCAATCAAGTGTTTGTTAACTTCGTCTATAAATGGCGCACCAAACGTTCCTCTTATTAGGAGTACTATAGATTAATTTTAATTTTAATTAGCTTAATACAAGCAAAACTTTTTACAATAATAATTAAAGATAAAATAAATATACATATGTGCAAACAAACTTAAAATCTAGGTTACTTATTCTAATTAAAAGCAATTGAGGTTAATAGAGGGATCACGGAAAGCGGGAGTAAAGGTTTCTTCTAAGGGATGGTAAGCTATGGGAGAAGTCAAGAATATGTTGAGCACTATTGGATAGGCGTAACATTCTTGTAATAGGATTGAACTGGCCATAGTTGGTGCGGTGGGAAGGAAGGTGGTAGAAAGGAATGGACCTGAGGTTACGTGGATTGGTATTGAGGTGGATCATTTCAAGGAGTGCTGGAGAATCAATGGTACCAGTGAGAAGTTGATGTAGAAAGAGTATATCGGCGACAGCGCGTCGTTTCGCGAGGGGATGGAGGTCAATTAGTAACAAACGATTTTCGTAGGGAGGTAAAATAAGGGTATTTGACCACTGGAAGTTACGTAAGGCAAAGCGGAGAAACCTTCGCTGCACAGAATCAATTTTATTAGAGTGGATGGATTGATAAGGAGACCAAACCTGACTGGCATACTCGAGAATAGGTCTGACATAAGTGGTGAAGAGAGATTTTGCAACATAGGGACTAGAAAGTTCTTTGGACCAGCGCTTGATAATGCCGAGGGAAGAATTTGCTTTTGCGATAATTTGATAAAAGTGGGCTCGAAAATTGAGTTCGCGATCACAAGTAATCCCAAGATCACGAATAGAGGAGACGACAGGAATAGGAACATTGTTAAAGAGATACATAAGTACGAGGGAGTAATGGCTGGCGTTTCCGAGAAAAAGTCATCGATTGGCATTTACTAACATTTAGTTCTAGGAAATTTTTGTTACACCAAGTGTGGAAGGAATTTAAGTCATGCTGAAGAAGAGAGGAATCAGAAGGGGTAGTGATTACTTTCATAATTTTTATGTCATCAGCATAAATGGATAAGTCAGAAAAGTTTATAATACTACCAACATCGTTAATAGCAAGTACAAACAAGAGCGGCCCGAGGTGACTGCCCTGAGGAACACCTGAGGTTGCAAAGATTGGATTGGATACTGCAGATCTGAAAACAACTCTATATGTACGGTTTATAAGGTAAGACCTAACCCACTGGGTGAACAGAGGAGGGAAACCATATGCTTTAAGTTTAAGTAAAATAATTTGGTGACTTATCTTATCAAATGCCTTACTAAAGTCAGTTGTAATAAGATCTGTATCGTATCCCTTTCCCTTTTCTAAAGCGCAGAGTGTCATGGAAACAAATTGGATCAGGTTTGTCGTGGTTGACTATAGATTTGCAATGAAAATAAAGAGTGTCATATACAATGCTTTCAAAGAGCTTGGGGATAGAGGAGAGCTTAGCAATTGCACAAAAATTTATTATAAGATTTCTACTACCTTTTTTGTGGATCGGAAAAATAAAAGAACTTTTCCAAAGGGAAGGGAAAACTGCTTGTGATAGCGAGAGTTGAAAGAGATGGGAGAGGGGCATGCAAAGTACATTTACACACTTTTTTAGAAAAATTGCAGGGATACCATCAGGACCAGACGAAAAGTCTTCTTTCAAAGAGTTAATCTTATCAGCTACCATTTGAGAACTAATGCCAAGAGAGACAAGAGAAGTGTGTGGACTCTTTAACAAAAAACTATGATATTCATGGTCGGGTTCGGTAGGAACATCGGTAAAGGATTGACTGAAGAATGTAGCAAAAAGGTTGGTAATCACCTGAGGGTCGGAAAAAGAAGTGTTGAGAAAGTCAAACGTGGAAGGAAGGCCATCAGATTTCCTCTTTACGTTGATAAATTGGTAGAACCGCTTCGGCTGAGTGATTAGAGAAGATTGCATTTTGTCTAGGTAAAGATGATAGAGTGAATCACAGAGAGAAGAAAATCGGGCAGAAGCTTGTTGGTAATGGAAGAAGTTTGGAGGTGTTGGAAACTTCAAGTAGGATTTCCATAGCTTATTCCTGACATTTCGGAGAGTTCGTAATTCCTTAGTGTACCAGGGGGGAGAAGACATACAGCTTTTTTGGACTGTGAAAGGAACACATTGGGCGAGACAATTAAAGATGGAGGTGTAGAAGAAACAAAGAGCAATATCAATGGGGGTTTTAGAATTAATGAAAAGATTGAAATTGGTGTTGCTTAAAAGTAGATTGAGTTTATTAAAGTCGGCTTTACGAAAGTTGAAATAAGCAGAATTTTCAGAATCAACCCAAGGAATGCGGTGATCATGATAGAAAGTAAGAGAAAGAGGCGGATGGTACTGGTCGAGAGTAGATAAAAGATGAGGGCTTTCAGATACTGTTGAGTTATATGGGTCCGAAGAGAAGATAAGGTCAAGTTGTCTCCCCAAGTTATTGCAGGTACTACTCATTTGAAATAACCCGAATTCGAGAAAACGATCAGTGAAAAGAGATTCTTTTTCGGATGTGAGATTAGAGGGAACATAAAAAGATTCGTCCTCTGAAGAGATCCATTGAAGGTTAGGTAGATTGAAATCACCAACAACAATAAGGTCAACATTGGGTGCTGAGGTCTCCAGCAGGGAATAAAAAATACAACTAGCCTTTACCCGAAAAATCCCTTCCGATTTGTAAAGTACATCAGTTGCCCATAATAGCCTTTAGAAAGAAGAAGAATACCCTTTAGAAAAAAAAGGAATATCAGATTTTCGTACGTAATGTATGACTCAAAGCGTACATTACTACGTACGGAAACGCAAGTGAACGAAACTTGGCGAAACTTATCAATAAGTCATTTCGGGTTGGGTATAAAATTCACATGTATTTCAACTCTTTCGTAGGGCAACGAACGTACCCATTCTTCAATTATAGTTAGCCCTTTAACCGTGAATTATGATACACAGATATGTTAAGCTGGCATTGTTTTTGCCGAAATTTATCATTTTGCCGATTATTGATACGTTTTTACTTGCTCTATAGGGCAAGTTTTGGTTTCGTGCAGAAAAAAAAATCGAGGTTTTAATCAAACATGACATTACGATGATAGAGAAGCCCAAAAAGGTTGTTTTCGCCATACTGTCCGTCGGTCTGTCTGTGCCTCTGTGCGCTTTTTCACGTCATGCTACAGCCTAAACGGCTTGACGGATTTTCTTCAAACTTGATATATAGCAGTTTGAAGAAAAACGATTGTCGAGGTTTTTTTTATTTCGTTTTAGCCCGGCTCAAATTGGTACCTTTCAAGTAACGGTTTTTTCATTTTGAATTTACTCGAAAACGGCTCTAACGATTTTGACTAAACTCAGAAATTATCTTACCGAAGTTATTTCTAACAAACTGGCGTTTTTGTTTGGGTCGTAACGAAAATCAGGTTTAAACGGCTTTTTTTTAAATGGCCATAAGTTCGCAACGGCTTAATTGAATTGACTCAAACTTTGTTTGGCATAGTTCTTCATCGTTTTCTATAAAATGGCTTTGTTAATTTTTTAGTCCTTTGCCTTTGTAAACGATGGCTTCCATACAATGAGTCGTTCAGTTTTAGCCAACTTTTTTTGTTTTTTTTCTAATTTGCTCAAAAATGGCTCTAACGATTTTGATTAAACTTTGTGTGTTATATTCTTTTAGTGTTCTTAAGAGAACCGCGTTTTTAATTTTTGGCAAAAAATGCCAATAACGGAGATCTGGTCTTAACGTCTTTTTTTCAAATGGCCATAAGTTGTCAACGGTTGTATCGAATTCAAACAAACTTTATTTGGTATGGTTCCTTACAACTCTCTATCAGATGACATTGCATTTTTTTTATTTACTCTTTTCTAAATGGTGGCTCCCATACAAAAAGCCACTAGGTTTTTTTGAAACTTTGTTTGTAATATAAATAGAAAGCTTCAAAGAAAACTGCATTTTTATTTTTTGGCAACATATGATGATAGCGGAAATTGGTAATATCAGTTCTATTAATTTGGCCATAAGTGGACATTTGTATCATTTAAAGCACCCAAAAGATGGCATCTAAGTTTCAAATATTAAAGGTTTCTTAACGTTATCTCCCGTATATCGGTTTTTTTCAGTTTTGGCCTAATTTTTTTAGTTTTCACCAAATTTTTCAAAAATGAGTTGTTCTTATTGATCGAATTTTTTTTGTAGACATCGTACTATTGCACCCACAGAGCAAGTACGTGTGACCCAGTCGTGCATTTTATTTTTATAGTTCTTCGAAGCGTTTAAAAAATAATAATGACGTCACTAAATTACAAGCTTTCCCCCCCCCCCTCCCCCACCACTATTGGAATATTCTCTATGTCATTGCCAGATATACCTGAATAGTGTTTACATGAAACAATCAACCCCAACTTGACAGTTTTAAGCGATAGTGTGCGCGATGTGTTATACATAAGTATGTATTATGTCGTTGTTGGCATCTTATCATATCTTTGGAAGCATTCCCAAAAAGATTGAAAAACAAAAAAAAATTGTCAATTCTATTTGCGTTTCATGTTCTTACATTGTATGACATTTCTTTCTTTTTCTGCGCAGACAAAAAAAAAACGATTTTAGCGCCAGTTAATCAATTAAATATTTTGATTATCTAAACAATGTTAACATTTGTTTATAAACGTGTTCAAACACGGAACAACAAGACATTTACGTTGAATAAGTTGAAATAATCAAAAAAATATTAAATTTGTTTAGTATTCTTTGCACATAGTCACGTATTAAAATGTAATTATCTTTTGACGCTAATAAAACAGCATAAAAACTTCCATTTGTGTAGAGGGTAAAGTAATCGTTTGCTATGTTTTAGGAGCCAACATACCCAATAAATGTCACATTGGAACCTATTATCAAACAAATGTTTATGGTGGACAAGAGCGAATATAATTTGGAAGAAGGAACAAGGAACTCTCGTGAACTTAATCTTTTTGTGACTTTTTGTTTTGATACTGTGTATCCAGTAAGGAGCATGATACAACTACTAAAGATAGCGCCTTCCGATTTTCATTTTTGATTCGTTCTGCGCATCTACGTCACGAACACACCTGACGTTTTCGCCGTCTCGTTTTCGCCTTCCCATTTAATTTTTGTTTCGTTCTACGCTCTATACGTTCTACACATTGACATTTAAATGGTATGTCTATTTTGTTGTGCGCCCTACGTCACGTTCACACAATGGAGTTTGACATTTTTCATTGTATCATGCGCAATGCCATATCTTAAGTAGTTGCATCACATGAAACAACTACTAGAGATAACGCATTCCAATTTTCATTTTTGATTTATTCTGCGCATCTCGTCATAAGAACACCTTAAGAACACCTGCCTTCTCGTTTTCGCCTTCCCGTTTAACTTTTTTGTTTCGCTCTACCCTATGCGCCTACGTCATAAGAACACCCGGGACTTTGACAATAGTTTGACGTTTTTTTTGGCACCATGCGCAATGCCATATCTTATTAGTTGTATCATGGTTGCATCATGAGTAAGGAGCGTCGAGAATGGTGTGTTCGGAAACCTGAAGATCACTTAGAATAATCCTCAACGCCAGGTAGGGCTAGCTATCTTAAGTGGATACTCCTGTATCCTGTTTCTCTTCTTACTTTTGCTCTAAGAACTAACTCGAACAGCAACTTAAGGGTACTTGCCAAAAGTAATAGAGTGTAAACTTACATTACCAACATGTACTCGTATATGTAATTAATTAAGAGATTGCATTGTATATATATTATATCTTTATAGTAATGTCATAGAACATGTTTTTCTGTTTGTGAACTTCGTCAATGGCATCGCTAGTAAGTTGTTATCTACTTTAAATCGAATTGTTGTTTTTGCTTTCCATATGGCAATCTAGACAAAAACAAACACAAATAACTCTCCAATGAACAAATACCACTTAAGTAACTCTCCAATCAAGTGTTTGTGAACTTGGTCCATAGATGGCGCACCTTACGTTCCGCATATCAAGAGTAGATTATATACAATGGAGATGGTTAAAAAGCCAACAAAACTAAAAGGCATTATACCTGTACACGAGGGGTGGAGTTAGGCGTGTGAGTAAAACAAATTGGAATTCTACGTTTAAAAGTATGGACTCAGAGGACCCCCATCAAATTTTCTGTATAGCTGGCTTAGAGTCAAAGATACTTTTTAGATGTGATGCGTTAACAGAGAGGTTCTTTCATTTGATTTCGATATTGTAGGTAATGTTGCATAGAAGGATCAAACTGTTACATGGCGACCGACGGTAATGCTTTTTTACAAAAAAAAAAAAATGAGAAACATTAAATATTTGAAAAACAAATCGTTTAAAACTTTCGAATAACAAAAAAGACTCATTTGTTAAACTTCTTTTCTTTATTAATTCACAAAAAAGGACATTCACAGCTAACATTTATCTTTAAGTATAATTTGAACACATCAAGGACCTTTCAGGAGTATCCTGAATCACGCCTACACATATACCATGTTCCCTTTAGGATGCTTGTCTATTTTTGTTTTCATATTTTATTTTTGGCTCTAAGATTTATCTCTTTTTTTTACGATACGGTCAAAGTTATAAAAAAAATACTATTTGATGTAAGATGATTTATGAAGCTACAAACGACTTTATGGATCGTATTTTTTTTATTAATGGATACATATTATATAAGCAAGGAAAAAATTAAGTTTGTCATTGACACAGACGTTCATAAAAAAAAGAACATCGTTTAGTAATGCATGCGAATGTCAGACTTTAACTTGACTTTCTTTGCGTTTATGATTGTTAAGGGCAGGTTTCTACTTAGTTTATTTGAGGTGTTTTTTCCTGATTAAAGTACATGTCACTTAAGATTTTATTGCACGTCACCATTTAATCTTATATGGGTAATCCTATTGTATGAAGTGCTCGCACTTAAATGTATATATCTTCGAAATAAATTTGCACCAAATTCCATTTTAGCGGTTCAACGGTACATTTAAACTGTCATCTAGTACTGTATTGTAAAGTAAACAATTAAATTAGCATGTGGGATTGTGTTGAATATATTCTTCAGCAAAAAACTTTTTGAAAATTGATTCATTATGTGACTCACCGAGTTCGTGAACAAAAGATTTAAATTTCAAAACAGTACTTGGCTTATCGGAAGGAGAATTTGAATTTAATTCTAAAAATATCATAACTTGGGGGATGGGGGTTTTAAATGAAAGAATCAACTATTAACACACTAAGTCAGTAGCGTAGCTTTGACCAATCGGCCGATGTATTATGCAAAATAGTTTTTTTTATTTTCTAATGAGAGAAAATGAAATTTCTATACATACAAATGTTAATGCTATAATAATTAAACTTGTCACAAGCTACAATTTTTAAAAAAATACAAATCATCTGACCAGTGCCAAAAGTTTAGACATCTCGGCAAGAATACAAAGAAGTAAGCACCATGGTATACCACATGTCAGCTTTGCTAAAGATTGTATTATCATGAGACACTAATTTCTGGAGCCAGCACTGCATCCTAGATACCGCTGCTATCCTCCACAGTGCAATTTATAGGGAATCATATAGTAAAACACCACCATTAGAGAATTATAGAAAATTCTGTTAACAATGATGTCAGGTTATGCGGATACTATGGAAATGAAATGCGAGCTACAGCGCCATTTTATTTTTTTAGTAGTCCTGTCAAAAGGTACGCAAAACCTTTAAGGCCCAACCATAATACGCGAAAGAAAAAGTAAGCAAGTGTCAAAACCGAACGAAAAGTTTCCTTCCGATTTGTTAAGTACATCAGTTGCCCGTAATAGCCTTTAAAAATAAGAAGAAAGAAAGAAGAAGAATACCCTTTAGAAAAAAAGGAATGTCAGATTTTCGTACGTAATGTACGACTCAAAGCGTACATATTACATACGAAAACGCAAGTGAACGAAACTTGCCGAAACTGAACAAAAAGTCATTTCGGGTTGGGTATACAAATCACATGTATTTCTACTGTTTCGTAAGTCAACGTACGTACCATTCTTCAATTATGGTTAGCCCTTAACACTTTCCCTGGACCCCTGTTCTGTAATTTTTGAACGAAGAACGCTGTGAATTGAAACAAAACTCATTTACCGCATCATCCTGTTTTTGTAAGTTTGACAATCGAAAAATTTTCGATTGAAACGAATTGGAGTTGCAAACTGGAAATATGCGGAAAAGTGGTGTTCTGTATACAGTTGAAAATCGATTAATTTTTTATTTTAAACGTCAAAGTTTAGCATTTGCTTCTGACCAGTCGCTATATTGCAAAATTGTGCAAACCAATAAGGTAATTAAAATAAAATAGTTTTTTATGTTTTCTTATGTTATTTATATTAAACTAAAAAAAAATAAAATTCAATTGATGCATCGCATTACATGAAAAATCGGCTTTTATCTTTAAACGCGACTTGCGGCTAAACTAGACGTGCTAGAGGCATCAAAGTTGTCATCTTTAAACTTGAATCGCGGCTAAACTAAGCGACCAAGCGAATGAAAAACGAAAAACGCCTAATTGCCTAATATAAAGTGTTGTTTAAATTTTAAGTGTCATGTCACAGCTCAACATATCGACTTCCATTGGAAGTTCCAGTCAAACAAAGGCTGGAATTTACGATTATCGCATGGACTTACTGAAACCGAATTTTTTCCAGAATCGATATGGATATAATTTTTCATTTCATTTTTCTTCGATGCGGAAAGTTATCGACCAAGTTACAGAGCAGAGGTCCTGGGCTTACGAACAAGATTGGCTATAACGTCAAATAGGTTCGATAATGTCTTTGATATGGAAGATGTCAAATGATTGTCAGCTTATTCTTTAGGAATTCACTTGGGGACTTTTATTTTAAAGTGAACTAGTTAGCTGTCATTAATTGACTGATTTTTTTTATCATTGAGGAGGAACCCGATTTTGCTAAAAAAAATTTACTTTCTATTTTACTTCAGAGACTTAGTCCAGATTCTTAAATTGTTTAATTCGTGAAATATATTAAGTAAAACGAATTGAATTGGTATCAATCCTTGGGTTAATTTTTAGCCCACTCTTAAACTAAACCCTAAACCTTGATTGTGCAAACACAAACTTTGATCCGAGGATGAATCACTGTTGCAAACTGGCAATCTTTTTTCGGTTAAGAGCATGATCAGAGCGCACTTTAGAAGCTTAGGTTAAATTAACAGCGATAGACTGAACATAAAATAATCAAAGTACCAAATGTCAGATTGTAAAAAAAAACCTTAAAGGCCCAACTATGTTGAAGAATGGGTACGTACGTTGCCTTACAGAAGAAATACATGTGATTTGTATACTCAACCCGAAATGACTTTTTGATAAGTTTCGGTAAGTTTCGTTCACTTTTGTTTCCGTACGTAATGTACGCTCTTGTCTTGCATTACGTTCGAAAATCTGACATTTCTTTTAATTTCTTTTTAAAGAGAAAGAAAGAGAAATGCTCCTTATTTCTGAAGGCTATTATTGCCAAATGCCAACTGATGTATTTGAAAGATCGGAAAGAAACTTTTCGTTCGGTTTTGACACTTGCTGTCTTTTTCTTTCGCGTAATATGGTTGGGCCTTAAGTGATAAATTTAAATTAGTCAACGTCAATTAAGAGAACTAATTATTATTTTATGGACGCATGGGCTCGCGTTGATAGGGTGCTGTACAAAATTACAAAGGTCTACAGGAACGGTAGCCTTTAAGTATCAATAGAAGACCAGTTTTGAATATAGAAGGAGCATATCTTTGCACGTAAACGAAAATTATTAAAGGTTGATTCATTTATTGTCTTCTGGAGATACCTAGGTAATTTATATTTTGACCAACCGACAAAAAGACATTTGGACTGCGATCCTACTCTTAAAAAACAACAAAGCTGTTCGACCAAGAGAAGAGAAAGAAATGGCGAAGGAAGACTCCAACAAAAAAAATGTTGTCTCTACCCAACTGATTTGTGGCTATTTAACAGATGACTAAAGCGGGGTTCACATGGGACAATGCAGAGGCCAAGACAATGAGACAAGACAACCATTGTGCCATGTAAACAACTGTTTCCGAAACAAGACAATTGTCATTGAGCTATCTCTGACGACAATATCAAGAAACTGAGACAAGACAATTGAGTATTGTCCCATTGTCTTGTCTGCGTGTGAACTTTGTTTAAGACAGTTAATACATTTTCTGCTCCTTACATTCATAATTATTTTATTCGCGTGATTTTTCGAAAAAGATTACTACCTAGTGGAGGCAATTTTTATTGGTGGTTAATCCTTATAGATTAAGAAACTTCCTTATAGTGAAACAAGTCTTTATGAAACGGATATTTTATTTAGAATAAAAATTTAAACAGAAAATTTCTGATGTTTGATAAAATATAAAATCTAATCAATTTTATATTTTTCTAATAAAGTGATAAGAGCAAAGTGTTTAAACTGAACGAATGTTATATTTAACACTCCTCCTCATTCGTCTGAAGTCCACACTTTGTTCTCAAATATTCAATTCGATTGGCTGCTAGTGGCTTTGTTAGCATATCTGCTAACATTTCATTCGTAGGGCAATATTGGCATTTGACAAAATGTTTATCCACATTGTCCTTTACAAAGAAATATTTAGTGTCTATGTGCTTGGATCTGTTGCTGAGTTTTTCTTGACATATGAGTTTGAG
This sequence comes from Platycheirus albimanus, assembly GCA_916050605.2. NCBI lineage: Eukaryota > Metazoa > Arthropoda > Insecta > Diptera > Syrphidae > Platycheirus > Platycheirus albimanus. Next base: position 304,301,357 of record OU696696.1, on the reverse strand, counting down.
ACAGCTTTGATTATCTTCGTAGATTACTGTGGGCTTATTTTGGGTATGATCAAAGTCATTTAAGATCCTCCTCAACCAAATTGCCTCTTTGCATGCTTCGGATAAAGCTATAAACTCTGCTTCGGTTGTTGAAAGAGAAACGCAAGTTTGTTTTCTGCAAGTCCAGCTTATAGCTCCTTGGTTCATGAAAAATATATATCCAGAGTTTGACTTTCGGTTTGTTCTGTCTGCTGCCCAATTCGCATCAGCATATCCAGTCAGTTCCTTTTCGGTTGTGTCCTTGCTGAGATTTAATTTTAAATTTGCTGTTCCTTTCAAATATTTCAATACTCGCTTGAGCTCAATCCAATCAGCTTGATTTGGAGATGCGGTTTTTGTTGCCAAAATTGAAATACTTGCTGCTATGTCCGGTCTTGTATTTACTGCTATATATAATAAGCTCCCTATTAGTCGTTGGTATTCTGTATTGTTAAGTAAAGGTTGTGCTTCATCAGTTGACTTGTCATATTTTACTTCTATAGGAACATTAGATTTCTTTGCATCTTGAAGTCCAAAATCTTTAACTAGTCTCTCAATGTACTGTTTTTGACTAATATTGTAGTTCGACTGACTATCTTTAGAAACTTCAATGCCCAAGTAATGTCGGATTTCTCCCAAATTGTTCATTTCGAAGTGACGAGAAAGTAATAATTCCGTCTTCTTTATAAGTGTTTCATCCACACTAGCCACTAAAATGTCATCAACATATATTAAAATGTAACAACCTGTACCATTAGTTGTACTACTATACAGACAAGTATCGGCTTTGCTCTGGATGAAACCACCTTCGATGAGAACCTTGTGGATTGCTTCGTTCCAAACGTAAGCTGCCTGCTTCAGACCATACAGGCTTTTTCTAAGTCGACATACGAAACCTTCTTCTCCAACTTCAAATCCTGGTGGTTGTTTCATATAGATCTCCTCCTTTAGTTCTCCGTTTAAAAAAGCTGACTTTGCATCCATGTGATGAACTTTCATTTTGCACTTTCCTGCTATAGAAAGAAGAAGTCTAAAAGTTGTCTGCCTTACTACTGGTGCGAAGGTTTGATCATAGTCTTGTCCGTATTTCTGGCTATACCCCTGTGCGACAAGTCGAGCCTTAAACCTTTGAACACTTCCGTTGACGTCACGTTTAATCTTATAGGTCCATCTACATCCAACTATATTCGCTCCATCTGGTGGAAGTACCAATTCCCATGTTTTGTTCTTGTCAAGTCCCTGAATTTCTTCTTCCATTGCCTTTTTCCATTGTTCACTATATTTGCCAGTTAAGGATTCTCTATAATTCCTAGGTTCTTTCATAAGATAGTCCTGAACCATGTTTGCACCGCTTACAAATCGTTGTGGTGGTATTCCTTTATTCGATCGGTCTGATTTTCTTTGTTGAACGTCTTGTGTAGGTTGCTGCTCCTCATTGATTATTGATTCCTCATTGTAGTTGTAATCTGGTTCGGGATAAACATCATTATTCCTTCTTGAAATTGAAACTTCAAACTCAGAACACTTTCCTTTGGCATTGTCTTTAATTTTGGTATTGATAGATTCATCCATTGAAGAATTGTTTAAAAATTTAAAATCTCGGCTAATAGTTATCCTTTTTGTTGCTTTATCGACGAAACGATAACCTTTGGAATGTTCATCGTAGCCAACAAAAATCTTTGGTTTAGCAGTATTGTCCAACTTTCTTCGGGTTTCTTTAGGAACATAAACAAACGCCTTTGAACCAAATATACGAAGATAGTTTATGTTTGGTTTCTTTCCAGTCCATCTTTCGTATGGTGTTGTTGGTATGACGCTTGATGGAAGTCTGTTTTGTAAGTAGTTGGTTGTCATAACTGCTTCTCCCCAAATCTCATATCCCAGATTTGCTTCCAATAACATACACCTAGCCATCTCAACTAGAGATCTGTTTTTACGTTCGGCTTTTCCGTTCTGTTGAGGAGTGTAAGGTGTACTATGTTGATACTGTATGCCCTGCTTCTCTAAGAACTTATAAACTCTTCCTGCAGTATATTCGCCCCCATTATCTGACCTTATTATTTTGGGTTTTATTGAAAAAATATTTTTGACAGTTTCTACATATTGAATGAGCCGTTCAAAGACTTCAGATTTGTCTTTTAAGAGATAGACTTCGGTATAACGGCTAAAGTCATCAATAAATGTCAAAAAATATCTGTTCCCACTTGGAGTAGTCGTCTGCATTGGGCCACAAACATCACTGTGCACTAAGTCCAAAGGAGCATGGCTTTCACTGTATGACTTAGCAAATGGCAAACGATTCATTTTACACTGTGCACATATGTCGCAATCCTTACTGTGTTCGCAATCTATAATATGAAATTCACTCACCATTTTTTCAGTTGCGAGTCTCTTTATAGCTTCCGTATTTCGATGACCAAACAAACGATGCCAATAATCCAGACAATGTTTCTGTTGAGGTTTATCCTTAACCAATAGTACCTTTGGATTTTTTACTTCAAGCCTTAATCTGAAAAGATTTCCTGTCAAGTCTGCTACTGCTACTTCTTGTCCATCTTTTGTGTTGATTGTGCATATGTTTTCTTGAAAGTTCACCATAAATCCTTTGTCTATTAACTTCTTTACTGACAGTAAGCTTCCTTGAAGATTAGGTATATAGAGAACATCTTCAATCCGAATTGTTGCGTCCATATTATTGTTGTTCAGCACTTGGACTTTACAAGTCCCTTTTCCCTTCGGTGTAATTTCTTGACCATTGGCTACTATAACCTTCTCATAATTATTGTTTGAGTCCAGACTTATGAAGTTATCGATATTGTTAGATATATGAACCGTTGCTCCTGAATCGATAACCCAACCATCATTGATTTTGCCACTCAATCCAAAACAAAATTCCTCTGAGGATGTTATAGTGTTGACTTTTCCTTTTTTCTGGTTGTTTTTCCACTGGATGTATTTGCGACAGTCTTTCTTCATATGACCCTTTCTATTGCAAAAGAAACATTTAGTGGATTCGTTTGAATACTTATTTGATACCTTTAATGCAGTATTTAAGTGTCCGTTATTTTGTCTGTTGTATTCCTCAAGTAATTTCACCTCAACGACTTCCAAAGTCAGTTCCTTTTGATCTCTGGCTTCAAGTGCAGTGACAAGTATATCGTACGAACGAGGCAAACTACTTAAAATCATTGCTATAGTCCAACTGTCTGATAATTGATCTTCACCTAAAGCTACTAATTTGTCGAAAAGTGTCGTCATAGCTTGGATGTGTTCGTCCATTCTTGAACCTTCTTCTAGTTTCAAGCTGCAGATTTTCCTCATAATTTGGACCTTATTGCTAAGCGTTGATTTTTCGTGATGCTGTTTGAGTTTTTCCCATGCGGCTTTTGCTGTTTCAGCCTTCCTAACGTGGTGTAGCTGATTGTCTTCAACTGATAAGCCAATTAAAACTTTAGCATCGCTGTCCCTTTTGATCCATTCTGCTGTTGTTGGATCCGGTTTTTCTTCCGAAATAGTTTCCCACAAACCATCCTTTCTAAGTAAAAGTTCCAGCTTGTATTTCCAGATATGGTAATTATCATGATCCAATTTAGCGATGGATGTCCTTAGTAATTCAGCCATTTCTAATATATCCTTTTATTCTTGAAATCTTTTTATCTTTGATCTTTAAAATAATCTCTCCTCTGTATCTTGTTTCACTAGAGTCTTGAAATCTGGGCCCATAACCTATTGGTGGTTAATCCTTATAGATTAAGAAACTTCCTTATAGTGAAACAAGTCTTTATGAAACGGATATTTTATTTAGAATAAAAATTTAAACAGAAAATTTCTGATGTTTGATAAAATATAAAATCTAATCAATTTTATATTTTTCTAATAAAGTGATAAGAGCAAAGTGTTTAAACTGAACGAATGTTATATTTAACAATTTTATCAAAATTGAAAAAAAGATACATTTATCAAAATTCCACTCGCGTTCAAAATCTGTTTAAAGATGTGTCTTATCACAACCAACTTCAGCATCAGAACGGGGACCTACATTATTACAGTCACATATTTCATGTATTGCTTACTAATACTCGTACTCAAAGTGGAGCCTTTTTATCATAAAATTCTAATTTGTTGTACTAGATTTTGAACATGACATTATACTTTTCCCATTAAATGAAACTGGATGACATTTCTCTCTTGTCAAAGTGCCAAAAATGTAAAACGAAAAAATATCGAACCGTGTTAATACCCTTCATTTTCTTAAATTAGGGTTCACTTTATTGTGTCCTTCGTTTCCATGTAAGAACAAACTTTTCCATTTGTATTGATTTTTTGAAAGAAGGTTCCTATTTTCACATAAGAATAGAGAAAGAGGGAGAGAGCTCATTGAGTATCTTACTCTTACCACACCATCCACATCCACCACTTTTACTTGTTTTTTTTTCAGCTTACCATGCATTAAATGTCAGAAGAGGGGAGATTATGAATTCAAAAGAATGCAAGAAATCCCTCGTTAAAGCTTACAAACAAAGAATATTTCAATGTTACAAATTTAAAAAAAAAATGCACACAAAACAAAAAGTTCAAAACACAACAATAAACACTTTTCTACGGTGACAGCTTGCATTGAAAATTCCACGTGAATGTAAATTTTATTCAAGTCCTACTTTGGACTAGTTCAATGTCAATATACCGGCTCGGCTGACTGAGACGACTTATGTGTGAAACGAATGGCCGCAGGGGCGCGGCGAAGCAGCGCTTAAACTTGTTGTTTTCTAAATAGATTCGATATAAATGTGCATTCATTAAAGATTGTTTGTTCAATTGATAAAATAATAGAGATACACATTCCTTAATTTTTTTTTTCTTACACTTAAAGCCTTCGACTGGAGGTGAAATATAACAACGAAAAACACAAAAATGATATCATTAAGCACATAGTTAAAGTTTTAATATAATTTTTAGAGAGTATTTAAACAAACAGTACCTACAGTTTATTTGTCTTATTTTTTTTTTTTTGTTCTTAAAGTTGTGAACTGTCATGTGTCACTTGACGTATGTAAATGTTTATGAAATGAATATAAAATGCAAACAGATGACACCGCTGAAACATGTCATAACATGCATTATTTTAATAAATGAAGCGCTGATGTTTGTTAAGATTTTTAAAATATTTTGACACAAGATGGAAATGTGTTGTATTCAAAATCATTTTTTAAAAAACTATACTCGAACATGTAGTTTAGCTTTGACATACAAAATACATAAAAAAGAGGGCGCTCGAATTGTATTGGGTCGTGGATCTTATATTTTGCGTTGATGCCTCGTTCTTCTTTGTACTGTTGTACGAACTTGCGTTACACAGTGGCCGACAAAATTAGAGGAACGCAAGCAAAAAGTAATGTGGACTTGTTTTTTTTTTTTACTTTAAGTTTTTCTTTTTGACTAGGCCTAATATCTTGATCGATTAAGAATCATTTGTATAATTTTTAATACTTTTATTTGGATGAAAATAATGGTTTTCATTGCTTAAAATATTTCAAAAGTACCGAGCGCAGTGAAAAAGCGGGTAAGTTAGTACTTGATATCCCTTCTTCTTGCTCTAAGGACAAAAATACATCTATGTCATTCTCCTATCATGCTTGGAGCAAAGCACTATTTAGCGTTTCTTAAATAAATTGACAAGAATTTTTATTCCTAAATTGTCCGCCAAGCATGTCCCCGCCCAGGCATGTTAAATGGGATTTAGAGCAGGAAAGCAAGGTATTCAGGTGGGCACTTCAATGATGCTCCGAAACTCTGTTCGCAGTGTGTGTGCATTTTTCGTGGATACTTGGGGGCAGAGGCTATAACTATTTCTTCCAAAATATCCGTCCGATTCTCAAGGACTCATTTTCAAGTACATGCATCTCTAGCCAGACAGTTGTTGCACTGTGCTTATCGCTGGGGTTTGAACTATACCCTCTTAAGTGTTTTGAACGCTTAGCCAAGGCTGCAAATATAGATCGCAATACTCCTTTTGTTCCGTGCAGATCCTTGGAGCGTAGAGGCCGCGGCACCTCTTCGTGTTTAGGGTCCCTGCCGGGCTTAGCATTGTCGAAATTTTGTAAGCTGGATTCTATCCAATCATGAATGTGGTTGAGATGGAAGTTGGAACTTGAGAGGGCATAGATGTGCCTATCCTCCGCTTCCGCGTGGCAACCCGGGAACAATATGAATGGCAGGGAAATTGTTGTAAATGAAATAGGAGTGAGTATCTGCAGCTGTATTTCCTTTCCTTGAAGTATTGATTCCTTACTGGAAACGTATGCAAGGTAAAACTTGTATGGGGCTAAGAGAGGAAGGCTGGGTATGAGTATTTGGCTGTTTGCTTCTGCCTTGGCGGATGGTTGAGTGCGCATATCTAAGGCTGCCAGGCCTTGAGTATTGATGGTGCTCATCTGGAAGTGACCTCACGGTTGCGAAGCTCCACCGGAAGCTTTATTCTTGTACCACGGTAGATAGTGCCCACCCATGTAGCCGAGTCACCTGGGAGATTATCTATGAGGTAGGCCCCCTTGTGGGAGTATCGTGGTGGCTGTGTTTACTCCAAGCGGAAATATATGGCATCGGGTTATATTATCTACGGATTTTATTTCTGGATGAAAGAGGTGTTAGATAGACCTCGCCCCTTACCAAGGAGTGTGGACATGCCTCAACATGTTCCATACAATTGGTACTAAGATTCTATCGAGGGGTAGATCTTAGGGCTCTGGCCTATGCCCAATTTGACTCTGTATGTGAGTGGGCTCGTCGTGGAATTTAAGGCTTAATTGCTAGGTGTCCACGTAAAGCCTATTTTCATCCTCTGCTTATCGCTCATTTGATCGCAAATAAACTTTTACTCGTCTGTCTTCTTACGGGCTATCTAAACTTCACTTAAATCTATCATTTTTACTGAAGCTTATCAATTTTGTCATGTAAACAATATTCCAACAAGATATCGGTAGGATAAATCGAAAGAAAATCCGGAAAAAGCAAGACTCGCAAAGGAATTAAACGTTGCCTTACGATTTGAACGTTTTTATTACATTTTCCTTAAGCCAATTCTCTCAAATCTGACACCTTCAGCTAAGTTCACTTACCATAGTTACACTTTACTACGATTAACTCACAAACAAATCATCCCGTTATCTTATGTTTAACCATCATAAAAGAAATTCAGTAAAAAGACGTATCAGATAATTTTTGAAAAGAGAGAGATTTTTCCTGATTGATCTTCTTATTCTTTTCCCATACCTATTTATGAACATTCAATGACAGTGACAGGAAACTTGAGATGAAGAGTCTTCGTTGTGTAATTTTTTCTGATACGTATCACTGTGTACCAAATTTGACACATGAATAAAACGCCACTCAGCATTCGCCAACTGCCATTCTTAGTAACGTTCAAATGTACCCTTTGACAAATGTCAGATACGTATTTCAAATTGTTCCTACATCATCATCATTCATCATCCATGATACAACTAATAAAGATAGCGCCTTGCCTTCCAATTTTAATTTTTTATTCGTTCTGCGCACTACGTCACGAACACACCTGAAGTTTTCGCCTTCTCGTTTTAGCTTTCTTGTTTTAATTTTTATTTCGTTCTACGCTCTATACGTTTTACACATTGACATCATATACATTTATATAGTATGTCAATGTCGTTGTGCGCTCTACGTCACGTTCACGCAAGGGAGTTTGACGTTTGTCATTGTATCATTCGCAACGCCATGTCTTTTTAGTATTTGTATCATGATTATCATCCATCATTATCTACGTTTCTTTCTTTGCTAAATGCCCTTATACCTTTGACGCCATCTGTGTCTATAACCAACAAAACAACAATTATCATAAACAAGTATAACAGGTCTATACACTCTACAGTTGCATTGGCGCGAATTCTAAGGCCAACTCATTGATTTTATTCCTTTGGCTGTGCAATAGCTATATCATTCTCTTAGAAATTTTCCTTAATTTAACTCAATGCAACTGGATATTGTCCGCAAAATATAAGCAAAATCGTTATTCGGAATGGTCTTCTTGAATTCTTATTGCTTGTATTGTAATTGCTTGCAATTTTTCTTTCTCAAGTAGATGGCACCACTGTTGGCTGGCTACGTTTAGTTTAATTGTGTCATTATTTTTTTGTTTTGAATGTCACTTTTATTATTTTTTGTATGAAATAGAGTCCTGGTTAAAGTTAAAATTAAAACTTTTCACATAACTCTATGAAAATAACAGTTAAAGTATAAATCACACCAAAATACTTACTTAATTATTTACCACCTGGGTGCCACTTGAAGGTACTAAAAAAAAAACTCAATTAAATCAGAAAACAAATAGGTATCTAGATTTATTTGTGACAAGATTCAACTCAACCATTTATCTGGGCCAGCAAATTTTTGTATATCGAGATCATTAGGTACCCTCTTAACTGAAAGTTCGTTGTTGGTACCACTTTTGAGACATTGAACTCCTTCATTAATATTGATGCAAAACTTTGTTCCTTTGAATGCGAATGAATTTCTTGTTGAACTTATTCCAGTTTTTCTTTACAGCTCAAGTCGAATCATGAATTCTCTTTTGGTTTAAAACTTTTTGTCCTGTTCGGAACAAAATTTTTCATACTGGGCTGTAACAACTTTTCAGCGCAGCCCAAGCCATTCAGATCTCGACACACATCTTACCGAACTTATTGACATTTTAGCAACCTTTGTTAAAACGTAGAATATATAGAAAATAAAGGGTGATTCATATAGAGGTTTGATTTATAATGTTAAGTAAAACACATGCATGGCATTTACTTTTTGAAAATAATATCATGTAAATGTAAGCCGTCTGAGGTGAAAAGTAAAATTTCGGGCGACTCATTCGAGCATAGCGACTGGTATCTCACGAATAACACTATAGTAATGTTTGCTTCCAAAGCGTTAATAGTAGCTGGCTTATTCCTGAAGACCTGAAACTTTACATGTCCCCAGAGAAAATATAGTTCAAAGGTGTGTTGGCGGCCAATACATCGTAGCAAAACGTGAAATTAAGTGCTCACTAAAATGATTTCTCAACAAGTCTATTGTTTTACGTGTTGTATGACTCATAGCGCTGTCTAGTTGAAACCAGAGCTCACCATGGCCATGGGCTTGAATTTCAGGAAGCAAATAGTCCGTTAACATGTGGCGATAACGGTTACTATTGACGGCAACTTTCTGATTTGCCTCATTTTAAACGAAATATGAACCAATGATTCCACCAGCCCATAAACCACACTATACCGTTGTTTTTAATGGATGTAATGGTAGCTCTTGGAACTATTCGGGCTGCTCATCATTAAGCCAGAAATGGGCTTCATTACTGAACAAAATTTCACGATAAAACACCGGATTCCCACTGAGTTTTTCAAGAGCCCATTCACTGAAAATAGATACGCTGTTGTAGAGTCTTTCCATGATAACTTGCCAAACAATACTAAACAAAAATGACACAGCAGTTTGATAGGAGTCACGCGTGATTTGTAAAAAAAGCCAATTGAAAATCAAACCTTAAGATGAATCACCCGTTACAAGGCAGCAGGGCTGTTATAAATGGGGGCAAGAAGTGTCAATAATTCTACTTTGACATTTGTGAAGTAAACAGAAATAAACTACATGTCAAGACAGAAATCGCTATGTACCTCTAAAGAACGCGGAATAATTTGTAATTGAACTATTCAGATCCTGGTCCTAAATGATATCTCTATCAAATTCAATCCGTGTGTAGTGTACCACATCTACCAGGAGATTTACTGTGGGAGGGCACTTTTTATAAAGTCATACAAGAAAACACTGTCAAAGAACACCTCCCATCAATGCGGTTGTTTTTATGTATGCACAAATATACGGCCAATTTTGATTAATGACTCTCGATAAACTGTGACCTTAATGCAATTAATCTTGCAGTGGACATTACCCACGTCACACATAAATGTCGACAGCAAAATCTTGTGAAAAGAATTTTTTTTTTGTTAAATTGTATTTTAAACAATAAAATAAATTGAAAAAAAAAAAAAAAATAACAACCAAAATGACAGCTCTCACGAAATTGTATAAACAACGCATCGAGGCCAAAGTTTTCAAAATAGATTGACTCAGTTGCAATTGCTGCATGGCACAAATAAAGCAATCGTCTACATCTACAGACACTACTTGATTCTTCTAGACTCTACAATGCAAACAACTTTATTGTCACGTTCTGTTCGTCGTTTACTAAGTAAATAAATAAATTAAAAAAAAATGAGAATATTGAATAAGAAAGATAATAAGAAGAGCTATTTTTATTTCCTACTTTCTGGTTTCTGTACATAAGTACTCTCTGTTTCTTCTTAAATTGAGAGCTTTAGTAAGCTTTTAAATAATATACTTTATCACTCATTTGTGTTGTCTTTTTTGTTTGATTTTCTTTATAAACTTCCACCATCAGCTGTTAGGCAGGATACAACAGAATAATATTGCCATCAAACATTTAATCAGTTTAAAAGCATTTTAAATAAATAAAACTTTGGATCTGTTTGTTTTTTCAATTTGCTTTTTTTTTCTTTCGATTGTGTTATCTAATTTTAAGTGTTTATCGATAACTTGAGCACTTGTGTAAACAATTAATTCTGCTTTAATGTCGTTTTAAATTAAATATGACTTTTGGGATTTCATTGACATTTCATCATGTTGTATTCATAAAAATGCAGCTAGTTGTTGTCAAGGAATTTCCAGTGTCCAGTGTCAACTTAATTAATGTCAGTTTGTATATTAATTTTGTTTAATAACAAAAAAAAAAGTTATTTTAAATTCATGGCAACTTAATTAGTTCCCAAATAATTAGGTCGTTAACAATATGTTTGTGTGATAAGTTTGCTAAAAGGTGTCATCATCTTTGGACCCCAAAAAGTGGAAAGTCATCGTTATAAATATGGGACACCGACGGCGACGCGATGACGGGACGCATGCATTCATATGACAATTGTCAAATAATTTCACATGAGATCTGTATACCTTGTTATATTTGAAAGCAACTCAATCAAAGTATAATCAATTATGACGCTTTTGGTTTTGAGTTTTGTTGAAATTTTGACTAAACGTTGTGACGTCACAGATAATCACTTCCAATTTATACTAATTTGTATACTAGGGTCAGATATGTAACCATATATTTAGTTCGAGTAAAATAAATCAAACAAACTTGTGTTTTACGCCTTTTGACACACCACGTGCTTCTCTGGAACGGTGTGAAAATTATTGCATGAACAATGAACATTCAACACAGTGGAAAATAGAAGCTTATAATAGGCGCCAAAAACGTGGGGCCTTTCAAAAACGTACTTCTGTTAAATATGACAATATTTTCTGCTAGTTCAATAATTTTGAATGATATTAATAAAACTAATATAAAAAGTCAGGCGATTTCGACTATTGCATCGACTCTTGCATGTGTATATAATGGGCGATTTTTTAGCTGGTTTGGTTTTGGCAACACTGGTTTTGACAGCTGACGTGTGTTTAGTACCTTGTGTCACTGTCAAACAGCTTCAGTTTGGTTTGCAATTTAACCATGGATCGTCTTACAAATGAACAACGCTTGCAAATTATTGAATTTTACTATCAAAATTCGTGCTCGGTTCGAAATGTTCATCTGGCCGAGGATCCGCTTTTTTATCGAAAAATTGTGTTCAGCGATGAGGCTCATTTTTGGTTGAATGGGTACGTAAATAAGCAAAATTGCCGCATTTGGAGTGAAGATCAGCCAGAAGCATTGCAACAGCTACCAATGCATCCCGAAAAAGCCACTGTTTGGTGCGGTTTATGGGCCGGCGGCATTATTGGGCCATATTTCTTCAAAGATGATGCGAATCGCAGCGTTCCTGTCAATGGTGAACGCTACCGAGCGATGATAACAAACTTTTTTTTTGCCCGAAATGGAAGTTCTTGACTTGCATGATATGTGGTTTCAACAAGACGGTGCCACATGCCACACAGCACGCGAAACAATGGCGCAATTGCAAGGCGAGTTTGGTGAACAGTTAATTTCACGTTTCGGGCCGGTCAATTGGCCGCCTAGATCGTGCGATTTGACACCATTAGACTATTTTTTGTGGGGGTATGTCAAGGCTTATGTCTATAGGGACAAGCCCGCTTCGATTGACGCACTGGAAGCCAACATCCATGCATTCATTCGCGAGATACCGGCCGATATGTGTGAAAGAGTATGCCAAAATTGGACTCAGCGGATGGGCTACCTGAGACGCAGCCGCGGTCAACATTTGCATGAAATTATCTTTAAACATTAAATTGCAAGGTTCAAACTATCGATTCAAATAAACATTTCATTCATTTTTTCGAATTTTTTGTGTTTTTTTTTTTAAAAGTTCTAAACCTCTTAAAAAATCACCCATTAGTATATGCCACTTTATACCGGGTTTTTCAATTGGCGCGAGTAGAATTTGGCGGAATGTGGTGGCCATCATGTTTTAGTGACATCTGTCAAAATTTTTGTTTACGCTAACTCGTAACTAATGACAAATCGCTATTGCTAGTTACAGAATTTAACAGCACGTCCAAATGATGGAATTTTATTGTCAAATAAGTTTCATTTTAACATCTGCCCGCCCTATTAAAAACCCCTATAAATAGTACCATATTTGGCACTTGTCCCAACTTTGTTTCTAGATTGATTTTGACTGCCGTTAAATACACACCAACTTGTTGTAAAATTCTTAAAAACGTGAACAAAAGGATAACTTACTCTTCTTCTATATTGAAGCAATTAGGGGGTGTTCACATGACGTCATTTTAAGGCATAAAAACCCCAACAGCAAAAATAAAAATTTTCAGAGAAAAGCATCAGTAAAAATGTTGTCAAGTAAAATGATTTTTCTCTTATTTTATTAAGGTTTCGTTCATATAAGCAAAAATATCAACAATAGGAAGAATATAAATAGTCCGCAAATTTTAAAAAAGTAGCCTTGTATTAGAACTGAAATTTCTTGGGTTGGATTACCTGTTACTTTGCATTGTTTGGAAGCGTGTTTTTTTTTTGTCCGGTTTGAACAGATTCACAGCCCTAGCGGCCTAAAAAATGTTTCAATTCAATTTCAAAGTTGTCATCTGGTTTAAATTTATTTCAAAAAATTGGTTAGGCAATAATTTACAGCAAGTAGCAATTTGCATTCAAAAGACCTTGGGTCTTACAGACATATGAGTTAAAATTATTAGAATTCTTATTATAAATGGTTAACTCTTATTATTTTATTGTCAAATTAAATAATTTGAAAGTGAAATGTTTTTAAAATTAAATATTTGAATTAGTTGATAAGCTTTATCATTTTATTCATACGCTTAGAACTTCAGAAGTGGGATCGCGAATAAAAGAGATGCTATTGAAAAAAGCAATTTATTATTTTATTTTATTTACTATTTTAAAGCAACTTAGAACGAAAAGTTGATATTAATTCGCTTTATAAAATACGCAGTTACAAATCGGAGTGATTCAACATAACCGGATGAAACGAAAACGCGACGATAAGCACCATGTACATAGTTTCATCCGGATAAGCCAACAATAACACAGGTAAAACGATATTTTGATACAGATTCATTACTGAAAGAAAAGAATAGGTCAACATCTAAGTTATAGCAAATTAAGGATAGTGCAACAATTACATTGAATTTCTACAGTATTTTCATGCAACAGAATTCTGTATTCGTGAGACTTCTCGTTCGCTGCCCTAGAAACCTTTACCTAATACGTCCAATTAGTAGAAATAAAGTGCTTCTGCGACTTCTCACTAGATGACATACCGTTAGTTCTGCTTGTCAATAATACTATAGAAATATATATACAATTCAGAACGGTATTCAATCACGTGATCCTCGATTAGGAACAAATATCTATAGAATTCTAAGGACGAAGTTCACAAACACTTGATTGGAGAGTTATTAGTGGTTTTTGTCTAAATTGCCATGGGAAGCAAAAACAACAATTGAAGACATTTGGTGTAAAGTAGATAAGACAGAGACAGATCGGCATGAGCTCAATACTTTCTTTTGACGTAGTTAGTTTCACAAACACTTTGTAGTTCCATACATCGTCTATAATCAAAAGGTATTCGGACTTACAAACATAACCGAGAGCTACAGTACGTTTGCAATGAACTGTTGGATACCCTATTCCCTTTATTTTTGTATGTGTATGCGTCTGCCTCCCGCAGTCAGCCGATGTTTCAGTTTCAGAAACAAAATTCTTAAGCAGACAGAAATAAAATGCACGACTGGGTCGCACGTACTTGCTCTGTTGGTGCAATAGTACGATGAAAACAAACTTTTCGATCAATAAGAACAACTAATGTTTGAAAAATTTGGTAAAACCCAAAAAATGTTGACTGAAATTGGAAAAACCGATATACGGGAGCTAACGTTAAGAAACCTTTAATATTTAAAATTATGATGTCAGCTTTTGGGTGTTGTAAATGATATAAATGTTCACTTATGGCCAAATTAATAATACTGTTAAAAGCAATTTCCGCTATTATCATGTATAGCCAAAAACTAAAAATGCAGTTTTGTTTGAAGTATTCTATGTATGTTACATAAAAAATTTTATAAAAATCGGGGGAGCCTTTTTTGAGTAAATTAGAAAAAATGAAAAAATTGGCCAAAATCTAGTGGCTCTTTGTATTGGAGCCACCATTTAAAAAAGAGAAAATGAAAAAAAATCAATGCCATCTGATAGGAAGCTGTAAGGAACTATACCAAACAAAGTTTGAGTGAATTCGATGCAACCGTTGACAACTTATGGTCATTTGAAAAAAAGCTGTTAAGAGCAGATCTCCGTTATTTGCATTTTTAGCCAAAAACTAAAAACGCAGTCCTCTTCAATACACTAAAAGAATATAACACACAAAGTTTAATCAAAATCGTTAGAGCCATTTTCGAGAAAATTAGAAAAAACCAAAAAAAGTTGGCTAAAACTCAACGGCTCGTTGTATGGAAGCCACCGTTTAGAAAGGCTTCAGTGAAAAATTTACTAAACCATCCTATAGAACACTATGAAAAACTATGTCAAACAAAGTTTGAGTTGATTCAATCAAGCCGTTGTGAACTTATGGCTATTTGAAAAAAAGCCGTTAAAACCTGATTTTCGTTACGACCATTTGAGGCAAAAACAAAAAACGCAGTTTTGTTAGAAATGCTTAAAGTTAGCTAAATTTTAAATTTAATCAAAATCGTTAGAGCCGTTTTTGAGAAAATCCAAATTGAAAAAAACCGTTACTTGAAAGGTACCAGTTTGAGCCGGGCTAAAACAAAATAAAAAAAACCTCGACAATGGTTTTTCTTCAAACTCCTATATACCAAGTTTGAAGAAAATCCGTCAAGCCGTTTAGGCTGTAGGATGACGTGAAAAAGCGCACATCCGCACATCCGCACATCCGCACAGACGCACAGACGCACAGACAGACCGACGGACGGTATGGCGAAAACCACTTTTTTGGGCTTCTCTATCATCGTAATGTCATGTTTGATTAAAACCTCGATTTTTTTTTTCTGCACGAAACCAATACTTGCCCTATAGAGCAAGTAAAAAATTCAATAACATTAATTTTGTATAGTGTGATGTTCAATTAGTGCTGGCACGTTAAAAAATGAATGCGTTATATGACTTTTGACGAAAACGCCCCTTAAAAGTGGGCGTGTCTTAAAAATTTGAAGCACTAACTGAGCTTTGATCAGTATTTAGGCATATGTGTAAGACTACAGCTGAATCGAGTAGTTTTAAAACAATCTTATCTGAAGAAAGGTGTTTTATCAAAATCACGCCTTTAAAAGTGGGCATATTGAAAAAATTTACACAAGAAAATGTAGAGATATATTTCTCAAATAACGAACGGAAGGAAAAAGGTTTAAATTGAATATTGGAAGTACCTTAAATTGTTGAGACTATGTTTTTCGTTCTTTCATGAAAAGTGGGCGTAAGCCACATCCAAAATTCAAAAATTTCTTTTCATATACAAACTTTTTTGTTTCTACTAAGAGACGCAAAACTTTGGCTTGCGGATTGATTACAAATACCGTTTATTTGCAAAAACAATTTTTTATAGTTTCTAGTGAAAAGTGGGCGTCAGCCACGCCCCAAATCAATTTTTTTAATTTCATACATAGGATGTTTATGTGCAAGTAATACCCACAAAATTTAATGTTTTTCGTTTTAATATATGTACCTAATAATTGTTATTTTATAAAAACAATATTACAGGTTCTGTATGAAAAATAGGCGCCACGCCCAAACTGAAATATTTTTATTTAATTTAAAGAAGGTTTACCTAAAGCTTACGTGTTCAAAATTTAAGCGTTATGCTTTTATCGTAACTGTACAAAAAACATAATTTAATTTTACCAAATTGAGGTTGTTCATCAAAAATGGCGATTGTGGGCGTGTTTATCTGCGGATTTCACCGGTTCAAGAACTTAGCCCTACTCTTGAACCAAAAATTATACATATATACCAGATTTCAGCTTTCTAGCTCAAAAATTGTGACCTCTAGAGAGTATACATACGGACGTACGGACGGACGGACATGGCTAAATCGACTAGGCTTTTGATTCTGAGTCAGAATATATATATTTTTCTATACCTAACGGTATTTTTTCTCTATATTACAAACCACACCAAATACAATATACCCATTCAATGGAATAGGGTATAAAAACTATAAATCAGAACTGAGAAAGTTAAACATTACTTTTTGCAGGATATCTGTAAGAAAAATGTAATTTAAATATGAACTCCATCGCTAGCTTCTCCTATTCGTCTTTATACCAGATTTTTCTAAGGATTAAAAAACTTCCTATAGAAAGATAACATAGATGAAAATTAAAAACAAGCTCTGCACATACCAAATAAGTGTCAACCCTGTCCATGGGCCAGTTGGGTGATGCAAAAGCTACATTCTGTTATAGCGCCGCCATTGACGAAGTTCACAAACAGAAAAACATGTTCGATGAAATCTGATCGGCTGAAGTGCTCGACTTTTGAGTTGAAATGAAGCGTTATTAACTTCATGGCGTCTTCTGGTATATTTTCATACAATTTGACCAGCGTTATGCTCACTCTCAAAACATTTATGTAATAACTTCAACCCGGTTTTACATTGGCATGGGAATAAGTTCGCCATTTTATCTGCCATAAACCACAGTAAAGCGGGGTTCACATGAGACAATGCAGAGGCCAAGACAATGAGACAAGACAATCAGTGTCCCATGTGAACAAATGTTACCAGGACAAGACAATTGTTATTATATTGTCCTGCCGAGTTATCTCTGAGGACAATATCGACTGGCTGGCATTGTCTTGTCTTCATGTGAACAAATGAGTCCAAGACAATGGATCTAGCTGTCAAACGAACTTGAGACAAATTACTGTAAATTCAAGTGCGTTCTCTCGTTTGAAATAGCAATAATGCCTGTGAAATTTTCGACCGATTTATCGATATTTAGCTTGACACACCTCAGGAAAAGTGTCGCTCGAAATACTCGCTTTCGAAACTTTAAAAGTATTCTGTAACCTGGCGCCTGTTGTTAGGAATACTACTGTTAAATGCAATTTTATTTCAGCAGGTATAGCGGCTCTCATAGTTGTGTCGAATCGTTGAACCACTGGTTTCACTTTTCCTAATACGAAGTTAAATTTGTCTGAAGACATGCTCATACACAGCTTGTATTCCTGCGGGCTTCAGCTTGTAGTACCTTCAGTAAAACTGCTTATGTTCCAAGTACAGCTCCTTACCCACAGTTTCTTTTTTCTTGGTGTCAACTCATCTTTCTTCAGATTTTTTTTTTTAATTATTTTCTTTTTATAAAAACCGCGGCGTTGTAGCAAATCCATTTTTTTAAACACTTTTATTCTTCTGTCACAATTATTGTTCAATATTGTCTTGTTTTTGTAATGCAAGTGTACTGTTACTGTGGAATGGTTCTCACTCATATGATGCAGAACAGTAAAGTCCATCTTTCTTGGATTTGGCATTTTTTTTTCGAGTCATAGAATTTGTTTTTGAAATGAACCTACATATATTTCAAAGATAAAACCTAAAGATTTTCTAAATTTTTAAAGTTTTATGTTCTAAAATAAATACTTCTGTCGCTATTAAGCGATAAACAATTTAATCATCATGACAAGGACAACATAATGACTGCGCAGCAAGACATGATCTAAATTTAATTATAATTACATACGTCCACCCCCAGGAAAACACTTTGTCCACAAATCACTTGACGGATTCAAAACCTCAAAGTCGAATCATCAAAACATTTAGTTTTTTTTTTTTTTTTTTGATATCGTTTACTTCCGCAATTTATTTTGTCAACGTTAACATAATTAAAAGAAGGATCTATTTAAAAAAAAAATATATATTATAAGAGAATTTTCAAAAACAAATTTCTGTCTTATATTTTTTTTTGTGCGCTACTATAATTAATTATAATGATAACTGTGATTAAAAAAAAAAAATCAAATTCACATTTTTGTTAGCAAAACGGAACGAAAAACAAAAATGATTTCCGATTAAAAAAATAAATTCAAATTTGGCATCCATCCAGGTCGTGTAAAATTTAAGTAAACAGTAAACAAAAATGTAAAAATTTTCAAAACACGACCGAGTTCAAACGGATCTTGAGATATATCTACACAAACAGAGTACAATTTATTATTAAAAAAGATAAAAAAAAAACAAACAGATTTTATTTGTTGTGATAAAAAGAAAAGCAAGCACGTTTCGACAGTGATTTCAAAAATAGATGCAATCGAGTGTAATGTGCATCCGTCTTGCACCTTGAACTTTGATCTTGATATTAATACATTGGTGGACGGAATTCGCTCAACACTTGTGCAAAATGAAGATGTTTTCGTTTGAGTAATTATTTTTTTCGGTTATTTAGCTTACAATCATTAAAATATTTAAATATAAGTCAAGACTCGATACTTGGCTTCTTAATTAATTAAGTTCGATCTTGACTCCTGATATTAAGATGAATCACTGACAGCAAAATGCTTAGGTTAAGTCTACATTACAGCAATAACAGAGCAACGCAACTGTGTCCAGAAAATACATTAATCAAACAAACAATGGTGCTAGTGTCGTCAAAATGTTTCAGTACTACGGTATTCATACCATAATTTTGGTACTGCCGTGGACAATGAGCAATATCTTTCGGAAATCCAATTTGTGTACCATTCACGGTCCGTGGATCAACTTTCTTTAACCCTCGGAAATCGGTGGATTAACTTTTGAACCAATCTTAAACCAGCATCTAAATTATTTCATTAACATTTATTAGCAAACAGGAACCGAGGTAAATCTTTTTTTAATTTTGATCCGAGGATGAACCACGATTGTACAACTAGTCTTTAAAGACAGATTTATTTAACTAATGAAATAAAGTGTGATTGTTACGTCAAAAAATGACAAACATGTCATGTGTTTCTGTGTAACATGGCTGTTAATGCGTGATACAGAAATTGATTGATTGACCATTGATCAAATGACTTTTATTCTAGATGTTATCAACAAAATATTGACATAAATGGCGCTGCTATCGTTTGAGTATTTTATATTGCAAGATACAAAGCAACGAATAAAAGCGTACAAGAAGCCGCCAAAATGTTTTTTCGTTGAATTATTGTGATTTTGAACACCCATTGTTACGTCAGCTGTGACAAAAAAAAAAATAGTTTGAGATTAATAAGGGAAACACCACTTTTTCTCTTATAGTGACAGAGTTGTGGAAGTTTTGAGGAAAGGGCACTAGGTTTTGCCCTTTGTTAGTTTTTTGCTTAGCCTCGTTCCTTGAAATGTGGATATCGATTTGTGGGTTCGTTGGGTTTCTAAGCTTTTTAAGGATTAAACAGGCCACTCTCGCATTAGGCTTTGATATTCGCTTTTTTGTGACATGACAGGAAATAGCTTTTCAAGGAAACAACGCTGTATGTATGTTTTGTCTTCCAAACCATTGTATTGTTGGAAGTGGAAAAAAGGCGACTGACAGTTTCATCCTAAAAAAAAGGAAACATTATATTATTCAAGGACATCCCTGAATTCCATCTTCACTTACTCGAAAACAGTTATCAGCCCAAATACGGCAATTTTGCTTATTAACGTATCCATTGAGCCAGAAATGGGTTTCATCACTGAACAAAATTTCACGGTAAGACACCGGATTTTCATCGAGTTTTTCAAAAGCCCATTAACTGAAAATATTGACGCTGTTGTGGTGTGAGTCTTTCCATGAACAAAAATGACAAAGCAGTTTGATAGGAGTCACGCGTGATCTGTCAAAAAGCCTATATTGAAAATCAAACCTCACGGTGAATCACCCTGTATAACTTACATAAAATATTGGTTTAAAAAATACATCAAATTTAAGTAATTTTAATCAAAACAAAAATGATGTTTTTGTTTTTTGACAAAATTGACCAAAATATTCATTTGAAACACAAGTTGTGTAATTGATATGCTACTAAACAACAATGGTTTGAAGTAGAATATGACAGCTTCAAGGACATATTTATTGAAATATAAATCTTGTTCACTGTTGCGTATGAGTGGCTTTGTTTTTGTCCGTTCTTTTTGTATTTTTTTGTGTACATACGCTGCTTTCAATCGATTTACCATTAGATGAGATGGCAACGGCGTAGGCGTGTCGGTCGCTATATGATGAAATTACATTTAACTTCTTGCGATAGTAACCAAAGTGTTATTCAGAGATCCTCATACCCTCAACTCAGAGGGTATAGTGTTTACTTAATATTCTGGTGGGATGTTTTGTCATAGGTACTCCAAAGGCGCATGACATTCAATTCATCTGTTCTTACTCTTGCAAAATGTATCTAAATACATATCCGGAAATCTTTTTTGTGTCAGTATGTGCGAATCTTTTTTGTTTCATTTTAAAATACGAGGACGCGACGTTAAAAAAAAAAAACTCTTGCTCACAACAACCGAAGAAAGAAATAAAGAAAAAGATACATAACATCATCATACAACCAGCCGGAAAATAATTTCGACTTTTTATGAATGCATTGCTCTTGAGCTTGAACGAGCCTCTTCAAAATACAAACGACGACGTCGTCGTGGAGGTTGTTTGTAATTTTTTCCCAAGGACGAAACTGAAACTCTTGATGTTATTTTTATTTTGTTTGTTCAGGCCATTTTCTAATTGATTTTTCTCTTCCCTTACACTTTGATTTGTGTTAAAAGGAAAGTTTAGAACTGAACAGGATAACACAAAACTAAAGGATGAACTTGAGGAAAATTTTTAATCTCTGGTGAATACGTTAATTTACAGAAAACCGCTTTCAAAAGTGACAAAGGCTCGTGTACAAACACAAAAAGAAAATTATGGGACAATCGGAGATAAAATAGGTGTCTTTTTACAATGGTTTTTAATTTCGCATTGTGAATTGAGTGAACTATAATTAAAGAAAGGCAACCACAGGGAAAGTCAAAATGAGTCTGTCCCTTAAAGATGCACTTTGATTAAGCTTCTTGCAAATGACATGAGTTGATCAGATTAAATTAATGTGAATTCAGAGGTTCACTTCTGTGAATGTCATGTCATATCATATTTCATATCTTTGACTTTCATAATAAAGTATGTCCACTTCATTCATTGGCTGAAAGGCTCTTTTAAATAGGGTAAATTTATAAAAAAAAATTACTCTGCGGAACAAATTTGAAATTTCGCCTTTACATTGACAATTTTATTGCCTGCAATAAATCTTTCTACGCAGTACAACCTTTGTCTTCATTTTAATTATCTTTTCATCAGAATAAATAAATATCCTTGAATGCAAAGATACATAGCAGCATATACCCATCAAAACCATATGATTTACGTAGGACAATCTCATCACTTTGCAAAAAAAAAAAAAACTAATGAAATTTGTGCGTTCATGTGTTTGTGAAAAATGACAACACATTAACTTAAATAAAGTATCAATATACTCGTATTTGCTTACTCATTGCTCACCCGTGAATGAGAAGTTTATTTCTCACAAAATGCACTCACAACCAGGGTTGCCAAACAAAAACTTTTCATCTACGTTTTCTTCAAATTATGATTTGCTATTTCTCAATTATCATCCGATGAAACTCGTAAATTTTATTGTAAATATGTATGAGTTAAGCAACCTTCACACGCAGACAAGACATTGGGACAGTACCCCATTGTCTTGGCCGAGCTTCTTGAACTGGATCGGGATGACGTGACAGTAAACACGTGAATTGAAACTACATTTAACTTCACATTATCAACATTGCTTATCACAATATTTTTCACAATTAATGTTCCAAAGACTTGTTCACATGGAACAATGATTGTCTTGTCCTATTGTCTCTGCATTGTCCCATGTGAACCCAACTTGAAGGTGGAAAATGACATATGTATAACAAACTGAAAGATAGACAGATAGACACATAGACACATAGACACATAGCCACATAGACACATAGACACATAGACACATAGACACATAGACACATAGACACATAGACACATAGACAGATAGACAGATAGACAGATAGACAGATAGACAGATAGACAGATAGACAGATAGACAGATAGACAGATAGACAGATAGAAAGATAGACAGATAGACAAATAGACAAATAGACAAATAGACAAATAGACTGATAGACTGATAGACTGATAGACTGATAGACTGATAGACTGATAGACAGATAGACAGATAGACAGATAGACAGATAGACAGATAGACAGATAGACAGATAGACAGATAGACACATAGACACATAGACACATAGACACATAGACACATAGACAGATAGACAGATGATAGATAGACAAATAGACTGATAGACAGATAGACAGATAGACAGATAGACAGATAGACAGATAGACAGATAGACAGATAGACAGATAGACAGATAGACAGATAGACAGATAGACAGATAGACAGATAGACAGATAGACAGATAGACAGATAGACAGATAGACAGATAGACAGATAGACAGATAGACAGATAGACAGATAGACAGATAGACAGATAGACAGATGATAGATAGACAAATAGACTGATAGACAGATAGACAGATAGACAGATAGACAGATAGACAGATAGACAGATAGACAGATAGACAGATAGACAGATAGACAGATAGACAGATAGACAGATAGACAGATTAGACTGATATACTGATATTACTGATATACTGATATACTGATATACTGATATACCGATATACTGATGTACTGATATACTGATATACTGATATACTGATAAACTTTTTTTCGCATATGATGCGAGCAAAGTAGATGCAAGATGTCAGAGTGAAAAAATGAAAATAGCAATTCTAATCCACATTCTTAATTTTGAAATTCCCGGAATATTTGCGGGTGGATGTAGTGCTTGGTTGCTAAAATAAGAGTTGTGGGTTCGAGCCCCAGCCTGGGCAGCAATTTTTCAATATTTCTTTAGCATTAACTTACCGCCACCCATGGGATTTTTGTGAGTAAATAAATATCATCTAATTCTCAATCCATTATAACAAACAAAAATTTTTCCTATCTTTCTATTCCTACTAACTAATGCCGTGCAGTTTGCATTTAAAAGACCTTGAGTCTCAAAGGCATATATTTAAAAATTATTATTATAATTTTTCACTAGCAACACCTGGCAACCATGTTCACAACTATTCTCTCTTTTTCTCTCTTTCATTGATAAAAGTGTGTGCCCCCAAAAAGCTTTTCTCTGTCGT
The DNA here is from genome assembly GCA_916050605.2 of Platycheirus albimanus. Classification (NCBI taxonomy): domain Eukaryota; kingdom Metazoa; phylum Arthropoda; class Insecta; order Diptera; family Syrphidae; genus Platycheirus; species Platycheirus albimanus. Next base: position 304,277,525 of record OU696696.1, on the reverse strand, counting down.
GCTTAATTTTCCACAAACACTAGAGAGGAGTTTTCATACCAGTTGATTTTTCACTTACCAAAACACGTGTGATAACTCCTTCCTTCTGTGTTTGTGATTCACTTAGGATGCTGATGTTAATAATCGGAAAACTTTGAAAGTAATTTTCACTAATCGAAAATGTGTGCGTGTCCCTTTTTTAATTAATTATATTATTTTTCTTAAGCAAGGTATCACATTTATTCAAATGCTAAACATAATTAACGTGAAGTTTTTGCAAAAAGCTCTTGTGAAATTGCCCTTAAAATATTCCCAGTTAAGTGAAATTGAAACTTTCTAATTTAGGTCAACTCCAGGTAAGCGTTTAAGGTCACTGTCGCTTCACCCCCAAAAACACCCGTTTCCGACATTAATAAAATGTGTTTTATTGGATATTAAATATACGTTTGTGTAGGCTGTAGGGCAACCACTGTCCTAGCATCAGCCTACGTGACGTTTGTCGGGCGTGTAATGTTTCATTTTTTTTTTGTAAACAAAACTATCAACGCGACCTTAATAAATGAACAAAAAAAAAGATCTAAATTAAAAATAAAACTGAAATGTTTTGATGCCGGTCGGAGTGAAGCATAGCGTCTGATCCAATCAAAATATCGTGAGTAATTAGTGAGAAACCATTAATTGGAACCAGCATAGTGTGAGTGGAATATTGACAAAAATAGAGTGTCTGAAAAAATATTTTGATTTATTTTTCAAGTTTACTTTCTTGCGAACTTATATGAAATAATACTCTTTTAAACCACTGCAGTTTGGTCTTTATTCAGAATTGATTCGTGAACGTTTTTGTCACCATGCGTCGCGTCGTCGACTTGTTATAGTTGTGTTGCATTTGTTCATTTTTTTTTTGCGGCAGAAGAAATTTAAAAGTACATATTTCAAAATCATTAAACATATTAAAAAACATTTTTAAAAAATCCTCCTTAATAAAGTAAATAAAATATTACTTTGTTAATTTTTAAGTATTATTATGTCTTTTTTTTTTTTTTTTTGCTAATAAAGTAAACTATATCTTTTTTGTTTACACTAGTTTTTCTGTATCGCATTTAAAGGTGGATTTTTTAGATGTCGCTCGCACCGGCTTGGAAGAGCTTTGATGTGTTGTTGTGTTTTTGCTTTGTGCGATTTAAGCTTTGAGCTTTTTTGATCCAATTTTAAGGAAAAATGCAAAAAATACAAAATATTTTTTTTTGTACAGTGCAGTGCGACCACGATAAAAATAACATTCGAAATTTCCGTCAGAGAAATACAACAATTGGAGAAGTCACCAATTTAAGGGTTACAATTTGATGTTTTAGAAAAACCTTGCCTAAATCAAGTTTTCTAATCGGGTACAAACAAAAAAAGAAAATAAAATAGTAAGATAAGTGATATAAAATATATTGTTAACAATTAAACACTGGTATCAATTCCAATCGGATTCACACAAAACGTCCGTTTTTTTATGTTGAAAAAGAACTAATGACGCAGGATTAGGCAAAAATGTACTTTCAATATTGTCCTCGCAGTCAGATTTACCAACTATCTCTGATAATGACAGATCATTTTGACAGTTTGTTTTCTTTTTGCAAAACCATCTTGTCAAAATGTTCATCGAAACTTTTGTTAACGCGGCTTAAAAATGACAACGGAGTATTGTCTATTTTGATCATCCCGAAGATACATGACAAATATTGACAGTTCAAATTCTTAGAAATTCATACATAGCAAACGAAAAAGGTTTTATAATTCCATTGAACTCAATTATTGTTCTTCTTCTTTTTTTTTTGTATCAAAAAGTAAAACGAAAAAATAAATGCACCTGCATTTTCTTGGCTGCACTGCGCTATCAATTTTATTCACCACGACCAAGAGCAAGAACAAATTTAATATAATAGTATAGCAATTTGTGCATATACTTGTGTGTATATCTTCAACTTTTATTATTTGTTTCTCCTTTTTTACAACTTTGACTTACTTTCAGGCCACTCAACCCTCCCCCACCAATACTGCAGCTTCAACCACTCAACCCCACCCACATCATCATCTAAAACAACTACTGTCAACGCGGGTATTCGTTGTCATTATCAGATTATTCTTTTGTGGTGACTTTGTAGTTTATTGCGGACACATATACCTACATAATATTGGTTGAATATTTGTTGCCTGTAATTGATTGGCATTTATATAAAAAATTAATACATACATACATATATGCTGTGATTTTGAGTGTATAAAGAAAATAAAGAAAATGTGACTCTCGTCAATTTTGTGCCAAGTGAAGTTTATATAAAAAAACAACAGAAAAGTTTCAGTTGAAAGAATAGAAAAAAAATACAAAACAAAAAAACTTGCCTTAACATGCATGGAATAACTCACCTCTATCGACAGCATGCAGTCGAAAAACAACCCAGTTCGGATAGTTGGCAGCAGTCTACGCCAAGCAATCATAGTTACGGAACATCCAGCAATGATTCAAATGAGGGTCCATCAAGACTTAACAGTTTGGGATCAGGATCGTCGTCTGGCTCGTCCAAGTCCTCAAAGTCACCAAATTGGCTTCATGGTGAGTATTTAAAAGAAACGAAAGTGTGGTGAGAATTTTGTTTTCAAACTTTACAGCTGTCAACTGTCAACAACAGGATTACCAATGTCTTTGATACTCAACTGAATAATTATCCAATTGATTGTTGTTGTGCTCGTTAGGATTCTAATTTTAAGTGACTTTTGGTTTTCAAAGATGAAAATGAAATGCATTTGTACTTTTGTTTTTGTTCCGTTGATCGTTGAAATTATGTTTCGATTTTGACTGTTGTAGAAATTTGGATTACGGTCTGTCCTTGTTTTATCAGGATCCAGTTATAGCGATACGGAAAACCAAACCGAAAACATTTTCAGATGGAAAATTTTGTATGTTCTGATTCGATTCTTAAGACAAATGCTACACTGATCGCAATCAATTCAGAGAATATTTTTTGTTCATAATTATTTTAATTGAACAAATGCTTTTTGTTAAAAATATATTTATTTATTTTTCTGTTATACGTATAAAAGAAAACTAGCAAATTTCGTTTTTAACAAAAGGTACAAGTTTAATTCAAATTTTTATTTGCAAAATAAATTCTCTGAGTTGGTTGAAATCGATCAGTGTAACATTTGTGTTCTAAATCAAACCATAAAATACTAAATTTTCCATTTGAAATTTTTTTCGGCTTGGTTTTCCGTATCGCTATAACTGGCCCCTCAATAAAGGAAGAAAATTACTAGATGACGTCACTCATGATTGATCAGTAGCTTTCAAGCGCTACAGTTACGGATACTACAGTTATTTCGTTAAGTTAGCAAAATTTTCTATTTCGTCGTCAATTAATGAGAATTAGTCTAGCTAGATTAGGGGCCAGTTATAGCGATACGGAAAAACAAACCGAACAAATTTTCGAATGGGAAAATTTTGTATGTTCTGATTCGATTTTTAAGACAAATGCTACACTGATCGATGGCAATCAATGCAGATAATGTTTTTTGTTCATAATAATTTTAATTGAACAAATACTTTTTGTTACAAAATTTAATTTTTTATTTTTCTTTTATACGTATAACAGAAAAATAAATAAATACATTTTAAACAAAAAGTACGAGTTCAATTCAAGTTTATTTGCAAAATAAATTCTCTGAGTTGGTTGCCATCGATCAGTGTAGCATTTGTGTTTTAAATCTGATTATATACTATACCGAATTTTCCATTTGAAAATTTGTTTCGGTTTGGTTTTCCGTATCGCTATAACTGGCCCCTTAGTGAGAAATGTTATAAGAAATAAATTCTGGTGCACCAGAGGGCAACACAGTCAAACGGAACCATGAGAGTGTTTGATATTCTATTTACAATTTCGTCGCTTACCTATTCATACAGATTTGTCAAACAGATGGCGCTGCTACAATGCGTCAAAAAGTATGCAGTTTTAATTCATCTTCTTCCACCAACAGCGCCACACGGTTTGCCTCGATTTTTCTAATTAAATGCTTCGTTACAAGTAGAGCGTTCTCACCGAACATTTTCTCGATTTTTTTTTTGACAATCAATTCAATGAGAAATTGCATATTTAAATTGTAATTTTACATGAATGAATAAATGAATGAATTGGGGGAAAGTGCACTGCGACCTTTAAGATCTATTGTGCCCGCTTTTCTAAAGCGCTGGATGAGGATACTCATCCTACAGCACTTCCTCCAACTTGGTTTCTTTTAGGAAGCCAAGTATTTGAGGTATTTTTAGAGAAGGTAACTTGCCCTTCTCTATCTGGTAATTACCCAGGTGGTTTTGTCATTTGTGCATAAGTGCACCACATCTACCTAGTATGTGGTCCGGTGTTTCTTCTTCTTCATCGCAGAATCTGCATGTTGCGCTGCTTGACAGCCCTAGGATATTAAGGTGTCTTTTTAGTTTGCAGTGCCCTGTGAGAAAGCCCGTAATAATTCTCAGGTTGTTTCTGTTTAAGTTAATGCAGGCTGTAAATCGTTCTAGGTTGTAGTTCCCCAGTAACAGTTTTGCCTGTCTTAGCTTTGGGAGTTCTTTCCAATGGTTGGATCTTTTGATTTCTTTGTTTGTTTTGATCTTGTTTTTGATCACATTCTCCCCAAAAACCGCAGTAGGGTTCCGGTCCAATAAAGGGTGTTGTTGCCCCTATTTTCGCCAGACGGTCAGCCTCTTCATTGCTTTCAACACCAACATGGCCTGGTATCCAATGGAGAGTGACTGTGTTTTCCCTACCCAAAGTGTTGAGTTTCTCTAGGCATTCCCATACCATTTTGGAACTGATACTGTATGAGCTAAGGGCTTTAAGTGCTGCTTGACTGTCTGACATTATTGCAATGTTTTGCTTGCTATAGTTCCTATTTAAGTTTAGTTCAGCGCATTTTCCTATCTTTTGTTAACTTCCGCTTGAAAGATGCTTGAGGACTGTCCCATTGGAACAGAGACTTTGGTTCTAGGCCCAAAGATTCCTGCAACCGTTCCTTCAATAGTTTTTGATCCATCAGTGTACCACTTGATGACATTTGATTTAAAGGTGTAGTTTTCTGTTTCTCCTAGCCACTCTTCTTTGCTACTTAACTTCGTTTGGAAGTTTTTCTCGAAGTTGTAAATCTTAATCATGCTATCTCTTGGAATATCAAGGGAGGGTATTGTTTTGGACAGGGAGTCTTTTTGTCTAAGACTTATTTGTTTACCTTTGCCGGTGCCCTTTTTTGAAAATCTCATGATTGTTCCCTCAGCTGCACTTTGTATAACAAAGTTTAATGGGGTCAGATGCAATATGACCTCCATTGCTGCCGTAGGGCAAGTTCTCATTGATGCATAAAAATGCGAGCGTTTGCACTTTTTCAAGTGATTTTCTAGTCGTAGCTAGTTCGGTTCTTATATGCCACACAACCGCACTATACGTGATAATGGGCCTCACCATCATAGTGTACATTCATCTTATTATATTTGGTTTGCATCCCCATGATTTTCCTGCAAGTCTTCTGCATATCATGAGGGACTTTGTGGCTTTCCCGACTGTTATTTCAAGGTGTTTGTTCCAGAGGAGTTTGCTGTCTAGGGTAATTCCTAGGAATTTGACCTCCCTCTTCGTATCGGTTACTTCACCTTTTAACCGGATGGGTTTCATGTGCGGTAGAAGTCTTTTCTTTGTGAATGGTACAATTGTGATTTTTGATGGATTGATATTTAGTCCCACTGATGCGCACCATTTTCTTATTAACATGTATGCGGCGCCTCATGCATGTGAACATCACTCACTTTGCCGCTGTCGATCGGTGTTGCGCCCCTACTACTATGATTTAAAAATAATTTAAAAATTTAAACTGTCGATGCAATTCAAAGAACAACATTTTTTATCAGGATAAAAGTCATAGTCTGGATTTTAATCTGTCAACTTTTTTTTTTGTCGACCAAACATGAGTCAACATTTTGATAGTCGATAAAATTTGTATTTATCCAGTCGACCATTCGTGAGCTTCACGAAAATACTTATGTATGTATGCTGCGCTCGTTTATGCCTTTAAAAAAACGCATTAGGGCCCTTTAATGTTGACGCAGCTTCTGACGTTCTTCGCACTTCAAAAACAACGGGAAAAATATTTTATTTTATTGTTTATATCAATTTTAGATAAAGGACTAGAAAAACTATCCTCACCACCACAGCCAGTGCCAGATTATGGCATCAGCCACTACCAAAACTCGCCATCAACAAATTCTTCCTACTGCCGTGGTTCTTATGAAAGCTATGGTGGCGGCAGCTGTCGTCGCAGTACGCCGTCAGCTAGGCGCAACTGCTTTGAAAGGAGTAATAGCCCTGGCTTTTACAATGTAACTATGAAAAACAATCGATAAAATAATTACATCATTTCTTTTTTTCTTTTTTTACCTTTAATAGAGCATTCGTAGATATACGCGCAGCGAAAGCTGCGACTCCCCACCAGTACCAGCCGGTTTCTTTCCACATGATCTCGATGACATCTATGAGGGTGATCCACAGTATTTTACTCATACAGGTGCCTGCCAATCTCGCCGCGACGATCGTCCCTCAATAAATTCCATCTTCCATCGGGTCGGTGCTGCATACTCTTTGGACGATTACAAAGCTGCACAATTAGAAGGAAGCCCCAGTCCTGGCTTTCGACATCGCTTCGATAACAGTAGTTTTGTCAAAAGCATCAGCAGCGATGAGAATTCCTCACCAAAGTCTCATAAATCTCACCATCACCACCACAATCATCATCATCATTCAATTCAGGAGATGCTGAAACATTTTGGCAAGAAGGTACACATTTGGCCACGGAAATCTCATGACGCATCATCAACCACGAGTGCATGCACGTCACCGCTGAATGATCCACAAGAGAACTTCCGAATGCGATCGAAAAGTCTCGATGCGAACTTAATACATCGCAACAAGATTCTCAACGATTGCGAAGCTACGTATAAAATTTACGAGAAAATCGTCAAAGAAGGTAAACAAAGTGACATAGCAGCTTGACGACTCGACGCCAGATGGCGATATTTCTTTTCTTGTTTTTTTCTTATTTTGGTAATTTAAAATTCCACGCGCCATCTGTAGTGTTATATTTTAATATTGACGTCACTTGGAAGATATTTATACAATTTTTTTTTTGTATTCTTGGTACTTGCTTTGGTTTTGGAGGGATTAGCTAGATGTATTTATTAAAAAGAACAAAAAATTTATTGAAATATATTTTGAATGGTTTTTTTTTCTTTCAAAGGTGCTCATATGCGACGTGCCTCTGCGGATTTAGAAAAAAGGCGTGCATCACTTGGAGCAAGCAAGGGCTTGAGAGGCGATGGTACTTTGGATCCATATCATGCGGCCATCCTGTTTAGAGATTCAAGAGGGGTAAGTGTTCTTTTTTTATTACACAGCTTAGGTATCGTTTGCATAATTAAATACGAATAGAATAATCTTGGAAAGTGTGTTGTATGGGAAACATAAGAAGATGCTTTTTATGAGGTTATTTAAGTATTTTCGATTATCTTACTAGTTATATAAATTAAAATTAATGACTGGGCAAGGACGTGCTGCTTTGTTTTTGGTGCTGATACCTGAAAAAGAAAATCGATGCATTAATACCAAATCAAACAAAATTTGTCATATCATTTTATGCAAACTGTTAAACTCGATATTCGTTTCCTACTGTTATTTTTCAACAAAAATCTGAAATTTCTGTGTTTTCTGTAAAATTTAAACCGTTATGGGAGATGTCGAAGAAACAAAAATGGAGTCTAATTGTGTCCGTTATGCAAAAATTATGGTTTTACCATTTCCATCTTACTGAAGTGGTTGTTATGGACAATTTAAATAAATACAAATCTACGTGGCCTCGCTATTCTCAGCTCAACACTCGAAAGAAGATATGCTGAGATTTTCGCAAAATTAAACAACTCTCCTACTACGGATCATTGTGGCTTTCTTGTCGAGCGGTCGCACTAGGTGCATAAAAACTCGATTCTGATAGGTCATATACAGTGGTGGAAAGCTAATTAGAAACAAACTCTTTTCCTTCGAACTAAAGCTTTTAATTTTATTTTTGTAATTTTTATAAAATTTTCCATTACATGAACTTGACATTGAACGACAAAAAGAAGCAAGTACACATAATACACAAATATGTTACGGGTTTCGTCGTGCATGAGACAAAAAAAAGTTTTGTTTTTGTAGTTTCTAATTAGCTTTCCACCACTGTATAAAACACAGGTACTCATTGTCTGAGGACCGATTAGTACCAGTTTTCAATCAAACTTTGACAGTTCGTAGCAATCACTTATTTAAACGATACAATTGCCGTAATATTTTGGTATTCATACTTCGTAGACACAACTCCCTTGTGAGAACTGTAAAAATGCCCAACAACATAATAATGACTTCCTGTTATTGTACGAAAAAATCTCTCATTTTTCCTGAGCTGTCAAAAATATCCCAATCGTCCATATTGGCGAAGTAGCTAATCGGTCTGTCAAGAATGCTCTGATTCCTTTTCCGAATAAAAAGAAGGATAGGCACAATCTGTCCGGCATAATGTGGACCACGGCCAACTAATTTTTGGGTAGTATTTGACATTTTTGAGCTTTTGCAGTTGCTTTTTACCTTTGACGTTAAAGAATTATAACTTCCAGTGCGTAGTTAAACATGAACACACCCAGATCTCTTGGCTGATTTTCCGAGAAATAAATTTAAAGCCTTTTTTCAGCCCTCTCCTTTTCTACTTTCATAAATGACAAGTTTTAGTTATTTTATTATTACAAAAAAAAAAGGTTGTCTGTGAAGTCGGTAACGGACGATAATTTTAAGTAATAACGTCATAAGAAAACATTGATAAAGAGAGAGAGAGTTACGTTTCGTATATTACGGTAGGGGCAAGAGAAAGAAGTGCGAGCACATGTTTTCTTTCTCTCTTTCTCTCAGAGCCACTTACGAAACGTGACAATGTTTGGTGCGTGCAGCTGGTGTTCATCGACTTACAAGACGTTATCACGTCAAAAAAAAAAAAAAACAGCTAAAAAAGTAATGGCTTCCCGAGACACAAACCGCAGCATTACTCAAATATTGGTACATGTGAATTGACACTTCAAAAATAAAAACATAAGCGAGAGCTACAGTACTTTTGCAACGAACGTTTGGATACCCTATTCCCTTTTTTTTATTTAATGTGTATGCGCTCGCGTTCCAGAAACAAAATTCGTCTTTAGCAGACAGGACAAAATACAATAACATTAATTGTGTGGCCGATGTTCAATAACAACTGGCGCAATAAAAAAGGGCGTGTGCCACGCCCAAAGTTGAGACGTTTATTGCCAGGGTAATTACTTGCAGGGCTTGCAGATCGATTTGAATTAAACAAGACATAACTTGAATTTTTAAAAGTTAGATATTGAATGGAAATAGTAATTATGGGTGTATTCAACAATTCTTGAACCACACTCTCCTACATAACCAAGGTAAGGTAAACATTTAAAGCACAAATTCAGCTTTGATCATTATAGTCAATGTGTAAGACTACGTCTAAATCGAGTTGTTTTTTAGCGATCTTACCTTAATAAAGGTTTTTATAAAAATCACGCCCTTAAAAGTGGGCGTATTGAACAAATTTACGGACAAAATATAAACATACATATTTTTTAAATAACGAACGAAAAAAAGGGTAAACATTTAAAATTGGTATAGATACCTTAGATTTTTAAAATTACGTTTTTCGTTCTTTCATGAAAAGTGGGCGTAAACCACTCCCAAAATCAATTTTTTTGATTTCATACTCGATGTTTATGTACAACTACTAATACTCACAGAATTTAATGTTTTTCGCTCTAATATAAGCACTGTTATTTTATACAAATAATATTGATAGTTTTTTATGACAAGTGGGCGTCAGCCACACCCAGACTAAAATATTTTTATTTAATCAAGAAAATATTTACCTATATTTTACGTGTGCAAAATTTAAGTGTTGTGCTTTGATCGTAACTGTACAAAAAACACAATTTAATTTTTCCTAATAGAGGTTGTTAAATATAAAAATGTCGATTGTGGACATGTTTGAATCACAGATTAAATATACTAAATTTCAGCTTTCTATATACCTTATAGATACTATACTAAAAGCTCCACACCAAATACAATATACTCGTTCTATAGAATAGGGTATAGAAATAGCTTTCGGGATGATGTCAATACGCTTGCTCTGTTATGATATGTTTCAAATAAATCGTTGACTTATAGCACTTTCCATTAGAAAAAAAAAGCATCTCCTGTAAGCGTTCCATTGGTACGAAAATGACACTTCTGACAAGAGAATTTTGCATCTCGATTTGGAATCAGAATCCACCCAAGAGCACAAATACAAATATATCTTAAATGACAGCCACAGAATATTTATTGGGGAGTGTTTATCCGCACGCAGGACTGCCGTATGTTTTGGTAGTACAGACAGAGTGACATATTATGGAATCCAAATCTGATATTACAGTCGTCTCGTCCGTCGGAGCCTTGCAACGAAATTAAGTGAGAGCTTTGCATATGGAACCTATAGTAGTCTGGAGAACGAGTAAGAGATAACGGGGGTTGGAGACACCTACATTTTCTCACCAAAATGAGAAATTTGGAAAAAAAGGTTTGGAGAATCACAATGTCACCACAGTCGATCCTGCTATCCATATTACTATAGATTTCATATACAATGGTGAGAGTTAGTTAATGCGAGGAACGAGTAAAAATCGCTTTGTACCTGCGCAAGCCAGTTTGACATTGGCAAAACTTGTGAAACTTGTGCGTGCGTGCGTGCGAATAGACTTTGTGTCTAAATGAGTTGTTCCCCAATTAAAACCAACGGTTGTGGAAAGCGTTATTAATTGTTAAATTGTGCTTTTTTTCCATTGAGATGACCGGAAGAATTTATTGAGATTTCTGTTTTTGAATAGGCCCATTATTTGAAATGTCAAACAAAAAGGAGTAATTTTCCGGTTTGATCGCACGAGTAAATTATAAACATCGGTTTATAGTTAGGTCTGAATAGGCTATACATTTAAGTTAATTTAATAGGCTATACATTTAAGTTAATTTATTTATTAAAATAGAATAAAACAAATTGGTAAGGCCTTAATTTTGTGGTGGTGCAAGTGAGTGTAAACTAGACTAAAAAAATTGTTTGAGTGAATAAATTATTACAACAACATACCTGTCAGCTGCATCATTTGCTTGCAAACTTTAAGAAATCATATTTTATTAATTCATTACTTTATTTATTTCGACACCTTCGTTTACGAACACCATTTCCCTGACACATGCACTGCACATATTTATACAGCTTAAAAATAGAAGTCATACAAACAGTACCTACGCAGACAAAGTATAGGTACCTATGCTATTCTTGTGCGCGCTCTGATTTAAATTAACACCTTTTCGGTTGGAATTATGCAACAAAATTAACTCTAAAAGGTTTTATGTAAATGAGCACATTTAGAATTCGCATGTGAATTTTTTTTTTTTTTTTATTTAAACAAATTCGTGGCCATTCCATATAATATACAAATTATAGAGACAAAGAGACAACAGATATTATTTAATTAAAAAAAAAAAAGTTATCTTATCATTGAAACTATACAAAGAGACTGTTTGTTTACCAATTCTTATTATTTTTATTTTATCACACTTAAATATTGTTCAATGTTTCTTCAAAAAGTTAGTCTCATAATGAAGTCTCTGGAAAAAGTCTGAAAACCAGTTGCACAATGCACATTGCACTGCTTCGAACAAAACGAACGACGAATCCACATTCCATTTTTATAGAGCCAGACCACAAGACAGACAAAATTAATAAATAGTAGATAGTATAATAATGTTTTCTTTTTTACTATTAGCGTGGCTTTTTGTCCGTTCTTTTTGTATTGACATTCGGTTTCTGAATCAAGTAAGTTTGTGTATATTTCTCAATTATCGCGTCAATTCGCTAAGCAAAACTCCACCAGTTCAACATTTTAGATTCAATTTGATGGGGTTTATAAAAACGGGCTTGGGCTGGCTTGGGCTTCGACTTGGGCTCTCATCATGCATACTCGCCAAACAAAACCAGTTTCATTTAAAATCCGTTGATGATTGGACGTGCGTTCCATGTGTTCCGCTACAAACCAAACGGTTTTTTGCTTTTTGTTTTTGTTTTTGTTTTATTGTTTTTGTGTGTAAAAGCTTAACAAAAAAAAAAAAACAGCTGTCAAAAATGTTTCGTCGGTATTCTTTGATCGATCCATCACCATCGACATCAATGTTGTCAGTGTTAACAAAGAACCTTCACCAACGAACCCCTCCACCTGATATTTTAGTAGATCATGTTCCACTTTCTGAAGTGACACCTCCTCAGAGGAAATCACGATCTTTGCACTCTTCGCCGGTTAATCGCAAAAAGGACTCCTCTCCCAATGGTTTGAAATTTACTCAAAAAGAAATTCCCATGAAGAATTCCAACTACACCGGTGCGGGAAATTCCTCTGAAGCTCGCCGGTATTCTCGAGTGACTCATCATGACAATCATCGTTCGAATTCGAACCACTTAACAGTTCAATCGGTACACGAATGTTTATTAATGCGAAAGCGAGAGCAGTTTGTAAGTCGATTTAAAAATGTATATATGAATTATTTCAAGTTTAAAAATTTAATATGTTTTCCAAAATTAAGATAGAATCACCCTAAACGGGTTTTAGTGGCGTGGTGTACTTTTATACGTGACTCAAGGCAAGTTTTTTGTGGGTAGGGAAGTTTTTTTTTCTGTTGAGCTTGCATGTGAAAGACCGTGAATCTCTCTACGAGGTCAATGTATTCATTCAACATCTTGTTACCAGTGAAAATAAAGTTAATAAAAATAAGAGTAAAACAAAAATGTGCTTATTTGACGTTTGATTATGAGACAATAAAGTTTTATAATATTGTAAAGTTTGATGTTGTCTTTGAGCTCATATTTTTATAGGAATTTCTGGTTCTTAATTATTATTGGCTTCAGTTCAGATAAGATAGCCAAACTTTTGAGACCAGTTTTAAACCAGCAAGCTCCCTTAATATTTTTTTTTTCGTTTGCCCTAATGCCTATTGAACTTATGTTAATTATGTAGATTAGAAAACGAAGGTCTCGTGGAAATTGAAATTAAAAACCCGATTTATCAGAAATGACATTTTGAACTTTAACATTCAAGTCTAGAGACCAAATTCTTTTTTAATGGCCAATTCAATTTAATTTAATTTAAAAAAAAAAGGTATTTTAAAATTTAGCTTAGAGCCAAGCCAGTTGTACAATCTTAGTTCATCCTCGGATCAAAATTTAAAAACAAATTACATACCTCGGTTCGTGTGTACATAATGAAAGTCAAGCAATGGTTCAGGAGTTAATCCACCGATTTCCAAGGATTAAATAAAATTGACCCACGGATCCAGAATTTAAAAATGATTATCAGCGCTGAACTACTGATACTTTGACATTGTGTTAGAATTATGCATTGATTTTCCGAACATACCTATGTCTGTTCACAGCTTCCGACCTATTCAAACCAAACAATGAACAAATATGTCATGAATTGGATTTCAAAAACCGAATTGCCAGGAATAATTATACTTACACTACACCGTCAATAATGCCACCAAGTAATTGATTTATAAATTTCTTTTGACAGCAACCTGTCAAGCCTTTGTGTCTTTTAGTACCATGTTCAATAGTGTACTGAACCTCGTTTTTAAATTCTTGATGTAGGTCCGACATTGCATTCATTTGACGTTCAAAAAATCGTTGATTACTGAGCCGGTCGTCTCAAATTTCACCACCAAACAAGATTCAACTGTGAAGGGCCATCCACCACGTCTAGTGTAAAATGGTCGCAACACGCACAACGTTTGCACTATGTAAACTGAACAAAGTTTTGTCAGTGATTTGGCATCATTTTCTAAATATTAAACAACAGATTTGGCAGATTTTCCGCCAAAGTTTATCTATTATACTCTATTCGAGTGATTTGTTCAGCATATGCCTTATGAGGGAGCTTTTTATCTACCAATGATGCCTGCAGATAATCCTAATGGCAAACTAAAACAGAAACTGCCTCTGAAATTAAACCCAAACCACTGAACACACAAGAATTGTTGTTGTGATTTTCGTTAAATTTGGCAGCACCCATAACCTTTCAGTTTGACTGCAAAAAGCAGACTAATTTTTGTTTCTTTTTGTTCAGTATAACAAAAACAACCCTCATCGTCATCGCACAAAGCACATCTCAAAGGTGTTGCCATGATTTTAAAAAAGGGATCTCGCTACTGCATTTCTATGTTGAGATTTGGATTTTGTAGCTTTTTCAGCTTTTGATTGATAGGGAGGTGTTGTCATTTGTTTTTGTTTTTGTATCCTTTCTGAATAAACGCTTGGTGGTGTGGAAGAAGATAAATAATTTTTGATTTTTTGTTTTAAATCATAAGATGGTAACCCTAATGTATAATTTACTCGATTTGCGGCAATTTACTATGCAAAGTATGGAAACCCTGTGAGAGCTTTAACTTGAGACCGATGTATGCAAGCCAATATAGCCAGACTGAGAGGCAAACGTCCTATCTTCCTTGTGCTGAACAAATCACTCGAATAGAGTATAATCACTGACATTTGGTGCGTTCTTTTTCTAACCAAAGTCAACAATAATTGTTAACAATAATCAACAAAAGGTGTTTCTTTAATCCAAATTCGTTATGATTTGTACCTATATGACGTCATAATAATATTTTCGACTCACCACCTCCATTACATGAGTTGAGATTGTTGATCTGTCAAATTGAGCGTTTAGTTTTAAATAATTCAAAGTCTTTTTTTTCTTAAAAATCAAACCAAAAAAATTCAAATTCTCGATTTGAGCAGCAAGAACGTCTTTATTTACTTTGAGTGATCAACACGAAAGAATAAAATAAATTTGTCTCTAATTTTGAGCGATGAAGGCAAATAATTTAAATTAGTTCAACAATATACAAAAAAATTGTTAAAAGTGGTCGTTTGATAGTTTTACAAATTCTAACAATGTATTGTTCCTAAACGGTTTGTAAAAAACCCAACAAATCCTTGCAATGACACTTCAACGAATGTTTTTTTCTGACATAATAAAAAATGTTAACTATGGTTAGAAAAAGAACGCACCAATTACAACCGAATGCCTTTTTTGAGCTTTCAGCTGATTTCATAAAATCTTTTTTATCTCCACTCCTTATGCTTTTGTAGACTTATGGCTATTTGCTATTCCATTCAGATGTTCTTTCCGTTGTTAATTTTGAAATATTGAACTAAAAAATCATAACCCTAGTTTGAGGGTCAAAAGGGGTTAAATCTTTAACAATATGTTGCAAAAATTATACAAAATTAGAGGTATTCTCGTCGCTTCTTCATTTGTACATATTTTTCTTATTGTAAAATGAAAAAATACAAAAAACTGTGAAAGTAAAGCTTAGTAAAACACACACAGTAATACATTTTTGATAAAAATTGTATTTCAATTCAAATGGCCGCCTCGGGAAGATTGGGAGCACGTGATTCTTTTGAGGTCATTTTTAACCAACTTGAGTAATGTTTGTTTTTAATACTTCTAGAGTTCAGGAATTATTCGCGTAAACACGGTCTTTTGCGAAACCCCACAGAAAAAAATCTAACGGTGTCAAATCGCACGATCTTGGTTTCCAAATGTATCGTGTATGGTGGCCAAATGCGATCGTTTTGTGGCTTGCTGTTCCGTCTTTTTGAAACCATGGTCTTCAATCGCTGGCCAAAAAAAAAACCGGTTGTCATTCGACCATATCGCTCCGAATTGACTAACCGTATGCTCATTGGCATCTTCAACAAAATACGGCCAATGATATCTTTCGACCATAGAGCACACCAAACAGTCACTTTGTATGCAAATAGCTCCAATTCGATCACTTTTAGGTTTTCTGAGACCCATATGCGGCAATTTCGTTTGTTTACATACCCACCAAGTTAGAAATGTACCCCATCGTCAACGCTGAAGCAAATGTTGTTCGAAAAATCAGTGTTTATTGTTTGTTGTCCCAACATCCAAGCAACATATACAACGCTGTGAATGGTCAGTATGCCTCAGTAGACCTCGATCCTTTATCGTCAAATGGCAAACATTCAACTAATTATTATGACACTTCAAATGACAGCTGAGTTTGATAGGTGCCAAATGTCAGCGCTATCAACTTGAAACCACGAAATGAATGACCCTGTATTATAATATTAAAACGACACCAAACTTTTTCTGGAAACTCGCACTTCTTTCTCCAGAAACCCAAAAAGCTGACCGAAACGCTTCACGGGGTGAAGGCATTGCTACGATTTTTGTCAGGCATTCCCGATAACTCCATTCAGGGTTATCGCAGTTATGTATCTTTGAGGCGTCTATATCAAATCTTAATTCTAAAAGGTGTTACTGAAAATCAGACTTCTTCGGTCCAAAACACACCTACAAAAGTTAACTTTACTAAACTGGAGAGATGCTTAGTGTTTGAATTTTGGGATAATGTCTTCATTGAAAGCAATGCTTCCGAATCTTTTGATGTTTTTATTGCAGTTCTTAATAAACATATAACTAATTGTACTTACTCGGTAAGAAAAAAGAAAAACATAAGAAAACTTAAGCCCTGGCTTAATCACACCTTACTTCAAAAGATAAGATTAAAAAACAATTTGAGATTTAAAAGTTATAGACATCCAAATAATACATCTCTTCTAAACAAAGTAAAACGAATGGATTCCGAACTTAAAAAGGAAAATCCTTATTGTCGTGATAATTTTTATAAAAGTCAGTTTAATTCTGCTGAAGGTGATTTGAAACGTGAATGGTCCCTAGTTAACGGTATTCTCAATAAAGCTACCACAAATAAAATACCAAAAGAACTACTAATTGACAATTCAAATATTTCTGACAAGTACGAGATTGCCAACTATTTTAATCGCTACTTTGCTAACACCTTAAGACCTCAAAACCCATTGCCACATTGTGATCATAGTTCTCTTAACGAAATATTCCTTAGAGATAGTTTTTTCTTTGATCCAATTACACCACTAGAATTAGTACAGTCTATAAAGTCTCTTAAAAATTCAAACTCATGTGGAATCGATAGAATCTCTAACTGTCTTATAAAAAACATTGCTTGGTTTATAGTTGAAATCTTGGCCCACATTTTTAATCTGAGCATTACTTCTGGCATATTTCCTGCAGCTCTTAAATGTGCAGATGTTATTCCGTTGTTTAAAAAAGGTGCTCCTAATAACGTATCTAACTACAGACCCATTTCGCTACTCTCTTCCATTAGCAAAGTTTTTGAGAAAGTTATTAAATCTAGGATAATAAAATTTTTCGAAAAAAAGTCCTTTTTCAGTAAAGTCCAGTTCGGCTTTCGAACGGGTAAATCGACAGAAGATGCACTTCTTGATTTTTGTTCCGTAATATTTTCCAATCTACGAGTAGATAAGAAAAAGAACACTGCAGCCTTGTTTGTTGATATTACGAAAGCTTTTGATATGGTAGATCACGAGTTATTATTACATAAGCTTGAATATGCCGGCTTTCGAAGTTTTATGCTTGATTGGTTTCGTTCTTACCTAAAAAATAGACCTCAAAAAGTAAAAATAGAAAACGTCAGGAGTGAATATCAATTCAACAATTTGGGTGTTCTACAAGGTTCAGTATTAGGGCCTACTTTGTTCTTAATATATAATAATTCCCTATTTAACTTAGGATTTAAAGGTGTTTTGACTGCCTTTGCAGATGATGTTGGATGCGTTTATGGTTCAGATAGTCGTTTGGATCTTATCAGCAACATCAATTGGGATTTGGATTTATTAAGCCCACCATAAATTAGTCATTAGTTCCAAAACTAAAATCATGTTTTTAAGCCTCTCTTCTCAATCATATCCTGATGTTAAGATATTTTTTCACTCACTTGAGTGTCAAAAATTCAGTTTATATAATTGCTCTTGTGTTTTAAGTAATAACTTCTGTCATGATCTTGATTGCAGTGAAAAATGTTTTGAAGTTGAAGTAGCACATCAATTTAAATACCTGGGTTTAATTATTGATTCAAAAATGTCTTTCCTTTATCACACTGAGTCGCTTAAAAAGTATTTTAGATCAACTGTAAGGAATTTCTATTATCTACAAAAAATCTGTTCAAGAAAATTATTGGCTATTATATATAATGGTATTTTTCAGTCTAAATTACAATATGGTATTAGTTATTGGGGTGGATCTTATTTTAACAAAATAGAGCCGTTGTTAATATTACAGAAACATATCGTAAGGATTATGTGTAACAAAAATCGCTTGCATCCTAGTTTGCCCCTATTCAAATTTCTTAATATTTTTCCCGTACGTCATTTATACTGCTTTAAAGTGTTAAAAGTTTTTTTCTTAGGTCTGGTTATCTTAACTTTAGATTTTTTGACAGTCACAACTTGCGAGTTAATTCAATGAACATCGTTTCGATTCCCAGATACCGCACCACTGCGCTACGTAATTTCTATAGTGTAGCTTCGTGCCGCATCTTCAACAAATTACCCCTGACTCTTAGAACTATCAACTTTTCAAAAAAAATTCGTAAAAGATCTAAAAAACTAGCTTTTTGATTTTCATACTAAGGATCTTGAATGTTTACTGAGTGTTTAAGTGTAGATATTTAATCTGAATAATTTTTAAATACTTACATATATGAAGATTTAATTTTGTAACTTTTTTTAGTATTGTTATTATTAATATCAATTTTGAATATGTATTGTGTATACTTATCTCTCTGCTTGAAGTATTCCTCTCCAAGGGTCACCCCACCCACATTAATTTATTAAATGTATAACTTTTCTGATGTGACATTAATACTGTTTTTTTTTTCTTAAACATTAATGTCACTAATTTTATTTTGATCAAAATTTGTACAATATTTTTTTTATATATGTATTACTAACTGAATTGTCAAAAAATGATTTCAAAGTAAAATGTAATTTGCATTAAATTGAATTGAATTGAAAATTTCTTATAGGAAACTATGAGAAAACATGTCATCAAAGTATGAAGGATGTATGAAGGATATGGCAAAATTTCTTCCATTTCTTTTGGCTTCTCCATCATATAAATGTTATGTTTGATTAAATCACTTTTATTTTAGTTTAATTCAAATTTATCATTTATTTATTTCTTAAACAAATTATACGGAATTAATCAAATTGATTAATGACTAAAATACTGAAGAGGTAATAGAAAATTGTAAAATAAACGCCCCTTCAAATTTTCGAAAGTCCACGTGTCAGAAATATATCCCTTTGTTGCTGTGTGTCAATTCAATGAACTTCAAAGAAAAAATGCTAATTGTATCTAAGTGCAACGCGACATTATGATTTGTAGTTTCCCTGTTTGAAAATATTTTGACAACTTCGTCGAGACAGAGTTTTCTTTTCGTGACGCTCATGTTATGAATCAGACAGACATAAACGTAAACGTTGCGAATGATATGACGTGCAACTGTCATTACCCAGACTTACATGGTTTGTTATGTCATTTTTAATAATTGTCATAACAACTTAACTCTCTCACTATTTCTGTAGGTATAATTTTCTCGAATAGACAAAAAGATTTATGAATAACTTCATAGACAATTTCATAAATGTATTTATATGTTACGTCTGTGTCGATTTATAGGTTTAATTATTTGTAAACGATAAATTGCATAAAGTGTAAACGGGTTTAATGCCCTTTTTATAAGTACAAAATATTAACTGCTACTTTTTTTTATTCCTACAGTTGCCTGTTGCTGATCCGTTCCTAGAAAAAGTTAATTTATCCGATTTAGGTAAGTAAAACAAATGTCACTTAAATATTAATTGATCCTATAGTTAAGAAGAAATACAAATCTTGAAAAAGTATGTATAACTTTTTAAGATGATTGTAGAGTCTTATTTTAAAGTTATAAATACAAATAATGGGGGATTTTGACAGTACCGCCATTTTGCTCTCTTTCCTTTGAGAGCTGTCACTTTCACGAAACAAACAAACAACAAAACTATCAATTAGGTCTCGTCTCGACACAAATACATTATTAAAAATATTTTTCGTTTCGCGACTTAATTATTTTAACACTTAATAGCAATTGCAAACTTTATACGCTCATTTCTATTCCGAGGATTCCAATCAAACCCAAAAAATATACATACAAATAATTTTAAATCTATGTATCCCATACTGAGCCTTTTTTGACTCATTTTTAGAGTTAACAAACTATGTAATCAAAAACAACCAACAATAGAAACAACAAAATAATACCTACCTTCCTCTCTTTTTCCTCTCATCATTTATGCAAGTTTATTCTTGTTATTTTCATGTTACATAGACATTTTGTTTACATTTTATATTCAACTAAAAAACTTTAAAATAATGACTTCCTGTAATTTCTACAAGATCAACAACCATATGTGTCATTGTCATTACACAATTTTAAACTGTTTAATAGGTTTAAATTTAAAACAAAATTATACCACAAGTAGAATTGATCCGCACACTGAGAGACAGATGGCGTGGAAAAGCATTTACCGATTTTTCGTTAAAATTCACACATTTTTGGCTCTTAGTTTTGCGCTCACTCTGGATCTTCAAATGATAGAGACTTTTTTCAGTTTTAAATTATGTTTCCAATTAGACTGGCTATAATTTTTGTTTGTTAAAATATTATATTTAACGGCAAGCGGTTGTCGTGTCAATCAACAGATAGAAAAATAAATCAAATACTTTCCACAACTAGAAGTAGATGGCGTGGAAAACAAATAATTCAAGTCCGCTTGCAGAAAAAAGCATTCGGGAGGGTGATTTGTAGGTTTGTAGTTAAAAATAAAAGACTTATTTTAATTGTATTGGTAAAATTCTTTAGACAGCTTGTGTTGTCATAAATGAGTCACTATACCATTGTGACAGTTGGTATATACTTTAAGCACTAATAAAAGCTTTGTTCGCGTACCAAAATGAAACATGCATTCGATTTCATACGTTAAAATTAACAGAAAAAACCTTCGTGTACTGAGATATGAACGAAAGAAAAAAAACAGCTGTTTTATTCTTTCGTTCGTTTATTTTTAAGTTTTGACCCAGTGAAATTTCATCTTGTAAAAACTTAAACTCTTTCAAAAGCGAATGACGTAAACCTTTGTTGTTGTTGATGAACCTTACCACGAAAAGCTAACCAATCAAAAAATTCGAATTTGACGTTTCTCAAGAATTTACGCAAAAAGTGTTTGCTTACATTTGGGTAAATGAGAGATTTTTCTCGCATTAGAGAAATTTTGACAGTTTTCATTTTTTGGCACAAAAAAAATCCGAACAAAGCTAAACATGATCTTAAAAACGGTCGGTTGCATAGACAAAGTGCAATTTTAAAGAGTTTGCAAAAGTGAACTAAAAAACTTAACGAAACGAAGTTATCCGTCATGGGTACTTCATAGAAAAAGTGTTTATTCTCAATTTTCTGAATATACACGCGTCTGTAGTCATAGGGCCCACTATAATTAGCGAAAGATAAAGGAAGCAAGCGTCAAAACCGAACGAAAAGTTTCTTTCCTATCTTTCAAATACATTAGTTGGCCATAAAAGCCTTTAGAAATGAAAATCATGTGTCTCTTCTTTTCTCCATAAAAAACAGAAATTTCAGATTTTCTCATGCGTAAGGATAGGGAAACAAAAGTGAACGAAACTTGCCGAAACTTATAAAAAAGTCGTTTCGGTTTGGGTATACAAATTACATGTATTTCTACTGTTTCGTAAAGCAACGTACACACCCATTCTTCAATTATGGTTGGGCCGTTATGCCTGTGGTATTTGGGTCCTTAGACTCAATTTAAAAGAAATTAATTAATATATTTACTATTGGTAATTAGAATTTTGAAGGGTAGTTTAAAACCCCTCTCGCCCTCCCCCCTGATACGGCCATGTGTCTAGCGAATGTCAATTTAAATTCAAAGACTTGTTTCTCTGAATTCGCCGCTCGGCGCGGCGCTCGGCACTCGCGCTCGCTCGCGTACGTCCTTCTGATGATTCCATCAAACACAGCCAAATGTTTTTCTCACCGAAGCATCTTTCGATTGTGTTTTCTTTTCAGTTTAAAGAAAATTCATTTCATTTCACTGCTTAGTTTGTAATTAAATTCTGAACGACTTAGTCTCTTTGCAAAATAAAAAAAATAAAAGATGTACTAAAAAATAAAAAACCGAAACAAATGAAAACGTTTTTCTACTATGGTGTTGTTATTAATAGTTTCGAAAACGTTTCTGACAGGCATCTAACCTTCGGTACAAGGTCAAAAAAACACTTCGAGAATAGCGCCATCTACACTAAAATCTTCGTCATCTGTGTTTGATTGATGTATTTAATATTTATATATGCGAACAGGGTAACACACCCCCTAAAATAAAAATAAAACTAAAACTAAAACAATTTTTTTTTTTTCAATTGTGTAACGCAAAATTGTTTCGTCTATAAAATTTCAACAATTCTATCCCGCCCGCGATTAAAGTGTTTTGACCTTTTTTATGTCAAAAATTTCAATCGAAAGTTAACGCTTAATTTAATTAACAGAAATAAAAACGCCGAACGCGAATAATTCAAAAACAATTTGCTTTGTGTTTGTTCTGCTTTGACTGTCAGTCTATATTTAAATAAAGAAGAATTATTTGTTTTAAATTGTTTTTGTGTGGGTGAGGTGAGGATGGATGAAACTACAATTAACTGTAGTGGCCAATGTCTATCTTTTAATAATAATTATAGTGTATCTGCCAAATTGCATTTTAAACTGAATCCTTTTGTTTTTATGTACGTTGCGCTGCGTGGCGCGTGGGGCAAACGCGAGCGAATGCGAGGTGTTGGTTAGAGATTTTTGTTAAAGTGATGTTTCGGGAAATTAACGTTCGAATGAGAGAGAACGATTTCGTCGTCGACATGTGCCTTGTGCCAGCAGAGCTGTGCAGATCGGAGATGTTTTTTTTTTTTTGCGACACAACGCTCAAGCTATAATATGATAGTTTGGTCTGGGATAGATAGAGCGTGGTGGTATGGTGAATAATAAATTAAACTCGAGCTAAATTTATTCTTGATCGGGTTTTTTTCCTTCGACTAGCTATATCTGTCTGAATCGATTCTATATTGAGCATTTAAAAATGAAAAAGTGCGCTGTGGAATTTTGTTTATTTTATGCGATAAATAATGGACACCCAAACCGGAACTTCCTCTTACGTTTTTGGTGTTTGGTATTATTTTTTTAGATGATTTGGAGGAAATTTAGTTATAAAATTAATTTTTTTTAGACTTGGTGAATGTCACCAACAACTTTGATTTGAATCAAAACGGACATGTTGACATGTCTTCTGTAACAATTTGTCATACCTAAAATATTCGTTAATATTTTATGATATAGCTTAATGGGGCAATTTTCAAAAGTATCCTGGATCACCTAGTGGTTAATGTGTCGATTCAATTCAAAGATATTATGTAAAAACATGTTGTGTGTTTTGAATAAAATCGGGAGAGAAAAGAGAATACGCTTTCCAGTTGTTTGTGTATGATTTTTTCCCGCAATTTCAAATATTTGAATATGAAATAGCGCTTGCAACTTCTAATTTGCAAAATATTTCAACGAAACAACTGAAATTTGTGTTACCTATAAAGAGGGTATTGCATATAGAATCTGTTATACCCAGTACTCGTATGAAGGCGTTTGATTGTTGGGCCCTTTCTATTCCTAAACTTGGTTTCTAATTGCTGTATAAAGCATGCGGTACTTTCTATTCAGCTATGGCTACAATAATAACTTTCATTATGACAGTACGATAGTAAAGATGACAGTCGGAGAGATAACACAAACGCTTTATAAAGAAACGTTTTTTAAAAGTGCGGGCGGAACGAACACTGTAATAATTGGATCTGTTCGATATGATGTTATGTAATACGGCTGCACATTCCTTATTCCTACCGGAATACAAATCGCCTATCCCTATGGCATCTCTAGACGGATTATTATTTCAGTTCTTTTAAGTGTATTCTAATCATGTTCTGATAAAACATATCGTTAGATTGTCCAATGCATCATTGTTGAAAATATTATACTGTTATTAACGTTTCGCAACATAAGAACAACTAAACAAAAGAACGCGCCCTATGCAACGAGCACTTAAGCAACGAAACCAATTTTCTAAATCGGTTTGCGTTTAAGTATTGATTTATAAATTCACCACGCTGCGCTGTATGTCAAAATTTGATGTTGAATAAAGATTTGAGTGCTGAACTTTAGCTGTCAAAGGCTGCTTGCCGGTTCATTAGGTACACAGTGGTTTGTTTTTCGAAAGTTTAGAATTTCTTTGTTATGTACCTCTTTCAAGCTGTCGAACTAATATCAGCCCGAAATAATACTGTACTTTTTCTATCAACGTTAATGCAAGTAAAAGATCAAAATGACTTTAGGCGGATGTAAATTAAATTGAAATCTTCAAATGCTGCTAAGTCTTTTAGTTGTTAGTTGATCCTTTTCCTCAATTTACTATGGAATTGTTGGCAAATAGAAAATTTTGATATTAATTGAACCCAACGTTGCGTTGGTTTTCTCTGAGATCCCGGAAACAAAATCCCAAAGACTTCGGCGTCGTAAACGAACTGTCAAAATGTGTATGATAATTCTTATCCATTAAATTGTAAACATTTCCACTGGAATTTGTGTCGTAAACGGCTATGCAGACATAGACATTTAAGTTGAGTCAAGTGCCGCTCTTTCTCACAAATATGTTTTACTAATTCCAAGCCAGTGGAGTCATTATAACAACGAAATAAAATGCACGACTGGGTCGCACGAACTTGCTCTAATGAGTGACAGTGGTTTAGGGGCTTGAGATTTTGATAAAAATAAAATTTTCAAAATTCTTAAATAAATACTTAAACTAATTTGAGCTGAAAAAAAGTACGCCATTCTATTTCTTGGATAAATTTGAATTTATGAGAATAAATTTAGAAAAATCTGTGGAGCGGTTTTTGAGAAAAAAAGTTTTTTTTGAAAAACTTTTTGAAAAAAAATTTTCAAAAAAAATTCAAAAACGCCAGTTCATAGGTATTCAGCAAATACATTTATTTAAAATTTTTAAAAAAAAATTTAGTAAGCAGTTTTCAAAATATTTATTTTTTAAATTTTTTTTCAAAAAATGCTTTTAAAAATACAAAAAAATATTTTTCAAAAATATTGGTATGCAATACAAATTGAGCTACCTACAGCTATATGTGTGAAATTTCGAAAGAATCGGTTGAGTCGTTTTCGAGATAGTCGAAAGCAAAAAAAACGGTCCTATGGAAAGTACCGTTCTTAGCCATTTTTTAAAACTTTTTTTTCAGCCATATGATTGGTCGTACCTAAAAAGCAACACTGATTTTTTTAATTAAAAATCGTTAGAGCCGTTTTTGAGAAAAATAAGCTTTAACGTAACGGTTGTATGGCAGGTACCGTTATTTTTTGAGCAAAAAAATTTCAATTTCCTTTCTGTACAATACCCAAAAAAGTCTATATACCAAGTTTGAAGCAATTCGGCCCACCCGTTTGGGCTGTAGGTCTACATACAGACAGACAGACAGACAGACATACAGACGGACAGAATTTTTAGACCATCTTTTTTCGTCTTCGCTATCATCGTAATGTCATGTTTGATTGTTATCTCAAAACTTTTTTTTTCGACGAATGCATAACTTGCCTTATAGTACCTATAATCGCAAGTAAAAATTGCGATTGCTTTTAAGTCGTCAGTCCTCTCTTTTTTGGCTGAAAAAAAGAAAAGTCATTGAGCTAGTCTTTTAATCTTAAAATCCGGGTAAAACTTTATCAACCACAAGATCGTTCATAAAATATTTAGAGCCGAATGATAAAACCTCTCTTAACTTGATTTCAATTCTAAGTGTCTGATAGGAAACATGTCCAACTTGTCGGTATGAGAGTTGAGTGTGTTCAGAAAATTAAATTTTTGCCCACTTAAGAGAAAGAACAAAAATGTATTTCATTTAAGAGAAGGATTATTTTTAAACTTTAATGTAGTAACTTTTTCTCATATTTGGCTAAGATCTTTTCAAAATGTTAAGTCATTTTTAATGTTGCTTTCAATACACATTATAATATTCTTGAAACGTCAAACGAAAAAAGTTTTAGGTTGGAACCAGCCTAGTGCTCGATCGGGGAACGGGGACCAATTTTCATGTTTTGTTGTTGAATAATTAATAAGAAAACTCCATAATTTTGTAAGGTTGTAGCAGCGTCCTCCATTGGACGAATTCGTAAGCACAACTTGAAATGGTTTGACGTCATTAGAAAGGGTGTTTTTTTGTTTTGAAGGAGTCTTATATGGAAATCCATGCAACCGAAAAACCACTTTCGATTTGATCTCGATCACTTTTCATTTTCCATGAAGCCAAAAAAGCAATCTAGATTTGATCTCAGATCGCAAACAAACAAAATTGAAATTCCTAAACGTCAATTGTAAATTTGTTTTTCTCATTGTGGTCTTATTTGCTAAATATTTTTTTAAACGTGGATCAGCAACTATTAATAACTACATATTTACATATCATCCGATGATGGAGAACTTATCAAAACTGAAAATTTAATAAAGAAAGTGTGTGATCATTTCAGCTATTAATGGCACAAACACAATAACAAAAACAAAATCCATCTCTTTTTGTTTTCCATGCAACTAGAAAAATCTTGGAAAAAATGTCTGGAATTCACAGTTAATTACGATTTTCGAACTTCTGGCAAAAAGTGTTATATACTTTCTTATTTTCAGCTTTTGAAATTGTTAAAAGCTTAGTTTTCTTCAAATTTTTGTCTGCCATTGATGTTATAGGCGTTTTTCTTTTTAAGTTCACAGCAGATCTTAAGTTGTCAAATAAACAAGTGTTTCTTTTTTCTTCAGAGACCAGAGCATAGAATTCGTATTTCTTTTCTCCTTCACAAAGTATTCAGTGTTCAACGACCTCCAAATAAATAGAGGAGACAGACTGAGCTTTAAAAATTAAACGTCAAAAGTGATACGCTTGCAAACCAATTCAATCGATAAAAGGAAATAAAAGCAATTAAAATGGCCGCCGAAGGTATTTTAAATGTTACAAAAATACTGTTTTTTTAGATTTTTCAAATGGCATGAAAAAAGGAAATTAATGGATCATTGAATTCGCTTCATTAATAGTTCAGAGCGCTCTGAACACAATTGGTTTAGAGGACGTTCAGAGCGAGCTCGGTATACTCGAACTCTGTTCAGAGCTCTTTTCTAAATGAAAAAAAAAAACCCCTAAAATAAGCCTGAAAATAAAATAATGTTTAAAAAGTTGGTTATATGTTAGAGGTGGCTGTGATTCAAAAAAGGGGAAACCGATACACTTAATCCGAACTAGGACCGTTGTGATACCACAAAAGTGTGAGATGTTGTCCCTTGGAGCCAGTTTAAGCTTTTTGCGATGCGTACGAAAGAATTGATGTCCTTTACAGTGAACGAGTAATTTTTCAGTAAATAGACGATTGCATCCACTTCTTCGTCCATATAGCTTCTGCAAAAGTTGTTTTAGCCTCGAGATAGTGTAGGTACTGTAATAAAACCTATAATAAAGCTTATGTTTTCAAGTCCTAGAGCATTTAGAATGCATTATTTGATAAATATTGTGTATTACGCACAAATAAAACAAGCAATCTCTTAAATATTAATATAATTGACTTTATTGGTTAGCTGCTAAATGAAGAGTGACTTTTACATTAAAAAGAATGTTTCTGTCACCTATCAACAAGTGACAGCTGTAAGCTGTGTTCAACTTCCAGAGGTGAATATCCAACAATAAATCTTTTTTTTCGCTAGACATGTGTTACCACTTGCCGGCCCAGATTTTTTCCTCCCAGTGGCATTGTGGCTTAGCAAACATTTACATGAGAACACCTAAGCTAATGTGTTAATTTCAAATGGGTAGTGTCGTTCCTTCTTTGGTTAGCTGATCGGCCTTACAGTTCCCTGGAATTTTGTTGTGAACTGGCACCAAGCAGAGGTGAATATTGAAGTGTTCCGCAATCTTCCTTCAAGATGGTTGACTGACGGGATTTATATTTTTGAGCTTATGGAAATAGAGTCTAGAGTTTTCAACGCAGCGAAGTTGGCCACATTTCATAAAATCGGACAGTGCATTGGTAAACGAATAGTTGACTGAAATGCGCCAAGTTGGGTGTCAATTTATACGTGTTCCTGTTGATTGTCATTTGAAATTGAACAACAAATACAAAATACATATTCATGTGGTCACTCGTCGTTCACGAGATATGGCAAATTTTTTTAAAAAGAAATTGTAACTGCCTACGGATTTAAACTGTCTAGTGCTTAATTCTATTTCCCCGCCAAATCTTAATAATACCCCAAAAACTGATTTGAGCCTTAAATAAAGCATTCATGCATTACAAAACATTAATGTTTGTTTTCTTAATTTATTCGACTCATATGTTTTAAATAATTAATTTTTCTCATGCATTGCACGAATACATCTACAATGTACATTATCCGATAAATTCGAGTGTCATTGCGGGTGCATTGAATGTAGTGCAGTGCTTCGCTGCTTGGCTATTAGACTGGACGTGTGGTTTTGATCCCCACGCTGCTGCTGGCGCTGAGTGCCATTTACCACAACTACACCCAGTCCCAGCTGGACGTCGCTTTGCGTCCGGTCCTCGCTTTGCACGTATCACTTAATTCCCTGCTAAGTTCAATCAGTTTTAAGTAAATATTTAATTTCAACGTCACTAAAACTTATTTATAAAATTTAAAATATAAAATATTTCTTGCCAAGTCCAATGCTAATCTGTCGTGACAGTTAACGTATTTTCTTTTTTTTTTACTTTGTATTCGAGTAAATTAAAATTGAGTCTATATGTTTTTAGAGGCATCCCAATATTTTAACATATTGGCAAATGTTTAAATATATTTTTTTTTGTTTTGTTTATAAATAAAACAATTCCGATCCGACGACAAGTCATTGCAAAATACAATCTAATATCAAGCCAAACTAATTTGTCTCTTTCGAATTGTCTGACTGTTGTGTCTTTGGGACATCTGTTGCAAGTTAGCGTCGTCCGGTGTGTGCACTGTGCATTCATCAAAATTATTCGCAGACGGTGAAATAAACATAAACTACATATTTCATATTTGTCTAAATTTCATTTAAATAAATAAAATTATCATGTCGTTCATTCCAAAGCAAAACTTCGAGAAGAAAAGATAATTACGAGCATATTTCGAGGGCCTCTTTTGATTGCGACTAATATTACAATCTTTAATGTCAAAAAGTTTTGACATATTATTAACAGTTGTGAGAAGTTTTTGAAATTAAGCGTTGACTTTTGGTTTATTATTGTATATAAATAATAGATTTGAAAAATAAAAACGAATATTAATATAAACAAAGTTTTGAAAAACAAGTGCATCCAAAAAAAGTTTGTGTTGTTTTTTTGGTAATGCGTCGGAAAATTTGTAAATATTTTGATCGGAACAGAGCGGTCGAAATTACCAATAGAAGCAGAGAATCTAAATTTTTTAAGTTGCCGACCAGGGATATTGAAAGTGAAACTAACATATGTTACAGCTGCATTTCTATTCTAATCATGCTGGACGATTGGTTATCAGTAAAGGAAATGCCAGCCATGTTGCAATCCCAAATGAAAGTTGGTGGGATGTTGATAGATATCCGTTAGAAAGCATAAAGGAGTTCGAACAAGTGTCAGAAGGATGGAAACGCTTTTTGGCTAAATTGTTGAAAAATGGTAAGGAGAAAATATTTGA
Source organism: Platycheirus albimanus (assembly GCA_916050605.2). NCBI lineage: Eukaryota > Metazoa > Arthropoda > Insecta > Diptera > Syrphidae > Platycheirus > Platycheirus albimanus. Next base: position 304,247,576 of record OU696696.1, on the reverse strand, counting down.
TTAAAAATGCGTTTTGATTTTAAACAAAAAGGTGCCGGTAGGGTTCAAGTTTTATAAGACTAAAACGGGATATAAAAGCGCACAATACGAGTTGATGTTGTAGACAGAATCAACGCGAAGAATGTCAATGTGAAAAGTATGGTGACATATGGTTATCGAACTGTCAAATAAGTTACCTGGCCATTTGTACAATAGTGGCTCAGCACTGAACTTCGTTTTTGCATTATTTATCCGTGGATCAACTTTATTTTGTCCGTGGAAATCGGTGGGTTAACTCTTAAACCACCGCACCGTCTATACTTTGATTATGCAAACGGGTTATAAAATGTTGATCCAATGATGAACGTCTATTATACAACTGGCCCTAATATAAGTGTTCGATAACAGTTTCGATTTGAAGTTTCTTTAGGCTCGTTTCCGTATAGCGAGTCCTTATGTCAATAGAAATGTCAAAGATGACAGAAAAAGGGAAATAAAAAACAAGTACAATTCTTGGATCTTCTCAATTGTTTTGAAACACAATATCTTTTATAGAATGAAATACAATTTCAGCTCTACATTTTTAAAATCCCGTCGTTATTGCTATCTTCGTAATTCCGTAGATTAAGATTTGTAAACCAGTGCTGAACCAACTAAACCATCTCGGGAATAACTGCCAAGGCATCATACATCTTGCCGAGAAAAAATGGCTCCAAATTTATATTCTTAAGAACGAGAAATAAACGCTTTTGACAGTTCTCTTTACATTGTAGTAGAACGTTATTTCAAACAGAAGCAAACCAATTAATCTTCTTTTGTTATGGTTAAGGTGTATGTCGAGTTCCAACTCAGACTTTAAGCTGTGCATCTCAACTTGAAATTTGAGTATACAAAATATTATCAAAGTATTTTTTTCTATTTTGATACAATTTTTTAAAAAATTAGAGTATTTCCAAGTGATGTACTTTTAATTTTTCAAACGTCTTTATTTGTATTTCTTCTTAACTAAGTCGAGAAACTTTCAATAATTGCATTTCTGAGAGCATTGTGTCTCATGAATGCATGTTCAACATCTATTGTAAGCATATTTTAATATTTAATTTATTAATAATTTTTATTTTCTTTTTTATTTACTTTTTTACAGAAGAAGACGAATCACAAATCTTTGTCAAATTTTTCCGTTTCCATAAGTGCTATGATTTAATACCAACATCAGCTAAACTAGTTGTATTTGATACACAATTGTTAGTTAAAAAAGCATTCTATGCGCTAGTTTATAACGGCGTTAGAGCAGCACCATTATGGGATTCACAGAAGCAACGATTCGTCGGTATGTTGACCATAACCGATTTCATAAAAATCCTACAAATGTATTATACGTCACCAAATTCTTCGATGGATCAATTGGAAGAGCACAAGTTAGATACATGGAGAAGTAAGTTTCTTATTTTTGTATATCTAAACATATTTATTTGTTTGTTTTCCTTAAATATACTATATTTTCTTGGGGCCAAATGAGGTAATTTCGTAGCAAATTTCCAAATTCGATTTCCACCTTATTTGGAAGAAATTACGTTGAAAATAAGGTAAAACAAAATTAAACATCCCTATTGTGAGTATGTCTGGGGAAAAAGTCAAATTCAAATATTATTGTGAACAGATTATATAGTGAAAAATGCTAATTTTAAAATAAAATTCGAGGACACAGCAAAAGTAAACGAAACAAAAAGAAAGAACGAAAAGGAAGTAAGAAACAAAAAGAAAGAAGATAGCCTGGTGTCAAACCAAATGACCAAACCTAAATAAAAACCTTACTTTTTTTTAGCAAATTTCCAAATTACCTCATTTCAGGCCTAATAAAAACGTAATATAAAAATGACAACATAGACATAATATATACAAAGTTATACAAAATCAATTGCCTAACGTAAAAAACATCTATCGCCTTCAGTCGAAATAAAATTTTTAACGGTTCATCCAGAAATACCACTTTTGGGATCATCAGTAAATTAGTTGATACACAGTGAAAGAAACCTTGTTCATACTCAATTTCTTGTATTTTTCTAGTCTAACTCATATAAAATGACTACTGTGTCTGTCTACTGTGAATTAAAATTGTAATCAAAAAGAAATTTGTTTGTCCCGGGGTGTCTTAGTAACAATTATAGGGTATGACAAAAGTTTCTGTTTTTTAAACTTTTTTGAGCAGAATTCTATTCAATAATTTTTTTTTAAGTGAGAAATTACTCAAATCAAGGTTCTCCAAATGCCGTAGTTTATTTAGATTTTAAACATCTGAATTGGTTAAATATAATAGTTACAATACAGGAAGTCCGAGCAACCAGGCAGCACACTTTAGATTGTTTTGAAATTCCAACAGTATATCGCAAGAAATAAGACTAAGAAAAACGTGTTCATTAAACTTGCTTCACACACTATAGTCTTACATTAAAACAACACGTTTTTTAAGAAACATGACATACTTCAGAAACATAAATGCGCTCGAAAAATTGAGTTTGGTTTAAGTCAAAATTTCTTGAATATTGACTTGTAGTTGGGATGTAGTTGAAATGAGCTATGAATGAATGGCGTTCTGGTACAATGTTACAAACCAGCAATTCAACCTTGGTATGCAACTATTCAAGCCGTTAATGTTAAAGCTACCATTAGACGGTCCTTGTAAATGGTCCTTGCAAGGACAGTCTGACGTCATTATGACGTATTTATCTGTCCTAAAATCGACATGTCGTGTAATGGACATTGTAAAATGCTGTCCTTGCAAGGACAACCACAATGTCCACCACATTGTCACAATGTCATGTGTCCTTGCAAAGACAAATTACAAGGACCGTGTAATGGTCCTTCCATTGTTGATGGGACACAAGGACACATTTTTTTGACATCTTGTCCTTGCAAAGAGCATGTCCCAACAATGCAACAGCACGAATTTCTGCCGGGACATTGTTGCTTGGAATGTCCACTTTTCAGGGTGGTTTTGTTGTTGTTAAATTTCAATGAGCTGCCAAAGTGACATCAGATTCTGACAACTTTGCGTGCATTTGCTCTGTTCCCACAGCCCTTGGCTGTTGTCGTCGTCGTCGTCGTCGCTGCTCTCCAATACATATGCTGCGAGAATCACCATCTCCAACTTTTGTTTGTAGTACGACATACCTACCTGTTATAACAATATTATTATTATATTATTTCTAATTGAAATTATTTTATCGAAAAATTTCACATACCTCTCGTGAATATTTTCTAGAGAAAAAAAAGACAATAACGATAGTCACTCAATTTATAAATGTCTCTGAAACGTCAAATTTACTTTTTACAAGGACCAATTTATAAATGTCGTGTAATGGTCACGGCAAAATATTGCATTCTTCAGCGCGGTTTCATTCACCACCAACTGTCAAAATTGTCATGTCGTGTAATGGACATTGTTATGCTTGTCCTTGCAAGGACACCGAAATGCAAAAGTAACAATGTCCACTTTGGTGGACATTGTACTTTGGGACAAGAATGCCAAATTTGTTTCATTCGTGTAATGGACATTCTTACTAGCAAAGACACGGTGAAGAATGTCCATTTACTGACAGCACAAGGACACATTTTCTGTGACGTCAGGCTGTCCTTGCAAGGACCATTTACAAGGACCGTCTAATGGTAGCTTAAGATGTAAACATTTTGATGGTTTTTGCCACAAACAATCTTCCTTCCCATTTTTTATTGGAGGTAACTTATTTCAAAACAATTATTGTGAAGTTATATGCCAAAAGAGCGCAAACCATTGTATAAATATATTTTTATAGTAATGTAACAAACATGTTTTTCTGTTTGCGAACTTCGGCAATGGCGCCGCTAGTTGTTTTATCAAGGGGCACGGTAGTGCCCAGCCAAGTTCTAGCAACATTGGCACTTCACCCTTATTTACAGGAACCAACTCAGGCCATTTTCGACCCCCCTCTAACTTCTGAACCAACAAACCCAGAAATTCGCTACACTAAGTTATCATGGCAAGGAAAAGCAACCCTGAAAATTTCAGATGGGTAGCATGATTAGTTTCTGAGATACAGGGCTTCAAAAATCGCTAAAATAGTAACAGACTCATCAAAACTATGGAGCACTTCCCGTCACCGCAGAAACTTGAAATTTTGCACAGCGGTTGACCTTGCGATACATACAAAGGATAAAATCGAAAATTTAAGATTTTCAATTCAGGGGGAGTGGTATCTCCATTCATTCGGAAATGTTATCAAATTCTTGGAGCACTTCTAATCGTCGTAGAATCTTGAAACTTGGCAGAGTGGTAGACCTTTTGATACATGCAAAGGGAATTGAAAAAAAATTGGATTTTTCATTCAAGAGGTGTGGTATCCGCCCATTGAGTCGGAAATGTTATCAAATAGAGCACTTCATATACATATTTGTAGAATCTTTAGATTTGAAAAAACGGTAGACTTTTAGATGAATACAAGGAAAAAAAACTAAAATCATAACATTTTCTAACACGAATAAGTATACTGACTCTTAGAAACTTGGCGTACTTTTAGATCTCATTACTTTTCACGGCTGACTTGTTACGCACTGTGGTTTGGTACATAGGAGAACTTGGCTTTTTTTTTGCATTTACGATTTTGGTGTGATCTACTTTACATCAAATAACTGCTATTGTTGTTTTTGTTTCCCATTGCAATATAGACAGAGACACAAACCTTCCCAATCAAGAGTTTGTGTACTTGCTCCATAGATGGCAAACCTAACGTTCCGCTTGATAGACCTAATATATAATATTGAAAAATGGCGCACACAAAAAGTAAAGATGTTTGTTTTTGTTATATAAACTAAAAATAAATAGAAAGTAAGTGGTGTTGTGATCAGTGGCTACTGCTGTGGCCGCTTCTGTCTTCAGATTGTATTGAACATAAGCTTTTAGAAACGAAGTTTTAAGGCACTAGAAGGCAACACCGCTAAACGCCATCTAAATAGTACCATAGATTTTATGTACAATGATGGCTGTCAGGAAAACGTCTGCTACTTAACTTGACGAACAACGAATAACCGAACATTCGCCAATGACATGTGACGTTTCATTCAAGTTGGTGTAATTTCTTGTATTCCTTGCGAACATCAAACAGCTGGTCCATATACCACAATTGAACATTGAGATTTTGTGGTTAAACGAGAGTTTATTCGTTGCGAATGTATGTGGAACGCTAATATACTTTGACAGTTCAAAAAACAATTATTTTTCAGATCGCGGCGAACATTGTACTCGTATGTACTTTAACTTATTTTAACTACAAACTGCCTGTAATATACTAACTTATTTAAAAAATTTAATCTATATCGAGTGGTCAAGTTTGAGCCAAGAAATAAATTAAATAAATGCCTTAAATCTCATTTGTTCGTCAATTTGGCTCTTATGTGAATACTCCTTTATAGTTTAGAGCAATACTAGGTCCATTGTGATACCACATAAAAAGCGAGGGATTACCTCTGTCATTAAACAACCATTATGGAATTTTCAATCAATCGATGGAGATGGTGTATGTTTGTGTGTGTTTCAGAGTAGAGGCTGAACTATAATAATCGGAACGACGCGGACGGGCCCGTCCGCAATTGTGCGAGAACAAGCAATTGTAATCGTATCTCACTCCAGAAATAGCCGATCGCTCCGTTTCGCCAAATTTCGATCAGTTTAGTTTACGAAATTAAACTGCGCTCGCTATCGCACTTTACGGACTAAAATTTGACATCTGATCATTGTAATAAACTAAAGTATTACCACTTGAGGTGCGCCATCTATCGACGGAAAACTAAGCTCTTGATTTAGCGGTTTTTGTCTAGATTTTTTTACGTTCGACCATGTTAATTGTTGTTGTTGCTTCCCATGGTAATCTAGACAATAACCTCTAAAATCAAGAGCTTAGTTTTTCGTCGACAGATGGCGCACCTCAAGTGGTAGTACTATAGTTTATATATACAATGATCTGACTGCTGTGAATGGATATGAGAGTGAGAGATAAAAGTAAGCAAGTGTCAAAACCGAACGAAAAGTTTCCTTCCGATTTGTAAAGTACATCAGTTGCCCATAATAGCCTTTAAAAATAAGAAGAAAGAAAGAAGAAGAATACCCTTTAAAAAAAAGGAATGTTAGATTTTCGTACGTAATGTACGACTCAAAGCATACATTACGTACGAAAACGCAAGTGAACTAAACATGCCGAAACTGAACAAAAAGTCATTTCGGGTTGGAAATACAAATAACATGTATTTCTACTATTTTGTAAGTCAACGTACGTACCATTCTTCAATTATGGTTAGCCCTTAAGGCATGATAAGGGAGGTGTGGAATAGTATCATCTTTCTCCTCGTTTGAGAAAGCGCCCAGTCAAGTAATGTGACACAGGTTACTGAGCTAAGATAAGATCTGCTAAGAGTTAACAAGCGTGCGTTAAGTAGCGTTTTAGATCCAGTTATGGCCAGATCCGTTTAGTGCGCAGACAAGTTGGGGTATAAAAATATTAATTTTTCTGGGTAGAAGTGGCGTTATAGTTATATTTCCCGGCATTTTCTGATGCCAATTTCACGTTAGCTAACTCTGGGTATACATTTTACTGACGAACCAGAATTTCGGTAAATGAAAGCTAAAAATATTTAAAAACACGAAATTGGAAGAATTCTCTCAGTTAATCCAGAGTTAACTCACCCGACTCGGTGAGTCTAAGTTCAGACTAAAAAACTAGGCCTGAGAGGTATTTATTTCGGGCGATTTTTTTACGTAATGCATTTAAGTATTTTTTGAAACCATTATTAAAATTTATTTTGCAGTATTTTATTAATCATTTTTGTTTACATTGTTTTCTTCTTCAAGGTGTTCTCCTAAACCAAGTAATGCCTTTAGTTAGTATCGGACCTGATGCATCGCTGTACGATGCTATAAAAATATTAATACACAATAGAATTCATCGACTACCAGTTATTGATCCAATGACAGGAAATGTTTTGTATATATTGACACATAAGAGAATTCTTAGGTTCCTGTTTTTATATGTAAGTTGCTATTATTTTTTTTTAATTTAAATTAGAATGATGAATTATAATTATTTTTTTTTATTTATAAAATTTCTTTTAGATTAATGAACTACCAAAGCCATCATATATGCAAAAGAAATTGAGAGATTTGAAAATTGGCACATACAATAATATTGAGACTGCTGATGAAAATACTAGTATAATAATGGCCTTAAAGAAATTCGTAGAAAGGAGAGTATCAGCGTTGCCTTTAGTTGATGCAGAAGGACGATTGGTTGATATCTATGCGAAATTCGATGTGATTGTAAGTACAAAGTACATTTTCCTTTTTTATAGTTCGTTTGCTGTCCATCAAACATAATTCTATAACATTTGTTGTCGTGGGAGGATGACTTGTTGTTTTGTATTAGATATGGTTAGATTAGATTAGAATCTTTATTGATAATTTTAAAGATAAATACTATTTACATAAATAATTCCAAGTAGAGCACAATTGACGGACCCGTGTGGTCCTATTTCAATGACTCTACCATAAATATCCGGATGAATTTGAGCGATGGCCAATGTTAACCTTAAGTTCATCAGTCGATTGTGGTTGATTTGAATAGACATGCGACTTTAGGAAACCACACCAAAAAAAGTATAGCGGGATCACATCGCGTGATCTTGGAGGCTGATTCACGTCACCTCTCCGAGAGTGAACACCTGACAATTAAGTCTTAATTTCACGGCGAGCTTACTCATCGCATGCAGAGTCAAATTGGGCTTAGACCAGAGCCCTAAGATCTACCCCTCGGAAGAGTCATAGTACCAATTTTATGGAACATGTTGAGGCATGTCCACACTCCTTGGTGAGGGGCGAGGTCTATCTAACACCTCTTTCATCCAGAAATAAAATCCGTAGGTAATATAACCCGATGCCATATGTTTCCGCTTGTAAACACAGCCACCACGATACTCCCACAAGGGGGCCTACCTCATAGACAGTCTCCCAGGTGACTCGGCCACCTGGGTGGGTACTATCCCCCGTGGTACCAGAATAACGCTTCCGGTGGAGCCTCGCAACCGTGACGTCACTTCCAGATGAGCACCATCAATACTCAAGGCAGCCTTAGATATGCGCACTCAACCATTTGCCAAGGTAGAAGCAAACAGCCAAATACGCATATCCAGCCTTCCTCTCTTTGTCGCATACAAGTTTTACCTTGCATACGTTACCAGTAAGGAATCAATACTTCAAGGAAAGGAAATACAGCTGCAGATACTCACTCCTATTTCATTTACAACAATTTCCCTGCCATTCATATTGTTCCCGGGTTGCCACGCGGAGGCGGAGGATAGGCACATCTATCCCTCTCAAGTTCCAACTTTAATCTCAACCACATTCATGATTGGATAGAAGCTAGCTTACAAAATATCGACAATGCTAAGCCCGGCAGGGACCCTAAAGACAAAGAGGTGCCGCAGCCTCTACGCTCCAAGGATCTGCCGGAACAGAAGGAGTATCGCGATTTCTATTTGCAGCCTTGGCTAAGCGTTCAAAACACTTAAGAGGGTATAGTTCAACCCCCAGAGTTAGACTTACAGTCAAAACGTTCATGCAGAATGGAAATCGTGGTGTCCGATGCGTGGCACTTCCTACTGGATCAACATTATCGTTTTGTTTGCTTAGCCATTCATTCTTAAATGCGCCTATTCTCTACAAATGTTTTGTCGGTCAAAATTTGGGGAACTCTTTCAAACGCTCCGGTCCCAGTCAGCAAACGGCATTGTCTGTGGTCATGATTCATGAACTTTGAGCTCCTAAGTCAGTTGGATATTGCACGGATGAAGGCCCAAGTAGTACCCCGTGGCGTAGTGGTTAGTGTGTCGGACTGCCACGCCGCCGCCGAAGGTTCTGAGTTCGATCCCTGACGACTCCACCTAATCCTCCAAGAGTAATTAATGTCATGGAAAGTGCTACTCTGTTAGCCATTCAGATTTGGCGGTAAATTGTAGGTCCCTTCCATTCCTGCAGAATATCAACGCACACATAGATTGGGAGTGTAAGTAACAGCCCCGGCCCGCTTCGAGCTGTTGTGCCAACAATTTTTTTATTTGAAGGCTGAAGTTTTGACGCAAAAATTTCCAATGAGTTCTTGTGCACGCAGAGGAACTGACTGCCTCTGGTTCTGCTGTACACTTTTAAGGGCCCCGGCGATCTTGCATTCCTTTGACCACTAAAATTGGCTGATTACCAAACCGTAATCAAAAAAGGATAGTGTGCATATATGCTCTGCGCAGTAGGTTAAAGTGCTAGAAAGCACGACGTCTTCACCGTGGTTCAAATTGCAAGGAGAGATTGTGGATTGATGTGGCTTAAAAGTTTTTGTTTTACTTTTAAAGATGAAACTGATATCTGAGACAAAGAAATACTTTCTAAGTGTAGTTATTGTTTAACTTACTTACTTATGTTGGCTCAACTAAAACGTGGTACTCATAGGCTATGATTAATATGCCCATTCAGACGGCTCGATCTCTAGCCTGCCGTCTCCTATTTTGAACTCCAAGTTGTCGGAGATCTCACTCTACCTGGTCGGTCCATCCAAGATGAGGTCTACCTTGGTTTCTGACTTCTTCTGGTTTGGCGTTGAAGGCGTTGATGTCCATTCGCTCTACGTGGCACACCCATCTTAGTCGTTGAATTCGATTTTATCTCTCGAGGCTTATGTCGCTGTAAGGCGCGAATAGTTCTTCGTCGTATCTTCTTCGCCAAATGTTGTTTTCTCGGTTTACGCAGACAGGACCATAAATCGTACGCACAACTTTTTTCTCGAAGACTCCAAGTGACTTCATCCGATTGGGAGAGAGTCCATGCAGGACCGGGATGATGAGTGTTCTGAACAGTGTCTACTTGGTTTTTCTTGATAGGGCTTTATTCTTCAATTGCTTATTCAGCCCAAAGAAACAGCGATAGCGATTAGCAAGAGCTCGTCTGCGTTTGATTTCAGCGCTGATGCTTTTGCCTGTGGCATTTGTGTTCCGTATCACATTTTCAAGCACACAGTGTTAAAACATTTGCATGACTTTGACGGAACAGCGAGCATTTTCCAACGTCATCCTGATAAGCCGTATCAGTTTAGCAGGGATTCTAAAGTGCAGGCTGTGTTTTCCGATCGTTATACCAAAGATATCCTCGCTCCCCTTCTAATCTTAATGTCATGTTTGAGGCACTGCTTATAGGTTTTGGCGAGGAGCTCGTAGAAACTTTTGGTGTCACTCTCTCGCTGACTTCGCGAAAGCTCAAGACGTTTTCCTAGAAGTTAAGTGCAGGTTGATTGGGGTTACCTTTCTTAAAAATTGCAAACATCCTTGTAAAAAAAAAGGGAACCACTTGGAAATGTTTAATCGGTGAATATTTTAAGATTTTTGTTCTTTTAGAATTGGATTGAAATTCCATCTCATTATTTTTCATGCTATCAATGTGTTTTCAGGCATCATTTAAGAACAATCTAACTCAGGAGTCCAAATGTATTGGCCTCCTAAAATAAGATATTTGGTGCTTTAAAATTCACACTCTCCAGTAATATAGAGGGTTACCAAAAGGTACCATACAAAAATGTTTTTAGATAAAAGAAAAAACTATTTGTTTAAAATATTAACAAATTATTATCTTTATTTAGAAAGTTAGACATGAGGCGCAGAAGTATCATTTAAATTTGAGCTTGTAGTGTAGAGTGTGTTCTCTGATCATGTTCTGGACTCAAAAAGAAACAAAAATGATAAATGCTCTGAAACTCTTAAGCAAAAAAGGGAAACACACATTTTTGTTTCGCTATTCAGGACCTGATCTAAAAGAAGAAAAAAAGGTTATCAGTTTCTACTCAAAAAAATTCCTAAGCGTTTGAATAAAAATACAAAACTTAAATGGGATCAGTAATTTAGAAGCGCAAACATTTATTTGCGTGCTTTGTGTCTACTGAATCCGAACGGGTAGCAAAAATGCACTTCTTTAAAACAGGAGTAGGTATTATGTACTAGACCCAAAGTATCTTTGTATCTTTAAGGCTCAAGTCTGACGAACCTTGCTTAAATTATTTCTATTTACATTTACGAGTATATAATGGTTTTAATTTTTTAAATTCTTATTTTTTTTACAGAACCTTGCGGCTGAGAAAACCTACAATGACTTAGACGTATCTCTTCGCAAGGCAAACGAACACCGCAATGAATGGTTCGAAGGTGTTCAAAAATGCAATCTTGACGAAACCCTCTACACAGTCATGGAACGCATCGTTCGCGCCGAAGTGCATCGTTTGGTTGTTACCGATGAAAACCAAAAAGTCATCGGTATTATCTCTCTGTCGGATATCCTACTCTATTTAGTTTTAAGACCTAGTGGTGAAGGTGTTGGTGGATCTGAACAATCTCTACGAGCTTCGGATCCAGTTTTCCAAAGCAAATCATCTGAAGAAGACGAAGTAACAGTTGAAAAGTCCAACTCTGGCTCCGGTAGCCGTTCCCTCATCGAAGATATCGTCGAAGAAGAAATTCTCGATAATATCAAGTCCGGAGAAAATGTAAATAATAACAATAATAACAACAACGATGAAATTGAAGAAACAACTAACGGTGATGGCGGTGGAGATGATAATGAAGATGATGATGATGATGATGCGGCGACGGCAGTAGAAGAGACATCAAGTGAGAATGATTCCAAAAACAACCAAAAGAACTCACAACCACGTCTTATTGAAGATAATATTGAAAACGATGTGAGTATTAATAAGAAAGATTCAAGAAAATCATCTTCAGGATCAATATCAGGTGATGGAGATGATACGTCAAGTTTAAATCAAGCAAAGCTAAATAATGATGTACCTACAGCCAGAGAAGTAGCACTTGTGAGTGAATAAAGGAAAGGTTTTTAATTTTTTTTATATATATTTTTATGTCATTTAAAAAAAAAAAAAACAAAATCCTTTCAATTGTAAAGAAAATGAAAAAAAAAACTAAAACAAAATGTTAAAGTTGTATATTATAATGTAAGTTATATATATATGTTTCTGTCGAAAGTGAAGTATGAATGCAATTCTTTTTTTACAATGTTATTGATGTTCCAAATATATACATACTTTTCTTCGCACACTTAAGTTTCAATTCTAAAGACCTATTTTATTTTCATTTATTTCGTATATATTCATTAAATTAAATCAAAGAAATCAAAGTTTTAACTTTAACTAACTTAGTTTGGAAATTTATTTTTGGCAAGTCAATAGATACATATAGAGTGCAACGAAAATAAAACAAGTTCGTCATCATAATGTGTTAGCTTTTGATAGGTTTTTCCATAAAATGTGAAAGTTTCAACATTTGTACATCTTTAATTTTGTGGAACAATTCGAAACGGTTTTCCCTCGTGTTTGTTTAAATTTGTCTAAATATTTCATTCAAAAGATCGATTCAAGTTGCTTGAACCCAAGGTTTTACTTAATGCATAATTATTATACACAATGTTTAGCAACTGAAAATTTCCGATGATTGATTATAAGTTTTTTATTAAATTATTATAAGTGAGGTTGACATTTCTCTTCAATTATTTTAATTACTGGCAAAGAAATATCAAAGAACGTAGTTAAGTTGTGTCAATGAAAGATCTCCCATTGGAATACAAAAATATCATCCAGATTCATTCGGAAGTCTTCTGAAGCCGTTCACCTCTGACGATTCTGAGAGGAGGTTGTTACTTCTTGATTTGAAGTCAAAGTCCAATCAAAACGCACAGATATGTCTTATTCAAATATCGTCCACAGAAGTTTGTTTGGGGAGTGTTTAGTCGCACGCAGTATGCAGCTAGTGTCAAAGCATATTTTTGAATCCAGAACGGATGAAATAGGCGCTGGAGCCGAGCAAAGCATTTTCTTTTGCTGTGTTTAAGGAGTTAAAATGTTATCTCGAGGAACGATCTGAACACACCAATTTAACATTCTCAGGACTGCTAGAACAATGGAGAGGACTATAACTAGATGGGGTAGTATTTCAATATCGTACCACTAGATCATTTACCAGCATGCATAAAAATGGTAAAGGAAAATCACCGTAAGATGTTGGTCAATCCTTTTATAGTCCTGAGCGAGCCACACAGTCTTTTCAATATTTATTTAAATTCTACATGAAAAAATCCAAAATCTTTCCAAGTTTCTATCCTCCGAGACGACGATTCAACAGAAAGTCAGATCTTTCATATTTTGTGATTTTCTCCAAAACGGATTTAAAATACCTGAAATTAATCAAACTACAAAGACAAAGTTCAAAACCGAACATTGTTCGTACAGATATAATCCGAAAGCAATTTTCTTTGCTATTGGAAAACCTTACCGATTTACAAAACTAGAGCACTTGTCGAATGCATCATAATTTAAAGCACACAAACATGTAAACTGGGTGCGTTAAAGTAGGATTAAATCTTTGGCATCGGAAGCATGAAAGTATAACACTTACTGTCCAGACTTGAATGTAAATTCAACTGAAGTTATGCTACGGTTATAAGTAGTTTAAATTATGATTTCGACATCATGTCTTTTGTTCTTCAAATGTATTTATGTCAAGGTCATCTTTTAAAATGACCATTTAATAGTTTTTAAACTCGGAATCGACATTCACTTGCCAACATGTGATACACAAAAACGAGAGCCTTATATTTAAATTCCTTACTTTTGTTTATTTTGGTATTTTAAATACTTTTAACAAAGTTAATGTTTTAAGAATGAGTTCTGCGAAGAAAAGTAAAGATATTGTGTTAATCTTATGAGATATTCCTCTAAGTCCACAGCCAGATGGCTATTGTAAAACTACGATTCCATTAAACCTTTTCACACAAAACATGCAAATAAGCTTTGTAGTATTAGTTGTTGTTAGTGTTCAAACCCTTTTTTCTTTCAATATTCATCCCTGGCTACAACAATCAAAGGCTTCATTTTGAGACGAAAAATATGTTAAAAGAAATTTTCATCTAGCACAGTTGACACACACATTTTCAGGACATTTTACAAAAATAATCCTCTCGAAACCTAGCTAAGACCTATACATATCGAAAAGCAAGTTGATTAAAGAGCTTAAATGATAAACAATTGAATCTTATCCAAGCAAAACAGTATAGGTATCTTACTAGTTTCTGAGTTCCAATATTATTTCAATATCAATTTCATAAAAAAAAATGCAAAATAAATCGTATCCAATATTCCATTGTATCCTTATACGCTTTACAGACACGAAATCACAAAAACAAAACATCTATTTTTCCACAAATAATTAAATTTTTTAATATTTAATAAAAGAAGGCAATAGTGTAGTTTTTTTTTCAAAAAAAAGACTCAGAGATCACTATGAAGAAAGAATAATTATGGTAAAATAAAAAAAAATATATATAGGTCGTCAAGTAGCCGTCGCTTATATTATTTTTCTAAAAATATATATTATATACAAAATAAATACGAAAAAAAACAAAGATTTAATACAATACAAAAAATTATATTATTGATAGTAAAGTAAGATAAAATTATAATAATTATTCTAATGGAGTGATATTACATTTTAATAATTTACTTTTTTATTGAAATTTTTTAATTTTATTTAAAACAAATTGTTATTACTTTGTGCTTATATAAATATATACTACATACATATATATTTTTCACTAAAATTATAATACAATCTTAATTTTTGGCAGAACATTTTATAATAATAAAAAAAAAACAATGTATTAGGCTCAAATTCCGATTTAACGGCAGCAGCTTAGATTCCTTGGCTGGATTGCAGGTTGCATTCTTCTCACTGGTTCCCTCAGTTGCCGTTTTCTGGATTTCAGTCTAAAATAGAGGTACCTACAAAAAAAAAACATAAAAAATAATCCTTAAAAGCAATTAAGAAAAACAAAATAAACTGTTAACGTTAATTATAAATATTATATTATACAAAAGATTATTTCATAGGTAGACAAAAAAAAAATACATACAATAAATTGATAACGGATTAATTGAAAACAATAATGAAAGTAAAGTATAATAAAATAAAAATGTAATTATAAACAAAGGAAAATGTATCAATTAATTTTAAGAAAGTAAAGTTTGAAATTATTTTATTATAAATGAAATGAATAACTAAAGAAAACAAATTATTGTATTACATTTGCTCTTTCCTTAAGTTAAGTGATATTACTAACAAAATATTATTCTAAAAAAAAGAAGTAAGCATAATACAATGTATATCTATCAAATAAAAACAAAAAAATACAAGTCATTGATAAAATTATTAAAAAAATAAAATAAAGAAAATGTTTAAATTATATTTGTTGAGTGTTTTATTTCAAAAATTGTCAAATTTAGTATGTTCAATTTAAAATACAAATGCTACACTGGTCGATGTCAATATAACAGTTATCATACTAGTATAACAGTTATAGTACTAGTATAACAGTTATAGTACTAGTATAACAGTTATAGTACTAGTATAACAGTTATAGTACTAGTATAACAGTTATAGTACTAGTATAACAGTTATAGTACTAGTATAACAGGTATAGTACTAGTATAACAGTTATAGTACTAGTATAACAGTTATAGTACTAGTATAACAGTTATAGTACTAGTATAACAGTTATAGTACTAGTATAACAGTTATAGTACTAGTATAACAGTTATAGTACTAGTATAACAGTTATAGTACTAGTATAACAGTTATAGTACTAGTATAACAGTTATAGTACTAGTATAACAGTTATCGTATAACAGTAAGTTCATTTCACATTTTGATTTGTAAAATAAATTCTCTATTTGGTTCCCATCGATCTATAACTGGCCCTTTACACTTATACTGTTATACTGGTATACTGATATACTGGTATACTGTTATAATGTTATACTGGTGTACTGTTATACTGGTATACTGTTATACTTGCATACTGGCATACTGTTATACTGTTATACTGTTAAGCTGTTATACTGTTACAGTTACAGTTACTGGTATACTGTTATACTTTTATGCTGGTATACTGTTAAACATTTGTTCATCTGTCAACAAATGACGTTCAATGATAAATGTCTTAAAAGAAAAATGAATTCAGAAAAAAATTGTTGCCTTGAAATTAATGCAAGATTTTGAAGATTTTTTTGGACGAAGTTGGTTTGAAATAAATAAAGCGACAAAATCGAACTGTCTAAAACAAAGATTTCACCTTTCTCTGATCGCTGTATATCCAATTTGATTTAAGTTTGTTTGAAATTATGTTTATTAAAACATAGAAACAAATAAAAATTACTACCACTTTGTAAAGAAATTCTGCTCATTGTCACTTTTGGCAGATACAAATTCTCAGTTCGAATGTAACTTCTTATTGCATAAAACAACAAATCAAATGTTACACATTGTCGAAATTTTGGAATGTATGAACGACCCAAGTTGAATTTTGTTGACAATACAGCACGTTCTCGATTAACGCAACGGAGAAAAGTTCAGATCGGAGCATTAATTGTGTTCATGGTATCCGAATCGGAAGAAAAATAAAAATATACATGACATAAGACAAACAAAAAATAATATCTTAATGCATTAACTTATTTTATAAATACAGTTTTTTCGATTTTCGCTTTGCATCTAGAATTTAGCTTTAAAAAAACGTACTCGGTAATTGCAACCACCCTTGTTTAAATTAGTTGCAATAATCGAGAATGCACTGTAGTTAATTTAATCGATTAAACGAACGTACTTCAACTTTTCAAAGTTTCAATGATCTCCATTATCTGAACATACTTGATGAACTGTCATTTTTTTTGTTTTCCTGTTTGACACTGACGTTTCGGAATATTTCTTGTTTATCAAAAACTCACACGAGGTACGAAACCGAGCTCAACTGTAACGCATTGTAGATTTTTTAATAGAAAAGGTTGCGTTTAAGGATAAATTAAACTAAATACAACAAGATATCCTCAACAACTACCCCTTAATTCAAAAATTTAAACTGAATCATCCTGTAAATTCAAAAATTTACATAAATACCTAGTTTTTCACGATGAACTCGTTTGAAATAAAGTTGCTTCCTAACAAGGTAGGTAATCAATTTTGAACTTCACAACTATGTATTATATTTTCCTTCTTTACAATCAATTAGGGCCGTTCTATAATATCAAATAAAGCTTTTGCTGTTGGAGATACAATCTTCGAAGAAGAACCCTTCGTATCATGTCAATTTACATGGAATGCAGCATATGGCTACGTCACCTGTGATTATTGCATGCGTCCCTTGGAAACTACTTTGGAAAATGTTCGTCGATTATCCAATAACCCCGCCCTTATGATCCCATTTCCCGAACACTGTCCAACAAAAAATTGGCTGCCTCAATTCACCTTCTGTCCGAAATGTAAAATACGATATTGTTCCGAAGATTGCCGCATGGAAGCCTTCAAGAAATATCACAAAATTGCATGTATGGGTTCATTTGTAAGCGATGATACACATCCCATCAACGTTCTAAGGGATACCTGGAAGTAAGTCGAATTAAAAGTTCACACAAAAAATATAACAGCAATAAACACGATTTTAATTTTTTTTTTTTTAAAGACAAATGCACTATCCTCCAGAAACTGGTACAATAATGCTCATTGTACGTCTCATGGCCATGTACGAACAGAGCAATAACAAACAACAGTTCCTAGCATCATTGGAATCTTTTCAAAGTGCTGCAGTTAATACCGAACAAAAGATCTATCACAAAATATTGGGTGAGAACTTTGAAAGTCAATTGCAAGAATTGTTTATCGCTTTTAAAAATGCTTTCAATACCGAACAGTTTGAAATTGTAAGTTGATCGAAGAATGACAACTTTAGGAAATAGTTTTCAATTATTTTTAATTTAAAATAGTTTACCACGCCTGAACATTTTAAATCTCTGATGGCATTGATTGGAACTAATAGCCAAGGAATTGCAACAAGCCCATTGGCTGAATGGGTGAGGAAGGTTTCAGATTTGCCATTAGATGATCAAGCCAAACAGGAACTGGATAATTATATCGATGATCTGTATAATAAAGTCGGAGAATGTAAGTATATAAATATTTAATAGAGCGATGAGGTTCATCTTTTACATTTTTAACAATTCTAAGATCTACAGCGACAGATTCATAAATAGCTTCTATGAGCTTATCAAGTTATCCAATAGTTGCATCATGTCTGCCAATTTAATCTTTATCAGTTCGTCCTTCGAATTCAAGTTTTTAAATTAACGTTTCTTTTTTTTAAAGTCGCTGGCGAGTTCCTCAACAACGAAGGAAGTGGTCTTTATATACTTCAAAGCAAAATCAATCACAGCTGTCAACCCAATGCTCAATCCAGCTTCCCCTACTCAAATGACATTGTTGTGCTAAAAGCTTTAAGCCAAATTCAACCAGGTGATGAGATATGCATTTCATATCTTGACGATTGCCAATTGGAACGAAGTAGACACTCAAGACAAAAGGTAAGAACAATTTCTTTGAAATCTATTTACATAAACACACAGCAAACATTTCTTATAGGTTCTGAAAGAAAATTATATTTTCTTGTGCGAGTGTCCGAAATGTAAGGCTCAGGCTTCAGATCCCGACGAGACTAGCGAAGATGAAGACGACGATGAAGACTTTGCAATGGACGAAGAGGATGATGATATGGATTAAATAAAAGAAACTTCTCTATTGTTATATTTTATAATATATACATAATAAATGTGTTATTTTTTTAACAAACTTTTATATTTATTTTTAAATACTTACTGGAGTCAAGTTTATCAAGTTATTGCTGCACTCAGCTAAATCAGCTATAGAAACCCGCCCACGTTGCTTGATAAATTTAGCCACAGCTAAGAGTTCTTCTTCGCAAATGTATATAAATTTTCCCCGGTCGTCAATCACTCCCGTGATGGTGCCATTTGCTTGGAGATCAGTGATTCTATCAATTGCCTGCTGAGTTTTCAGTTTGAAGTGGGTTGCTAAGTCCTCTAAGACAACGACTTTGTTATCTTTGATGTATTGAATAAATTCGGCCAATAAGTTCTCCTCTTCAGCGTCGTCTCCTTCTTCGAAGCCCTCTTCCTCAATACTGAAAGCCGCCTTCATCTTCAAGTATTCCTCGTGTTCTTTGCGTTCTTTTTCTTCTTTGGCTAGACGCTCAGCTTCAGCTATCTTCCGTTCTTCTTCGGCTTCTTGTTCGCCGAGTTTCCTCCTTTGCTCTTCTAATTTCTCATCACGGGCTTTCTTTTCTTCCTTGGCCTTCATCTCTTGTTCGCGATGGATTCGTTTATCGGCCTTCGCTTCCAACTTAGCACGTTTTTTGGCCCCAATTTTACCGTCGGGCATTTCGTGGATAGCAGAAGGTCCAGGTTCGGCTTCTTCATCATCGTCAGCTTCGACATTCTCAACTGCATTGTCGCGAAGACGATTTCTCTGCCTTTGGGCTATTTGTGCGCGTCGTGGAATCCCTTCGGCTGCACGAACAGGAACTCTTTGACGGGGTTGTTGTGATTGCTCAGCTTATTAATTTGCAAATGCACAAAGAATTAAGTAATATTGAATTTCTTTTGTGTACGTGTTATATTTATATTTACCTGGTTGGCTTGATTTCTTTTGAAGGAAGTATAGAGTTAATATGACCACTAAAAGCGCAGTGGCAATTCCAAGTAGAAGGATAAGGTCCATTTTTTTTTTTTTTTTGTGGCTGCTACGCACTATAGTCTTGATTTTGTTCGAAATAAAAGTAAAAAGTTGTGTTTTGAAACGTCAACAAATTTGTGAAATCAAATGTCAACTTTATGTCGTGTTCCTTTGGACATATTAAGGTCTTTTAGAACTCCATTTTCCGAACACATTTGTCAGCTGGCACTTTTGGCTAAGGGCGAGACCGCACTAGGCACGATTGCACTTCAGTGAAACGGCACTGTTACTAAAATGCACAAATTGAATGAAGCCTCGGGCGAACTAGAGTTTTTTTTATTATTATTATAGAGTTTCTGCATACCATCCTGGCTAAAGCCAAGAGTACCCATCTTTAAGAAGATTGGGCTCTATTTGTCTATTTGTTAGAGTGGTGGCGAAAAGGAAACAAATGATGCGTTTGTTACCTAAACCACACCCCTACGCGGCAAGTGGCTTTCAAAAACGAATACTGCGTTTAGAAACGAGATATTTTTGATAGTCTGACCACGGACCAATAAGATACAGACCGCCAGCTCACTGTATGGTCTCTCTTTTTGCCTACAAGCTGAAAATCAGCTGAAGTGCGTTCGTTTTCTCCAGATTGTAGTTATGCCAATAATAAGTGTTGAAGTGTCATGTTAGAGATTGTTAGGATTGTAATAATTTCATTTAAGAACGACAAGTGTTGAAATTGTGTTTATAATTTTATAAAAGGCAAATGAGTTCAGTAAACACACTTTTCTTTAAAAAAAAAACACAAACAATGCAATGAGAATTCACATTAAAATATAAACGAATCACTTTTTTACCATTGAACCTATTAATTCATGCGACTGAACTGTCTTGCACAAACATTTTACCTTTTTTCTGATCGAACCGATATTTTTATTCCTTTTTAATTTTAATTTTTTTTTAAATAATATGTATAAAAATATACCAAAACAAATTAAAATCTCTCGCAACCTAAAGAATCATGTTCAATTTGTAAACAAATTCTATTCTTTTCTACTTTTGACACATCAAAACTCTCAACTCATGTTGAGGAGATGAGTTGGATATTGTTACAAAATGTAACTTTATTGTGCATAAACGAACGTCGAGCGTGTTACACATTGTAACATTTTCGGAGTTTAAGAACGACAAAAATTGAATATTGTTGACAATAGTCAATTAAATCCATTAAACGAACGTACTACTGATATGCCATTTAAAAATGGCATACGCAGGGATGGTCACAAAATGCACAGACAGAGATGTACACGTATTCACATACACGAAAAGTATTTAGAGGTTGTTTTAGACAAGAGGAGTACGAGTTGGCGGTCTGTATTAGTCTGTGAGTCTGACTACAAGCTTAAAATCAGCTTATGTGCATTTAATTATGAGTATATAAATACCTACTCTTCCGTGAATTTTACGCCAGTAAAATAAAATACAACCGAGATTTTTACACCGTGTTAAATTTGTGCACTGTTCGCCAGTCGGTTTTAAATTTTTGTTACTTACTTGGCTTTTATCGCGTGAATCCATGTTCTCTTGTCTTATAATCAATATAAATTGTGCCAGTGAGAGAGTGAGAGTCGATTTCATTCATCAAAAACCAGGAGATGCATTATGTTGGGGAACAATTTTTTTACACAAAGAATTTTAATATAAAATATACATAGTACCTACTCTGGAGGTTAAGTTTGACTGTGTTTGTGCACTTGATCCATAGATGGCGCACTTAACGTTCCGTATCTTAAACGTACTTAAGAAATATATAGGTACAAAGTATTCTCAGTAACGTTTGGCGACACTAGCCTTCTTCCCTGCAACTAGCGGCAAAATAAATAGTGTGGCTGCGCTCCCTTTATGAAGCTGGAATTTCTTAAATCAAAACATTCGCACAAATATCATAGATGTCGCCCATTTACTATGGAAGAAATTTAATATTGTTTTTCATTTTCGGCATGTTTGGATTTTAAGTATTTGTTTATAAAATTTATTTATGAGCTTTACATAATATATCAGCGAAAATGTGATGTAAACAAACACGTTCGCTCCACAAAACGAAAAAAAGTGGCGTTATGTCTTATTTCTGTCAAACGAAACGTCATTTTCATGCACGGCGTACATCATTAGAGGTAGTAGGGCAACTTAATCCTCTCAACTTTAAAAAAAAAATATATCGTAAAGATATACAGTTTAAATCTGAGCAGTTTACTTCGGGCACTGTTTTTGAATATGTTACTTTTGCAAAACTTTCCACTTTTGCTTGTACTGCTCTACTTGAAAGGTGTCGCTCATATCCTAGGCACGCCTTCCAAAATAAAGTTTCTTGAAACAAAAATTAACTAGCAGTCCATACTTATTAGGTACATGCTTATCAAGTCCATGGCAAAGAAAATATCAATATTGATAGTGAATGCCACTCTCGATTTGATCTCGGGGACTTTCTTTTTTCCATGAAGCCAAAAAAGCAATCTAGATTTAATCTCAGATATTTTATACAGACACATTTCCGTTACTTAAATTAAAAAAAAAACAATTATTTCTTTTGAATTCATTAAGATTTTGTAAATTGACTTAAAACGATTTACCTCGGTTTGTGTTTGCATACTCAAACTTTAAATGGTGGTGCAAGAGAGTTAACACACCGATTTCTATGGATAAAATAAAGTTGATCCACGGATTAATAAATTAAAAACGAGGTTCAGTGCTGAACCGCTATTGTGGAACTGAAACTTAATATTTGAAAATTATTATTCAACTCACCAGTCTTTTCCAGGCCACATTAAGAATTTCACAACGTGCGGCCGCATGGGAAAACTTTAAGAAATTGCGTGAAATTTTTGTCAAATAAAGTACTTTCTTTCAAAATATAAGCTAGTATTTCGGGGTCATTGCTCATTGCAATAACCCTCTGACGTCATGATGACTTAGTACCAGGGGTCAACTTTATTTAATTCCCCGAAATCGGTGGGTTAACTCTTGAACCACTCTCGAACCACCGTCTTAACATTAATTATGAAAACACGAAACGAGGTAAATCGTTTTTAAGTTTTGATCTGAGGATGAACCACGATTGTACAACTGGCCGTTAGTTTGTCGTTATGTAATGTGATGGTCATTGTAAAATGGCTTTATTGCAATAACGGATTACTAATCCGCACAACGATACCCATTTCCAGGTCATTGCAATGATCATTTTCCGTGATCGTGTTATAACTCTGTCATTGTTAATGAGACGCAATGACCGGTTTTTTTCGGAAGCTGTTTATTGCAATGACAATGGGCCCTATCATGGTAACCGATCGGAGAATGCTCCGACCGGGGAAATGTTCCGATGGGAGCATTTATTGTGTTGATGGTAACCGAATCGGAAGAGAAATACAAATGCGTACCGACGCGCATACCATGGCATGAGGAAAACAAAAAAATAAAGTATGAACCTCCTTTGTAGTCGAATAAAACTGCACAGCGCAGCTGTATTTTTAGGGGATGAAAAACAACACAAGCAGAAAGCCTCAAACAAAGGAAAAAGAATAAAAAAACAAATACATATATACACAAGAAATTAAATAGTTTGTATTTTTGTATTACCATCCGAAAAAGGTCCGCAAGTAATTTGCTGCCGGAGACAATCGAGAGAAATAAAATTATAAAAAAGCCATGCATCGCATGAATTCGCTGTGCGTCGAGCGTCACTGTCATTTTGACATTTTCAACGCATGCTTTATTATTTTTCGGATGTGTGTCCGATTTATCAATCGGAGAGGTACCATGATACAAAATTCGTACATTTCGTCCGAATTAGAGACAATTTTTCTCCGATCGGTTACCATGATAGGGCCCAATGTCTCAACAATGTCACGGCAGGAATTCCTGCCGTTGTCTTTGTTGTCAAGAAAGCTGAGATTTGTGGCGAATAAAAGATCTCACGCCGGTCTTTTCGGAATCGAGAAAATCGGCGACATCAAAGAAGCCATTATTTGCAATTCTTTTAAGGTAAATATTACGTTCTCATAAATCTTCTTTTAAATTATTTTAAAATGTTGCCATCCTTTCCAAAAAAAAAAGTTAATGAAACACTCGAAACTCGAATTGCCACTCTTCGTCAAACCGTTTTACTACCTAAACATTTACATACTGCAACGCACTAAAATTTTGTACCACTGGTCTCTAACGAAGCGTAAGAACTATGCGTATACCTCTGCACAGATGCTTTTATACAAGTCACATAATTTAACAAATAATCTAAGACTGAAATACCCTGGAAATTGCGATAAAGCTCTGGTTCCTCAGCTTGCGATGCCCGCAGGAAATTCGAGCCGAAGCCTTCTGTTTCACGGCGTCAACAACAAATTTTTGTCAGAGCGGTTTCAGGTTACCATCAAATTTAAAAGTGTCGTGTAAAATTTTGCATTGTTAGGTATGCATGTCATTTCGGGGATACCGAATTGCAAAAATAACAATGAATTACCCACTTTGCTGGTCTTTGCTTTTTTGGTACAACAATGACGGACTTGTGTTATTCTTGTGATGGTCACTGTAGCTAAAGCAATGACACCTTTAACATTTACCAAATGCATCGACATTTGCACAAAAACAAGGAAAGTCTAAGAGCCCAACTGTAATGGGCATGACATTAACATGCACTACTGTGAAAATTGCACTTTTCCTGTATAAACTATATAGTATGGTATAAATAGGAAGTAGGTAAGTAATGTTGTAATTAGTCGCCCGCCGCACCGCTGTTATCTTCAAATTGTATCGTATAGGTATAAGCTATTTGAAACAAAGTTTTGATTCACTATAGGGCAACATAGTCAAAGTCCGTCTCCTAAATACTATGGATCTTATTTATGCAATACACGCAAATGCCCTTTTCGTTAAGTTTCGTTAAGCAAGAACTTTTTCATTTTGAAAAATATGCAAAAACATGCCTAAACATATTTTTGGTTGCCCTAGTACCGTCCTCGATCTAATGAACATTTTTTCAAGAGTAATAATTTATCTATAGATACTATTATAATAAGGCCCTTGTGATTTACGGGGTTGCCAGTTATTTGTTCATGTTAACACAATGCATTATGGATTCGGATATGATGGATCGTATTCTGTTCACACATGCATCGATTATGATGGATCTTGACATTGGAGTCGATCAATGCACAACAATCAACTTAAAATAAGGCACACTTTTAGGTCGTATGAACCAGTATAATGTGGTTAACGACGATGGTAACATTTACATTTAACAAAGAAAAGTTTAATTTTACTTTCTAAATCATTTCGTAACGGCATATTAAAAACATATTGTTGGTGAATTGGAGCAAGCGTTAAATACTAAAGTGAAACAAACTTATAATAATTGCATGCAGGAATGCAATACATGTTTTGCCAAGATAATGTTTGATCACAAAATTGAACGGTAGGTATCATTAATGAAGATTAAATACAACAAGGGTCCTTAAGTTGATCCTTGAGGGACACCGCACAGCTAGTTTAAAAAAATTGGAGACTTGGAAGCTTAAATATATTGCATAATTAGTTTCAGAGCTGATTTCTTAAAATGAAAACTGCCTTTCACTTTTTCTAAGAGAACAATTTAGGGAACAGGGTCCAATGCCTTATACAATCAAGAAGAACCAGCCTTGTAACCTGTTTCTATCGATTTGAAGTCTTATATCGTTAGCAGCTTTAAGCAGAGATTTAAGATAAATTCGAGAGTTGTTGGTTAAGTTTGTTTACGCCGAGATCGCAAGTCTTTTGCTTCTTGGAAACAAATAATGGTTTTATATAATTTTGTATAGTTTTTGTGATTGGAGTTTGCTGAAATTTTAAGCGTAACATTATAACTTGGACTGTTTACAAGACTTTTTAGGTTTTTAAATTTTTCATTAAAAAACTGAATGTGTGAACTTTTCATTTGAAGTTTCAATTTCCAAAGATTGGCTAAAACTTGTGTTATAGAAATTAACGCGATTGGTTTTAGGGATATTGTACTACTACGCCCACAAAGATTATATAGGGTGATTCATCTTGAGGTTTGATTTTCAATAATCTTTTTTTGACAGATCACGCGTGACTCCTATTAAACTGTTTTGTCATTTTTGTTCAGTATCGTTTGGCAAGTCATCATGGAAAGACTCACACGACAACAGTGTCTATATTTTCAGTGAATGAGCTCTGGAAAAACTCAATAAAAATCATGTGTTTTATTGTGAAATTTGTTCAGTGATGAAACCCATTTCTGGCTCCAAGCTCAATCGATAAGTTAATAAACAAAATTACCGCATTATTTGTCTGATGAGCAACCGAAAGAGTGCCAGTGCTTCCTGAAATTCAATCCCAAGGTCTCGGTCAGCTCTGGTTTCAACAAGACGGCGCTACGACCCATACAGCGTGTGAAACAATGAATTCGTTGAGAAATCATTTTGATGAACACTTAATTTCACGTTTTGCTACGGTAAATTGGCCGACTAGATCATGCGATACCACACCTTTGGACTATTTTTTCTGGGTCCATGTAAAGTCTCAGGTCTTCAGGAGTAAGCCAGCTACGGTTGACGCTTTAAAAGCCAACATTACTCGTGTTACTAACGAGATACCAGTCTCTATGCTCGAACGAATTCCTCGAAATTGGACCTTACGAATGGCCCATCTCAGACGTAGTCGTGGGCAACATTTGCATGATATCTTTTTCAAAAAGTAAACGCCATGAATTGTTCTCTTAACCGATAGTAAAAATTTTAAGTTCACTTTGAATTGAAGTTTTGTAAGAAAATGTATTCATATTAAACGAATAATCCTTGAAATGCATCCGAACAATCGTCGACATCTTTGAATTGTAGTTTTTGGAATTGAAAGTTTCATTTGAAATTTAGTTGGTGTCGATTTTATCTACTTTATTTACATTGATGGCATGTTTAATAAAAATCTGAAGTAAGACTTTTGATTAGGAATCAATAAATCGTCTTTATAGTATGTATCTCTCATCTTCTATCACAAGTAAAAACGTGTTCCTTCCTTCAGTTTACCTGTTTTTTATGTAAACAAATATGCATAAGCTATCTACTAGCTATATGCACTTTTTCTTGCCACCGCTTTGTCACTCATTGCACGCATCTACAAAACCAAAACCGATGACAACAAATAGATGCATCTGACCAAAATATCAAATTCATCCACAATCCGCAGATCTGCTCTAATACTCTGAAGTTATCTCAGATGGCATCTACTATTCCCTACTCATCTCATCGTTTGCATCTTTTTGTTGTGATGTGAGTTTTATTCGTGCGAACAATGAGATTTAAAGCAGCAAGCAAAGCAGCGTGTGTATAGTATTTGTGTTTGTTATTCGTTAAAGATAAATGCACGAGATTAATTTATATACCAGTACCAGCACGAATCAAGAGCAGAAGAGAGAATCCGAGAAGCACTTTAGAAGATACTTCAGTGCTTCTTATCAGTCTAGCTGTGTCTAGGGTAAGCTTCGGATGAAGTCGGAACTCGTTAAAGAATTATTTTAAAGAACACACATGTTCCGTTGTTAAAAGTCTCCGCTTTGCTTCCTTAACATATCTTTAAAAATATATATCTTAATCTTTGTCCTTGCATATCCTGCTCCAAAATCCATATTAATCCAATTTTCGTCTGGTGGAAAACTCCTCAAAGTGAAATCATGTTTCGCGCAACGCCTTTTGAAAGTGAAGAGAGTGAGTAGTTAGTTTTTTTTTACACGGTGACTGATTTGTTTTCGGATCGTATTACATCATAATGATCTTTTTTGAAATGTGACAGTTTTTCCACTGATCGGCAGCGATACAAACAAAAGGAATAACCAACGCTATGACTTGACAGACTTCCTGCCCCCGCCAAAATATAGGTATCCCATTGCTGTGGTATTCGTTTTGATAACGAAATTTTTCGAAGCATTTGCAGCCAATGGAATTCGAAGTAAGTAGACAAGCAAGTTTTATTGCTTTCAACAATTATTATTAGGTTTGTTCTTGCGCCAACAAAAAACGACTCTTTTGTTATCAGTTAATGTTTGTTTGCAAGTTACCTTGTTCGAGGACACTATTTGATACGGAATTGGTTTTTTTTTTTTTAATTTTTTATTAATCGTATTTACAAACTTATTTGTATACTTATACTTGCCGTTGTCATAGCCACTTCTCTGTTTTGAGATATTTACTTATCCTTGATTGAGGAAAGACAGGCCAGACAAGTTCCTTTTTTTCCTTAGAAAACTGAAAAAATGCTTCCAGAGAGTCTTTAGTCTAACTCCAAGTGATATTAACGACCCCAATAAATTTCCAATTTAACTTTCGGGGATATGTGATGTTATTACAACTTACAAGTCGACACTTAATGTAATTGGATTTGTCGAGATCTGAAATTCCAACAGTGCTTACTACTACCCCACAATTTTGATACGAAAATATGTGTAAAGAAAATAATGTCTGTTCTTGTTACTAAAAAATATAAACATGGAATCATGTAAATGCTATATAAATGAGCCCGCGAGATTCTGTTCAACAAACGAAACAACATCCAGTCTATTGATCACAATTTACTGAACGCGAAATGGCGCGATAAAATAAGCAGTGTAACTTTCAAAATAAGCTTCGCGCGGAATAACGCCCAAAAAACAAAAGAATACCTACCCTACACAGCCTTGACACATGATACTAGGCTAGGGGTATTATGTATTATTTTATTACTATGCTGCAGTCAATACGCAATTTATTATTGATGTGAAACATCTATTGGCGCACCAAGGCAGTAAAATCGATCGTACCTAATTGTCACGAAAAATGGCATGACGCTCGATAAAAATATTCAAAGTGTGACTGGAGCGTGTTGGGTGGTTGTAGGCTGGGTGGTTGTTGGTGGGGGTGGGGTGGTAGTGGTGGAGGGGGTGAGTGGTAGTGGAGGAGAGGGTATGAGGGATTGAGTGGGGGGGGTAAAAATTTTCAAAAAATGAGGATGGTTGGTTGGTGGTAGTAGGTGGGCTTGCTGGTTGATGAGGTGGATGGTTACTGGTAGGGGGTTGATGTGAGGGTGGTGAGTACGAAAGTTGGTGAGAAAAAAATTACGAAAATGGTGGGTAGGTGGGGGTTACTGGTGGGAGATTTGGTTGGGGGGGAGGGAATTGTCAAAAATGGCGGGTGGTTAAAGGTTGTGTTGGTGTGGGTGAGGTGGTTTTTGAGGAGGGTTTTGGGGGTGGGTGAGACAAAATTTACAAACATAATGGGTAGTTGGTTGGGAGTTGGCAGTTGGGGTTAAGGGTTGGTAGGGGGAAATATTGACAAAAAATACTGAGTGGTTGGTGGATTGGGTGTTTATTGATGGTGGGGATTTGGTGTGGAGGGGGGTTGAGGAAAAATTTGTCAAAAATTGTGGATGGTTGGTAGTTGTAGGTGGGCTGGGTGTATGGCGGTGGTGGGGGGAGGATTTGATGGGTGGTTTGACGAAAATTGTGTTCCTTTTTTTAAATGAATATAATCTGTAATAATTATTATCATAATAAAATAATAAGACTATATTGATTTTATTAACGAAACACTAAATTATTAAAAATTATTTCACTCCATATTTTCTTTGATGGATTTTAAAAATTATGAATAAGTGTAAAATTGAATGTTTCACATTTGCCGGGCATCCCGTGATGGCTAATTTTGTTTGCATATCAACAATTCGAATGTTGTTACTTTGCAGTTCTTATTTGGTAAACTTTAATTTCCTCTGGCGTACATCTCGCTGTAAGATCAAACCCGCATTTATTATTTCGCATTTCTATATTTCGCTTTATTTTTCGCGCGAAATTTCTTAACTTATGATAAAATTAAAGCCAAGGAAAAAAAATAATATTTTGCCAAATAAAATGAAGCGGAACCACTAAAAAGAAATTATGAACAATAATGTTTTGACTTCATGTAGAACAATATTTTATTAAGAAAAAGAAAGCAAATTATGCAAAAATAGAATCGGTGAATTAAGGGGTTTGCGAGATAAGCAAAGTTGAAAACATAAAAAGCCAGTTGATGAAAATGCGGAATAACTGATGCGAGTTAACATTTCAGCGAAATAGCCAAAAGGCGAAATGTCAATTTGCAAACTGAATTTTGCGAAATAGATGAAACATATTTAGACATTCGCGAGATAATTGTTTGCGAAATGAAATCCGCGAATTGTTGGGTAATCATCTTACTCATATACTCATCTATTACATCATGTATTATGTCTAGATCTAGAAGTTTTTATGATTGGCTCCCAAATCATTACACATTTCACCACATTTGTGTTTAAACAAACAAGGTGGAAATTCAAATAGAATTCTATCATACCCGTCGTATTATATGGTGCAGGGAAATAGGTCCAACGAGGGACTTAATTCTCACTTAGTGGGAACTAAATCCACTTAAGAGAAGTTGACTTAGTTCCCATGGAAGGTGGGAATTAAATCCCAAGAAAATCGTGTGGATTTAATTCCCCTTTAATGTGAAATACGTTTCCACTTTCTTATAACTCTTGATATACATTTTCAAAAATGTAATACATAATACCAAATATGGATTTCTGATTTAACTCATAAACTATTTCGTTTATCGACAGCGTGATTGGACCAATTTGGCCTTATATCACTTCTTACTGTTTTCCACTTATGTATGTATAGTATGTATAGGGGGCAAAGGGGGGCACTTGCCCCGGGCACCTGGCCTTGGGGGGCGCCAAATGGAAGATGAAGAAATATAGGAGAGCAAAAAAAAAGGTATTCAACATTTGAACAGGGCGCCAAAGTAATGCAATGTTTATTATTTATTTCTTGTTCCAAATATGAAAGAAATATGTAATGAACCACTTTCGTCGCCCTTTAAACAAATTCGTCGACCCTCATGGGGGCGCAAAATTGGAAGATGAGCAAAAAAGAAAGTAAGAGTAATAGGGTTTTCACATCGAGCCGAAACCCGGGTTTTCAGCTAAAAGTTTACGAAAACCTGAAAATCATTCACACCGGACTTTTCAAGTTTTCGTTTGACATTTCAATTAATTTTTACAACTGACTATCAAATTTTGAAATGAAAATATTTTCGGCTGCTATGATTGATTTTTTTTTTTTGACGTTTATGCGCTTTTTAGGTGTGTTTGGAAAGAATCGAAACAAACTGAGGTGTGCTCTGAAAGAATCACAACAAACTTAGGTGTGTTTGCTTTGTATTCCAACAAGTTTTCGACAGGTTTTATTTAAAACTAGTTAATTTCGAAAACTTGTGTTTAGCAAAAATGTGTGGTAAAACTTGTGTTTTCGTTCAGGTTTTGAAGGTTTTCAACAAAAACCGTGTTTTCAGCTCGGTGTGAAAACTCTAGAATAGTAGGAGAGAGCAACAAATGTAGGAAAAATCCCTTTTTGCGGTACTGAAAACGGCTCTGCAATAGTTGGGTAGACTACCAACAGTTTACTGGCACTAAAATATAGCTCCAATGTAGTGTAGTGCGACTTAATTCATATAATTTCATACAAAGAATACGTGCATTTCAATTATTGTAGTGCAGTTCCACGTAGTGCGGTCTTGCATTATAAACAAAGATCTGTTCACCGTAACTAGTTGCGGACAATGGTGAAGCTGCAGCTGTAGCACGTGGCATGTCAAAGTTAAATGTACGTTAATCGTATTGCACGGCTACAATGTGAAGTAGCAGCTGCAGCACAGAGAAGTTGAAGTTGACTGAATTTGAACTTCACGAACGTGCTGCAATGAAAAACAACAACAAACGAAATGGCGGACACGATTTTTGTTTGAGTTCAGTGCTACACCATTGTATTCGTGAATGCTGCTTAGTGAGCTACTTTTTTTGACATTTACTCCGACGCTAAGTGCTACTGCTGCAGCTTCACCATTTTGCGCAGCCAGTTAAGCATAGTTCAAGAGTTGACAATAAACCAGATATGACCTTCCCATTTGGCATGTGTGTCCGTAACGTAGAGCGCAAAACGAAACAAAAATGCAAGGGCGATGTGTGTTCGTGACGTAGACGAAACAAAAATGAGAACGTGAAGGCGCTAGGTTTGAATTCGGTACAACCGTTAACAACTTATGGCCATTTGAAAAAAAGACGTTAAGACCAGATCTCCGTTATTAGCATTTCTTGTTTTGTACGTAAACTTAAAAAAAAAAACATTGCTGGGGGGGGCGCCAAATTCAACTTTTGCCCCCCTTGAACAAATCCTAGATCCGGCGCTGAGTCCAAGCATGTCCTCCCTTACCCACTTCACTTTTTATACGCATTAAGCTTTATGTACAGATGTAAGAAATTCAAAGTGATTTTTTTTAAAGCTACGGTGAATGGATTGCGCTATCGAGGGATGATTAATAATTGTTTATGTCCGGAATTGGATGGTATTGATCTGGACAACGTTTACTTTCAATAAGACGGCGCGCGCTACGTGCCACACAAGCGCAGCGAAACCATAGATCTTTACGGGAAAAGTTTCCGGATCGTGTTATCTCTTGAAGAGGTGATCACAATTGGCCACCGAGATCTTGTGATTCAACACCTTTGGACTTCTTCCTTTGGGGCCACGTGAAAGATAAGGACTACGCCAACAGCCCAGCGTCGATTCAAGACCTCAAAGATAGAATATACGTGAAGCTATTGAGGGCATAAAGCAGCCACTTTGCGATTTGGTGATGGAAAATTTCATGAAAAGGATATTGTTGTGTAAATGTGGCCGTGGTGCGACCATTTGGCATATATTGTTTTAGGTTATTAATGGCATACTTTTTTCTTTACATTGAAATAAACATCCGATCATTTATTTCAAAAAATAGCATTTTTCTTTGAATATCAAAATAACACCTCCTATTGGAAAACCCTGTATTTTGATATAATGTTGTACATAATGTACATAGTTTGAAAAGACTTTTATAGAGACTTTCAATTAAGATAAGATTTGCACTTTCTGCCAATAAAATTTGCTCTATTTTAATTTTGGAAATTTTTTCAAAGATAAGGCCAAACCTTGAATGAGTGTCAAATGTGAAGTTAAATATTATTTTATTTAATTTAGGTTTTTGGGTTTGAAATATTAAAAATAGCAATACGCAATTATTAATGAACATTGTATTACATTCATTTTGATAATTTGTAAAGCTTATATCAGAGGATTTGTTTTACATATTATGTACTATGAAAAATCTGGATTATTTATTATGCTATGTTATATCCCGCCTAGAAGTATTTTAAATTATTCACTTTCAAGTGGAAAATTTTTGGATTACTGGAAATTTTTTTTCTAACTCCAATTTAAATATCAGGACCAAAGCAAGATATTACCAATTATAGCAGTACATACCAGTAAGTAAGATCTCAGCTTTGCACAAATTGTTCGAAAAAATTGTAGGTTATGATAAAATAACATTTCTATTAAAATGTCATATAACAGAATTTCAAAATGAGTTTTACCTGGAAAGTCGATAACAACCAACTTATCTCTTATGACAAATTATATTTTTAAAATTTTTGAAAATTATATACAGACATAATTATTTGCCAAAGCATTTGATCGGTTTAACCGATTGGCTTAAAAGTGCTCTAACATAAGTTATAATCTAAGAGCCGACAGCAAATTTTGAGAGTGGAGGTATAACAAAAATTCTTTTACGTGTATGTGTAGATATGCGAGGTGTAATATCAAATCGAAAAGTCTGGCAGAATTTTTTTGTTTGCCGGGACTGTTGGGGAGGTTTTTGAAAACGGTATTTTTCCGATTTCGATGTCTAAGGGATAACCACTCCAATTCATATAGAAAATATAGAATTTCCCACTGATTTCAAATATATATGTGACAGACGTTTTGTGTTCAGCTTTCCCCCGCCAGACGCTCTTCACTCCCAAAATTTGCTGTCGGGTCTTGGTCTATTAATTTCATTTCACTTTTACGGTCGGTACTTGATTATTGAAGTACAATATATAATCAATTTTATAAAAATGGAAAAAAAAATTGAAAAGTTTTAAGAAAAGTTAACCAGATTTTTAATTTATTAAAATGCATTGGCAAATTGAGATTCCACAAATACAAATTCAGATGTTTGCTTTCTGTTTGAAACTGAAAACGTTACTCATATCTTTCGAAACGTATTTCTAGATACTTTTTCCAAACAATATAAATATTGATAATTAAGATAATAAAATGTTTGAAAGGAATAACATCATAAATAAATATTGCACATACGCCACAGTGTACGGTTTTCGAAAAACTACGTTTCCATAAAGTTTCAACCTAGAGCAAAATATTTCAGAATTAAGTACACTACTTTTGGCGGCACAAGGGACGCAAGCTATGCTTAAGATTTAATTGAATCAATTTTATTGTGATGCACGCTCACAAGTCACAAATTAACATTAATCAAAAAACAATTTCACGTAACAGAAAACGGCGAGCAACAAATTCCAAGTTACAAATGTGTCAAAATCGATTGAACCACATATATGTACATATGTATGTCAGTATGGCGATTTGTGTACAACTCGTGTACGGGATAATACCCGCAAATAAAATGTGTGTATACGGGATCACGACGGACGTTATCCAGAATGACAGAATCTAGAAAGGACAAAATCTATAGAAAAAAATATAGAAAGATAAAATCTAGAAGTAGTAAGAATCTAGAATGTATATAAATATAGAAAGATGGAAATCTAGAATAATCTAGAAAAAAATGTTCTAGATTTTGTTTAGGGGAATTCCAAATCTAGAATTAATATTAATTTTTGAGACAATGGTTACAATTCGCGCGAGCGATTTTGTCCATTCTAGATTTTTTTTTTTGATTTTTGGTTTTCGAGATTAAGGTTTTCTAGATTTTGGTTTTTTTTTGGATTTTCCTAATTCTAGATTTTTTTTTTCTAGATTTTCCCTTTCTAGTTTTTTTGCTTAAGATTTTTACTTGCGATTATAGGTACTATAAGGCAAGTTATGCATTCGTCGAAAAAAAAAGTTTTGAGATAACAATCAAACATGACATTACGATGATAGCGAAGACGAAAAAAGATGGTCTAAAAATTGTGTCCGTCTGTATGTCTGTCTGTCTGTCTGTCTGTCTGTCTGTCTGTCTGTCTGTATGTATAGAGACCTACAGCCCAAACGGGTGGGCCGAATTGCTTCAAACTTGGTATATAGACTTTTTTAGGTATTGTACAGAGGGGAAATTGAAATTTTTTTTTTAGCTCAAAAAATAACGGTACCTGCCATACAACCGTTACGTTAAACCTTATTTTTCTCAAAAACGGCTCTAACGATTTCGATTTAAAAAAATCAGTGTTGGTTTTTAGGTACGACCAATCATATGGCTGAAAAAAAAATTTAAAAAAATGGCTAAGAAGGGTACTTTCCATAGGACCGTTTTTTTTGCTTTCGACTAACTCGAAAACGACTCAACCGATTCTTTCGAAATTTCACACACATATAGCTGTAGGTAGCTCAATTTGTATTGCATACCAATATTTTTGAAAAATATTTTTTTGTATTTTTAAAAGCATTTTTTAAAAAAAAATTTAAAAAATTAATATTTTGAAAACTGCTTATTAAATTTTTTTCTAAAAATTTTAAATAAATGTATTTGCTGAATACCTATAAACTGGCGTTTTTGAATTTTTTTTAAAAAAAATTTTCAAAAAGTTTTTCAAAAAAAAACTTTTTTTCTCAAAAACCGCTCCACAGATTTTTATAAATTTATTGTCATAAATTCAAATTTATCCAAGAAATAAAATGGCGTACTTTTTTTTCAGCTCAAATTCGTTTAAGTATTTATTTAAGAATTTTGAAAAATTTATTTGTATCAAAATCTCAAACCCTTAGACCACTGTCACACATTAGAGCAAGTTCGTGCGACCCAGTCGTGCATTTTATTTTTAGATATCGTGGTAAACCCGTGTGTATACACGGTGTTTCCTATTTAATGACAATAATGATTTCTATTGATTATTCTCCAAATTTGGCATGATTTTCATTATACAGCAGAAATGGGAGAAGTAACCGTGCGACGTTCGAAACAAAAGTACAGCTGATGCAGGCAACGACCATCGCTGGCTACTGGGCTTGCTCTGCTTACGTAAAGCTGTTGCCCAACTTCGCTCTGAAGATAAGGAGACCAAGATTTACCACAAGCATTCTAAATGATCCTAATGTAAAGGGTGTTTTCTTTGAATTGAAACTGTACCAGCACAAAGGGGGAGATTCCTGGATATCCCAAGACACTTGATCATGTAATGATCAATTCAGAAACTGATTCTCAGCGTAAGTTGATTCTACGGAAGAAGTACAGAGCGTCTCATAAAGCAGTGCAGTGGTGTGTGCGACGTGATAAGAGGGCAAGGGTAGACAAACTTGCGGATATTATGGAACATGCTGCAGGAAGGGGGGACGCTAGGAAGCTGTATAAAATCACTAAGGACATTGTTGGACAGCAAAGTAGTACTTGTACCAACTATCCGGTGTTGGATTTAAATGGCAACTTTTTAGTGCCGATCAGCTGCAAAGATGGAATGAGCACTTCTGTGCACTGCTTAATGTATGACGACCAGAGCGCAGACTACAATATGCAATATTGACCAATATGAGCAGGTTTTCTATGGGTATTGCAAACAAGTACAGATATACATAAGTACTAAATGCGATCTATCATCTAAAGGCAAACAAAGCAGTTGGACTTGACGATGTATCTGCAGAATTTCTTAAAGTAGCTGAAGCTAGTTCAGTCTGTTTGGGAGACGGAAACTTGCCGAATCGACGGGAAGGATGGAGTTTTTGTAAAGCTGCCCAAGAAAGGAAACCTTTAAGACAGCAATTAATGGCGTGTTATTACAGTTCTGTCGGTTTTTCCGAAGTTAATGTGGCAGCCATTATTCCCGAGACGGTTAAGTCCAGGACCAGGATTAAATCACCACTAAGCAGGCATCAAGCTAGTTTTCGCAGCGGTCGATGATGCGTCCATCACATGAATACTTTGCGAATCATCCTTGAACATTCATCATTCACCGCTGTACCTCGTGTTTGTAATTTTTGAGAAGGCGTTCGATCGGGTAAATCGTGCATGCATCTGAAGATCGGTTATTGCGAGAGGTATCCCTGAAAAAATTTCCGCTGCTATGAAAGAGTCAGCTGTTATTAAGGACAACTTTCCGATTCCTTCGATGTGCGCGTCAAGGTGTGAGACAAGGAGATGTCTTGTCACCAATTCTATTCCTGTTGGCAGGTTGAAACTGATCGAATCCAACGTTGAATTTGTGCTGTTATACGCTCCTGAAACATGAAAATGCTTTGCCAACGTCTGGAACAAACTGCAGGCCTTCGTTAACCGTTGTCATTCTGAAGATCCGGTGGCCTAAGACCATATCGAATGTGGAACTGTGGAACAGGACTGGGCAGATAAAATTGGAAACATCATGCAACGGAAGTGGCTTTGGATAGGCCAATACAGCGAAACAATCTTTCGAATAAAATCCTCAGGGTAATAGACGCGACGGAAGACCAAAAGCATCTTGGAGATCAAACAGTAGTTAAAAAGCTCAATCTCGAGGAATACAATCATAGCCACAGGCCAGTCTCGGCGAATCGGGATAGGTGGAATGGTCTGTTTGCTGCCTTATGCTCCAGTAGGAGTTGAACCACTACAGTATTTGCAGCTAGACAATTTCCATATTATTATTATGTTAACGCTAAGCAGCAGAAATTGTGAAGCCTATGCAACTGCGTTAACATAAATTTAATGTTTTTAAGTCTTGAGCTATATTAAGATTACTGTTTACGTTTTTATTGCCAATGCTCATTTAAGAACTTCAGGTCTTTTTTCTCAAACCAAAATTTTAGGCGGACATTTTACCCGAAATTTGTTTCCTTAAGAAATTCCTATGAATTACGTTCATGGTACTCGTAGTTGTGCGAAGCCTTCTAAGGTTCTAACTTTCCGTTTCCTATGGCTTTTTGCCAAAGCTTCCATTGGTCGCCCGAGTTCATATTAATAGTAGTAGGGTTTCTCTTAAGCTCGATAAATTCGTGGTCGTCATAGGCTGTAGTGGTCACTTTTGATTGAAGTTAAGGAACAGTGAATATCCTCGGCATAGTCGTTGTTCCTAATAGCCCCCATGGATATCCGTACTCTAAGTTTGACATAGGTTGTGATCCGAGTCGATATTGGCTCCTTCGAAAGTACGGACATGTGGAATATTAGAAGAGTGTCTTCCGTCATTAGCGTATGTGGCCGAGACGTATGAATGGTGTGATGCTCAGCACCATGTTTTTACCCGCTAAATATCGACGCCTGAGTCGTTATCGGAAGTATAGTGTTGTGCAGGCTACGCACTCCGATAGTCTTTCCCAAAATTGTTTCTCTCTCTTTTATCTTTTAATCTTCCAAGAGAATTCTGATGCCATGTTTGGGGCATTGCTCGTATGTTTTCCGTTTTTCTCTTCTGGGTGGCCATGTGCGCTAATAAGGCTAAGATGGTGAAATTTAGCCTTAATGCGGATTGACACCACACTCCCGCCAACTTCGCGAAAGCTCTGTACATTTTTGCTTTGTCCTCTTCTTGCAGCAAAACCACATTCGAACCAGCGCAAATTCCCATCGAGGTATAACACTTCCCATAGTAGAACTCACTGTTTTTGGGTTTCTTAGCCCCGGTCCATCCCACATCACATCTCCTTTAGGGCTTTTACATCAGCTTTGAGACTGGCGAGGGTCTCGACTTAGTCGTTTAAAATTTTCTCTTTCGGACTTTTTTTAGAATACTGTTTGATCCCTGACTCCACCTTAGTTTTCACCTCTTGCGAGGAAATGACGAATCCTCTAGTAAATCCTGTTTTTTTTTTCAATCAATTAACAAATAGAGTGAGAATTTTTTTCTAATAGTTTGGCCATGCATGAGAGCAGGGAAATTGTACGATATCTATTTGGGCCAATAGAGCTCTTTTTGGTTTAACCACCGGAATAACTGATAGTCTGTGGAATAATGATATTTTTTAAATATGTGTTTTGTGTGTTTATAATATTGTATAAATTTTGGTGTTTCATAAAATTATTAACGTAATCCTTTAACATCTCTCTAGCTATACTGGCCCTGTATCTCCGGGACGACCTATATTTCAGTGAAGACCTAGCCACTATAATGCTACATATTTTCAACTTTATTGGACAATTTTTTCCAATAATCGGAGCGATTTTAGCTGATAGCTATTTAGGAAACATCCGGACAATATCCTGGTTCTATTTCGTTTACGCTGTTGGATGGATATTCTTTATTATAACATCACTGCCATCGATTGGAATTTCTTTAACGTAAGATGAAAAATGATTTGTTTGATTTTAACGCAGATTAATTTAACAAAACTTTTATTATAATAGCTTTGATTTTTGAACTTAACCCAGGGTCGATCCATCTGGACAAACCCAAGGGTTATACAAAAAACTGGGTTTTTCGGTTCTCAAAAAAACATATTAGGGCTGCTGATTGTGTATTTGTCTCAACCCAAAACAAAACATCAAGAGTTTCCATTTCGCTTTATTTTGATTTAATTTTATTATCTCGAACCGTTCAATTTGTACGAAAATGAGTAGAGAATTTTTCTTTTTGATTTGAAATTAGAATTCACTCAAGATGCAGCAGAACAAATTTGTCTACAATGTCCTCCAGAGAATATGTTCTGGGAATTGTCTATTCGCAAGCAACATTTTCGAAAGTATTGTTGGGCAGTTGTTCCATATTGTTTAATAAAATATTAATGAAACAGACGCCGAAGCCGAGTAGTAAGTTGCGTTGCGTGCGCGATGGAGTTATAATTCATTTTCCCCTCGAAAAAGGCTGCACACACCAGTTTGACGTTTAAAACAATGGTGAAAATGGTGCATGCGAATAGACGCTGTGTCAGAATCGAGCAGAAATAATTTTTCTTGTTCTATTGGTTTTAAGAATGAGTGGTTCCGTGAGTAAAAAAATTAAATGAAAAATAAAATACACAAGAACTACACAAGAAATGGTGCAGGTGAACTTCAAGTGAAATAACTTTACATGGAACATAACTTCACTTTTTTCGGGTGAAGTTGTTTCCCACTTATGGTGAGAAATAGTTCCCTCTGAAATTTACAAAGAGATGAGTCTTTCCTCGTCCGAACCGATTTCAACCCGATTTCAACACACTTTCAAACCAATTTCAACCCAATTTCCAACCGATTTCAACCCAATTATAACCCAATTTCAACTCGATTTTAACCCGATTTTAACAAAATTTCAACCCACTTCAACCCAATTTCAACCCGATTTCAACACAATTTCAACCCAATTTCAACTTGATTTCAACCCAATTTCAACCCGATTTCAACTCGATTTCAACACGATTTCGACTCGACTTCGATTCGAAAAATATTAAGATTATTGAAAATGCTTCTACAAATACGATGGCATGCCATTTTAAAGTTTAAAAAAAAACACGGGCTAGTACTCGTAGTACCTATGTTGTATTGTGAAGCGTCATCTTTTATGTGACAAGCAACTCCGTGCTCGTGTAGCTTCGCAAAGCTTCTTCTTCCTAAAAATAATGGGACTGCCAACAGTAGTTGAGGCTTTAAAATAAAAAAAAATAAAAATATGTACAAACATCAAAAAGTTTATTTATTAAAAATTGCTTCCCGTGAAAGACAATAGAATTCTTTATTTGTATACCTTATGCAATCATATATGTATGTATAAACTTTTGGTAGGGTTAGCCCCATTGAGCAATGTTTTATATTAGGTAATAATATTTATAGTAAAAAGTATTTTGTTTTTAAACTGCGTAGAAACGCGAGCACGGGTCTGCTAGTCTAAGTATATAGAATTTAAATCTTGTTTTATTTTATGCAATAATAAAAATTCATGTAATTTAAAAGCGATTTGAAAATAATATACAAAAAGAATAGAAAAACCATTTTCCTACCGAAGAAATTAACAGCTTGAGGAATTAGAAAATAAATCAAAAATCACACGTACTTGTTCTGTGGGCGCAATAGCACGATAACACATTTTTCGATCAATAACAGTTACCCTTTGTTGAATTAAATACGCAAGGAAGTTCAAATTATTTGTTTAAGAAGTATTTATGTCCAGCCTTTTGAGCATATTGACAGTTTTATAAGTTACAAAACTTATAAGATACGTTAATTAATTTGGCCGGTATCTCGTTATGCTCAGAACTCAAATAATTGTATTAAGTCTTTTATAAAGAGTTATCCGTTACTTGTGTACTAAGCCAAAACTAAAGAACGCAGTTATCAATGAAAAACTCAAAAAAAAAACACCCACAGCTGGTAAGAAAAAAATTTGTAAAAACTAAAAAATGATTTTGAAAAGTGGAATACCCGATATATGGGACTACCGGAAAACATTCATATTTAAAATAGATATGCCATCTTTTGGGTGCTATGAAAGATCTACACCTTAGCAAGTCTGAACCATTTTGTTAATGTCGCCACGTATGGCCAGTTTCCGTTATTATCATTTTTAGCAGAAAACTAAAAATAGTTTTCTTTTTCGAAGTCTTCTATGTATGTATATAATCTACAGAGTTGTATAAAAAAAAATGGACCCTTTTCTGAGCAAATTAAAAAAAAATGAAAAAATTGGTAAAAACCTAGTGTTTTAAGTTGTATGAAAGCCACTACTTAATAAAATGCACGACTGCGTCGCACGTACTTGCTTTGTTGGTGCAATAGTACGATGAAAACAAAGTCTTCGAGCAATATGAGGACGGCATGTTTGAAAAATTTGGGAAAAACTACAAAATATTGGTTAAAACTGGAAAACACGATATACCAGAGCTTACGTTAAGAAACCTTTGAATATTTAAAATTTAGATGTCATCTTTTGGGTGTTTAAATGATATAAATGTCCGCTTATGGCCAAATTAATAAAATTGTTAAAACAAATTTCCGTTATTATCATTTGTAGCCAAAAACTTAAATGCAGTTTTCTTCAAAACATTCTAAGTATATATTCAATACAAAGTTTAATAAAAATCGGTAGAGCCTTTTTTGAGTAAATTAGAAAATACTAAAAAAAATTGGCCAAAACCTAGTGGCTCTTTGTATGGGAGCCACCATTTAAATAAGAGAAACTGAAAACAATGCAATGTCGATCTCCGTTATTAGCATTTTTGGCCAAAAACTAAAAACGCAGTTCTCTTAAGAACAAATCAAAGAACAGCAAATCACATGTGGAACTTTGTCGGATGGTAAAAAAAGAAAAAACATATTTTCAAATAAAAAGGAAAGACAAATTATTTAATTTCTTGTGTATTTGTCTTGTAATTCTCTTTTCTTTGTTTGGGGTTCTCTGTTTGTATTAATATATTTCATCCCTTTAAAATACGGCTGCGCTGTGCAGAATTATTCCACTACAAAAGAGGTGCATACTTAATTTATTTTTTCTTTTCCTTATGCCTTATGCATTCTTATTTCTCTTCCGATTCGGATACCATGAACACAATAAATGCTCCGATCGGAATTTTTCTCCGAACGGAGGATTCTCCGAACGGTTACCATGATAGGAGGGTATATAATAGTATAGATATAAACTATGGCAATTCCATTGTTGGAAACTCTAAAAACTCAAAAAAAAAAAAAACAGTTCATATGTAGGTTAGCTCTCCAACCACCAACCACCCACACCTCCTTCAACCACCAACCATTTTTGAATTTTTTTTCACCCCTTCCCCTCAAATATCAACATCCCTCCCCCAAATACAACCACGAACCAAAAGCCCACAATTTTTGATAATTATTTCTCCCCCTACACAATAAATCTCCCCTTCCTAACCACTACCTACCACCTACAACCAATAACCAACCACCCACTATATTTTACAATTCCCCCAAACACAACCCCCCCCCCCAATCCAACTTACCACTCCACCTACAACCACCTGCTACTCACCCACGATTTTTGATAATTTTTTCATCCCCCCAACAACAAATCACGACCAAATCGATTTTCTAGGCTATCAAAGCAGATATGGAACGTGACTGTGACACTTTTTCGTGCGTGCTCCCCCGATTCCGATTTATTAGACGTTATCACGTCAAAAAAAAATTGAGTTTGAAGTGGAAAAGTTAATCACAAGAACCTGAGATTGGGTGTTTACCACCCACACTGGTGAGCAGGTGAGGTATCTGTAATGCAACTTGTACATGTCCACTAGATCGAGAACACGACATAAAATAAAAAGAAAAACAATCAATACTTTTAAATTTCTTACTTACTTTCGTTTGGCGTTCCCTCCACTTTGTTGTTTTTATCGAGGATGAGTTACATATTGATGCTTTGGTACTCTGGAGTCTGGAATATAAGGGCTGTACAGTTGATTCCCTTTTCATGACGCAGCATTTTTGCAGTTGGATACCAATTGCGTTTCTATTACTACCAGATTTAGGCAGCTGTAGGTACATCACGTTCAATTTGTGTTTGTTTTTTCTTCACCAGGACAATGACCGTATGTAGGACTTCCCTCTCAAATGAAGGGTCCAATAGTCCATGCTTCTGCACCATATAACAGAACCGGAGCTTTGAGT
The DNA here is from genome assembly GCA_916050605.2 of Platycheirus albimanus. Taxonomy (NCBI): domain Eukaryota; kingdom Metazoa; phylum Arthropoda; class Insecta; order Diptera; family Syrphidae; genus Platycheirus; species Platycheirus albimanus. The sequence goes on along the minus strand of OU696696.1, from coordinate 304,204,266 downwards.
GTTTTATAAAACGCGCACTTTGTTCTTCTTGCTAGGGCTTAATTCTTTGATCGCTGACTTGGTAAAAAAAAACCTATTTTTAGGGGATAAACTCGGTTCATGTTCACAGCAGTAACCAATTAGACTAATTAATTGGCAGCCTCGAATTTATACAAATGAACGTGACAGTTTTGAGCAAGTCTGCGGTGGAATTCAAATTCTTTCGATGAACATACTCGTAATATTTTCGTTTGATGTTGACTAAATGATAACGATTAGCGCCATTCTATATAGATACTTTTTTATTTATAGGGGTTATTATAACCCTTATTATGAACTGACACAGCAACAGCGTTTAGGAAGGTTTTACTGGAGATAAAATGAAATACCGTGATGGGAGCAGTCGGGAAAGCGTTCCACTTTCGTGTCTTGCTGCTAAATCAGAAATCTCTTAAATTAACAGTATACCTACTATTGTAACGATTCATATTTGATCATTAATCTCCCATACTTGACTGTTTTACACTATCGGGTCTTGACAGTTGGACTTTGGACTTCTAAAAATATCAACAAGCTTCCCGGTGTTAGATCTCATTTATGATGCCAACAAAAGGCTTATATCGATGATTTTGCGAACTGCTTCTTCTGTTATGAGATTGAACATTGAATTTTTTTTATAATGTGCTGAAGGGGTTGTTATTACCCTCAAGATATTTATACACAGCGCGAGCGTTAGGGAAAAAGGGAAGGATTTAACAGGAGATATCGAGGTACATTGGTTTTAAGGCTCTGAATGGAAGAGAAAGAAAGAGCCTGGTAAAGCATTCCAATTCCACATTCTCGTGGTATGACAGTACGTCCGAAGATTAGGCTCAACGGTAAACTGACGAGCATTCCTAGCAGTGCGGGTGTAACGGGAAAATGTTTCAAGAGAGGTATGCATCTGGCTATTTCGCTGGAGCACTGTTTATGGAAGAAACGATAAAATAAGGTTAGAAAAGAAACATTTCATCGAGTGCAACAAATGCTTCTGTAATGGTTTTTTTACCTAACCTATCAGTTTTAGGGCTGTTTTTTGGATCCTATCAAGGAGGCGCAGGTTCGTGACAGGAGCACTTGTCCAGATTTGAGAATTGTACTCAAAATTCGGGCGAATATATACCTTGTAGATTGTAGCCAGATCAGAAAGGGAACAAATATTTCTTATATCGATTTAAGAAACCTAAGCATTTCGCTGCATTTTTGGCGACGTAGAATATGTGATCGTTCCACATAAGGTGGTTTGTATAGTGCACATACCTGGAACGCAAAGCTGTTAGTTTCCTCAATTTTAGTGTCACTCATGGCTATAGTGGCATAGGAGGTAGGTTTAACGACAGAAGACAGCATTGAGTTTTTGAAGCATTACGCATTTACACCGTTGATAATTTCCCATTGGACAATGCTATCTAGATAGGAATTCAATGAGCTTACGATAAACGCTGCCGTTGCAGTTCCACATCCAAAGGACATGGATGTGAATCTGGAAACGAATATGAAAATCTCAGAGTACTATCGTCAGCAAAACAATTAAGTGGATTAGAAGTCTTAGACAAAGAGATCCTTTATAAATATTAGGAAGAAAGTCGGAGACAGAACGGAGCCTTGGAGTACACCAGCATTTACTCTGTGGATAGCAGACTGAAAACGGTCCAAAACAACGTAAATTGAACGGTCCGAAAGGTAATTTATAATCCAACCGAAGAGGGGGTACGTCAAAACCAAATGCACCCATTTTCGATAAAAGAACTTGATGCCAAACTCTATCAAATGCTTTTATGATATCCAGCGGAATAATCTAACTCTCTCCAAAACGATGTAAAGATTGGTTCCACTGTTCGGTGAGATATACCATCATATCACCAGTGTACCTATTGCTACGAAAACCGTACTGTCTGTTATGAGTTTCCATGACCGTGGAAAGAAGGGACGTTAGACCAATTGGTCGGTAGTTTAAGGGGGACGCCTTTTTTGGAACGGACTGGACAAATGCTGTTTTCCATCCACTCGGAGACATGTAGAGTAGGACAAATAAAAAAGCTCAAGTACACGAGGAATCATAACACTATCTGGCGGCGTCGATTTAACAGCAAACTGTGTTGCTAGCAAATTGGCTTTATGAAGTGAGCTGACAGCAGATGTGTTATTTATTATACATATACGAGCGTTGGAACCGGGAAAGAAGTAGAATTTCGAATGTTTTTTTACAAATTACCAAAACAAAGTTTTAGAATGTTTGAACTTATTCCGGTTTTCATCAGTGGGGTTGGTTTTGTAACAACGGAAACTCTATCCCTGATAGCCTCTTTACAGCTCGAATCAAACCATGAATATTTTTTTGGTTTGATAGGTTTTAAAATTTTAAATTTGTAATCATATCCGTACTGAAGTCTATGTCTCTTGAGAGGAAGCATAGTGACCAGTTAAAGTTCTTGAAGAAATCATTGAGACCATCCCAAATTGCTTTCTCGTATTGCCAAACGGTTCTCTTATGAGTTTTTTTTTAACTAGATTTTGTGGACACGAGAAGTTTGCAGATATGGCACAGTGGTCTGAAGTGTCTAGAGGTGACAATATATTAATAGTGTATTTAATTTATCGGGGTCAGAGGTATGAAACAAATTCTATAGTTGTGTGTTGGCGGCTTGACTTGACAAATACGCGATTGCCTTTATGTGTGTTAAAAGATCCGACAACTCGTGGGGTTGTCAATAAAACCTGGGTCGACCCTGGGTTAAGTTAAAAAAACAAAGCTATTTAAAATTTTCTCATTGCAAATAGCTACATATATGTAAAAAAATTATTTCAGAAACAAATAAGGAAGTTATTTTTAGTTTTCTAGTTTCCCTATCACTTCTACTAATCTCGATTGGAAATGGATCAGTTCGAGCCTGCATCACTTCCCTGGGAGCGTTACAATTTAAAATACCCGAGCAGAGCCATCTTCTGATGGATTACTTCTCTTTGTATTACTTTGTGTATTATTTTGGGATTTTTTTAAGTAAAATTCTACCTCCAATGGTGCGAGCTAATACGTCGTGTTTTCGAAGAGACGGATGTTATCCCGCTGTTTTTGGAACGCTTGGGTTATCTTTTTTAGCATCGTGGTGTAAGTTTTTTAAGTCTGGATAAAATGATAGCTTCAATTCGACATTTTTTGTTATTTTGTTAGTTTTCTTTGCAATTGGTAAGATTTTCTTCAAACCGGAGAAGCTCTCCCACGAAAATATCCTCGTCAAATTCTATGGATGCATAAAGCTAGCCTTGGTTAACAAATGGAGACAAGGCAGTCCGCCAAAAGGCAATTGGTTACACCATGCTATTGGACAATATGATGAATCATTTGTGAATGACGTTTCCAAGGTTTTAAAGGTGATCATTGAAAATTTATATTTTGTTAAATTTTTTGTTTAAGGCATCTCTGTCTGTCGTTTCAGATATTCATGCTCTTCATTCCGCTGCCGATTTATTTTGCCCTTTTGGCACAACAAGACTCGAGTTGGACTTTCCAAGCTACACAAATGAACACGACTGTTTGGGGAGTGACATTGCAAGCTGACCAAGCCAAGGCAATGGGACCAGTATTACTATTTATTTTCATACCCCTTTGGCAGTATATATTTGCTCCAATCTTCAAACACTTTGATATAGAAATGAATTCTTTGCAAAGTGTCACATTTGGAGGAGTATGCTCGGCGTTTGCGTTTGTTGCTGCAGGTGTTTTGCAGGAAATGATCTATGTAAATTTGTTTAAGATTTTTCAAGGACGATTTTGAAATATTATAAGAGTTTGTTTTCTAGACTGAACCATACAAGTCGATAAACATTGCTTGGCAGATGCCACAGTTTGCACTTCTAATGATGGGCGAGCTGTTTCTGTCGATTCCTGGACTGCAGTTTGCTTTTACTCAAGTAAGGATTTTATCTTTGGAATTAATCGTTATATAAGTTTTGGCTTACAGGCTCCTTTATCTATGAAATCAGTTGTTACAGCGGCTTGGTTTCTCAATAACGCTTTTGGGAACCTTTTAGTGGTCATTATAACAGAAATCGATATATTCCGATCCCAGGTCTGAAGACTTTACATTCCATCTATGAAAAATGTAACAATTTCTCTTTTTCAGAGTGCCGAATATTTCTTTTATGCGGTTTTGATGATTGTCTGCATGATTGTGTTTGGGCTTTTAGCTTATGACTATCAACTCGATGCACGAACACAATCGGAAGAGGATGTGAGCGGGCAGGACGCCCCTAATAGGCTAGTGACGAGCCTAAGTAGCAATAGTTTAATTAATGAAATAATATAAAAATATTTTGTTTTTAATAATCAGACACACGTTGGCTGTAAATTTTACAATTTGAAATTATGTTAGGATTCCGAAAGGACTTTAAAAAAGTATTGGATTTCTAAGATGGTGTCTTCTTGCAGATCAGTGCAATGAATGGCGTTCTTTATCTTTGTCGTTCCAAACTTGGCACGTAGTGAGTTGGGACGAAGGAGTCTAGCAACTTCCTATAAAGGAATATTTATTTATTTAATTTTTGTATTTTTTAATTTGTGTAAACATTTTTCAATTTCAATACTAACTGGATTCATAGGTCCACAAAATTCTCGAAACTCTTTATGAGCATCGATGGATTCATCTTTGCTGCCGATTTCGAGTGCCATGCAAACTCCACTTGCTAATTCAGCTACCATTGGCTAGTATCGAGAAACATATATTTTGCATTTAAATAGATTATTTTTGAAAAATATTATAAAACTTACAACGTATTCTGGTAAAACTCCTTTATATACTTCGTAGAACTCTTCACAGTTTACACGGTCCATGAGCATCGTTTTTAAGGCTTTTATTTTAAAACCACGGTTTATTATTTCAGAGATAATTCTTCCCAATTTACCTTAAATTTTTATCGATAAAAAGATGATTTGGAATTACAATTAGAATACAAAAAAAAAATAGGCTAGCAACACTGTTTTCTGAGTTTGGACAAAATAGCAAGCAAAAGATTTACAAATAAAAATTAAACAGCAACATATTGACCAACCAAACTCTTAATTTTGTAAATAACAAATTATAACCACTATTCACTAATATTTTTTTTTTTTTTGAAAAATATACCTGTTGTAATTGCCAATAAAGCAACAAAATTCTTTATTTATTTATTTCGCTTAGTACAAGCACATCATATCTTAAGACTAAATAACAATTGAATCTTAGAGATAAGGTGAAGAAAAAGATAAGGATTTAAAGGAAAGAAGGAAAATTAAGATTGGAGAGCTAGTTTGAGAGAGGATTTAGATAGGTTTAAGTCAAAAATGTTGGAATTATTTACTTTTCGAATTATTCTAGTAATTGGTTCATTTTGGCCATATTCGGTACGATGGAAAGGGACAAAGAAGAGGGGAATGGTCCTCAAATGATGATTCCGAGTGTTCGGTTTAAATTTATTGAGAAGACATTCGCTATCAATGACACCATTCAAAAGCTGGTGTGCAAAGAGTATATCGGCATTATCGCGACGTCTATGAAGAGTTTGCAAATTTATTAATTTTAGACGGCTTTCGTAAGGAGGAAGATTATATGGGTCGTTCCAACAAAGACTACGCAAGGAAAAGCGAATGAATCTACGTTGAACAGCTTCTATACGTTTATTGTGGATATGGTGGTACGGAGACCATACTACAGAGGCATGCTCAAGAAGAGGTCTAAAAAATGTGACATACAGAGACTTGGTAACATAGGGATTAGAGAATTCTTTCGACCAGCGTTTTACGAAACCTAGAGTAGAGTTAGCTCTATTAATAATATTATCACAGTGAGCTCGAAAATTGAGTTGGGAATCACATAACACATAACTGGTTCATTGTCAATAAAATATTGACGTTGTGGTAAAGGAGGGCGTTTTCGGGAGTATGTAATGGCTTGGCATTTGTTTACATTCAGTTCGAGAAGGTTGTGTTGGCACCAAGTAAAAAAATTGTTTAGATCAGTTTGAAGTTATCGAAAATCGTCCATCGATTTAATATTTTTAATATTTTCATCAGCGTAAATCTGAACGTCAGATCCTTCAAGGATGAGATCCACATCATTAATGGTCAGTAGAAAAATCAGGGGACCTAGATGACTTCCTTGAGGGACTCCTGATGTTGGGCAGATAGGGTTGGAGCTGCAGGACCTAAAAATGACAGTGTAACGACGATCATTTAAATACGATTGGATCCAAGATATCAGTAAGGGCGGGAATCCATAGGATTTAAATTTGAAAATGATAATGTTATGGGAGATTTTGTCGAAAGCTTTACTGAAATCAGTTGCAATCGCATCAACCTCATTACCAGCTTCCAAGGAGCAGATGGTATTGGAGATAAACTCAGTTAGGTTGGTAGTTGACCTACCGCTAAGAAAGCCATGCTGTTTAGGTGAGAAAAGTGGTCTACAATAAAGAAGCAAAATATCATATATTAAACTCTCAAATAATTTGGGTATGCAGGAAAGTTTTGCAATGGGTCTATAATTAGAGATATCTCCTTTACATCCTTTTTTGTGAATTGGGATTATGAGAAAGACTTTCCATTTTGTTGGAAACAGATTTTGAAAAATGGAAAGTTGCAAGAGATCAGTAAGTGGTTGAGCTAAATTGGAGACTCAGTTTTTAAGAACAACAGCAGGAATCCCATGAGGACCCGAAGAAAAGTCATTCTTCAACAGGTGGATTTTATTAATTACTGAGGTCAGGGATATGTTTTTAAGGAATTAAGGGTGGTTTGGGTGCAGTTGTACAAGTGGTTAAAGTTGCTTGCATCAACCTCTGTATCATTAGGAGAAAATGCTTGACCAAAGAAATCAGCAAAAAGGTTAGAAATACATTTTGGATCGGACGATGAGGAATTGTTGTATTTTAGTGTTGAGGGATAACCATCAGATTTTCTTTTTGAGTTAATAAATTTAAAAAAGTGTTTTGGATTCGAAATAATAACCGATTGGGTTTGGATTAGATGGCTGGCGTATACGGACTCGCTCAAGTTGGAAAAGTTGTTAAAAACTGCGACATAATTGTTGAAATCATGAATCGACTTCGAACAAAGGTACCTTTTCCAAAGTTTATTCCTCCTATTCCTAAGTGAGCGGAGTTCCTTAGTATACCACGATGGAGAAGAGGTAAAATTCTTTTGAGGCAGTAGAGGGATGGATTGAGAAAAACAAATTTGGATCTGTTCATAAAAGGTGGCAATCAAAACATCAATGTTAAAGTCGTTGGAGATGAAATCAAAGTTAATATTCCCAATAAGGTCGTTAAGCTTATCATAATTTGCTTTACGGAAGTTAAATGATTGGGACGTGAGGGAGTACGGTTGGATATAATCACACTCAAAAGCAAAAGTGAGGGAAATGGGGGGATGATAACTGTCGATCTTTGAAAGGATATGGTGACTTTGTATAACTTCAGTGTTTTGAGCATCAGATGAGAAAATAAGGTCTAATTGTCTTTGCAGGCAGTTTTTTACACCAATCATTTGAGCGAGATTAGAAGAGAGGAGGCGGTCAATAACGAGGATTTCCTTCTCAGAGCTTATTTGAATTTGAATTCGTTAAATACTAACGGTACATTCTTAAATAAAATTAAAACTAACAATATATTCATAAATTGATACATACATAAATCTTATATCTACGAGTATATTATAAATATTGGATAAAAAATCTATTTTTAAAACAGTGAGATTTAACATTATCATTTGTAGAATTTAATATGGCATAGTTCTTATTAAATATATTGATCAAGAGATTGAGAGGGCTATTGGCGCCGTAGTTGGATCTACTGAAAATGTTACACAGAGGCAATTGCCTTCTTAAACTGGAACGACTAAAATTAAAATTGATACGACAAAGGGCTGATGGGGCTGTAATTGATCCATTAATTAACCGCACAATAAAACAGAATTGTAGGTACTCATGATGACTTAAAAGGGATGGAAGTTTTATTAGTTGAAGTCTTTGAGAGTAAGGTGGCAAAACGATTCTATCTAACCATGGAAGAAAACGCAAACAAAATCTCAAAAATCTTTTTTGAATACTCTCTATTCTGTTGATATGAACAGCGTAGTAAGGGGCTCATACGATGCACCCATATTCCAGAATTGATCTCACAAAAGAGACATAAAGAGTCTTAGGACATAAGGATCACGAAATTCGCGAGCAAACCTTTTAATGAAACCAAGTGTCATGTTAGCTTTTTTAATTATGTAATTGTAGTGATCAGTAAAGGAAAACTTTGAGTCTAACACTACTCCAAGGTCCGTAAAGCTTGACAAGTTACACAAGAGCGATGTATTCAACATATAATTATAAGAAAATACATTATGTTTGCGAGTAAAACACATGGTTTTACACTTGTCGCTTGCTTTGGATGAAATAAAATAAATTTCATCGTCAGATATTTCCCAATTTAAACGAGGAAGATTGAAGTCACCAACGGTTATCTTCAGGATTAGAAAGATCAACAACATAATCAATTGCATTAACTAGAAGCTCATATTCTGATGTAGGAAGAATCGAGATTGGAATGAAGTGCCAACAAAACACCACGTCCGGGTGAAAAGCTTCCAGGCGGATCTATATCAGGACTAGCATTAGAGATTAAAATTAAAACATCTTTTCGGAAAACACTGAAATCAGAATTAAAGAACTCGTTATGTTTTGAAGTTTAGAGTTCTCTGATAAGCTAGCGGCAGAACATGTACTAAAATGTACTCACCGGTAGGTAGATGAGACAAATATCGTGTTTTGCAAAATCCAAGATGAAAAGATTAGCTTTTTGACGATTGTTCGCTTATCCGATGATTTTCCACAGATTTTTTTCGAGGTGCAGAGAACCAAGTAGGTAAAGAAAGAAACTAGGATTTTTCTGTAGTATCATCAATTGGTTTTGCTTCGTTTATGCAGAACATATACTCATAAAAATTGCACTCACCAGGGGAGATGAGACAAAAGAAAAATATGATTTGCAGTTCAGATTGAGGAAATGAGACCGATGATTAATGAAGAGACAAAAAAAAAAATAAAAACAAAAAAACAAAACTTGCAGTAGATTGAGTGTTAAATGATAATTCGTGTTTGTGGATTATTGAATAAATTAAATAAAGGAAAACACTCGTATTTGTAAAACAATGAAACAAAATTGTTTATTCTATGATAAAATCATAATTTAAGGTTGTAGGCAAAACCTTTCACTTGAATTCAAATTAAAATTCGCGGAGCCAAAAATTAAGCGGGCAGATATAATGAACCAGGGCTGTCTACTGTCTAAGCAACTAAGGAAATACAAATTTATTTTCGTTTTTAAAATTTTTCAGCCATGCCAACATTTTTGTACCGTGTCATTTACTGTCTGGGACAAAATTCATTCTAAAAACCAAACAAGCCAAATTGCTTCTGCACAAGTTTGAACCTATATAATATACAGGGTGTTTCCTAATTAGTAGACAATTATATGCGAATTGGTTTATGGACATGTTTGAAGAAATAATTGTTCGACAGCAAGGGTCTATCTCCAATTTGTATACCACTTACCAAGGTTTAAGAAAAGGTTTACTTTGGCACATTCTGGCCCATATTTACGCATAAAACTCTCTTAATATTGGCAATAGAAACTTAGTTTGGAGTTTTAGAAAAAATATAAGCCTTTGCAGAGGCGTTTAAATAACTTTGATAGCTTGTTTGAATCTCAAGATTTCTAGTTTTCAAACATGTTCCGTTTTCTTATCCTTTTTATACCCTATTCCATAGAATGGGTATATTGTATTTGGTGTGGAGTTTGTAACGTAGAGAAATAATACCGTTAGGTATAGAAAAGTATATATATTCTGACTCAGAATCAAAAGCCTAGTCGATTTAGCCATGTCCGTCCGTCCGTCCGTCCGTATGTATACTCTCTAGAGGTCGCAATTTTTGAGCTAGAAAGCTGAAATTTGGTATATATAACCTTTGGTTTAAGAGTAAGGCTAAGTTTTTGAACCGGTAAAATCCGCCTACAAACACGCCCACAATTGCCATTTTCGATGAACAACCTCAATTTGGTAAAATTAAATTATGTTTTTTGTACAGTTACAATAAAAGCATAACGCTAAAATTTTGCAAACGTAAGCTTTAGGTAAACCTTCTTCCAATCAAATAAAATTATTTCAGTTTGGGAGTGGCTGACGTCCATTTTTCATACAAAACCATCAATATTGTTTTTATAAAATAACAATTGTTATATTAAAGCGAAAAACATTAAATTTTTTGGGTATTACTGGCACAAAAAGATCTTGTGTATGAAATCAAAAAAATTGATTTTGGGCGTGGCTGACGCCCACTTTTCATAAGAAACTATAAAAAAAATTGCTTTTGTAAATAAACGGTATTTATAATGAATCCGCAAGTCAAAATTTTGCGTCTCTTAAGTGAAACTAAACAGTTTGTGTATGAAAAGAAATTTTTAAATTTCGGGCGTGGCTTGAGCCGACTTTTCATGAAAGAACGAAAAACGTAGTCTCAAACATTTAAGGTACCTCCAATATTCAATTTAAAACTTTTCTTTCCGTTCGTTATTTGAAAAAATATCTCTACATTTTCTTGTGTAAATATTTTCAATACACCCACTTTTAAAGGCGTGATTTTGATAAAATACCTTTGTTCAGGTAAGATTGTTTTAAAACTACTCGATTCAGCTGTAGTTCTACACATATGCCTAAATACTGATCAAAGCTCAGTTAGTGCTTCCAATTTTTAAGACACGCCCACTTTTAAGGGGCGTTTTCGTCAAAAGTTCTATAATGCATTAATTTTTTAATGTTTTTTAACTATCGGTCGCAGTTTTGAAGTAAAAAGATAAACACTTTGATTTATATTCCTTGGTTACGTAGCAGAGTGGGGTCCAAGAATTGTTAAGAACACCTATAATCGCTATTTCCATTTAAAATCTAATTTTTAAAAATTTAAGTTTTGTCTTGTTTTGTTCAAATCGATCTGCAAGAATAAAATTGAATGTCACTGAGCTCATACTAATTGCCTTGGCAATGAAAAGTCTTAACTTTGGGCGTGGCACACGCTTTTTTTTTATTGTTAATGTTATTGCATTTTTTTCTGTCTGCTAAAGAAGAATTTTGTTTCTGAAACTGAAACATCGGTTGGCTGCGGGAGGCAGACGCATACACATACAAAAATATAGGGAATAGGGTATCCAACAGTTCGTTGCAAACGTACTGTAGCTCTCGCTTATGTTTTTTTTTATGAACGAAATAATAATTTAAAAAAATCATTTACAAAGCATGCAGAAGAATGCACAGATTAAATGATAGGTACCTGGAAAAACCGCATCAGGTTAAATTGGGAAAAGGTGTTTATTGCCTTGAGCTGCAAAGCTTATGAATAAAAACTATTTTGTCTGGGCTTAGGTTGTTTGGGATGTATTATTATTTATTTTATTATTTGTTGTTAGGGAGAGCTTATAAAGCTTGTATCGAATCGCATGAGTCCTGGAAACTCTGCATTCGATGGTCAAATAAGTATAAGAAAATACAATCAAACGCAAATAAAACTTAACGTAAGAACTTAACGAAAGAGTGCTTGTTCTGCGAACAAACACGAGTGAGAGTTAGTCTTAAGCAGGATTTTGAACCGAGAAGGAATAAACGTGCTAATAAGTGTTTTTTTATAACATTTTTCCACTATAAATTATCGTGTTTTATTTCTTTCCACATATTTATTAATTGATCTTGATTATACAGTCCACTTGAGCTACGATACAAAGCTCAAGCACTGCGGTATCTCGAAGATTCCTATTGTGCCAGCCCATGTGAGGTTCTAGAGCAGTTCTGTTGCTCCAGACAGAGACCAGCACTTTAAGATTTTCTGTGGATGGAAGGTTTTGAGTTTTTCCAAGGTAACGATCTCGAAACCAAGTGTTCGCTTTCTGAGGCGGAGGAGTGGTGGGCATTCCGTGAGGATATGCAGAGATGTTTCTTCACTTTAGAGGCATAGACGGCAAACGGAGTCTGTTGCTAGTCTCATGTTGTGAAGGTGTTTTTTCAGAGGACAATGTCCGGTTATGATTCCAGTCACTGTTTTGAGAGTTTTCCTATCTAGGTTGAATAGGAATTTTGAGGTTTTGAATGAATATTCTGGTACATATTGTTTAGAATAGTTTTGACCTGGAGTTGTTTGCCAAGCTGCATTGGATTCCATGTGTAGGATGTTCTTGGCAGTGTTTTTGAAGTAATTTTTATTAACTCCGCAGAAAGGTTCAGGGCCGACCAATGGCAATGAGGCGCCCTCTTTGGCCCTTTCATTGCCATCGTATCCCTTATGTGCAGGGATCCAATGGAGAATCACAAAATTGAACCTTGCAAGTTCAGTGAGTATTAAGACAGTCTCTTGGACTAGCTTGGATCTTATGACAGGCGAAGCCAGAGCTTTCAAGGCAGATTGGCTGTCTGAGAAGATGACAATTGTTTTATTTTTGGCATTCGAGTGACAAAGTATCCTCGCACATTCGTTAATAGCAAAGACCTCTGCCTGAAATATGGACGAATCAAGACCAAGGCTGACTGAGAAGTTCGCACTTGGTGATTCCCCAAAAATACCGGAACGAGTACGTTTCCATTTTTGAGCCATCCGTATACCAGACCAGGTCTTCGCTAGAAGATGTAGGCTCAGTCTTGCTTCCATTCTTATGAATAGGTGGATTGGAGGTTATTCCAAAATTACACTAAGTGCAGAGGTAGGTGTGGTCCGCATGCATCCCGTTATGCATGTCGTTTCAAGTCGTTGTATTTTTTCCAGTTTCCAGTTTGGGATGTATGCTAGATACCTTTTTTGGATTTCAATGCAAAAGTTTATTGAAAGCCTCACTGTTGATGACAAATAGATCCACTACAGTAAGAGTCGGAAAATCTTACAGGCCAGTGAACTTATCCATTTCTTTCTAAGCAACGTTTACCGTAATTTTCATGGTAATAATAATGAAGCTAGTTTAGTGACTGGAATGTCTTCTAATAAACCTGCCCAGCCTGGGCAGATATTTTTCAATAAATCCCCCAGCTTCAACTGGACGCCAGCGGTGGGATTTTCGTGAGATAAATATCACCTAATTCTCAATCCATTGAACTAACAAAAAATCTTTCCTATCTGTCTATCCCTTCTAATTTATTTCATGCAGTTTGCATTCAAAAGACCTTGGACATATAGCTAAATTATTAAAAAAAAACAAGCGATAGCTACAGTACGTTTCCAACGAACTGTTGGATACCCTATTCTCTATTTTCAAACAAAATTCTTCTTCAGCAGACAGGAAAAAAATACAATATTGTGAATTTTGAGTGAACAATGTTCAATAACTGCTAGCTCAATAAAAGAAGGGGTGGCTACGCCTAAAGCTGAGACTTTTTATTGCCAAGACAATTGCTATGAGATTTTACTAATCTTTAATTTTAATTTTACGCTTGCGGCTCAATTTGAACAAAACAAGACATAACTTGAATTTGTTTTAATTATATTTTGAATGGAAGTAGCGCTTATGGGTGTTTTACAATTCTTGAGGCACAACCTGCTACGTAACCAAGGAATACAAAAAGAAATATTAATGTCCTTCAAAGCTGCGACCGGTAGTTTAAAAACATTAAAACAATAATGTCTATTAAGACGGAAACGCCCCTTAAAAGTGGGCGTGTCCTAAAATTTTTGTAAACAAAATTTAAAGCACTAACTGAGCTTTGGTCGTTAGTCAGTTTTTAGGCATGTGTAAACTACAGCTGAAACGAGTAGTTTTTTAACGATTTAACGAAAGGTTCACGCCCTTAAAAGTGGGCGTATTGGAAAACTTAAAAAAAACAAATGTTGTTATATATTTTTCATACAACGAACGAAAGAAATGGTTAAAGTTGAACATTAGTACCTTAAATGTTTAAAGCTATGTTTTTTGCTCTCTCGTGAAAAGTGGGTGTAGGCCACGCCCGAAATTCAATTTTTTTTTTCATACACTAGCTACCTACTTAGTTTGGACTAAGAGACGCACAAATTTGGGCTTGTGGATTCATACCGTTTATGTGCAAAAATAAGATTTTATTGTTTCTAATGAAAAGTGGGCGTCAGCCACACCTAAAATCAATTTTGTTTGTTTTCATACACAAGGAACAACTAATATCCACAAAATGTATAAGGTTTTTTGCTTAAACAAAAGCATTCGTTATTTTATAAAAAATAATATTGATGGTTTTGTATGAAATGTGGGCGTCAGGTACGCCCAAACTGAAATATTTTTATTTAATTTAGAGAAGATTTACCTATAGCTTGCGTGTACAAGACGTGGTCGAATTTCACCGGTGTAGAACTTAGCCTTACTCTTGAACAAAAGATTATTTATTATACTTAATTTCAGCTTTCGGGCTTAAAAATTGCGACCTCTAGAGAGTATACATACGGACGGACGGATGGACATCGCAAAATCATCTAAGCTTTGATTCTGAGCCAGAATATACAAATATACTTTTCTATACATAAAGGTATTATTTCTTTATGTTACAAACTTCACACCAAATGGAAGGAAGACCTTTGCTTATTTTATTTAACTAAGAATAGTAGTTTTTGGTAAATACAAAATGTTACGGTAATGCACCCACAGAGCAAGTATCTGCGACCAAATCGTGCTTTATGTTTGAATTGCCACAGATCGTAATCTACCTACCACGCGTCTATTTTTGTCAGTCTAATCTAAAGCTTGGATTGATTTAAAACTTCGAAAGGAGAACCAAATATATAGAGAAGAAGAGCCGCGGAGGAGATATTTACATCAAACATAATTATTTTGTTTAAGAAACTTACCCTCTTTAAAGGCATGAGGCTTTATCACAGCAAGTGTTGTATTATGGCAAGTTGTCGTTAGATTAAGTCCACTTTTAGAATTGAAGAAAAATGCAATTTCCTTAAAATAAAAAGTTATAAGTCATAACTTTTAATCACGATTGTAAAATTTGACGAACTCACCCTATTCACATCAGACTCAACCTTTGAGCAATATATTCCTCGTCGAAAATGTTCGTCTTCGAATAATTTTCTCAATGAAGGATGAACATCTGAATTGAAAGAATGCTCAGTTTGGTCCTGGCAGGCTTTTAACTTGCTCATCACATTATCAGCTATGACTAAAATTCCTATAGATGGTCCAGACAGAACATCATTCATAAGTGCTCTATGGATTTGGGTACAAAAGCAATAAAACATATATCTAAGGTTGAATCATACTTACGCCATATTCACGTCTGCTTCATTATCTTCGCCCAAAAACCTTCGGGCCGACTCTGGAGAAAATCTAACCATCAAAACCTCGCTAATTTGAACATCGCTTTCTTCAAGATAAGTCAATATATTTCCCAGTTGGGAAGTAATTGATGGTTTTAGCAACATAAACGATCTTTAATTAAAATTATTGCTTATTTTTTGTAAATTTATCTAAATTAAAATCGCTTATTTCATATTCGAATACATTTTGGTTAGATGGGGTTGTGATTCAAGTCATGGCCACTGCACTGGGTTGAAATTTATGTTCGCTGTAATAGTCTGTTTAAATTGTTATGTTAGTGACCTTCGTTAGGTCTTTAAGCCGTTACGCACTTCTTTTTCTTTCGAAAGCAGATCGAGCGGGACTACTGAGAAGAATGTTTCTAAAGCTGCAATTGTTGTAGTTCCCATGACTCTAGTTTTACTCAAATACGATAGTCTCTGTGTTTTGGTAGCCCAATTGCTGAGCTTGTTAAGGACTTTGATGCCGACCACACCTAGCTTAGCTAAGATGTGAGTAACTACTTGTAACTAAAGCAGGGAAGACAAGAGCCTGTCCATCACCTGAAGCAAATTTGCCTTTCACGTACTCGTGTTGGGCCAGCGAAGTCACAATATCAATTAGCTTTAGGCGGATGTGCGTTTCGAGAAAGTACGATGGGATAACTGGCATGAAGTCTTCTGGTTCAGTGTGGTTAGGCTTAAAAGCTTTCGCAATGATAATGAAATCGACTTCTATTCAAACAAAAGTAATACATATATGTAGATCACTTTAAGATATCCCTTAAATTTGATCACAAAGATTGGCAAAATTATATCTTCGGAGCTCTGAATCATTATTGGTCACCTTTCTATAGATATGTTTTAAGGGTCAGTTATGTTTAGGCGCTTATCCATAAAACATGTAGCATTAACACATCTTGGAGAATGAATGCTCATAAGGAGTCAGTTAAGGATGTATGCAGTCTTTTAAGGAAGCGAATATGCTCACAGAATGCAGATTAGTCGGGGGCCGATGTTGAGCTAGCCAGGCATGGCCACTCGTTGAAAGGGTCAACATTCCATTAGGGGCTGTGCAGAAATTGTTTTCTCATATCCAAATTTATTCATACGTGAGACAATTTGCAGATTTGCATCATTTCTTGGAAGATGTGGCATGTCTACAACAAATCTCAAACAAATGACTCTGTAAGAACTGTAACGGGCCAATAATTGTACATGTACAATTGCACTTGATCGCTTTATTGATACGAAACCAATCCGGCAAACTGCCTATGGGGAGTTCTGGCTGTGTTGATCTTCTGGGGAATTGCTTTTCAGAAGATTTAATGCCTTATTCTAAAAATGACCAATACAAATTAACTAGTGGGCAGAAACTGCCCATTTCCCATTTTCCGGATGAACATTTAATAGCTGACTGTGAATAAAAAATGCACTGATATGAAAGGCTTCTCGTAGCTTGGAGAAGTCTCAAAGAACCAATTTTGTACATAAGCAAAAAACACTACAATGTCCCAAAGGTAGTAAAAATGTTTGGTCATTTGTAAAAAACGTAAGAATCTCCAATACGTCTTCGGTTCCGACACTCGTCGAAAATGACACTCCTGTAGTAGGCTTTCATGCGAAAGCTGGCCTATTCGACCCTACCGCAGAGCGACATAACTCCTCCTGTTCTTGAGAGTGTAAATAGTTTTATGGGACAAATCTCCTTTCGCACTCGCTCAGTTGCAAGAGTATTTAAAAATCTCGATATACGTAAATCCGCTGGCTGGGATAGTATCTTTCCATAGTTCTGAAGAGGTGTGCTTCCACGCTGGCAAAACCACTGCGTAAGCTTTTCTAATTGTCCTATTCTACAGGTCTCTTTTCGAGTGGATTTAAAACAGCATTTGTCAAAAAGGCGTTTCTTCATCCACCTCAAACTACCGATCAATTACACTAACGTCCCTTATTTCCAAGGTCATGGAAACTCATAACAGGCAGTACGGTTTTCGTAGCAACAGGTCAACTGGTGATATGATGGTATATCTCACCGAACAGTTGAACCAATCTTTACATCGTTTTGGAGAAAGTTAGATTATTCCGCTGGATATCATAAAAGCATTTGATAGAGTTTGACATCAAGTTCTTTTATCGAAAATGGGTGCATTTGGTTTTTCGGTTGGATTATAAATTACCTTTCGGACCGTTCAATTTACGTTGTTTTGGACCGTTTTCAGTCAGCTATCCACAAAGTAAATGTTGGCTGCTTAGACTTCTGTCCACTTAATTGTTTTTTGACAGTACCTTCTACTTTTCATATTCATTTCTAGATTCACATCCCTGTTCTTCGGATGTGGAACTGCAACGGCAACGTATGATAAGCTCATTGAATTCCGATCTAGATAGCTTTGTCCCATGGGAAATTATCAACCGTGTGGAATACATTCGCCCGAAGCTTGAGTATAATTCTCATATCCGGGCAGTGCTCCTGTCACTCACTTGAGCCTCCTGGATAGGATTCAAAAAAGAGACTTAAAACTTATAGGTGAGAGAAGCATTACTGAAACATTTGTTTCACTCAAACATCGAAGTAATGTTTCTTGTCTAACCTTGTTTTATAGTTACTGCCATAAACAGTGCTCCAGCGAAATAGCCAGATGCATTCCTTCCCTTAAACAATTTTCCCATAACACTCGCATCGCAAGGAATGCCCTTCAAATTAACCCTCACGCCTAACTTCGGACGTACTTCAAAGTATAGAGACAAGAATGTGGAACGCTTTTCAAACCCAACGTGCATCGGTATCTTCTTTTATCTCTTATACAACTTTTCTGAAGGCTTAATACAGTGCAATAATTCATGAAAAGGGTATTAATAACTCCTAAGTGCGCGTAAATTATGAAAATAAAACCTTCCCACGTCCTTTGCATCTCCGTTAGCTGTTTTGATTCTGCAGAAAATTGTAAGTTCCTTCAATTCAAACACTCACAGAAACTGGAATTTTGGAAAGCGAAATTATTAGTTCCGCTTAGAGCTGTCTCCGCCACTCATTCATTCATTTTTAAAAAGAGATATAGAAATGTTATTTTATAAAATTCTATTATGCATCCTCAAAAAGATCCTCACTAAAAAAGTTAGAAATATGTGGTTCCCACACATTCCTGTATGAACAAGTTAAGAAGGCACGAAAGATGCAAGCGCATATTTATAGATCTATTTCGAATATTAATATTTTTCGGCTTGGATACCTAAGTCATTTGACTTATTGTCCTGATTTTGAACTTTGAAAACATTATTTGAGCAAAAAAAAAGGTTTGAGAAACAAGGTTAGATAGATCAGTTTATAAAGAAATTACAAACATTTCTTCAAAACCCCTACACTCTAAAAAGGTTAAATAGACGGTACGTGGTCAAGATGGCCAAGTCACGGTATCAAAAACAAAAAGAGACGTCGACGGTAGGTCCTTCTATCGCCATCACTCTTGTAAAATTATATTTAATTATTTGAAGTTCAAGTTTTTATCACTTCAAAGGACTTACCTAGTTCGAAACTTTGCTAATTTGTTTTTTGTTATATCATCTCCATAATCCACGATGTGGAATTGTCTGCCGAAGACACTTATGTTGGAACCAATAAAGAAGTCTTTAACAGTTATGTCTGGCATCCTAGTGCGACGCAGAAAGGTCTTTGTTGATTTTTGTTCAAACTGTGGTTTGGAAAGTTTCAAATAGTTAACTTTGAAAAAAAAAAGAATTTTTTTACTTACAACTTCAAGAGATTGATCACTTGGATAAAAGTAAATCAAAAATAAACGTATAATTCCAGCTTCTTCTTGATACCATTCAGCAGTGAAGGATAAGCGGATGTTGTTGGGTCTAGAGTTACGACTTGAAAATTCCTAAAAAAAAAAAAAAAAAAAAAAAAAAATTAAACAAAGTACTCTAGGTTAGAGCTAAAATGTCCTTCAGTCACTATCCACAACAAAACCAGATTTGATTGCAGTTGTCCATAGTTAATTAAAACGCTGCAAACACAGCATATCTGTAACTTGTTCTTTAATTTTTTGAGAATAAATTTGCCTTTTTTATCATTTGGATTGGGTTTAAGTCATGTTTACGGCTTAAAAGGTCATATCCGCCTAGGGCCACAATCAAAAGTGGGTTCATTTGGTTTTTTTTTATCATGCGGTTATATCTCAGGAAAACCTATTAGAAGACCGTCCATGCCAAGAGAACTAATCCCAAGGCACCTCATCTCAGAACATGTCATCCCACAAAAACGAATTTTAAATCATGTTATTAAAGACAGCCTTTCGCAAAGGTTAACCGTACAGAATAGGATTTTCTTTGGAAGTACGTTTCATATTCTGACTTATTCTTTAAGGACCTTTGAGAAGGTCAAACTGGGATAAATTCGCAGAGTGAACAGAACGCTATTGTTTTTAAGAGATCAAATAAATACAAACAAGAAAATTGCATTAAAAGTTTCACTAAAGGATAATGATAATCCCAGTAGGTGTAAACCGAGGAAGCGACTTGAGTCATTTGCTCTTTATTGTTCTTTGACTGAGTAGATCAAATCGACTTTTTAAAAACCAACAACGATGGAGGAAATAACTTTGCGATGTAAGTAACGAGAGGAGTGCAATACTAACCGTTCTCAGTGACCCAAATATTTATCATGAATTTGCCAATACCCTAACGACAAGGGATCAAACGTAAATTGAGGCGATATGTGGGAAACGGTTAAAACGGATCTAATGGAAGCTGGATTTTAAACAGGCAATCTAAAGGTAGAGATCTATGGATATGCCAAGACACCTGGGAGAAAATTACAGACGGCAGAGCACTGCATACTTGTATTAACAATGAATCCTATGATCTGGTTCTGCAAAACGAGTAAGCAGCTCAAACTGTGCAGAGGTGAGACGAGAAAGAAGGGCCTGATTGAACAAACTTTCACAGAGCGCTGAAGAAGCTTCAGCCACGGTGTTGTATACAAAAACTAAGGACCTTTTAGGTCTAAGACCGTAGTACAAATAAACCTGATCTTGACACGAGCCGAAAAGTACTCTTTTAGTGTCATAGAAGACCAGCTACGAAGATGGAAGGAGCAAAGCAAAGAATAGAGCGTTAACGAATGTTACAAAATGCCGGCCATGCGAAGGTCTTTCAGAGGCATTAATGCTGGCCAGAATACAGATCTTCTCTTAAGAAACAGCTGAATTTGATGCCATACCTGCCGAATTTCTAAAAGCAGACCCCGACTTGGCAGAAGGTATTTTGTTTGACGGAGTTATCGTCAAGCTACCGAAGAAAGGTGATCTCAAGAAATGTAACACCATTTTGTACGTATTGCTAAAGCTAATGACTGCTATCATTTTCGAGTGGATAAAGTTAAGAATCAATCGCCGCTCTACTTCATGTTCGTCAGTGTTATCTGGAGATCACTCGATCCTAGAGGCATCCTCAGTTTAATTGTTGCTATCATTAAAAACGCATGGTGTTTGGTTTTGTACAGTGGACAGCTGTTCGATGCATTCGAAGTGCGAAAGGGAGTGAGACAAGACAAGATTTTGTTCTGGATGAGAGATTTAATATTCAATGGGATCCACAAATAAAGGCATTTGAACAATGCTGGTCCTATCTGTTTAGTCTTAACTTAACCAAATGTGTAATAAGCTTCAAAAAAGTGGAGACGTGGTTTGTTTAATTATTAACGCCAGAAAGACAAATATTATGCACACCAGGCGAAATCAACAAGGTTATAAAGATGAGGTTACTCAGTTTATAAATCTGGGAAGATATCTATTAATCGATATGTAAACAGACCTAGAAGTCAGCAATAGAATAAATGAAGCTTTCGGAATACTTTACCTAGTGTGGAACTCTTCAAAAATGTCGCTTCTGTAAAGCTTAAACTTGAAACCTGCGCTGCTGTATTAGCCGTTGTCTGCGTTACATCATAAGGATCCGGTGGCAAAAATCCTTATCCAACAATTAACTATGAATTAGGACTGGACTGATAAAAATGGATAAAGTGGCGCTGAAACCCCAATGACAACATAGCAAAGCAGTGTTTTTAATGGGATTCTCAAGGTGCAAAGCGGGTTTCCAAAGGAAGCATAAAGGTCAACTTGCATAAAGCTCAATAGTGTTCAAATGTGAGGTATCGTGCTAGGGAAACAGAGATATGAAAGGACTTGGTTGCCCGTTGCCGCAATATGCTCCAGGTATTGCTGCACAATTGGTAACGATAAGATTACTCTATTCTGCTGAATGGTCTGGTCAATATGCTGACCCTTTGGTCAGCTATAGTTCATTTCTTACGATTGAATCTTGTCTTGTTGAATGATTGAGAGTTTCAAGACCCTAGAACTTGGAGTTTTGTAGCTGTTGAAAAAATAAATAAAAGGTCATATACAAAACATAATCATTACTTCGGTCCTGTTGAGTAAAATTGTGACATGTTATACATAGGGTCTTCCTAGCCTGAAGTCTACTATCCAAAAAAAGAAGATACATACGGTTGTAATTTACAAATAACCAGAAAATTGTTCTCAAAAAGAAAAAGCTGGACATTTTGCGCTGGTAGGTGGTTAAACTTAAAGCAAGGCATTTTGTTACCTCAATTAATATGAACTCAAAGGTCTGTCTTGAATTGAATGGATCCCATAATAAAAAGGCAAGAGGAAACATACTCCACATGAAACTAAAGAGGTTTACCACACGAGGACTTGAGCCGCCGCCGGTCGTCGAGTAACCAACCCACAAACATGTTTATTTATTTAAATATTTGTACGTTGATAAACACACAAAATAAAGCACCTTCACAAATAAATATAAATAAGGTACGCTGGAAGCCAATTATTTTATATAATTATATTTTTATTTTATTTTACCATTTTATAGTATTGTATCCTTTGGATTTATTTAATTTGAACGTATAGCTATTGTACACAAAAATAAAATAGAAAAATAAAGATTGAAAAAATGATGTTCGACTCCGATGTTTGTTTATTGTTATGGTTGCAAGAAAAACAAAAAAGAAATGCCGTTACAATAAAGTGCTGCCAGGTTTGTTTTCTTTCAAAAACGAAATTTGACATTAAAGGTAAGACCATACTAAGCAAAACTGGACTGCACTGAACGACATTTTTCTAGACCGCTCTTGAACTGCATTTTTACTACAGGACTACAGCATCCGAAAACACGCCATGATTTGTGAGTTATGTAAAAATTAATGTTTTATTATGTATTTGGTTTAATAGAATTAAGGAGGCTCAAATACAGCTTTACATGAAAAAAAACAACAAATTATAGTGCAGACGAAAGAGCAACAATAAAGGTGCCTTTACATGGAGCTGCAAGCCCTGATCTGCAAAAAAAAGAGGATGCAAAATCAATAATTCATACTTGTGTGATAGAGAGGGAAGGCAAAAATGCAGACGTCTTCATGGATGCAGATTATAGAAAAATTATAGATGCAGCTTGAAAATTATAGTGAAGACGAACATGTTCATCTTCATCGTCTGCACTATGCACTATGCACTGTAGCTCACAAAGCAGCATACACGATCACAAAGTGCAGCACTGAACTCAAACAAAAATCACGTCTGCCATTTTGGTTTGTTGTTGCTTTGCAGCGCAGCATGTTCGTGTTGTTGGAGTTTAGTCGACTTGTACTTCAGCTGCTCTCTATGCTGCAGCTGCTACTTCATATTGTAGCCGTGCAATATTCACGTACATTTAACTTTGACATCGCTACGTGCTGCTTCTGCTACTACACCATTGTGCGCAGCCAGTTAGTAGTGTTACTGGAACCCATTTAAAAATGAAGGGGAGAGCACATCAGCTGATTTTAAGCTGGTAGTCAAAAAGATAGAGAACCAAAATTCATTCGCAGGTAAAGGCCCAACCATAATAGGGGTATTCACGATCTGGTGTAACTTGTCTTGCATCATTGTAAAAGTGGAGAAGTGCTACGTTTTCTTGCAATACAACAACAAATATACTGGCTGTCATTTTGTTACACTTTTGCACTTTATCTATACCTCAACCCCATTGCAACAGGAAAATACAACGGTGCAAGATTTGTACTTTTGATTTTGACATTTGTGTCAACCTGATTTTGACATTTGTGTGAGTTTTGCTACAGAGTGGAAGAAGTGAGTTCACGATCTACAAGAAATACAAACAATTTCACACTTTTACAATACTTGTTTGCACCAGATCGTGAATACCCCTAATTGTATTGTATTGTATTTATTTATTTAGCAAAGTATTAAGCTATTATATTACATAATTTAATATCTTAAAAGTTATTTTTTACAAATTCTTTGACATTGCGCTTATAAATATTAATATTTGTTTCTAATTTAACATATTCTGGCATTGAATTAAAAATTTGAAACCCTTTAAATATAATACTATTTTGTGTTACTGTATTTCTATAGTTTGGGAGTCGCAAATCGTTTACATTCCTTAATTGATATGGTTGAGCTTCACCTACATACACAATAAGATTACTAAAATAACTAGGCAATTCACCCATTCTCATTTTTTGAATTAACAAAAGAACATCTACTATCAATTGTTGTTTAACACTTAACCATTTAAGGCGATTTAACATATTTAAAATACTTGTATAACGACTACATTTCAAAATAATTCTCATAACTTTGTTTTGTAGCTTTTGTAATCTATATATGTTACTATCACTTAACAGGAACAGAACAGATGAGCAATATTCAAAATGTGGTTTGATTATAACGTTGTATACTCTTACTGATGTATTAAAATCAAGTTTGCTTTTAATTCTTCGAAAAAAGTTCACCTTTTTAGATATTTTTTTAACTAAATAGTCTACATGTTTATCAAACTTTAATTTTTGGTCTATTATCACACCTAAATACTTTATTTGATCTACTTGCTCTATGTTTTCATTGTCTATTCTTAAGTTAATATTGCACTGCGTTTTAAATATCATCGACTTCGTCTTTTGAACATTCGTCTTCAGTTTGTTCGCCTTGAACCAGATGCTTAAGCCTTCAAGATCTTCTTGTAGCTGCTGAGTTATTATTGAGACATCCTTCCCCACAATGTATATTAGGGCATCATCAGCAAACATAACTATTTTGCAATATTTTAAAACTTTGCATACATCATTTATATACAAGAGAAACAGAACAGGGCCAAGTATCGAGCCTTGTGGTACTCCTAAGAATGTTTGTGTTTCTTCTGAAAGTTTTCCATTGACTGATGTTTTCTGCGTTCTCTGTTCAAGATATGATGTGAACCATTTTAACTCCTTGTCACGAAAACCATATTGCTTCAATTTTTGGATTAATATTCCCCTATAATATGAGAAAGAAAAAGTAAGCAAGTGTCAAAACTGAACGAAAAGTTTCCTTCCGATTTGTAAAGTACATCAGTTGCCCATAATAGCCTTTAGAAATAAGAAGAAAGATAGAAGAAGAATACGCTTTAGAAAAAAAGGAATGTCAGATTTTCGTTCGTAATGTACGACTCAAAGCGTACATTACGTACGGAAACGCAAGTGAACGAAACTTTCCGAAACTTATCAAAATGTCATTTCGGGTTGGGTATACAAATCAAATGTATTTCTACCGTTTCGTAAGGCAGCGTACGTACCCATTCTTCAATTATGGTTAGCCCTTAAGGTATGCATTGTACGTCTATGCCCGAACACAGAACCCTTCGCACTGAACACATCCATTCTTCTGAGGTAAGTTAAATTAGTTAAGGTATGCCCACATCTTCACAGCATAGCCAACTTCATTGCATCCATTATCAAAAAAAAAACCCTCGTCAAAAACAAATTCACCATTCTCTTCAAAAAATGGCGGATGCCGTGGTCTGCTGTCTGAGTAATATTTTTGCATACAAAAATGAAATTTTATATTTCCATTAAAAAATAAAAGAATTTCTTCTTTTTGCATTGTTTTGTATATTATATAAATTTTCGTTGTATAGTTTCATAAAATTAATCCAAATACAAACCACCCAAATACAAATAAAGTTTCCCAAAAAGAAATATTAAGATTTTGTGCTTACGCATTTCCAAATATCAGTGAAAAAGAAGAGTTAAGAAAAAACGAACGAAGAAAAAAAAAAAAATAAGAAAATTGCGCAAAAAAAAAGAACGCCAAACGGATGGATGAATATTTGTGAAAAAAAAAAAATAATAGAAATGTTAAATGTACGTTGTTTTTTTTAATCCGAACAAAAAAGAACGTGTGTGATAAGTTATTTTGTCAAATAAATTAATTTTCCTACAAAAATATTTTGTCCCCGTTACAATTTCGTATTAATCGTGCCTTTTTTGGGAAAATATAACAAAAAAAAATAAAGAAATTTCCACATATTTCGCAAGTGAAACGAATAAAAAAGAAAATAATCCAGTCAATGTCTGCTGTGTTTTGTTTTATTTTTACAATTTCGCCTTCGAAAATTTAATAAAATAAAAAAAATATTAAAAGAAGGAACGACCAACATCAAGAGAAGATAGTGTGTAGTGTAGAACAGCCGCCACCGCCACAGCAGCCTTCGACTTCGTTTCGTTGTCGTCACCAAAGAGCAAGAGTAAAAGAAAAATAAAGGTAAAAAAAAAAAAAAAAAAAAACAAAAAACTAGCATAAAATAAATAAAACTCAAAACGCTAAAATTGTTTCGAAAATTGTGAAAATATTTTTAAGTGTCTGGCCTGGCAGTGGCAGCATGTTGTTGTTTTTGTAGTTAGCGCCCCCTTTGTGTGCCAGTGCCAGTGCTAGTGCCTGTGCCTGTCTCGCACATCGCACTCGCGATTCGCATTTCAAAAATAAATAAATAAACGAAAAAAAATGAACGTCTCGTCCTCGTACACAATTTTCTTTTTGGCAAGAAGAGACAATTTTGTTTAAAATGCCAGCGACAGCGAGCTACCACACCAGCGCAGCGGCAGCGACCAGCTACGAGATAAATAGGAGCAAACATCAAAGTGACGGATGACGATAGTCGAGTCGAGTCAAGTCGAGTCGAGACAACCGAAATCAAAAATGCTTAATGGCTCAGTTCAAACGTCTAGACGGAAATTTTACATTTGTACACGGTGAACGTTTTACGTTTGTGCGCCTAGTGCGTGCAGTTTTTTTTTCTTTTTTCTTTTCGTTTTTGTAATGTCATTGGTTGACTTGTTCATGTTCAGTATTCTTTGAATGTAAGGATGACTAACAAAAAACTAAAAAGCAATTACGCGAGGCGCGAGTTAAAAATGTCTCAAAAATATTATTTTATTTTATATGTAGCTAATTAGATATGAGTCTAAATGCAAGTACAAAAATATAATTATGCTGGTAGTACCTACAAGTACGTGCAAATCTAGTTAAAACATTAAATTGTAATTATGTACACTTGGTAGAAGGTATCTATGTATATCTTGATTGTGACAAGTAAACAAAATGGACATTATTGTCTTTTTAGGTTGCACAATATCAAAAACAACGTTGATGGGTTTAACAAAATAACTGTGTTGCACAAAATGCAACAGCAACCCATGAGGAAAAATCTCGCTCCTATCTGTTCTAAATTGTAACATTGTGTTCAAAGAAGTTGTCCAAGTCAGTTCAAAAATATAGGTCCGTTTTATTGTATTTATTATTAATAAATCCATAAATATACAATAGGTTATGGGCCTAGTCGCGAATATTAATAATAGATTGTTTTAGTTGAAATAAAATTTTAAAAAAGTTCTCAGTTTAAAAGATTTGAAAGGAATAAATAATAATTTAAGAAAATTTCTGATGTTATAAAATAAGTTATTAAAAACAAAGTATAATTAACATTAAATAACTTCAACACTTTCCCTTGTTAATTAATACTTAACATTTGTTAAGTATTAATTAACATTTGTTAAGTATTAATTAACAAGGGAAATTGTTGAAGTTATTCAATGTTAATTATACTTAACTTTGTTTTTAATAACTTATTTTAGATAGTTTTTGTTATATACATCAGAAATTTTCTTCTGTGGTAGAATACTTGAAGGTTCTTGCCATGACATTTTTAATTTTCGGATTAGCCGCGTTTATAAATAATAATTAGTGAGTTATATTCTTACTCACCCCGAACGTTTCGCTCAAATTACACTGAGCGTGGTCACCGGGAAACTGCCAAAGAGATGTTAGAAGCGATGTTGGCTACGCAAGTTGTAGCGGTGCGTAGACGGTTCTATCTCTAGCTGTTGTTGTTGTTGGGAGCAAGCCGTGCTCACTGTATCCCTGTTGGTATGGAGCGGCAATTGGATCGAACGTGAGGGGTTGATGATGGGATCCCACGTTCGAGACAGCTTGAAACTGTCGTCGCGATTGAAATTAGGATGACGCTTAATTTCGATCGCTTCGCGAACCAGCCGAGGGATGTAGTGTGGCTCGTTTGCTAGAACCTTGGCTTGATCGAAGTGTATCCAGTGGTGTTCATTTGGATGATCAAGTAAATGCTCGCATATGGCGGACTTCTCTCTATGCTTTTTGCTGACGGCGTTTATGTGTTCTTTCAACCGTGTAGCAATGCTCCTCTGAATTTGTCCTACATATGATGACCCACAGCTGCAGGGTACCGCATATACTCCAGGTGTTTGCAGAGGAAATTGGTCTTTTGGTGACTGGAGGTAATTAATTACCTACCTTTTTGGGTGGTAAAAATATGGATTTTATACCATAACGTTTTAAGACTTTTCCTACTCTGTCTGTTACACCTCTTACATATGGCAGAAAAGCTTTTTTGTCTAGTTTGCTATCTTCCTTTTCAATTGACAAAGTAGGCTTCCATGATCTTTGTTTTTTGGAATAGCCATTTGCTTTGAGTACGTTGTCCAAAAGTGAAAGTTCAGTGGCAAGGTGGTCGCTATCACATATCCTGTGGGCACGCTGAACAAGTGTAGATACAACAGATCTCAAATTTGCCGGATGGTGGTGGGAAGTAGCGTGTAGATATCTGTTTGTGTGTGTGCTTTTTCTATAAACTGTATGTGATAATGCGCCATTCGGTTTCCGCATCACTTCTACATCCAAAAATGCAATGGATCATCTTTTTCTTTTTCCATCGTAAACTTCATTTTTGGGTGCTGTGAGTTTAGATGTTCTAGGAAATTCAAAATGGCGGAATTTTTAAGAATACAGAATGTATCATCTACGTATCTCAGCCACACTTTTGGTTTTTCTTTTGAGCTGTTTAAAGTCTTTTTCTCAAAATTCTCCATCCAGATGTCTGCAATTAAAGGAGCCAAAGGTAGGCCCATAGTAACGCCATCTTTTTGCAAATAGAACTGTTGGTTGAAACAGAAATATCCTGAGGATAGACAATATTCCAAAAGAGGCATATAGTTGTCGTTGATGCCAGAAGTTGAGATAAGCTCGCGGATGATAATAAGTACTTCCTGCACAGGCACATTCGTAAAAAGTGACTCAACATCGAAACTCACCATCACTTCATCATCTTCGAGACTTAAGCCACCTAAAATCGACACAAAGTGTGAAGAATCTTTTATGTGATGTTCCGTCAAGCCGACCAAAGGTTTAAAAACATCAACTAAATGCTTTGATATGAGGTAACAAGGGGCATTTATTTGACTCACAATTGGTCGCATTGGATTTTCTGGTTCTTGCCATCTCTATTATTGTCCTGTTTTCACGTTCACTGCCTCCATTCTGTTCAGGTGTGTATGGAGCTGTCAATCTCTGCGTGATACCATTGACTCGGAGAATCTGTTTTACTTCATTGTTGTCGAATTCACCACCATTGTCACTCAGCAGCTCTTTTATGGAATGACCCAACATCTTTGCGTGTGCTATCACTTCTCTTAAAACGTTCTTGACATCTGATTTGTGTTCTATGGCAAACCCGTATCGGAATTTTGTGTAACTATCTTTGAACACAACTAGATACTTCTTATTTTTGAAAGAGTTGCTAAAAGGTCCGCAAACGTCTGTTGAAATTAGTTCTCCTGGAAGTGTTGCTTTTCTTCTTGTTTCAAAAGGTAATCTGTGTGCTTTACCATATATACACGGTTCACACACATTGCGGTCCAATCTCACTTTTATGCCTAACTCCTTCTCAAGCATTTGTTTGACATGTCTTTTGTCTTGATGTCCCCATCGCTCGTGATATAGCTGCAGTGTAGAGTCATCACCAATGCCTACATTGAACTGTAATCCTGACTTTAGTTTTGAAACGATCGGTTTGATGTTTGCTTTATACAAGGATCCGTTCACTAGGCGATTACCGTATAATACTATTTTATCATTTCTAATAAGGTAGCATGCTGTAGCTGAAGACTTAAAAATACTTTGTTGGTTCCTGTCCTAAGCAGCCAAAACTGAAAATAAATTTCTAGATATCGAAGGAACATACCATACATCATTCAATGTTATTTCCTTGTTGTTGTGTGTTGATTTTGCTTTTATAATTCCTTTACCAAGTGCACTAAGGATTTCTTTTCCAGCTGCTTGTATTCTGCATGGACTTTCAAACTCCTTAAAATCAACAAACCAATCTAGGCAATTTGTTACATGCCTTGTTGCTCCATTATCAATCCACCATTCCATTGAATTTACCTCTGTTGCATACACTTTGTTGCAGATAGATACTAAAGATGCGTTGATATCGACTAAGTTACTTTGGTTGCTGCTTAACATTTTGCCTCTTGTTGGTCTTCCTTCTGCTAACCATTTTCTGCAATCTCTTACCCAGTGTCCTTTCTTCTTACAAAAGTTGCAGACATCTTCTTTCTTATTTAAGGAACTACTTTGTTTTGTTCGGAATTCTTTTCTCTTTTTAACCAATCTTGCAACTAGCGCCTCTTGAGCTAAGTTCTCCTGATCTTCTGGCTTTCTAAAGTTATTCTCATACATACAAAGCTGCGTTGTAAACTCATCAAACGTTTTGTTCTCATCTTTTGTTAATAGCATCCAGCTAGATTTAAAAGTCTCGAACGTACTTGGCAAAATATGCAGAACCTTGCATACAAGCATAAAGTCTGGTAACTCGTTCTCTTTTTTAGCTTTGAGGCCACTATTCATTTCATTCCACAAACTTCTTAGTTTTGCTATGTGGGTTGAAACATCCTCAGTTGGATTCCAACTGAATGCAAATAGGTCAGTACAGATCATAAACAATTGATCCTTGGAAGTTGCTTCAAATTGTTGTTTCAGAGCATTCCAGGTATCATGTGCAGTTTATTTATCTATAATTTTCTGATATACTGCGTCAGTAACAGAACTAGTTATCATCGATTTTGCATAACTATTGGCTTTTCTAAAAAAGTTTGATTTTTCCTTATGAATATTTTAAGTGCATCTTCATCAGTTGATCCAACAAGCCCATCGTCTACGTAAAGAACAAGTTAGTATAACTTTCTTTCCATTTCTCTCCCTCATATATAAACAAGGATCAGCGTCACTTACTCTGAATCCTAGTTTATAAATGAAGTTTCCAAAACGCTTGTTCCAACACCGTGATGACTGCTTAAGTCCATATAGACTTTTCTTTAATTCACATACCTGGTTAGTACCATCTTCGTATCCTTCAGGTTGTTTCATATAAATTACTTCTTCCAAATCTCCGTATAAGAAGGCTGTTGACACATCAAACTGAATCAGATGCATCTTTTCACTTGCAGCAATACTAATGACTGATCGTATAGTTCCCAACTTTGCTACCGGACTAAATGTTTGATCATAGTCAATGCCTTCTCGTTGACTAAAACCTTTGGCTACCAGTCTTGCTTTGTATTTGTCGATGCTGCCATCAGGATTTTTCTTCTTACAATATACCCACTTGCAAGGGATTGCATTCACTCCTTTAGGTAAAGATTTCAGTTTCCATGTTTGGTTTTCTCTAAGCTATGTAATTTCACTTTCTCTCCATTCATTATTTTCTTTGCTATTAACGGCCTCAAGATAAGTTTCCGGATCTGTCGAACAATTAACAAAATTCTCTGCTGCCATAACATAATCCATGAGATGCTGAGGTTTTCTCAATGTTGATCGGTCTCTAAGGCGTTCATCAGTAAACTGTTGCGGAAGATGATTTTCTTGTTCTTGGAGATGATTTTCTTCGCTTCCAAAACTATTTTCAAGATTACTATCTCTCCCTGTTTCGTACTCGTCCGAATATATGCTACTCTCTACATTTTCTGTTTCTTCTAGTTGATGTGTCTTGTTTGGTTCAACGTCTTGAAGTGGTAATTTTCTTGTATTTTCACACATAATTGGATTTTCCTGAAACTGTTCATCTCTTGATAGAATAACTTTGTTTTCCTGCTTGATAAAAATTCTATATCGCTCTAAAAACAAAGTTAAGTATAATTAACATTAAATAACTTCAACACGTTTATCTTCTTTTGTGGGCTAAAACTGGATGACTGTCGAATATTGAAGAGCGGGCTGAAATTCTTAATTTCTTTACCCAGTTTTTTGCAGTGGCTTTCCCAACTTTACTAAAGAAGATGAGAACCTTTAGCGACTTCTAGAAAATTCCGATGAAGTGGAAGAATATTATGATATTTTTCTAGCATCATTGAAGGAAACCTTTGGCATAAACGGGTACTTCGAAAACTTAGTATTTAGTATTTCATTTCATTTATGATCGGCTTACACTGTAAGATAAAATATCTTATTTATAGTGAAGCTATATAATTATACAGTAGCTACAAATTGCTTTTACTTTGTAAGTTAAACATTAATAAAAGGAAGCTTATAAGTTCACAAACAATTGGGTACAAAAAATTCTATGTATGTATTTCCAAAAAAGAGTTTAAGTTCTTTCTTCAATAGAATTGTGCTAGTTAGGTTAGGTTAGGTTAAAGTGGCTGTTGGCTGAAAAGACCAACACACTTAGTCCAAAAGAGGACCGTTGTGATACCACGAGTTTGGGGTATTTCCCCCTAATAACTCAGAACCAGTTTGTGCTTCTAATGAATTTTAAGAGAGAGTTAGTGTCCACGTTAGACAGATCATTACTATCGTTGAAGAAGTATGCTCCCAGATGGAGTTTGCTTTTGTGAGCTAGTGCAATGCATGTACAAAGAAGATGGGCAATTGTCTCTTCCTCCTCTTCGTCCATACAACTTCTGCAAAAGTCGTTTGCGAACACGCCAAGTCTTATGGCGTGTCTACCTATGAGGCAGTGTCCTGTAATGACACCTATAATGGAGCTAATGTGCCGTCTGCTCAGAGAGATCAAAGTCTTAGAGCGATTTGAATTCAGCTTTGGCCAAATCCGTTTTGTCGCTAGACATGTGTTGCCACTTGTCCACCTAAGATTTGTTCTATCCATAGCTTCTTGCCTTAGCAAAAGTTTACATGTAGCGATGGGAATACCCAGGTAACTGTGTTCAGTTAATATAGGTAGTGTTGTTCCTTTTTTGGCAAGTTCGTCGGCCTTACATCTCTGTGCCCTGGCACCCAGCAGAGGTGAATGTTAAACTGTTCCGTCATCTCTCTAAGAGATTATCGACAGTCGAGAGCTGTTTTAGAGTTATAGGAGATGGAATCCAGGGACCTCAGCGTGGCTTGACTATCAGAGAAAATGATGATATCCTTAGAAGATATCACGTTTTCTTTAAGCCAAGATAAAACCTCCTTAATTGCCATTAGTTCCGCCTGGAACACGCTACAATGGTTTGGTAGACGGAAGGAGAGACTAAGATTTAGTCTATTAGAGTAAACACCTTCCACCCACCCACCCCACCCCATCATTTGTTTTCGACCCATCGGTAAAAAACTGAATTTGATCGTCGTCCTGGAAGGCATTTTCCTCCCAGAGTGATCTAGAGGGTATGCTTACCTGGAAGTTTTTATCAAAATGAAGTTGGGATGTGGAGTAGTCTATGTTACTTTGGGGGATAATGAAGGAGTTCAGTATGTTAGCATGGCCATAATTATTATTTTTCCATATAGAGATCGCCTTCAGGCGAATTGCTGAGCAAGCAGCGGTTTGCTTGCTGAAAATTTCAAGGGGTAGCAGGTTAAATAGTATTTCTAGCGCTGCAGAGGGAGTAGTGCGCAGCGCACCGCCTATACACAGGCAGGCGGTACGTTGGACTTTACTTAGCTTAGCACTATTCAACGCTGTGTCTAGGGCAGGCCACCAGACGACCACCCCATAAGTGAGAATCGGTCTTATCACCGATGTGTAGAGCCAATGCATAACGTGGGGCTCTAAACCCCATTTATTGCCAATGGCTTTTTTGCAAGAGAAAAGAGCTACCGGAAGCCACGGTACTCTTTCTTGTATATTGGGTTTCCAGCTTAATTTCTTGTCCAAAATAAGACCCAAGTATTTTGCTTCGTCAGAGAATATTAGACTTATACCATTAATAGAAGGAGGGTCAACGTGTGGAATTTTATATTTCCTTGAAAAGAGGACCAGTTCAGTTTTGTGGGGGTTAACACCTAGTCCACAACGACTTGCCCAATTTGTGAGCTTATTGAGTGCGAATTGGAGAAGTTCACATAAGGTGCTGAGATGCTTTCCTGAAACGGCTATAGCAATGTCATCCGCATAGGCAATCACATTGAATCCCCCCCTCTTCCAGCATTATTGGCAGTTCATTAACCACTAAATTCCAAAGGAGTGGAGATAGGACACCACCTTGTGGCGTACCTCTACTAACAGATCGTCTTGTGGATGTTACACCCAGTTTTGAGTTGATCACCCTGCTTATCAGCATTTGGTCGATCAGTTTACCAAGTGAGCCATCTACCTTCAGACCTGAGAGTGCATTAGCGATTGCAGATGTGTCGACGTTGTTAAAAGCGCCTTCTATATCGAGGAAAGCCACCATTGTGTATTCCTTGTGATGGAGGGAGTATTCGATAGTGCGGAAAAGTGAATGTAGCGCAGTTTCTACCGATTTCCCTTTGCAGTAAGCATGTTGAGACATCGACAAAAGTTTAGTATCAATGTTATTGCGTAAATATATATCAATCAGACGTTCTAAGGTTTTCAGAAGGAATGATGATAGGCTTATGGGTCTTAGATCTTTAGGGTTGGTTTGGGAGCTTTTTCCCGCTTTTGGTATGAACACTACTTTAACTTCTCTCCATGACCGGGGAATGTGTGCTAGTTATGTTTCTTAATTGTCGAGGCAGTACATTCCATTGACGTGTAGAGTTGACAAAGAACTGGCGTTCAGACGTCAAACAGTTAAAGCGGGGGACCAATAAATTTCCAGATCTAATTGAATTTAAGAAAACGATTTCACTGTAGAGATCCGCGGGTTGCTGGTTTAAAAGTATTTCCGAAAACAAAACTAAAGAGCGAAATTTCAGGAGGTTTTCGATAGACATTCCAAGAAAACGTAATGCATGTTGTGAAATTCTATCAAAACGGCGTAATCGATACACATATCGTATAGCACTGTTAAATGCAACGGTGAGTTTTCTTTTACTTTTACTTTCGTGGTCTAATTTGCAGAAAATTTCACATCCGTAAGTAATGAGTGGCATGATAAGTGTTTTAACGAGCAATGTTCGGATATTTAAAGGGGTAAACACAGTGTGCGAAGGACGCCGTACGTTTTGACGACAATATAAGTAACGTGGTTTTTCCATGTTAGGCTGCGGTTAAAGATTACACCCAAGTTCTTAGCTGATTCAACATACTCAATAGGGGAGCCATTTAATAAAATCAGGGGAAAATAAGTGACATCTTATCTTTCCCACTTTTAGATATCACTAAGCTTTCAGATTTTTTGGGATTCAGCATTAAACTGTTATGGTGTGACCGGCGTAAAATATCTGCTAAATCTTGGGCAACTGAGGTAAAGCTGAGCATCATCCGCATAAAGTCGAATTGGGCAATGTTTAACAATTTTTGGAAGCTCATTAACATAGAGAGAAAAAAACAAGGGACCAAGGATAGAGCCTTGGGGAACACCACTATTATTTACGATAAAATTGGAGAGGTTTCCTTTATGCGCAACCGCTTGCGTTCTATTGGTAATATATGAATGGATCAACTTGACTGCGTCAGAAGAAAGGCTGAACAGAGACGGAAGAGCTTTTCGCAAAGGATAGAATGGTTCACCATGTCGAAAGCCTCCGAGAAGTCGAGAAGTATCAGAAACGTTACATAATCATTATCGATGGATTTTCTTATGTCCTCCGAGACACATTAATGCAGTAGTGCAGTTATTTTTCTTACGAAAACCAGATTGTTTTGACGTCAACATGTTTTCGCGCTCAAGAAACGTAATTATTTGCTTTTGAATAATTTTTTCAAACACTTTTGAAAGAAATGGCAATATTGAAATTGGCTTTAAATCATCTCCTCTCGAGATTTTTGGAATGGGTATAATTTTTGCCATCTTCCATTGCGCGGGAAATTCGTTACTAGCTGCGATTGTATTAATTATGTGGGTAATGTATGGTAAAAGAACGGGCAAGAGAAGTTTCAAAAATGACGGGTGCATCTCATCCAATCCGTTAGCACTTGCTTTAATGGACAGGACTCGTTCTACTAGTCTTCAGCAGATATTGTAGAAAAGCTGAACAAGTTTTCAGCTACGACGCTGTTATCGTAAACAGAGGACAAAGTTGGACGTGAAGGTCTATTAGATAAAATGGACAAACTCGAAGATGTAAAACTTTGGCGACCTTTGCGTTGCGAATCGCTACTAAAGTTCTATTTCTAAGAGAGCGATCAAGACCAAATGTTTTCCAGCGTTTGAAAGAAAGATCGCAATTTCGCATTAAAGATTTTATTTCGTTTGTGAACCATGGTTTGGTTTGGCGATCACAAATTTATGTCTTTAAAGGCACATGCGTTTCAAAGAGTCTAAAAACGTTATTGTTCAGATACTCTACCTTATCTGTGGGCGAGGGCTGAGAAAAGATAAAATCCCAATTTATGTTATGTACTTCCGATTGAAGAGAAGCATAGTTTATATTTTTAAAGTCTCTGTATGTAAATATTTCGGTATATATCTCTTCTCTACTTCAAAATCATACGTAAGAAAAATTAGGTCATGCGAAGAGTTCCTAAATTTTTGAAAAAAAAAAAAACTTAAGGGTCATTGTTTAAGGACATCTATGAAAAATATTTTGAGTTATAATGGATGAAAACAAACGGAAGCCATTGTCAAAACTCAACGAATTGTTGCCGTCCAATCTGTGAAATGAACCCATAATGGACGGATTGCCGCTGAAACAAAATATGTACCTATGTATTTTAATCTGAACAATAAGATAACTGTGACGTCACACAGACACAAAGTCAGCATACTCTCATATCCATTCACAGTCGGATGCAAATTTTTGTCTGTAAAGTGCGACAGCGAGCGCAGTTTACGTCAGTAAATTAAACTGATCGAAATTTGACGAAACGGAGCAATCCGCTATTTCAGGCGTAAGATACGAATTGCTTGTTCTAAAACAATTACGGACGGGCCCGTCCGCGTCGTTCCGATTATTAAAGTTTAGCCTTTAAGTGTAGCGAAATGCATTGTAATATTTTTTGTTTTTGGCGTCCACTCAGGACAAGTAGTTTTTGTGCTTGTTCCTGAGTCGACTAAGCATTTTACTTCAATATCGACAATAACACAAAAACGGACATGGATTAGTGCAAGTAAATTTTTTCTTAACTGTCAAAATTTGGTTTTTGATAGAACTCATAATTTCTGCCCAAAGAACTTTTCTTGGGCTAAATTCGGCAGGAAGGGGAAATGCTTTATTCTCTCGCCAAGTCTCTTCTGCCGAAAACTACCGAAATTTTGTGTTATTAAACAGGATTTGGTTGAAATTCGTAAAAAATTGTTGGTTTTGGAAAATATGGAACAAAGCTAATATTACGATGTGGATGGTATGTGGAACACGAATAGCAATCTTACTTACTTACTTAAGGTATTTCCACACTATCCTACAGTGTGATAATATATATTATATATATATAACAGAATAATGACAACGCAGCTTACAACACATCTCACACGATTTGACATGTATGTATTTAGATCTGAATTTTTTTTAAGGATTGAATCTAAAACCATCACACATTCCATCACACTTGTGTTTTTTCATACCACAAACGAGAAACTGGCGTGGAAGCAAAATATGAAAATATGATTTGAAGATACAAATTTGACAGTAGGATGAAATTCTATCACAATTTTTGTTTGGCATGTCGTATTACACTGTGGGATAGTGTGGAAATACCTTTAGTACTTACTTAAGGTGGCGCAGACGGTCCATTGTGGATCACGGCCTCAAATAAGAATCCTCGCTAACTAGGCCGGTACCTAGCCAGCGGCCTCCATTTGCGTTGAGTTCGTTCTCCACTTGATCGTGCACCTTAGATGAGGTCTTCAAAAACTGCGTCGGGCCTCCGGGTTGGTATTGAAGACTCTGCGGGCTGGTGCATTTTTGTCCATACGCTCCACATGACCCAGCCTTCTTAGCCGCTGTTTTTTCAGCTTTTAAACCGTATAGCCAGTACAGTTCGTCATTGAATCTTCTCCTCCATACTCCATTGATACACACAAAACCGACTGACCTGTATTCATCCGATTTTGTCAGTGTCCAAGCTTTTGAACCATACAGCAGGACTGGGATGATAAGGGTCTTGTATAGTGTCTCCTTGGTCCTTTGAGAGAGGGCTTTACTACTAAGATGCATTCTTAGCCCGAAGAAACAGCGATTGGCAAGAGTGATTCTTCGACTGATCTCTTCACTGATGTTGTTCTTGGAGGTTATAGTGGAACCCAAATAGACAAAGTCCTTGACAACTTCAAAGTTATATCTGTCCATTGTGACGTTTTGCCCTAGCCTACGGTGATGATGTTCTGCACCCGAATACAGCATATACTTTGTTTTATCTTATTTACAGCTAGACCCATTTTCGTCGTTTCCACTTCAATACTTGTAAATGCTCCACTGACAGCGCTCTTCGTTCTTTAAATAATGTCAATATGATCAGCACAGCCAAGTAATTGAACGGATTTAAAGAAAATCGTACCGCTGGTGTTGACATGCAAGTTGCGATTGCCTCAAGAATGATGTTGAAGAGGTTACATGATAGCGCGTCACCTTGTCTTAAGCCTTTCTCGACATTAAATGAGTCGTTGGTGTTCGTACCAACCTTGACAAAGCAGCGCGAGCTGTCCAGTCATCCTGCACAATCGAACGAGTTTAGAAGTGATGACTTGGTCTGCGAATTCGGCCATTGGTTTCTGCCTTGACAAGTGGTCGGGTGCGGATATCTAAAATTGCCAGGGCTCAAGTATTGAGGTGCTAATCTGGAAATGGCCTTAGGGTTGCAAAACTCCACCGGAAGCTATATTCTGGTACCACTGGTTTTGTCCCCTGGGAGAATCGTTGTGGCCTCGCTGCCCGATGAGGTAGTTTCTCTTCAAAAAACGGTACCGGAAGTGATCGGTTTCCATCTAAAATTCCCTGAAAAAATTTGCCCGACCAGTGGTTCTGCAAATGGTTTTACGTACACTATCGACCAATTATAGTTTTATTCTGTCTCCGGATGAGGTAGGTAATCCGACGGTCGCCTCCCTTACTAATATTACATATACAGGGTGATTCACGAGCGTTGTGCCAAAAAGCTATAGCGTGTAGGTTGAGTTGAGACAAGAAAAAAATCGTATGGGAGGGGGTCTATTCCCCCCCCCCCCCCCGTTTAGCCGGGAGGGGCAATTTTCTGAAAAACTGACTTATTTTGTAAAAAAAAATACTATAGGTACTTATACTTTTTTGGAAAGCCAAAAACTTCTTCTTTCATTTTGTTTTTAAATTAAATTGTTTTAACGAATAGTTTAAAAAATATAAATTTTCAAACTCAAAATTTTGAAAAAAAAAATTTGAAAAAGTAATTTTAAAACTAATTTTTTTCAAAATTTTACGTAATTAAGTTTGATTTTTGTTATCATAATTCAATGCTCCCATTAATCTTTAATCCAACACTGATAACTGTATGGCTCTACGACTTTCTGTTACCAAGGTATTCAAAAATAACCGAACCTACTTCTTTACAAAAAGAAGAAAATCTAGCCTTACGGGATGGCACAAGTGATCATTTAGCCAATTTTTTTTTTGTGAAGAAGTAGGTTCGGTTATTTTTGAATACCTTGGCAACAGAAAGTCGTAGAGCCATACAGTTTTCAGTGTTGGATTAAAGATTAATGGGAGCATTGAATTATGATAACAAAAATCAAACTTAATTACGTAAAATTTTGAAAAAAATTAGTTTTAAAATTACTTTTTCAAATTTTTTTTTCAAAATTTTGAGTTTGAAAATTTATATTTTTTAAACTATTCGTTAAAACAATTTAATTTAAAAACAAAATGAAGGAAAACATTTTTGGCTTTCCAAAAAGGTATAACGCGGTGTTGTAAACGAAGCCGTTGATTTTTAATATTTTTTTTTATAAAATAAGTCAATTTTTCAGAAAATTGCCCCTCCCGGCTAAACGGGGGGAATAGACCCCCCCTCCCATACGATTTTTTTCTTGTCACAACTCAACCTACACGCTATAGCTTTTTGGCACAACGCTCGTGAATCACCCTGTATACATAATCAATATCATACAAAAATCAAAACCGAAAATTTGTCAAAGAAAAGCGATATACATTCAGACGAAGAAATTGGTGATCATTTCGTTCGTTATTAAAAACCAGATGTTAATGGCTCACGCGCACAATTAAAAAGAAAAAATCTTGGTTTTCGTAGTCGGCTATCCAAAATTCCTTCAACGATCTTCACGATGTGTGAAATCCGCTTGATTGAACGGCAATTATCACAGCTTCGTGTATTCCCCTTTAATCCTGAGCCACCTGAACCCGATATCACTCATTTTTTTCCAAAACTTAGAAGGTATCTCATCTGTATGCTTCATCTCATCATGCTTTTCATCTGTAAACTTATGCTCTGCGGGGCACTTCGATTAATTTTTGGAAGTCATTCTTTTTTTACTTATCACTGCCTTAGCTACATCATTCCCTCGCCAGGTTTATTTGGCTTGTAAATTTTGAAACTCCTAGCAGTAATTTGGCACTTTGAAAGCAGGTTTGCTGTAGGCAATCACACATATTTTGTGAAGTAATAACTTCATTTAGATGATTGATGGCGGACGCAGATAGTTTTGCATATTCGGCTTCTATTTTTGTTTGTTTTCATTAAAAATTCTGCAAGTAGAAGACGGTGTTAGTTGGGCGATAGCCTCTCCCAGTATCACTTTGCAATCTTTTATTCG
Source organism: Platycheirus albimanus (assembly GCA_916050605.2). Classification (NCBI taxonomy): domain Eukaryota; kingdom Metazoa; phylum Arthropoda; class Insecta; order Diptera; family Syrphidae; genus Platycheirus; species Platycheirus albimanus. The sequence goes on along the minus strand of OU696696.1, from coordinate 304,163,688 downwards.
AGAATTCATGACACTGGTTACCAAATGGTAATCAATCCACCACAGCTGTAAGTGACCAGGTTCCTGCTTTGTTTGATGAACATGGTATTTAACACTATGAGACCGTATATGCACATTTCCAGGATGTCCTCATAAGAAGGGTGCCTTGTTTGTTTGCCTTTCCGTTCCGTCATGTCCTTTCAAATCTTCACCTATGTACAAACAAAAACTCCTCTTTTGGAATGTTCTTAAGTAGGTTTTGAAAGTCTAGTTTTGAACGCATTTTTTTCCACCTACTCACACTCAATTTGGAGAGCATACATATAAACACCACATCTTTCCTGGCATCAAGAATTTAAGAGACACCAAATGGTCACTGGACTTCGAAATGGGCAACACGATAGTAAGCAGCTCTTCCGCAAGGATGATGCCGACTCCGCTCTTATTCTGTTCCATTCCGTAGTAAAACACCTTGTATGCTTGTGTCTTAACATCTAAAAAACGGGCCATATTTCCTGTGTTTCCACTCGCCTCCTTCTCACCAACTCTTTAAGCTCTGAGCTTCGACCGTTCATTTTACCAAGTTTCAAATTTCGTCCAATTTGTTGCTTAACTTGGCTAGTTCCCGCAATCCGTATAGCATAGTTCTGAACCGAGCGTTTTTAGATCGGTCGTTACTAAATTATGTATTTGTAAAAAAATCCGACAAATTCTAACAATGACATACTTCAGCAATGTTTTTTGTTTTGACATGACAAACTATAAATTGCTGACTATGGTTAGGAAAATCGCTTGAGTTGTTATTTAACCATCCATGGTTGCTCTAAATGATTGATCTGATGGATGATCATGTCAACCGTAAAACGGACGAAGAGCGCGATGAGTTTCTCGAACTGATCCAAACAAAATTATACTCGTTGTTCAGGTGTCAGTGTATTCAAGTGACAGCAGCTATCAAAGTGCTATGTTATCAAGCTAAATCTCTATATTAATGTACATACAGTACTGTCTGGGTAGCGTGAACTAATTATTGCACAGGCTGACCATGCTATCCAGGTTGTTCACACTATCCAATATTTTACCCATCAAGAAAAAGACACTTCGACAACAGTTTGCGTAATGTTTTCAGATTTTTCTTTTGAGCGAACTGACCACCACTTTAAAAAAAAAAAAAACTTATCCTTATTTTTTCTTATGGCCGAAATTGTAGATTTAGCAACACTGTATTCCCGGGATAAAATTGAAGGGGCTACAACCCTTTCTAATTTTTCGATAATATCACCTTTTTCTTTCAATGATAAGAATTTTGGCTGCCGAAAACTGAGTTAATTTCACGTGCTCAAACGTGAATCGTTTTTTTTTTAAGATTGTGATCAGTAGCTACAAATTTATATGAACAAAAACGGGTTATGCGATGCAAAAATTGATGTAGGTACGTGAGTGGAAAACTACGATGTCTAAAATAAAGGGAAATCCCCGAAATGGGACCATACATTTGTGATTCATGCTATCGAAGTTTTTGTTGTTCACGCTATAGAGTGCTCTGTATAAAAAAACTGGTGTTCATGCGAGCCAGGTGTTCACGCAGCCCAGTGTTCACGCTACCCAGACAGCACTATATATGTATTATAAACAAAATTATTGGATGCCATTATCGAATGTGGCATCGTTCAAGTGCTGGCCTCGGCTTCTTACGGTGGCAAGGATCCGAGTGGTCCAATGTCATTACTCTTCCGCATATATCCAGGTGAATTTGAGTGACGGCGTGTGTAATGTTCACCTGAACTGCGACCTGCAGAATGTCAATCGTGACGTCCCTTGTGTGGCACGTAGCGCCATCCTGCTGGAATCACATCATGTCGTTGTTGTTATGGCTCAATTTGGGGCCATAATAAATTGGTTATCATCGCCAACATCGTTTTTGAAATGTACGGATCAATGACACCAAACACCCGGAAAGGAATCGACTGCCTGTGTTGGCGGGTTAATTACTGAACCGGTCGTCTCAAATTTGGTCAATATACGTTGAAGAGTCGACTTTAAAAGACCAACACATCTACGTTAAAATGGATGCAACGCGCGCAACGTTTGCACTAATAAACACTTATTTTGAGTACGAGTAAGTATCATAATTTGCAGCTGTTCAAAGGAGTAGACTGCCATGGTGATTCTACATGGCACAAAGTTACTATATACTAAACAATCAATTTAACAGAATTTACATGGCCCCAAAAATCTAGCCGCGCCAAAAGAAAAACCCTTTAGAACCAAACTAACGGGTGTTTTTTTAAGAGCTTGAGAACTTAAAATAATAATGCAAGACAGAAATATTGTTGGAATACACTATTTATTTCATATTATAATTTGGTAGATGGCATTTATTTTTTAAATATGATTTCCGGTACATAGCCGCGGCTACGAGTTATATAGTCCATTCGATCAGTCCAATTTTTAACTACATCTTCCAATAAATCTGGCCTTATGGCGTCAATGGTGGCTTGAATATTGGCTTCCAATGCTTCAACAGTTGCTAGTCTATCGAATTAAAAGTCATCGAGAGGCGTTAAGTCGCATGGAAGAGGGGACCAGCTAACATGACCACTTCTGGAATCAAAGTTGTCACCAAGTTGATTTTGCAATAAATTGATGGTTAAGCGCGCTGCATGGCAAGTTGCGCCCGTCTTGTTGGAACCAAATGTCGTCGATGTTTTTGGAAACAAAAAATCAGTCAGCATGGCTCGATAACGCTCGCCATTCAACGTAACGGTCCTTCCTCATTTCAAAAGAAATAAAGACCGATGATGCCGCGAGCGTGTAAACCTCACCAAACAGTCAATTTTAATGGATGTAATGGTGAGTCGTTAATGGCTTGAGGATTGTCTTAGCTCCATACATATAGGAGTGCGAAAACGATCAATAACTGCACGATTTGCTTGCTCACTAGGCCGATTACGTTGACCGTAAAATAAACGAAGTGCGCTCTATGAACTTCGCGAACAGAATTATTTTTTTTTCAAAGTATATATACTGAACAGAAATGTCAACACAGTTCGACATTCTCAACTGTCAAACCATAGACAACAACCATTGAAACATCTCATGCAGCTAAAAAAAAAAAACACCCTATATTTCTCTTGACGGAACATCAATTTCACAACATTTTTTTAACAATAAAACCACATTTTCCATTGCAAATTGTTGGCACATATTGGCGTTCAAAACAAGTGCAATGATTCATTTGTTATTCCCGTTTTAGAAATTCTTGGAAAAATGTTGTTTGGAAGAAGAGATAATAAACGTGAACGAACATGTATATCACACAGCTAGGTTGTGCCGCCCTGCCGTCACACAATGCGGTCAAGAACAGACAGGTGATGATCAAATAGTAAAAGATTTTTAGCAAAAGAATTTGGCACAAATTACACGCGTACCTTCTCGCAATTAGTCAATGGAATTTTTGATCCTTATTCCAGAGCAGAGTGGGAAGTACACTCAATATGAATTCGGTGGATTTGCTTACAAGTAAAACGAAGAAAAACAACACACATTTCAATTTATTAGGTGAAATCAGGTTGTGCATTTTGTATGCGCCCCACACATCGTTGATGTGGGTACTTCTTTAGAAATTTTGCTGATGTTGTTGTTGAAAACAATTTGAAAATGATTCATTGCGGAAGCCATGTTTTATTTTTAATTTTCTGGAGTTACTGTTTTGTGTAGTTAAGAATTTTAGGAGGAAAATGAGCACTTGGTTTGTTATCGGTTATGATGTTTTATATGAAATACGATATAGTTTTTCAAAGAAATGGTCTGGATATTCTATTGTTCTTTGCATTAATAAAATAATGTCACTTAAAATAAAAACGTACATATGCACGAAGTCTGTGATATGCCGCTTTCGGAAATCATCAAACAATTTTTTCGAACTTCTTTTTTCATCCAGTTTACATCATTTTAAAAAATTCCGAACATTAACTCGAAAAATTTAATGTGTTCTAAATTTTTGTGGGAGAGTTTCCATCTTCAACTAACGTTTGCTTTATTTTCTTTTATTTGACGCTGCAAAGCGTGAGACACAAAGTACAAAACAGTGAAAACTATACGCTGTAATGCTTTAGAGAAAAGTAAAGGGTGATTTATCGTGAGGGTTGATTTATAATGTAAAATAAAACACATAAACTGTGAAGTGAACTTAAAATTTGTATTATGGGTTAGAAGAAAAATTCATGGCATTTACTTTTTACTTTATCCGGTGACGCGGGCGAAACTCTTTTTGATTGTTTTCAGAGTTTTACCCACGTCACCCAACACCCTCGCCGACCGCCCGCTCCACCCCTCATCGCTCCTCACACTGCCCCTTTCCCTCTCATGAAGCTTTTATTTCGACGCATTAAAATATACTTCCAAAAACCAATCCTTTCTTCAAATATCGTGTGCTATAAAGCTTTGCTTAGGGCTAGCAACTCTTTGGAGGGATTCAATTTCGGAATTCGGCGTTATTTAACGACACCGATTTTCATTGAGTTTTTCCTTTCCATGATGACTTGCCAAACGATACTGAAACAGAACAAAAATTACAAAGCAGTTTGATAGGAGTCATGCGTGTCTGTCAAAAAAGCCTATTGAAAATGAAACCTCACGATGAATCACCCGTTATATCTTAGAACTTTACATTTCTTTTTTTTTTAAATCAGCATCATAACCGAGCTTTCACTGTGCACAAAGTTCTTCAAACCAATACATTTAAATTGTTTTGTATTGATTTCCTCAAGAGTTGCGCTGCAATCACTTAATAAAAAAAACATTAGAAATTCATAGTATGAAATAAGTGAAAATATATATTTCTGTTCAAATGTCAATGTCTTCAATTGTTGTTTTTACTTCCCATGACAATCTAGACAAAAAACACTCCTAACTCACCAATCAAGTGTATGTGAACTTCGTCCATAGATGGCGCACCAAACGTTCCTCTTATTGGGAGTACTAGATTATAAATATGTACAATGGCTCTAGGCATTGTCATTGCATATATAAACTATAGTATTCCCACTTGAGGTACGCCATCTATCGACGGAAAACTAAGCTCTTGATTTTCGAGGTTTTTGCCTAGATTACCATAGGAAGCAACAACAACAATTAAAAGTGGTGGAACGGTAAAAAAATTGTTGTTGTTGCTTCCCATGGTAATCTAGACAAAAACCTCTAAAATCTAGACCTTACTTTTTCGTCGATAGATGGCGCACCTCAAGTGGTAGTGGTAGTAAATACTATAGTTTGTATATATAATGACTTTTCGCACTTTATGTTCCCATGTATTTAAGCGTTTTCACTTTTGGCACGACATGTCTTCCAATTTGCGGAAAGGAGATTGCCCACAAATGTATGCGTGAAAAACCCAGAGACGATAGAAATAAACCATGTGATATGGTTTAAAAGGGCATACATTGTAGATTTCAAATATGTAATTTCTTTCTTTCCAAGGTATCCCCAGGACGCCATGACAATTGTGCCGACTTTAATATTAATGCATTTCTTCCTGCGTACCTACTAAGACAAGATACATGTGCATGTGCACGTGCAATGTGAATAATCGACGCTATTTTTACTTGCTCAATAGGGCAAGTATTGGTTTCGTGCAGAAAAAAAAAATCGAGGTTTTAATCAAACATGACATTACGATGATAGAGAAGCCCAAAAAAGTGGTTTTCGCCATACCGTCCGTCGGTCTGTCTGTGCGTCTGTGCGGATGTGCGCTTTTTCACGTCATGCTACAGCCTAAACCGCTTGACGGATTTTCTTCAAAATTAATATAGTAGTTTGAAGAAAAACGGTTGTCGAGGTTTTTTTTATTTCGTTTTAGCCCGGCTCAAACTGCTACCTTTCAAGTAACGGTTTTTTTCTCAATTTGAATTTTCTCGAAAACGGCTCTAACGATTTTGATTAAACTCAAAATTTAGCTTACTTTAAGCATTTCTAACAAAACTGCGTTTTTCGTTTTTGGCTCAAATAGTCCTAACGAAAATCGGGTTTTAACGGCTTTTTTACTTGCGATTATAGGTACTATAAGGCAAGTTATGCATTCGTTGAAAAAAAAAGTTTTGAGATAACAATCAAACATGACATTACGATGATAGCGAAGACGAAAAAAGATGGTCTAAAAACTCTGTCCGTCTGTATGTCTGTCTGTCTGTCTGTATGTAGACCTACAGCCAAACGGGTGGGCCGAATTGCTTCAAACTTGGTATATAGACTTTTTTAGGTATTGTACAGAAAGGAAATTGAAATTTTTTTTTTAGCTCAAAAAATAACGGTACCTGCCATACAACCGTTACGTTAAAGCTTATTTTTCTCAAAAACGGCTCTAACGATTTTTAATTAAAAAAATCAGTGTTGCTTTTTAGGTACGACCAATCATATGGCTGAAAAAAAAGTTTTAAAAAATGGCTAAGAACGGTACTTTCCATAGGACCGTTTTTTTTGCTTTCGACTATCTCGAAAACGACTCAACCGATTCTTTTGAAATTTCACACACATATAGCTGTAGGTAGCTCAATTTGTATTGCATACCAATATTTTTGAAAAATATTTTTTTGTATTTTTAAAAGCATTTTTTAAAAAAAAATTTAAAAAAATAATATTTCGAAAACTGCTTATTAAATTTTTTTTTAAAAATTTTAAATAAATGTATTTGCTGAATACCTATGAACTGGCGTTTTTGAATTTTTTTTGAAAATTTTTTTCAAAAAAAAACTTTTTTTCTCAAAAACCGCTCCACAGATTTTTCTAAATTTATTGTCATAAATTCAAATTTATCCAAGAAATAAAATGGCGTACTTTTTTTTCAGCTCAAATTAGTTTAAGTATTTATTTAAGAATTTTGAAAATTTTATTTTTATCAAAATCTCAAGCCCATAAACCACTGTCACTCATTAGAGCAAGTTCGTGCGACCCAGTCGTGCATTTTATTTCAAATAGCCATAAGTTCACAACGGCTTGATTGAATCGACTCAAATTTCGTTTGATATAATTTTTTATAGTTTTCTATAGGATGGCTTTGTAAATTTTTCACTGAAGCTTTTCTAAACGGTGGCTTCCATACAACGAGCCGATAAGTTTTAGCCAACATTTTTTTTTTTTCTAATTTGCTCGAAAACGGCTCTAACGATTTTGATTAAACTTTGTGTGTTATATTCTTTTAGTGTTTTTAAGAGAACTGCGTTTTCAGTTTTTGGCTAAAAATGCAAATAACGGAGATCCGCTCTTAACGGCTTTTTTTCAAATGGCCATAAGTTGTCAACGGTTGCATCGAATTCACTCAAACTTTGTTTGGTATAGTTTCTTTCCGCTTCCTTTCAGATGGCATTGATTTTTTTTCATTTTCTTTTTTTTTTAATGGTTGCTCCTATACAAAGAGCCATTAGATTTTGGCCAATTTTTTCTAATTTACTCAAAAAGGCTCTCCCGATTTTTATGAAACTTTGTATGTTACATATTTTATATAGAATACTTCAAAGAAAACTGCATTTTTAGTTTTTGGCTACACATGATAATAGCGGAAATTTGATTTAACAGTATTATTAATTTGGCCATAAGTGGACATTTGTATCATTTACAACACCCAAAAGATGACATCATAATTTTAAATATTAAAGGTTTCTTAACGTTAGCTCCCGTATATCGGTTTTTCCAGTTTCTGTCAACATTTTTTAGGTTTTACCAAATTTTTCAAAAATTAGTTGTTCTTATTGATCGAAAAGTTTGTTTTCGCCGTAGTATTGTGCACCCACAGAGCAAGTACGTGCGACCCAGTCGTGCATTTTATTTTTTTGAGCATTCTCCTTTAATAATTTATTTGTACTGTTTTTGGTCTGGCAACTATACGAAATAAAAGGTTAATACAAAAATGGAGGACGGTGAATTTTGATTGGCTCTAGACATTTTTTATTATTTCTATTTAAAAATAGAGAATTCTAAGACATTTGAGACAAAGGAAGTCATGTTTGAAACAGGAGTGGCGTAGGATCATTGATAGGGTTTGAAATTGATGTTTCTTGACTGTCGAAATAGCATTACCAGGGGTTAGTTTTTAAAATCCAGTCGTGACAATAATTGATAATTTAAAAAAATTCGAAATTGGTAGTATCATTGTATATGTGTAGTTGTTGTCTTATCTACTTTACATCAAATGTCTTCAATTGTTGTTTTTGCTTCCCTTGCCGGTTCCGTGAACATTCCCTCAATACCCGTCCAACTGTTATCCTTGAGAATGTGCACTACAATCTAAGGTCGCAGGCAAGAACTTGGCGAATTTCAAGCCATATCTTAGACGTTTCGAATGCCTCCTACACACAAAAGCCACGGCAGACATTTGAATGATGTTATATTTTATAGACTCACATTTACTCGTTTACAGTTTGTTTTATACAAATTTAAAGATAGGAAATGTTTAAAATGGAAAACACTAGTCGAGGATGATAGATTTAAAAAAAGATTGTATGATCATTTTTCGAGGCAGTCACAAATGCTATTTATTACAATTAATCACCTTAATTCCACCCCGGAATTTCATTATACAAACTTTCAAAATCATATGAAAATCTTCGAAGTCGTTCTCTTTAAAACAGTAAACAGGGCTTCAACAGAAACGTCAATCCTTCCTCCAGGTAATCCAAATTCCAAAATAGTGCTACATATGCACCGACCTTGAAGATAAACTGTTCATTGGATTGGACTGTAGCTCGATGTACGAACACACATATGTATGTATGCACAGACACACCAACGGACGGTGAAACAGAAACTTTGTTTTTGAAATTCTCAACGTAAAGTTAGATTTGATAAAAATTTCGACACGAAACCAAAAGTTGCCTTTTAACAAGTAAAAAATAATGGTGGTGTATAAATATAGTTGTGCACGACTAGGTCAGATGAACTTGCTCTAAAGTGTGACGGTGGCTTGAGATTTTGGCAAAAAGGTAGGGAAAAATCATTTGGTTTTTTTTTTTTTTGGAAAACTTTTCGAAAACATATTCCAAATTTTCAGAAATTAGTATTAATATCGTAGGAACCGTTTTTGAGAAAAGTTAGTTTTTCTTTGAAAATCATATGGCAGGTACCGTTAGTTTTAGAGCTAGAATGCTTATTCAAAAACCCCCTCTGTAGGACGTCATAATAATACTATGTACCAAGGTAGATAACAGACAGACAGAATTGCGCGACCCACTTTTTGCCACTTCGCCATCATCGTAATGTTATGTTAGATTTTCTTTACGAATGCATAACTTGCCGCATCGGTGTAGTTAAAGTGTAGTTTGAAAAAAAAAAGAAGCGGAGTGTCGCAATCTGCGATCCTATTTTTAGTATACACCATTTCTGTGAAGGAAGAGTTAATGTTATAGAAATCGCATAACTCACAATAACAACCATTTCCGGTGCTGTTAAAGAAAGAATATTGCAAATTGAAATAGAATAAATATTTGCAATTTTTGTATTTTGAATTCTAACAATCTATTGAGTCAATGTCCGCAATCTAAGCAGCAAGCCCCAAAGGCCATAATAATTCTAAATAATGCGTTTATGATTCCCTGCAAATAAAGACGATAACGCTCCGGTCGGTGGTGTGGCGAGAATTGTCAACACAAATGACAGCTGCATCACAGACATAATTTGAATAGAAAACAATCAACTGTAGGATTGTAGCGCCTTCAATAGCCAAAAAGGGAAAGTTATCGAAAAACAAACTAGATCGGTGGTTATAATTATAAATGGTTGCTTAGCTTAGGAGGAGGAAAGACGAAGAGGATGGTTCAAAATTAAATTCCTTAGTCTTTTTGATGGTTTAGATGCCGGATTAGATAACAAGTTCGCAAAACGGGGGGTTTTTATTTTGTCGCTGAACAAAGCTTAATGTAAAATAAGTATAAAATTGAATTTCGCAGAAATGTCATATCGCACATGCGGTAAGTCCACACACACCTCAAAACACTGGTTATGTAGTGTTGCTTTAGTCATTGAGGCACATCCATTGACGTCATTGGTGGGACTAGGACGTTTTTTGTTCATTTTTTTTTTTTTTGTATGATTGTATGTATAACTATCATACTTTCAAATCTAGCACATTTGAGTGCGATGATCGCAATGGAATTTAAGCCGGAAATCTGACTGCTATTTTTATAGCGCGAATTTCAGTTTTTGCCGGCTTGGTTGGATTGGCAGTGATGTAAACAGGTTTAACAGAGTTCTTATGGTTGATGATGTCTTGGTCGTGAGATGGAATGACCATATGGCCTACATTGAAACACCATAAGCCATTCTTCATACTAAATAGATTGTGACCTTCCTACAACGATGCCGATGCTTGGAAAGACAAATAAAAAAAAAACCAATTAATCGATGTCATTTAATGTTAAGCTTTGGGAACTTGCTGTTCAATCTTTATAGAATGTAAACATCTATCTAACACAGTGCTATGACATACCCACTATGATGAACGTCAATGAAAAGTAAAAAAAACCTCATCTGACTTTCTGGCTTAAGAGAAAAACACATCTTACATAATATATAATAATAATAAATTAGTAATGTGAATGCGATATAACGTCTAATGCATAAGGTTCAAATTTGCATGTAAAAATTTACAATTGAGTGAGATGTGCGTTGTCTTGGTGATAAGTGATAACCATTCAATGAATCGAACGTTTGCTTTATAGTAAAAGAAAGTACTCAGATGAGTTCACTTATATTGTGGATAGTATTTCTGCAAAAAAAAAAAAAAAAAACACCAAACATCTAAACCAAAAAAAAGTGTATTAATAATCCAGAGATTGTTCGGTAAAATCGCATAAATTTAAAATTTTGTTGTATGTAATTTGAAAACATTTTAAAATCGCGAGCAAAACAAAAATAATTAACAACAATTAAAAAAAAACATAAGCGAGAGCTACAGTACGTTTGCAACGAACTGTTGGATACCCTATTCCCTATATTTTTGTATGTGTATGCGTTCGGCTCCCGCAGCCAGCCGATGTTCCAGTTTCAGAAACAAAATTCTCCTTTTTTAGCAGAAAAAAATTCAATAACATTAATTTTGTGTGGTGTGATGTTCAATCAGTGCTGTGCTGGCGCAATAAAAAAAGGCGTGTGCCACGCCCAAAGTTAAGACTTTTTATTGCCAAGGCAATTAGTATGAGCTCAGCGACATTCAATTTTATTCTTGCAGATCGATTTGAACAAAACAAGACAAAACTTAAACTTTAAAAATTAGATTTTGAATGGAAATAGCGATTATGGGTGTTCTTAACAATTCTTGGACCCCACTCTGCTACGTTACCAAGGAATATAAATCAAAGTGTTCACCTTTTTACTTCAAAACTGCGACCGATAGTTAAAAAACATTAAAAAAGTAATGCATTATACGACTTTTGACGGAAACGCCTCTTAAAAGTGGGCGTGTCTTAAAAATTTGAAGCACTAACTGCGCTTTGATCAGTATTTAGGCATATGTGTAAAACTACAGCTGAATCGAGTAGTTTTTAAACAATCTTACCTGAACAAAGGTATTTTATCAAAATCACGCCTTTAAAAGTGGGCGTATTGAAAAAATTTACACAAGAAAATGTAGAGATATATTTTTCATAAAACGAACGGAAGGGAAAAAGGTTTAAATTGAATATTGGTAGTACCCTAAATTTTTAAAACTACGTTTTTCGTTCTTTCCTGAAAAGTGGGCGTAAGCCACGCCTAAAATTCAAAAATTTCTTTTCATATACAATTTTTTTGTTTCTACTAAGAGACGCAAAGTTTTGGCTAACAGGTTCATTATAAATACCGTCTATCTACAAAAACAATTTTTTTATAAATTCTAGTGAAAAGTGGGCGTCAGCCACGCCCAAAATCAATTTTTTTGTTTCTGTGCAAGTAATACCCACAAAATTTAATGTTTTTCGCTTTAATATAACAATTGTTATTTTATAAAATCAATATTGATGGTTTTGTATGAAAAATGGGCGTTAGCCACGCCCAAACTGATTTTTTTTATTTAATTGGAAGGAAGTTTACCTAAAGTTTACGTGTGCAAAATGTTAGTGTTATGCTTTTATCGTAACTGTACAAAAAACATAATTTAATTCTACCAAATTGATGTTGTTCAACAAAAATGGCGATTGTGGGCGTGTTTGTGGGCGGATTTTGCCTGTTCAAGAACTTAGCCTTACTCTTGAACCAAAGACTATATATATACCAAATTTCAGCTTTCTAGCTCAAAAACTGCGACCTCTAGAGAGTATACATACGGACGGACGGAAGGACATGGCTTAATCGACTAGGCTTTTTATTCTGAGTCAGAATATATATACTTTTCTATACCTAACGGTATTATTTCTCTATGTTACAAACTCCACACCAAATACAATATACCCATTCTATGGAATAGGGTATAAAAACTTTCGTTATCGGATTATGTGGTGGGAATTTAAGCCTAATCGGTCTATTAAAAAGAATTTCTGCAAACAGCATACCTATCAAATTGCGTATCTGTTCGAATCGTAGTTCAGTTCACCCCGCTTTTGATGCTCCTTAATTTATTTCACAGCAAACGATCCGATTATATTTGGCATTATTTGTCATCTGTCAATGTCGTCTGTCAAATGTCATCCGTCATCAATGCAATATCCTCGTGCACAGCTGAGCTGATCGTTGAAAGTTTTTTTTTTCTCGCTGTACGTTAATGGCGCGAAAAAATAAAAATTGCGGGCTGTGCATCGTGTCAAAATTTGAGCTCAATCGGTGCTGAATTTTTTGATTTTCTTAAGCGTACACAAACCAACTGAATATTTATTCTAATTAATTTCGCTGTTACTACTAATGATAGAAACTTCGTTAAGGACTTTATTACAGGGTCGTTAATTTCGTGGTTTCAAGTTGGTAGCGGCAACCTGTTTGACATCTGTCAAACTGAGCTTTCATCTGAAGTGTAATAATATTGAATGTTTGCCATTTTCGAAAGTGGATCGCTTAGCAATCAAACAACGCGTTAAAATTTATTAAAACTTACTACAAAATTGGTGATTTAACCGTAGCCACTTTGCGCGAATGACGCGATAATTTTTGACCGATTATGCCAGCAATCGATAAAATTGTGATGAAACGTTACCGACGTTACATGGTCTTATAATAGTCCAGTCGACAGGTAGTTTAAGTTTATGAAACTTGGAGATTTTGATCAGGGGTAGTAAAGTAACATTTTTCTAAGTTTTTGACCTCGAGTCCTGTGATAAAAGAGGGGGGGGGGGGGGGTGTTTATGAAACGACCCAAGTTCTAAATTAACCACCTTACCTTGGGTAGGGGATAGTTATTTTATTTTTATTAATATATTGCAACTGAAATAATAACAAAATATGTAGTCTATTTATACAAAAGTTGTTGGCAAAAAATTGCTGAGTTTGGTATATTTAATTATTATTATTATTTGGAAAGAGTGAAAATAGGTTAATAGGTAGTGCATTGATGAGTTTGTTTATTTATATTATATTATTTTTTTTTTTAGCACGAATCCATAACTTGCCTTATAGTACCTATAATCGCAAGTAAAAAACAGTGCAGCTTTTTCGGTTCGACCAATCATATGGCTGAACATTTTTAAAAAATGTTTTTAACGTTTCCGGACGTTACTTTTCATAGGATCCTTTTTTTTTTATTTCGACCATCTCGAAAACGGCTCAACCGATTCTTTTGAAATTTCACACATTTATAGGTGCAAGTAGCTCAATCTATACCACATATCAATATTTAAAAAAAAATATTTTGTCGTATTTTTAAAAGCATTTTTTTAAAATTAAAAAAAATAATATTTTGAAAACTGCTCATTAAATTTTTTTCAAAAATTATAAATAAATGTATTTGAATTTTTGTTGGAAAATGTTTTCAAAAAGTTTTTCTTAAAAACCATTTAACAGATTTTTATAAATTTAAGCTCATAAATGCGTACTTTTTTTCAGCTCAAATGAATTAAAGTATTTATTTAAGAATTTCGAAAAATTTATTTTTATCAATATCTCAAGCCCCAAGACCACTGTGCAACCCAATCTGCAAGTATGCAGAAAAACGCACAGATTTTTTTATACTTGGAAAAACCCGCAGCAGGAAGAATTAACCCCATAACAATTTTTTTCTCTTGAGATATGCCCTTACTGTAGAACGATTTTTAAATATTTTTATTCTTATTTCATTTCAGAAACACACTTTTTCAAAGACGGCCAACTAATAAAATAAAAAATTGAGGCAAAAAACAACGCAGGCTTTAACGCAACAGCCGTCAAAACGTTATTCTCAAGGGCACAATACGTGCCAGTGGCCGAAAGCCCTAATATTTCATCGCAGCCTCTTGCTGCACTGCCTGCTGTATCAGCAACAGTAGCATTTCTATCATCATACTTAGTACCGTCCGTTGTAATGTCGTCGACTTTTGAAACATACGGCTCTGCACAGGCTTCCGTTGTAAAGGAAGGCTGGTTGTATAAACGCGGGGAACACATTAAAACATGGCGCGCCCGATATTTTGTTCTGCGTGACGATGGCACTTTGATGGGCTACAGAAACAAACCGGAAAACACAACACCATCCGAAAGATTGAATAATTTCACAGTAAAAGGATGCCAAATAATGACAGTTGATAGACCAAAGCCATATACGTTCATCATACGCGGCCTGCAATGGACTACTGTGATTGAGAGAACTTTCCATGTGGAGAAAGAGAGCGACCGCCAAGAGTGGACAGATGCTATCAGGTGAGTTTTATATCTTTTAGATAGATTTAGTTTTATATAAGAAAAGATTGTACCATATACAATCATTTTCGGATTCGTAGTTTTGTTGAAGACTTGAATGAGCTAAAAATAGTGTAGCTGCCAAAAAAGTGGAACCACAAGTGGCTCGAATAAAATTGATTCCATATTTAAAATGTAGATTAAACGGCTTTTTGATGAGAGGGATCATGCCTCGACCATAATCTTCAATCAGTTTTGTTCTCAATATCGGGGACTTTGAGAAAGCGAGTCAATAAATTGATCTATTCTCAAAAATATTTGTGTTCTAAAAAATATTCCCTTTATCCGAGGTGAGTTCTAGCGGGAGCAACATGGTTCCTTCCACAAGTTGTTCCACTTGAACCTAACCTCAGACTGGAAGGATTACCACGAAAAAGCCTTAGATGTGAGTAATGGGATCCCGAAGAAGTCACCCTTTAAAAGAGCGATCAACATAAGAGATCACATAAATCTTCAATTGGAAAATTCCTTGTATGCAAAGACCTGCATATTCAGCCAAATAGGTACGTTCGAGACCTTTAAACCTAGCTGGATGCTGCAAACAAAGCATTTGATGAGTTGAAAATTGTATGCATGAAAGAAATTTAAGAAAGCCAGAAGATCTTAAAAACTTGGCTCAGGAGGCGCTAGTTTCAATATAAGGTAAAAAGAATCCCGAACAAAAATCAAGTAGTTCCAGAGTAACTTAGTTGCTATGAGCGCATCTCTAGTACATATCTATATCTATCTCCAGCAAACTGTATACAACAGAGCTAAATGAAATAGGTTGCACAAACAAAGATTTTGGGTTATTCCATCGAACAGCTGCTGAGTAACAATGGCGGTGAATTCCACAACACGATAGTAAAATAGATTCTTCGAGTGGTCGGTCGTTTTATGATATTTCAAAGAATAAGCTACGCTCAGCAGACATGATTCGGGGTTTCGTTATTATCGATGGTGCGTCGACCACATCAACACCTTGCGCACCATGCTGGAACAATCATCAGTCACCGCTGTACCTCAGGTTTGTAGATTTTTAGAAGGCGTTCGATCAGGTAAATCGTGAATGCATCTGGAGATTGCTTATTGTGAGAAGTATCCCTGAGAAAATTGTCGCATCAAGGAGTAAGACAAAGGGATGTCTTGTCACCAGCTTATTCTTGCTGCCAATTGACGATGTGATGACTGCAACGGTGGTTACAGATGAAAAAACACGGTATCTAAGGGAGACCATTTGACAAACTAAGTCGTATAGATTAAGCTGGCGATATATGTCTCATGGTAAACACTGCTGGTTTGAATCGAATATATGTCAGTCGCTGCATTTCAATGAAGTAGTGGCGGGCTTAAGGAGCAACGCTAATAAGACAAAAATAATGACCTATCTTACGTACTTAAGGTGGAGCAGACAGTCCATTTTGGACCACGGCCTCAACCAACAATCCTCGCCAGCTAGGCCGGTCCCTAGTCAGTGGCCTCCAGTTGCACACACAAAGTTAATTTAGGTCGCTCTCCACTAGATCACGCCACCTTAGATGTTGTCTTCCAGAACTGCTTCGCAACTTCGGGTTAGTATTGAAGACTTGACTAGCTGGTGCGTTTTCGTCCATATGCTCCACATGGCCCAGCCATCTAAGCCGCTGTATTTTCAGTTTCTTAACCAGGTCAATATCGCTGTATAGCCCGTACAGTTCGTCATTGAATCTTCTCCTCCATACTCCATTGATACATACAAAACCGACCGACCTTCATTCATCCGATTGTGTCAGAGGGCTTTGCAACTTAAGATGCCTTCTAAGCCCGAAGAAACACTGATATTTTTCTGGGAGGTTTATTGGAACCCAAATAAACAAAAGCCTTGACAACTTCAAAGTTATATCTGTCCATTGTGACGTTTTGCCCTGATGATGTTCTGCACCCGAATACAGCATATACTTCGTTTTATCTACATTTACACCCAGACCCATTTTCGCCGCCTCCACTTCAATACTTGTGAATGCTCCACTGACAGCGCGCTTCGTTCTTCCAATAATGTCAATATCATCAGCATAGCCAAGTAAATGAACGGATTTAAAAAATATCGTACCGCTGGTGTTGACATGAGAGTTGTGTACGATAGCCTCAAGAATGGTATTGAAGAGCTTACATGACAGCGCGTCACCCTTGTCTTATGCCTTTCTCGAGCTTTAATGAGTCAATGGTGCTCTTATTAAGAGCAGCGCGAGTTCTCCATAGTCATCCTGCACATTTGAACGAGTTTGGGAGGGATGCAAAGAAGTGAAATGGCTCTGTATAGCTCGTTCCCATTAACTCTGTCATAGGCGATTTTAAAATCGATAAAGAGCTGGTGAGTATCGATCTGGAATTCTTGGGTCTTTTCCAAAATCTGCCGAAGGGTGAAAATTTGGTCGACGGTTGACTTACCGGGCCTGAAACCACACTGATAGGGGCCAATCAGTTTACGTGTGAAAGGGTTCAGGCGTTCACAGAGAATGGCCGACAAGATTTTATAGGCAAGATTTTGAGACTTATGCCTCTGTAGTTGGCGCAGTTCAGAGTATCTTATTTCTTGAGGATAGGGCACAAAATGCTGAGGTTCCATTCGTCAGGCATACTTTCGTCAGACCAGATTGTACAGATGAGTTTTGTATGCTCCTCACCAAGTCATCTCCCGCTGCTTTGAAGAGTTCAGCCGTTAGTCCATCCGCTCCAGCAGCCTTGTTTGAATTAAGTTTAAATATTGCTACCAGAACTTTTTCTTGGTCGGGTGGACGGAAGTTTTCTTCATCATCTTCCAAATCGAAAGGATCAGTCTGCCTGAAAGCGATTAGTCGGTTGTCTTGACAACCTAGAGGTCATCTGTAGTTAAAGAAGCTGAGTTTCGAGAAATTCAATCTTGGCCAGTTGCGGCGATTCGGGACAGGTGGAAGGATCTTATTGCTGCATTGTGTTCCAAGAATTTAAGAGCTGCAGTACTTGCAGACGACGCTACCAAAGAATGTTTCTACGAGCTCCTCGCCAAAACATATGAGCAGTGCCCAAAACATGACAATAAAATTCTCTTGGGAGACTTCAATGCCAAAATTGGGAAGGAGGACATCTTTGGTATGACAATCGGAAAACACAGCCTGCACGACACCACCTCCGACAACGGACTCAGGCTCATCGATTTTGCAGCGGGAAAAAACATGGTGCTGAGCAGCACGCGATTCCCACGTCCCGACATCCACAAGGGCACATGGCGATCCCCAGATGGTCGAACCTGCAACCAAATCGACCATGTTGTGATTGATGGAAGACACTCCTCCAGCATTATGAATGTCCGTACATTTCGAGGTGCAAACATAGATTCGGACCACTACCTAGTCGGTGCAAAACTTAGGGTACGGATCTCCATGGAAGTTCTTAGGCGAACACCAACTAACACCAAGGAAATTCAATGTTGGACGTCTTCAATCGGAAGAGACCGCCGCTGCCTATGCCGGCCGCGTATCCCTTGAGCTTACGAGAAATCCTTCGACTGATGACATGAACCCGGAAGACCAATGGCAGCTATGTCAACAAGCCATAAGAAGTGCTGCGTCAGAGGTATTGGGCTTCTCACATCCACCCCCCCCCCCCCCCTCCCCCCAGAAAACCTTGGTTCGACTCCGAATGTGCTCAGGCAAACAAAGCCAAAACGGAGGCATACAAGTCGTGGCTCCAGAGAGATACTAGAGCATCCAGAAATCTCTATGTTGAGCGAAGGAAAGATGAGAAACGTCTACTCAGGAGGAAGAAAAAAGAACACCAGCAACGCGAAGTCGAGGAGATGCAGATATGTTTTTGCAGAAAAGAGGTACGAAACTTCTATAAAAGGGTGAAACAGTCTACATCCGGTTTCACAAGCCGCCCTGGGCCCTGCAAAGATCAGGATGGAAATACCATAGTGGAAACGCAGGCGATGTTAGCCGTCTGGAGAGACTACTTTAACCGGTTGCTAAATGGCGATGACAGCCAAGATCCCGCCCAAGATCAACTTGTTCCAGTTAATCTAGATGACGACCACGAACTACACCCGCCCGACCAAAATGAAATCAAATTAGCCATCACCAGACTAAAGATGAATAAGGCAGCTGGATGTGATGGCCTTCAAGCGGAGCTTTTTAAACACGCTGGAGATGACCTGGTCAGGAGCATAAACCAACTCATCTGCAAAATATGGTCGGAGGAAAGTATGCCCGATGAGTGGGATCTCAGTACCATCTGCCCGATTCACAAAAAAGGAGACCGCCTTATCTGCGCCAACTATAGGGCCATAAGTCTTTTAAACATCGCTTATAAGATCCTGTCGAGCGTTTTATGTGAACGTCTCAAGCCGTTTGCTGACGACCTGATAGGTCCTTACCAATGCGGCTTCAGACCTGGAAAATCTACTATCGACCAAATAATCACATTATGCCAGATCCTTTAGAAAAGCCAAGAATATAACATCGATACCCTGTTCGTCGATTTTAAAGCCGCCTACGACAGTGTTAATAGAGTTGAACTGTATCGTGCCATGTCTAACTTTGGAATCCATGCTAAAATCATACGCCTTATCAGGATGACGTTGGAGAATGCTCGCTGTTCCGTCAAAGTTGGTAGAGACTCTATTGAAACCTTCGAAACCACCAGAGGGCTAAGACAAGGTGACGCACTGTCATGCAGCTGTTTTAACATTGTGCTTCAAAATGTCATACGGATAACCCATGACAGCACAGCGGGCACCATGTTTAATAAATCGACACAATTACTTGGGTTTGCTGACGACATTGACGTGATAGGAAGAACAAAGCGAGCAGTAACCGGTGCTTTCACTACTATGGAGTCAGCAGCAAGCAGAATGGGGCTGAAAATAAACGAGGACAAGACGAAGTATATGCTTTCATCAACAAAAGTCCAATCCCACCACCGACTTGGTCAGAACGTAACCATTGATAGGTATAACTTCGAGGTTGTCAGTGAATTTGTCTCCCTGGGCACTGCTGTAAACACAGGCAACAACATCAGCGCTGAAATCAAACGCAGACTAACTCTTGCTAATCGCTGTTTCTTTGGGCTGAGTAAGCAATTGAGGAGTAAAGCCCTATCGAGAAGAACCAAGGTGACACTGTATAAAACACTCATCATCCCGGTCCTGCTATATGGTGCGGAAGTATGAACCCTCTCCCAATCGGATGAAAATTCACTTGGAGTCTTCGAGAGAAAAGTTCTGCGTACGATCTATGGTCCTGTTGGCGTAAATCGCGAAAACAACGTTTGGAGAAGAAGATATAACAACGAACTGTACGAGCTGTACTGCGACATAAGCCTAGCCAGAAAAATTCGAATCCAAAGACTAAGATGGCTGGGCCATGTAGAGCGAATGGACATCGACGCTCCAGCTCGTAAAGTCTTCAACGCCAAACCCGAGGGAGTCAGAAGCCAAGGTAGACCTCATCTTCGATGGAGCAACCAGGTAGAGGGAGACATCCGTCAACTTGGAGTACGAAATTGGAGACAGCAGGCTAGAGATCGAGCCGGTTGGAGGGGCATTCTCAGCAAGGCCTTGGAGTACCACACTCCAGTGGCGCCAACATAAGTAAGTAAGTACTTGCAGCCGGACAAATATATTTTTTGATAAATATAGAATACTAGAGACTAAAAAGTCAAGGATTGTTCCTTATCTCGCTCAACGTTCGAAGAAAACTTTATTCAAGAAACATGGTGTACGTAAAGCCGCTGTGCTTTCTCGTGAGGATGTGGATGGAAATAAGAAAAACACCCTTAACATTCTATATCACAGAAAGCTATTCTTCCAGGACTTTAAAAAAAATAAATACTTGGCACATCAGTTCCAAGCAGGGTCGGGGCCTGACTTACACTATCAACCATTCCTGTGTGAATATTCTGCAGGAATGGTAAAGACCTACTACAATTTACCGCCGAATCCGAACAGCTAACATAGAAGCACTTTCCATGACATTATTTACTCTTGCGGAAAAGAGCTTAGGTGGAATCAGGGATTGAATCCAGTACCTTCGGCGTAGCAGTCGGAAACACTTACCACTACGCCAAAGAGTACTACTCTTTCAGGAGTCAGGACTTAGGTTTTCGAATGGCAACTATAATAGGCGGAAAACAAATTTCGATATTTTTTTTCGAACATTCGAAACACGCTAGTATTTTTCTATATAAAATCTAATCTAAAATTTAAATTATCGTTTTATATTTTTTTTTTTTTCAGAACGGTGGCTAGTCGCTTGAGTGAAATGGGCGAGACTGCGATGTCGCCATCAACCTCAGAAGACATGACAGACGTCGATATGGCTTCCATAGCCGAAGTAGAATTATCAGAAAAGTTTTCTGTTCAAGGCACATCCACGGGGAAGATAAGTGGCAAAAAGAAAGTTGTAAGTATTTTTATTTTGTGGCTCTTCAGCAAAAGTCAAGTCAATAATAATTGCTGTATTTGTTTTGAAACTATCCACAGACACTAGAAAACTTTGAGTTCTTAAAAGTTTTGGGCAAGGGTACATTCGGCAAAGTGATCTTGTGTCGTGAAAAGTCGACAGCGAAGCTTTATGCGATTAAAATTCTCAAAAAAGAAGTCATCATACAGAAAGACGAAGTGGCACACACCCTCACCGAAAGTAGAGTTCTTCAAACAACAAATCATCCGTTTTTAATTGTAAGTTTTGGCAAGCAAAGCCTTAAATCCACAACTTTCTAAGAACATTTATCTTCAATTTCTTGTAGTCATTAAAATATTCATTTCAAACCAATGATCGCCTCTGCTTCGTGATGCAATACGTCAATGGCGGTGAACTCTTCTTCCATCTAAGTCGTGAGCGTGTATTTACCGAGGAACGCACCCGATTTTATGGAGCCGAAATAATCTCAGCCTTGGGTTATCTGCATTCGCAGGGAATTATATATCGTGACTTGAAGCTGGAGAATCTTCTCTTAGACAAAGATGGACACATTAAAATTGCTGACTTTGGTTTATGTAAGGAGGACATCACATATGGACGTACAACGAAGACATTCTGCGGTACACCAGAATATCTTGCGCCTGAAGTCCTAGAGGACAATGACTATGGGCATGCAGTCGATTGGTGGGGCACTGGAGTGGTTATGTATGAAATGGTGAGCCTATGAGCATTAATAATTTGCAAACTTTTCAATAGAATTGTAATTTTTTTTTATGTGAATTCTTATCTTACAGATCTGTGGTCGTCTTCCGTTTTACAATCGCGATCATGATGTCCTCTTCACATTAATTCTGTTAGAGGATGTTCGATTCCCGCGAACGATATCTGAAGAGGCAAAAAGTCTTTTGAGTGGCTTGCTGGCCAAGGATCCAAATAAAAGGCTTGGCGGTGGCCAAGATGATGTGAGAGAGATACAAGCGCATGCGTTCTTTTCTAGTATTAATTGGACTGATTTAGTGCAGAAAAAGGTATAGTTCCGAAATAGAAGTTCAGTATTAACTGAACATTGTGTTTACATACATTTTTTAAACTCTAGATTGCACCACCGTTCAAGCCTCAGGTGACTTCAGATACAGATACAAGATACTTCGATTCAGAGTTTACAGGTGAAAGTGTTGAACTGACACCACCAGATCCAACTGGCCAATTGGGCGCGATTCAAGAAGAACCTCTTTTCCCGCAGGTAAGTTTATTTTTAATCTAGTTGAAGCTTTGCAACTAAATGGTACTTTTTCCAAATAAAATCATGCACACAGAGTCATTGATTTAAACTGTTAAAAACTGATCTAAAAGTTATACAAAATGGCTGTTATAAATTGTATATGCAACATTAATAAGACAGTTTTATTAAACCCCTTCTTGTGGATGGGCATACTTTCTTGGGGTTCCTGCAAAAGCAGCTTCGTGAAACCAAATTTTCTTATAGTTACCGTAGACTTGCTAAGAAGGCTCTCGGCATTCCTACTGTCTATCGCAATATTATCGATCTGGAGACCGACAACACAATTTTACTTGTGTCTGTGTTTTTTTTGTATACGACACACGCGCTCAAGGGGTTTGTTATAACCCTTTAAATGATTAGTCACAGCGCGAGCGATAGGAAATTAGGGAGGAAGGGAAAGGAGGTGTCGATTAACATTGGTCTTGAATGTTTGAAGATCAAAATGGCAAGGAAAAGTTGTGCCAGGCAATTCATTTCACAATCGTGTTGTACGGCTAAAGAAAGAATCCCTATATTTCACGGTACGTCCGAAATTAGGTTCAAGTGTAAACTGATGAACGTTCCTAACAAGACGAGTGTTACGGGGGAAATGTAAACGAACCTGTAAAATATAGCAAGACACATTTCGTGATTTTAACGCTTTTTTTCTGAACTCTTTCGAACAGGTGGAGAAAAGTTTGAGAAGCACCTGCCCAGAGATGGGAGTTATACTCGAGTTTAGAACGTATAAACGCTTTGTAAATTGTAGCCAGATCAGAAGGGGTGAAAAACTTTTTGCATCTATTAAGAAAGCCTAAGCATCTTGCAGCATTCTTGGCAATCTCAAGTTTATGATCATTCCAACGAAGATTGTCACTGATAGCTTTTCGGCCTCCTCGATGCAAGTACCATTCATGGATAATGGCATAGGGGGTATGTTTAGCTTCAACGACAATGGACAGCATTGAGTTTTCGACGCATTAAATTCCACACGATTTCTAATACCCCAGTTCACAATGCTGTTTAAGTCGGAGTTTAATGAGCTTATCGTACGGTATCGTTGTAATAACACATCCGAAGACGAAGGCTGTGAATTATCAAACGTATATGAAAAGCTGAGGGTTGAGTCGTCAGCAAAA
Source organism: Platycheirus albimanus (assembly GCA_916050605.2). Taxonomy (NCBI): domain Eukaryota; kingdom Metazoa; phylum Arthropoda; class Insecta; order Diptera; family Syrphidae; genus Platycheirus; species Platycheirus albimanus. The sequence continues at coordinate 304,140,070 of OU696696.1, read as the reverse complement.
CAATTTAATGGATTAGAAGTCACAGACAAGAGATCATTTATAAAAATGAGAAAGAGAGTCGGAGACAGAACGGAGCCCTGGGGCACACCAGCATTTATTTTGTGGAGATCAGGCTTGAAACCGTCTTATACAACTTGTATTGAACGGTCCAGAAAATAGCTTCTAATCCAACGAATAAGAGTATCATCGATACCAAATACACGCATTTTCAATAAAAGAGCTTCATGCCAAACTCTATCAAATGCCTTTGAAATATCAAGCGCAATAATCTTGCTTTCGCCAAAGCGATGCAAAGATTTGTTCCACTGTTCGGTGAGATATGTCATCAGATCACCAGTGGAATGCGAAAGCCGTAATGTCGGTCATTTAAAAACTCCCGATCTTCGATATATTTTTTGAGCTGACGATTTATCAGCGTTTCCATGACCTTGGAAAGAAGGGACGTAAGTGCAATTGATCGGTAGGAGGAGGGGGAGGAGGAGTCACCTTTTTTTGGGACGGGCTGGACAAATGCTGTTTTCCATCTACTAGGAAAGATTCCTGAACGATAGGAGCGATGAAAAAGCTTACGCAGTGGTTTTGCCAGCGATGAAGAACACTTCTTCAGAAGAATAGGGGTATACCATCCGGGCCAGCGGATTTGTGTATATCAAGATCTTGAAGAACTCTTGCTATTGTACGAGTGTTGAAAAATACATGTCCCATAGAAAAATTAACGTTCTCAAGTACAGGAGGGGCATTGTTGCTTGCAGGCAACGTGGAACTTGCAGCAAAGTGAGCTGCAAGCATATTCTCCTTCTCTGAAGAGCTGACAATTGATTTATTGTCGACGATGAGTGTTGGAATTGATGATGACGTTGAGTTCTTGACGTTTTTTTTTTTTACAAATGACCAGAAGTTTTTACTGCCTTTGGGACACTGCAGAATTTTTTGCCGTAACTTTGTAAAAATTTCATTTTGTTCATAGCGGAGTTGCACGAGTTCCAGTCGGGTTGGCTTACTTCTTTCAACCTGATAGCTTCTTTACACTCTTCGGCAAACCAAGACTTTTCTTTTGGTTTGATACCCTTTGTTCTGTGAGGGACACAAAAGTTCTCATTCCAAGAAAAATCACTTCTGTAATCATTTCAGCACTGGCATCAGTCATTATCGAGGAAGCTTAATAACCAGTTAAAGTTGCGAATGAAATTATTCAGACCGTTGCAGTTGGCTTTCTCGTATTGCCAAACGGTCCTAGAGCTAATTTTTTTCTTTAACTGGATGGTTGAAGATCGAGAAATTAGCTGAAATGACACAATGGTTGGAGGTGCCAAATGGAGAAGTTACTTTAATAGTATATTCGTCAGGATGGGAAGTAAGGAACAAGTCAAGAGTATGGGCGGAATGCCCATCAACATCCGGTATACGAGTAGGCTCATCGACAAGCTGGGTAAGGTGGTTATACTCAGCAAAGATCTCGGTATACCTTCCTTCGAGTGTTGTCTGGCCAGAATAGCGGAGCCAACTTGAATTGTGTACATTGAAGACGCCCGTAATCACGACTTCAGTGTGAGGAAAACGGGAACCAATTCGGGAAATTGAATCGGACAAAGCATCTAACTCATTACAAGTAGACATGCTGTCAAGACTCGGGCTCCTGTAAAGAAAACAGTAATGAATGATATGCTTGCGGACAGTGAATTTGAGCCACAGGAAATTAAAGTTCGTATTAGAACAATGCCCATATATGGGAAGGCTCTTGCAAGCAATATCATTCCTTACATAAATAACAAGACCATGGTGGGAAAATAGTAATGGCACTAAGTTATATCCAACTAGATAAAATTCTGATAAATCAGTATTCTGTCCAACCTGGGTTTCAAAACAGCTGGCCTGTATTGCACAGTATGGGCGTACACAAAAAAAGAAATTCTTTCATAGCCCACGGACATTTGAATAGACAACAAAAAATTACTTCCCATTTTGAAAAACTAAACACAAAGTATTGAGGTTTTAAATCTAGTGGTTTGATAAGATGAAGTTTTGCCACGCAGCAAAGTCAATCACTCTGAAAACGTCAGCAAAATCGTTGTCGTGTAGTCTGGGCATTACTTGTAGTGTGAAAGTCTACTAGAACATTCATAGCATTGCTATTCAAACACTCATCTTACGTCCTTTCGAAAAGGTCTTAATATGCCTCTTTGTCTTCTTTCTCCTCTGTGTGAGTTGACGTTGGAAAGTATTTTGTTTGGCCTTCATGCGGATAGTTCCCTGGCGCTTTTTACGCATCGAAAGCTTCCTTCCTATATAAGTCTTCTTCTTATCACAAAACCGCATCGAAATAACCGCTGTCTTTTCTTCTTGTATCATTTTTTGTCTTTGTGCTTTCAAAATCCCATTTAAAATTCTTGGAAGGTAGTAATTCCAAGTATGTCTGCGAGTACATCATACTTCTCTATTGATTGTTCAACTGCACGGCCTGTTTGAGGTGCGGTCGTTCCACGTACAGATCCGAAATTCTTTGTCCTTATTACGTTTGTTTAAGTCGTCTTTGGAATCTTCCATTTCTGAGGCTTTTGGCGGTTTCGGGAAAATTATACCAGGATCATTGGTGATTCTCCTTAGACATAAAGAGCCAATTAGACCAGAACCAAGAACCCACCTTCCGGGATGTAAAAGCTGCCGTTGATGCTCTATTGCAACATCCTGCTAAATATAAAAAAAAGGACCGCAATTAAGGTGACTAAAATGTTGACTGTTGGTTCCGTTGAATGCATGTACCTATACCGCGTACGTCCTCCCTTTCCTGAAATTGCATTCGTGCAGGCGGGGGACTTTAGGGTTGTATCTTTTCTTGTCCAACACTGGCGCTCTTAAGTTTAGCAAGTCCATTCCAGGTGGCCAAGACTAGTGCCCTTTGGTTATCGCATTTAGATGTGGGTGTGAGATGATTAAAACTCCCCAATTAAAGCCTACCCTAATCATTAACAGCAGCTCGCTACCTTTTACCGCTAGCGTTGACCGCTCTCTACGTCGAGGAAGTGTGAACAAGGTTTTATTTACTCGAACCTTGTACTCAAGACTCTTACTTTTACTTTAAAAGGCTACCCCTCCTCTGACATAGAATTTCTCAATGAAACTTAATGGCATTGCCAAAGTTTGTTTCAGCTTCAAAACCTTTATTGCCCGATTGGATTCAATGTGGTACTCATTACTTTTTTTCTTTTTATAGTTCAGCTACCAAGATATGGCATCAACATTGGGCACATCAGCCCACATCAGTAGTTCAACAGGACTTACGTCGATGCAATAGAACTAAGAAGAACTATAAACAAAGAAAGAGCGAACAGCATAAGCGGATATAAAGTAAAAATAAACAGAAAAAAAAATTAATGTGTAAAATTAAATAAAAAAAAATTCAAAGCTAAATATATTTTATATTCTATATTTAACAAAAAAAAAACTTTAATAAAAACAAGAAAAAAAATTAAAAAAAAAAAACAAAAACATTGCATAACACGAAAGAAACACAAGTCGAAGAATGGTAGGTAATAAATAACTAAAATCTAGCTACATTTTATTGCAAAACAATAAAAAAAAAAAGCTAAAAATAAAAACAGCAACTTACTATTATATACTATTATTTTTTACTGTAATATCTATATAATATACACATAAATAAAAAAATAAATAAAAATAAAACGAAACATAAAATTCACATAAGGCATCCTTAAAATATAAAAGGGAAAACAAAAATGATTTTTCGTACGACTCGTGTGAATGTTTTTTGTTGTTTTTATTTTATAAACTTTAAACATTTATTGTATATTTAAGAGTTCAGTTTCATAAATTATTTCTTTGTTTTTAAATACAAGGTGATTCCCATAACATGCGACAAAAGGCTTTTGAGTCAAGGTTGACTCAAGAGAAGAAAAAAAAAACCGTTTGGGAAAATCCGGCAATATAATATCTCATTTGAGGCAGAAGGAAAAAGGGCTTGTTTTTTTTCTCCATATCTTTTTGTCACATCTTTTGGGAATCACACTGTAAGTATATGTATTATAATTTATTAAAGATTAACTATAATTAAATAAAAAAAAAAGAAAACACATCAACAAAAATAAAAGAAAACAAACAAAACTCCATAGTTCCGATGAAAACATTTTTTGATATTTTTTATATATACAGAAATATAATTATGAAAATATTAACAATAATTCTTAAGCAAATAAAGTTATAAAAAAGGAAAACCAACAATAAGAAAAAATAATAAATAAAATAAGCATGTTAAAATTAAATATAATAAATATTTAAAATAAACATTGAATATTCTTTTTTTTTTTCATGTGTATGTAGCATTTACCCGCGGCTTTGCTCGCGTTTCAGCTGATCTAGAAGTAGCCGGTAGTCTGAGGAGTCGTCTCTCGTAATCTAGCTACTTTTATAGCCCGATCTTTAATATTCCATACATTTTACCGGGATAAAAAGTAGCCTATGTGCTATTAAAGACTATAATCTACCCCGTGGCGTAGTGGTTAGTGTGTCGGACTGCCACGCCGAAGGTTCTGGGTTCGATCCCTGACGGCTCCACCTAAAAAGTTCTTTTCCGGGGTACTGCCTCTTGCGAGGAAGTGACAAATCCTCCAAGAGTAATAATGTCATGGAAAGTGCTTCTCTGTTAGCCGTTCGGATTCGGTGGTAAATTGTAGGTCCCTTCCATTCCTGCAGAATATCAACGCACACACAGGAATGGTAGATTGTAAGTCACAGGCCCCGGCGCCGGCCCCGCTTGGAGCTGTTGTGCCAACAATTTATTTTTTTAATCTATCTGTCCTTAATTTCATCCAGATCCGTTCTGGCATTATTGACCAACACACATTGAAACTTTCACATTTATAACATTTGTAGGAAGTAGGATGTATACTCTTCTAGTCCTGTATAAACGCCAACAATTGACTCTTGTCAATGAAGGTCCAAGTTAATGTTCAGCAGTTAAGCTCAAGGAAATGCATAAATCTTTGCGGTAGCATCAGTAAAAATGGAATTAAAATCGCCTTGAAGCAATGCATTTATTTTTTTATTTTCTATTGAGCTCCCTGATGTGCCTTTTTTAATTTGCATAGTCGAACGACGACGAATCCAGTTATGCTTCTAAGGCAGTCTTATTCATATCATCATTTAAACTTATGCAGGCCGTAAAACGTTCTTGGTTTAAGAGTTTCCCTAACAGAGTTTTGATCTTTTTAGTATCGTCGTATGCTTTTATTCTATTTTTGAAAAAGTTCTCTCTAATGCCATATTATGATTTTGGTCCAATTATTTTCGCCAGACAGCCAAACAACCTCTTCGTTGTCTTCGACTCCGATCATGGCATCGTATCCAGTGAAGGTAACTGTTTTTTACCTGCCCAATGTGTTAATTTCTACAGGCACTCCCACCAGTTTACTACTTGGGCAAAGAGTACTAGCTACTCGACTGTCTGACATCATTGCAATACTTTTCTTGCTATATTTCCTGTTATGATTTATTTCTGCAAATGTTCCTATCGCGTCAGCCCGATGATTCTCATGATTAGTCAAAGTTATGAAGAGCTGTATGGCATGTTCTCATTGCTCCTATAATGCTTAAAAATGCGGAGTTCTTTGCACATTCTGAAGTAATTTCCTATTTATTACATTATCAAGGTGTTGATAAGCCAAATCTTCTTGATGTTCCTACATCCACCTAATAATTTGAAACTCCATCCAACTCCTACAAGTCGTCATCTGTTATTTCAAGGTGTTTGTAAGATTTTTAATAAAACAACCTTTAAAAAAACATTCGAATTAGTCGCGCTGCAGTTCCGCACACGAAAAAGAATTTCAAATGCACTAGGGGCCTTATTTATTCTCTTTTCTCAATTCGATCGTAAATTTGAGGCACCAGAGGACAATACAGTTAAACGCCACTATCAGAGTGCTTTAGAATTTATATAAAGTGGTAACTACCATGTACAGTCATCAAAAGTTTATTTGTTTAAACTATCAAGAAATACAAGAGGCACAGCGAATCTGTCTACCTGTGCAGATAACAAACGTAGATTAACTCTTGCTAATCGCTGTTTCTTTGGGTTAAATAATCAATTGAGGAATAAAGCCCTATCAAGAAGAACCAAGGAGATGCTTTTCAGAACACTCATCGTCCTGGTCCTTCCATATGTGTAGGCATAGGGAGATCTCCGAATCCCTGGAGAGCGAGTTTGGGCGTTTGGCTGCAGGCTAGAGATCGAGCCGGCTGGAGAGGCATTTTAAGCAAGGCCTAGGAGCACCATGCCCTAGTTGCACAATCATAAAAAAAAGTAAATAGAGGCAGAATGAGCTTTATGATTTTATAATTTTTGTGTTCGAATGTCTTAAGAGTATGCTGATAACAATATCTTTTAAAAATGAAAATAAAATATACATACACATAATTGCATTTCACAAAGCAGTGCCTATAGAGTTAAGGGAAAGAAGGAATAGAGTTTACCAGCGTTATAAACATCATAGTCTTGCTTGGTGTGTAATATAAAACTCAGAGGAGGGATTCAGTTGAGATAGGAAAGCCAAGGCATACCAAAAACGTAAGATCCGTACAAAAGTTTCCGTTAAAACTAAAAGAAAATCACTTACCTTCGAATTTCTCTAGATGCTGAGCTTTTTTAATTTAAAATTTAGTTAGGAAGAAATCGCAAGCAAACAAAAACCGAAAGTGCTTTAAATTTTAAATATATTAACTGTCCTTTCATTTTTATTTCACCATCACCACAACCGTTACTCACCAGATAAATAACACTAAAATATTTGTACCAAGAAAATGCAAAGAAAATTCTAGAATTAAAACCTTCATTTCATTTAAAACAGGTTGCTTTATATTTAAATTATTTTTATACGTATGTATATAAAAACTCACAAAATGTCTTCATAATTATTTTAAGAAATTTATTAGTTCAGCTTTTGTAGTTTAACAGGCGCACTTTTTTAACTAAACCACTTCACATGAAATTCACCACAAGACTGAAGACGATCTAATCAGATGTGTGCGTTCTTTATGTAACCATAGTCAACAACGTCAACAAAAAGGCGTTCCTTTATTTCAAATAAGTTACGATTTGTAACTATATGACTATAACAGCGTTCTTAAACTCACGTTGAAGTGTCAAATAGTTACGATTTGTAAAATGGATTTTTCAATTTTGAGCGATAAAGAAGAATATATTAAATTAGGTCCTCAATATACAAACAAATGCTAGTTTAACAAACAGTTTGACAGTTTAACAGTTTCTAACAACGTAACGTTCCTAAATCGTTTGTAAGAAACCCAACAAATCCCTAACAATGATACTACACCAATTTTTTTTTTGACATAACAATTGTTGACTATTTGGATCCGGAGAGAAACGTCAAACGAAATGACGTGGAGGACAAACAAGAACATTTAACTTCGTTTACACCTATTTTTATTCTTTAAAGAAACGCCAAATATAAAACATTTTGTTGTGTAATAAGTACAAAGTATTTATTTATTAAATTAAATAGTTTCAGAGTGTTGTGAGTGTTGAAATTGCATGCCAATTACCATTTGTTTGCCCTCTACGTTCGAAAAATGATACTCGAGATTTGGCAGCTGTCAAAAGGTATAGAGCCCCATAGTAGAAAAAGAACGCACCAATGACTTTTTTGGCATTTCGAAGTGAAGTGGATTTTAACAGGAACAGTACTTTTATTAGCTTCTGTCAAACTAATAAAATAAATAAATATAAAATTTTTTTATACCTACTTCCTCGATATTAAAATATTGAACACCTCTTTAAAATGTCCGTCAGCTTATTATCGCCGGTGAGAAATGCATTTGTTGGCAAAAGGTAAGATTATTTTTGTCTTTCACAACGTTCTTAATTAATTTAGTATTTCACCAGAATTATACAATTTCAGTTGCGATTCCTTTCGCAACAACCGGCAAAACCCAAAACAGAAGACACCCAACAAAACTCTTATGAAGCCCCTGGAACGACGACAAACATGGAAGTCCAACATCATTCAAGACTAGCAGCAGAATGGTGGAACCCAGTCGGCCATCTCAAAGGCCTTCATGCAATGAATTCTATAAGGTTATTTGTATTAGTTTAGCTAGAAAACCTGACTTGTATAATGTTGAAATTGAAACATACTTCCTCTAGAGTTCCTTTTGTCCGTGATGGTATCATATCGGCTGGAAATGTAGATCCATCATATCAACACACAGAAAAAGTTTTAAAAGGCACAAATATCTTAGAAGTTGGCTGTGGCGGTGGGATTCTTACAGAGAATCTAGCTCGACTCCATGCCAACGTTACTGCAATAGATTTAAGTGATGAACTTATCAAAGTTGCTAAACAGCATCTTATCGATAGCAGTCCAGAGCTGAGCACAAGAATTCAATACAAAATGGAGCCAATCGACATTCATGTTATGGACAATCTGGGAAAGTATGATGCAGTGGTGGTGTCTGAAGTTATTGAACACATCGACAATAAGCCAGCTTTTCTAACATCCTGCGTAGATTGTCTCAAGGCAAGTCATTCATTTATAAACGATTAAAATACTATAATAAAAAGTCATGTTTTATTTTGTGGTAACTAGCCAGGAGGGTCTATAATTATAACAACTCTCAATCAAACCCCCATTATGTGGTTAAGTGGAATTATTTTGGCAGAATATGTACTCAATCTTGTGCCGAAGGGAACTCATCACTGGGACAAGCTTATTGCTCCCAAAGAAATGATTAGGATATTGAATGCATGTAAAAACTTTGCTCTTTTAAATTTACTCAGGACATTTCTAATTATCTTTTTTTTCCAGTGAACTGTGATACTATCATGTTGAAGGGATGTATATATGAGTTCTGGTCGAATAAATGGCAGTGGATACCTGTTGATGATTTTTCTTATGCACTACATGCAATCAAGTCAGAAGTCTTAATTTAAAGCTTAAATGCCTATCAGAAAAAAGTATCTTATTATTATTTAAGAAGTCGATTGTTGTGTTTAACATTTTTTTTAAATAAATTTAATGTTTTGAGATGAAATGTGGAACAGTATGGTGGAGTATCCCTATTTCCAATCAGATACGAGACGTTTTCTGATAACAAAGGCAAAAAACACTTAAAAATATGAAAATTGTTTCCGGAAACACTCGCTTTTAAACAATCCCTAGTTTCAAACATGTTTAGCGTATGAGCTGTATGAAACGTAAAGGTAAAGGTTTTCCTTGACTGGTTTCTGTGGAAACAGTTAAAACCAGAGAATTGAGCATTTTTCAATCTATAGCATAACAAACTAAAAAGCAATAACTTTCTAAATGTGAAATTTATTTGTCTATATCATGTTTTAAATTCTAAATCCTTTTAATCGTCTTCTTTCGGTTTTTGAAATTTAGGTTTCTTGTTGCCTTCTTTGGTGTTGTCGTTACTCTTTCGTTTTCTATCAAACTTTTTCTGCATGGTCTGAGCCAGCTGGCTATCGTAGAACACCTTCATTTCCATATCTGATACATCATTTGGTTGCTGGGGTCGTGTTTTCTTATCCTTTTCTTCTTGTTCCAGCTCAAGGAGACGTTCAATTTCTGGATTCATACCACGATAACTGAGTCGTCCTTCAATTAGACCCTCGCAATACATAAAACTGGGTTCAATGATAAAGTTAGAATTTTTATTCATTCTGTCTGTGATCTCGCTTGAGTACATGGCTCTGCCTTCAGCTGCTTCAATTTCCCTGTCGACTTTAGCTTTGGTGCGTTGCATGAATTTCATTTCGAGAATTCCTTTTGATAAGCGCGCTCTCTTTTGTCTTAAAGCCATTGTGAAATTGTTATTTATTTATTGCAAGTTGAAAAAAATGTATTTTATGTGAAAATAGCAAGAAAACGTGCGTCCGATACGAAGCAAACAAAACAGAAATAAACAAGCTTCTCAGTTCTCACACTGACAGTGACAGTTCTGTAATCTTCAAATTTGTTGAGTTTCACTTTTTCACCTCACAAATAAAAAAAGTTTGTTCCAGTACAGTGAATCTGTACACGATCGAGACTATTGTTAGCTCAAAGAAATTCCAAATTGCGTCAGTTGACAATGTTGACAAAATTTGTCATTTTGCCTTTCTAATTTAATAAAAAAGAATTAGAAATACAATTCTTCAAACTTACCTGTTGGTACATTCGTTAGTGGTTACTAAATCCAAGCAACATACAATCCAGACCAATGACGGGTAACCCTTTTGACAAAATATTTTATATTAAAATGCCCATAAGCTGTATTAAAGCTTGTAGGCAAAACGAGATAACCAAACTTTGGATCTGGTCAGTGCCACTGGTACAGTGTGCAATCAATGGATACTAAGCACCACCGATGCTTTGAGGCACTAGAAGACAACACAGTCAAATGCCATCTCCATAGTATTATAGATTTTATATATAACTATGAATAGATATATCAAGCTTGTTGGAAAACAGAGATACTCAAGCTAAGGTCGGCAGAACAAAATACAAAGCAGACCACCAACTGGTACCCTTCTTGTTAAAACACTAAAATATTTTAAGCACCATGGTATAATATATAATTATGTATCCCTGCTTGTGGATTTTATTTTTTTTCGTGGAACTAGTTCCCATTTGAAATGCACGAGAGAGCTCTAACATACTCATTGTACTCATACAAAAATGCTCATCAAGCTTGTAGGCAAAAAGAGAGACCAAAACTTCGGTGCGCAGTCTGTGTTGTGTCTGTGAGCAACTCCTCTGTTTTCTGAACACACTAATGTTATCACGTTCATGGTGAATGATGGTGAACTATAAAAGCAGCTGATATTGACGTTTTAAAAATAACATAACCTAAAAATAACGATAGCATAACTTTGTGTAATAAAAGTCGTAATTAAAACTTATATTTATTTTAAAATAATTTGCAAAACAAAATGTCCAAACCAACTCGTGATATATTCAAAATAGTTATTCAAACTTTTCTCAATTCTTTTAAGCCACGACAAATCCGTGGCAATTACATGGGAGAAGATTATTTCGGTAATAAATATTTCGAAATACCAGCAAATCCATCAATTGGCAAACGAAAGCCTTCCCGGTGGTTCGAACCATCTGACAAAGAAGCATTCGATCAGGAAATGACTGCCGAATGGGAGGCATGGTTGCGATTTCGAAGGTAAAGCCCTGGATAAATATCAATTAACTATAAATCACATTAATTGCGCATAATTTTGTTTGTTAGGGCAGAACCACCAACCAGGGAAGAACTAGTGCGCAATCTGCAAATTATTGAAATGAAAAAACGTAATGCAGCGGAAATAGACAAAATTTATGGTACTTCGGAAGAACGAAAGACAAAGAGCGAAGTTGGTTACGAGTCGTTTCCCAAATATAGCGAGTACGAAACTGTACCAGGTAAACCGCCAGCAAAGAAAGGATAAAATATGAATTTTTTCCATTTTAATTGTATTCAAAAAGTTGGTTCGAAATACAAAGTTTATTAAGAATATACAAAAAAGAATGTCTACTACCAATCGTTCATATCCAAATCCTTAACAATATCAACAGCAGCATCTGCTCCATCGTCTTCTTCTTCTTCGACAACAGGTGCAGGAGTTTCTTTAGCCTTCTTTGGCTTTTTGTCCTTTTTCTTTTTAGGTTTCTTCACTTCAACCTCTGGGCCATCTTCTTCGTCGTTGAGTATGTTGTTCAATCCCTCATCATCTTCTGAATCTGATGGGAACAACTCTACTTCACCATCATCGCCGTTTTTCGTGCGTTCCTTGTCCGTTTTTTGTCTCTTGATCATTGGCACATCGTAATCGTTGATATCATCGGTGTTAGCTGCTTGACGACGTTTCTTAGTCTCATGCGTCTTAAGCCAACTGGTGTAGTAGATACCAAGAGGTGTTCCACCGTTACGAATCTTAGTCTCCCAAGATTGAACAAGACTCGTGTCTTTTAGACCAAAGTTAATCTTCCTTCTTTCGTTCTCAATAAATTTCGCATTATCCACGATTTTGTCCAAAAGTTGTTTCAATTTGCGCGAATGATTTGAATTTTTACATTTCTGTTAAAAAAAAAAAAAAATTCATAAATCATTGCAGTCATACAGAAGATGCGCCACTTACCTTCAAATATTGCTTCAATGCCACCACTGTAGGCACAACGAGATCAGGAAAAGCTAGAGCAGAAGATTCATGTGACAAATAGTCCATCATCAAACCACAAACGTTCTCTACCACCTCATCGCGGAATCCATTCTCGGCCATTTGTGATTTATTCAGTCGCAGGATGCAGGTGAACTGCATGGGCTTCATTGATACCACACTGTGCTTCTTATTAAATGTATTGCTGTTGAGGACTTCAAGAATAAAGGGAAGCACGGGAATGAAAGTGTCTGTCTGCTTTGCCAGGCTAATCAGAGCATTTATACAATGAAAACGCAGGGGGAAGTACTGAGCCGTGGGAATCAGCTTGATTGCTCCTGTGACTATGCTGACCAAAGGATAAAGCAACGGCTGCAACTGGGGCTTGTTGTGTGTCGTTCCAAGCAAATCAACCCACAGACGAATTGAGTTTACATATTGCCAATTGTAGACGGACTGAAAACTGTCCTTCTTTTTAAGAATGACCGCATTTCGTAAGTGAATGGCTAACTGACGGATGTATAGGAAAGCATGCTGGTAGGCTGTGTTCAGGTCCAGAGCGAACATCTCAACCAAAGAACGTCTCATGAAGTTAATAGATGGAAGAGTGTTGGGGGAGACGAACTTTGAGTTTCGAACATATGATAGGTACATTGCCTTCAAGACGTGATTCAACATCGAATTTTGTTGGTTCCTCGTGATTTTAAGAATACAAAGGAAAGCCAAAACTCGAACGGTTTCATCAGCTGTAGACCAAAGAACAATCAAACGCTTTAGAATAGTCTTTCCAATGTTGGCGAAGGATCCAATCATGCCAGCCATCTGATGAAGATGCTTTAGTAAGACGGTAAGGATGTTCGAGCTGGACACATGTTCAATAAGCCTTATCAGGTCCATGAGATAGTACCGTAAGCAGCTTCTAACTTTGGCCCATTTTTTCATCTTGTGAATGGGAGTTTTTGTTTTTTCCGTGATTCCCAAAACATTCATCAGTGCTGGTTGCATGTAAAGCACACATAGTTGAACGACACCATTAAAAGCGGCAGCACCTTCCACCCGATAAACACCAATTTTTGAATCATCACCAGACACACTTGCAAGTGCAGAACTGAAGGCTTGGACAACTTTGCGTACAACGTCTATCGGAACATGGGGTTTTTGCAGCTGAAGTTGCCACTGTCGCAGTAAATTTAGGGTAATTTTCTGTGTTCCATCTTCAGCAGTTTCGACATCATCCTCAAAGTCACTTTCATCACTCGCGACTTCTAAATTAGCTTTTGGTTTATGAAATTGGTCATCATCATCATCATCAGCATCATCGTCGTTGTCAGCAGCGGAATCTGCTTCTTCCTCGTCTTTTTCCTTTGGACTATCATCATCAACATCCTCGTCGTCGTCATCGCTATCCATCAAATTGAATTCGAGGAGTTCTTTGTCATTTTGTTGGAGAAAATTATAGAACTCTGGATCGATGCTTTTAAGTCCTTCTAGTTGTTTCTTGTGAGACTTCGAATTCGCTTTAGATTTAGCTTTTTTTCCAGGCTTTTCTTTGATCTTCTTCACAACAATTTCTGTAGCATTCTCCTCGGCCGCGTCGAAGTTTGTTGGTAATTTGTTAACTTTTTTCTTTATTTTATCAATATTTTTCAAAGTCTCTTTAAGTTTTGTTTTCTTTACTTTATTTTCTTTGAGTGATTTAACTTTATTTGTATTTTTAATCTTCATTTTTAACATAATTATTGAATAAAATTTTCTGTTTTTACAAAAATACACTATATTTTAGCTGAAGAATGAGGTTTACTTTCTCGTTGACAGTTTGTGCCATGTGCGATTCCGTGGTGAATATTTTTTTGACTTTTGATAGCTTCGAGATCTGTTTGTTTTGCTCATAGCTATGGAACCCAGAACAGTAATTGGTGCCTTTGTTGTCCTATGCATTATATTGTGGCTTTACCCGAACGCCACAAAATTTGGTAAGACAGTTGAAATACACTCACATTTTCCGCACTCACACAAATATTTTACAAGACCTGACTTCCGACAAGAACATTTTTAGCAACAATTTATTTTGTAAAATTTCTTTTTTTTTTCACTTTTTTGACAAAAATAGTTCAGCATGTTTGGCGTTTCAGAGAACATTTTGATTCCTATAACTGTAAATTGCGTTAATGAAATGTATGTGGCAAACTTTACACTTTTGTATTTTGTTGCACCCATTCACTAAAGTGAAAAGTATCTTAGTGTGGTTGTAGCCTTATGAAGATTCTTTGAACCCACCTCTAAAAATTACATTGATGTTTTTTTGGCAAATGCAGATTGGATTTGATTGGATTTGCCAAAGAAATTGACACTTATCTGATTTGTTTTTGTTATTGTGCGTGTTTCTTTTGACCATCTTAAAGCAGCGTTCACACGAAGACAAGACTATAGCAGCGTTCACAGGCACACAAGACTATGGGACAATACTCAATTGTCTTGTCCGAGCTTCTTGAACGGGGTTGGACAAGACAATGCCAACCAGTCGATATATCGATATTGTCCTCAGAGATAGCTCGAGGCTAGCTGGGAAGACAATATAATGACAATTGTCTTGTCCTGAAAATAGTTGTTCACATGTAACAATGATTGTCTTGTCTCATCGTCTTGGCCTCTGCATTGTCCCATGTGAACTCCGCTTTAGAGTGCTCTGTTGACCAATGCCAATCAAAATTTCGCTGTCAGAGCAAAAAATTGCTCTTAGAGCATCAAAACTTGATCTGACGTAACAAATAAAAATCGAAAATAAAATCTGTTTTCCTGAACGGAAATACATGACATATAAAATATTTTGATTAGTCAAAAAATTCTTTGGATCGATTTTTTTTGTTTTCGCGCATAATATATTTAATCTTTACCTTACTCAAATTAAAAATATAAAACAAATTGTTAAAGTCCGTTGTTGTTAAACAACCGACAGAAATGTTCAACAAACGAACAATAACATCGTCCACCTCTGCGAAGAGTCGTACGAGCAACTTCAGCCAACCATCGCCATCGACGTCAAAGATGTCGGGCAAAGTTATTCCTAGTAATGTTATCGCCCCTGAATCTCCTGAAACCGAAGGAACTATCAACATTCCTCATATTAAAATCAAAGACAACAGTCGTTTGCTCTCTAAGTACGCAGCTGCTTTAGAACGAAGTAAAGATGACCAATTGCCAGCAGAAGATTTGGACAGTGTACAGCTTGAGCTCGAAAGTCTTCTTACTAATGTGGCTCTGCGTTATAGGGTACTTAAGGCAGAATACGATGCCATTGATCGAGATGAAAAACGCTTCGATCGGCGTCAAAAAGTTCAGGAGAAACCTCCGCATTCCCCGGGCAAGCGTAAGCGCGAAGAAAGTAGAAAACCAAAGATCCCCCATTTTAAGCTGACTAAACAGAAGACAACTTCGGCTCATAGCCCTGCTCAGTCTCAGAACACCGACGATAGTATGGATGCAATGCCCAATTTTCCACACCAACACAAGGACCAGACAAAGGCGACCTTTCTCAAGAATGACACTCCAAACAAGTTCTGGTTGTCTGTTGAGCCCTATTGCATGCCAATAACAAATGAAGATCTCAGACTGTTGGATGATTTGCTAGAGCAGTATACAGGTCCATTGGTTCCACCAATTCCTGATCTAGGTGCTCATTATTCCACCACTTGGGCGCTTGAAGATCTCAAAGAGGAAGAGAACAACTCGAATCCAAACATTAATTCGAAGTCTAGATCTAAAAACTCTTCCAATAATGAAGTGATTTCTCTTTTAAGGAAAGGCGAGCAGCTCATGGGTGAAGGAGTTACTGGACCTCTGACTCAGCGTTTAGTGTCGGCATTTCTGGAAGAAAACCTTATTGGCGATGTGATGTCAAACATCGACAGCAACAGCAGCTCAGACAATACAAATTCAACAAATTCCACTCTCACCTCCTTATCCCTTCTCAAGAATGGAATTGATCTAGAGAAGCGTGTAAAGCAGGAACTCATCGATCAGGGCTTACTAGATTCGGAGGAGTTTGTAAAGCCCGACGAAGATGAAGTCTTGTCCGAGATCAAGCGTGTTACAGCTGAACTATCCGCTATTGCTGAATATAATGCCTCCGAACTGCGGCAGCTGCAGGAAGCAGCTAAATGTGAACTTAAACGATTGGAGATCAAGCGAAAACTCGATGTTGTCGATCATGAAATATTGGAAGCTTACAAGAGGACAGTACAGGCAAAGCAAAAGAGAAGACCACTTACTAATGAAGAACAAGAGGAAATCTATCGTTTGACGTCAGAACAGAAGCGGTTGTCAGATCTGTTAGAGAAAGCGCCTAACCCAGGACTTAGCTTCAATGATTAGGTATAAGTTTCCTTTTTTTTTTGTTGGGGCGAGTTCTTTTTGGGTTTTGAAAAAAAGGCTCTGAAAAATGGTATTGAAATTTGATTATATAGTTGGATTTTCTGGATAAACAAACTTTTCTTGTTTCATTTACCCTTTGTTGATGTGCTTTTGTCAATTTGACGGAGCTAAAGAAAGAAAGACATGTAATTCTAACACACAGTACAGTTTCCTGCAAATTCGACGCTATCACAGAGTTAAATGGCTCCTCTTTTAATTGAGAGTTTAAATGGTTTTATTAGACAAATCTTCTTTTGAACTCATATGGTTGCAAGGGTACTTAAGGATCTTCAATTATCTAATGCCACTGGCCCTGATGGTATATCTCGCACTTAATTCAACTCCCTTCTTTTCAAGGTCAAACTCTGATAAACTATCAAATCAGAAAATATATTCGGAAACCGAAACGTCTTAATCGATTTTTATAGTTTTCGTAGCAATGGGTCCACTGGTGATATGATGGTATATCTCCCGAAGAGTGGAATGAATTTTGTTTATTATTTTGAACAAATTAATATTATTGCGCTTGACATTAATAGTCTGGCACAAAGTTCTCTTATTGAAAATGCGTGCATTTGGTGTCTGAGAACTCCTTCGATGGAATATAATTTAAATTTCATACGGTTTTCATTTCAGTCTAGTATTCAGACTCGGATGTGGAACTTCAACAGCAGCGTATGATAAATTCCAATCTTTTAAGTATAGTAAATTGAGAATTATCAACAATTTCGAACTTAATTATTCAAAAACTCATACTGTATTTTGCCGTTAAAGCGTTGACTATCCGTAGGCAGCATTATTACATTATTTTTTCGTTACTTCTATAAAAATCCATCAATTGAACCGTTTAATAATAATAATAATAATAATAATAATAATAATAATTTTAACTATATGCCTGTAAGACCCAAGGTCTTTTGAATGCAATTTGCACGGCATTAGTTGGAAGTAATAGAGAGAAAGGAAAGAATTTTTGTCGGTACAATGGACTACTGAGAATAAGGTGATATTTATCTCACAAAATCCTACGGGTGGCGTCCAGTTGAAGCTGGGGAAATATTCAAAAATTGCTGCCCAGGCTGGGGCTCGAACCCACAACTCTAGGTTAGCAACAAAGCACTACATCCACTGTACCACTGCCACCCGGTTTTGATGATACATATTGGTCGTCCAAGAGATTCCAAATGCTTCTGAAAGACGAAGTGAACAAAAAGACTTGGGTGATGTCACTTTAATCCAAGAGTAGAATAAAAGAGGAATCAAAACTACATACATACAATGTTCATTGTATTTAGTCAGAAAACTCTAGTCGTAAAAATGTAAAAAATTAATAAAAAAAAATTGAATTCCATTTACTGATCCTTCTTAACCCTAGGACAAAAAAATAAAAGGTTTTAATATTTATGAAAGATGTCCAAATCTTGTTCACCTATTAGCATTGTGATTAACATTCCATCGGTTTGGTAAATATTTTGGTTGCATTTCGTGCAAAAAGTGCTCTCGCCAAAGTTTCTCCAATTCAATAAGGCCACCAAACTTTTCTTGATATTCTTGGACAACTTTTAAGCCATGTTGCGTATAACCATCAAAACTTTCTCTGTAAAAATTAAAATAATTTGCACAACTTTTAAATCAATTAATTTGAGCATTCGCAATTCAACTCACATAATATCAATATGTGCGCATTCTTCTAACATCTCTTCGCTCAATTGCTCTATTCCAGGATAGTTTTTCAGGATGATTTGTTCTAATTCGTTCTGCCGCCATTGAGGAATAACATTCCTGTTGTTGATCAATGCTCTTGCAGACGACCTAAGTTGTCTATAAAACAAGGAAATTATTTCTTAAAGAAGGTAAAACACGATAGTACATAATCTCAAAACTTACCTTAATTCTGGAATTTCAACAACTTTTGGTCCTCCATTTTCATTTAAATATGGTGCATTGCATAGTTTTCCTAATTTTGAGCGAATTTTTAAGTCTAAAATGTTACTTCTTTGATGGCATTTTGGACATAAAAGCAAAACATCGTGAGAGGTATGTGATTTCATAGCAACTGGAAAATGTTTTCTATATTCTCTAGGAACTACATTTTTTCTAATATATGCATCCTTTCGGCCGCAGACAACGCATTGATTCTCTTTAGGGGTTTGATAATATAGCCCTTCATCACCAATTGCTCGAGCAGCTGGTTCAAAATTTAAACGAACTGTAAATGGGTTTGAGTTGACTTCATGTGCAAGGCTCTTATCAACGTACCTTAAATGAATGTTAAAATAGTTAATAAAATGATACAGTGGATGTAGTGCTTGGTTGCTACCCTAGAGTTGTTGGTTTGAGCCCCAGCCCGGGCAGCAACTGTTCAATATTCCCCCAACTTTAACTGGACGCCACCCGTGGGATTTTCGTGAGATAAATATTTTCAATCCATTGTACCAACAAACAATTTTTTCTATCTTTCTGTTCCTTCTAACTAATGCCGTGCAGTTTGCATTCAAAAGACCGTGGGTCTTACAGGCTTATATGTAGTTAAGTTATTATTAATTATTATTATTATTAAAGCTCAGGTCGCAAAAAAAGGATTGTGGCAACGAATAAAACTATAAACTGTTTCTTTTCTGTTGCAGAATAACGAAAGCAACTCTTTTCTATACAGAAATAATTTATTTAGCACATCTCATTTGTATATGTTAGCCGGCCACAGTAGCTCCTGACCTCGGACACCCACATAGACGAAACAATTGTTTTAACACTTAAAGCGTTAGGGAGTTAGGACACATTTTAATGTCGAGGATCGAAAGTAGGACACATATTTCTATTTTCGTTTTTGTTTCAAAAGGAAGAAAGGCCGAATTATTGAAATTTTACAACGATTTTTTTTTAAAGCATCGTTGCAGTCCAGTTATATATAGTAACAAAAATTGAATTCTATCTCCGGTTGGAGGTATTTATTTAACATCAAGAATTCGAGTACTTATGAGTTAGACCCCTCAAAAACATCCATAAATAAAAATAGTTTATTTCCCAAGAGGAAGTTATCAAGCCGTCTACCTATATCCAGAATAACCACAATTAGTAGGTTCGTTCTGTTCTTGACGACTTTGAACAAACCAAAGTTAAGTAGCTAAGCTTAATTTAAAAAAAAAAAAAAACAATAAAATGCTTACCATTGTGCCTTTCTTCGATCGCAAGTGCAGAGCAGCTCACCATCAGGAGCCTCCAATAAACAATTGTCATACAAAGCCTTGGCTCTCGTACTCATTCCTCTACTCAGAGGCTTGTTAATGGCTTTATGGGCAGATTGATTCACATTTGAAGCGTTTGCACCTGACGGTAAACCGTGTTTGGCAAAACTATCTTTAAAGCGAATATCTATAAATGGATCACATTCTTTGAGAACAAATTCCAAATTAGAATTAATTTTTTGCCAGAATCGTCTGTAAAAATTCCAATAAAATCAAATAACATAAAATAAGATTAATTTCGGTTAACCTCTTTTTAATGGCATTAGCCATTTTTTTGAATATTTCAATCGCAACCATAGCATCCTTTGCTGCGTATTCTATTTGAGCACTGTTCAGTACACTGGATTCCCAGTCAGAGCACACTAGTCGCCAGTTCTTATCCAGTTGAACATCCAATATTGATTTGGCCATCTTTGCTAGACCTTCAGGTTTATTGTTAGTCAAAATCGCCAAGTACCTTAGGTCGTATGTACTGGCCACACCAACACCATAATCATATGCCAATTGCTTTGCGTCGTCATGAGCACCAATACCAACTTTTATGACCTTATCATCTTCAAGAAGTTCTCTTAGGCTCAATGGTATATTCTTTAGACTGCAAAGGCGTATCAAAGCACAAAAGCCTTTATGAGATGATAGCTGCAGCATTGCAGTGGGTCTACGCCTTCCGCCTACGGTAACCCATTCACAATCAAATCCTAGGACCCTGTACTCATTGCAGTGTCTAAAGAATAAGAAAGTAAAAATCAGTTATAAATATCTTATTCAAAAATGTACGTAAATAACAATAAACGAACTTTTTAAGAGTTGACACAATTCTTTGGCAATCGTCAGTTGTTTCTACTATTTCAATTTTTTTGTGGCGCAAAGGATTACGAAAGTCGTACGCATATTTGAGGTGTTGTATGATTTGTTGACGATTTTTTATTATGACACAAGCAAGGCCTACACCGATTGTGGCCAAGGCGGCTTTTGAAAGAATATTTCTTTTACTTTGGGACATATTTGTATGTATTCAAAATATGCCTTCACATTAAGAATATACTACTTTTTATTAGAAATACAAAATTAAGAAGGAATATTGTCAATTTGTGATCCGATCCGATGAGCCACATTCACATTTCACAATGTTTTGACAGAACGTTGAGATTGTCATGATAGAAATACATTTATGTGTATCATGCGTCTAGATGTATCATGATTGATTTTAAATGTAATGTCGATTTTTATTGGTCACGTAGTGCAAGTTTTTGAATCTCAGAGCATTTTTTACTCTGACGGCGGCGAAATTTTGATTTCCTTTGGTCAAAAAAAGGTTTTTTTTTACTCTCAGGACAAAATCTGAAATCTCATTTTCAAACGAGATTTAACACACATTACCACAATACTCTCGAACAGCTGTTTTTGAAGTTTTGTTTTTCGCCACTTCACGAATTAAATCATTCGATTCTTTAAATAAAAGAAAATTGTTTTAAATTGTAATTGGTAAATGATAAAGAAATAGAAAAAAAAGGTGTACATTTATTCATAATTCATTACAAATTAAAGTAGGTATGAACTAGCAAAAAAAAGGTTTAATTTATTTTTGTGTGAGTGAAAAACGAATGTATTTTTTGGTGGTTTTGGTATATTGTCATTTTGACACACACACACACACACACAATTACAAAAAAAAAATATATCTCGTTTTGGTTTCCATTGAGCTATCAAAATCTGAAATCTGAGATCATAATCTGTGATAACTGATAACCAATAAAAATCGCCATTAATTTATATAGGCCCGTATTTATCGATCGCTCTCAACTTAAGAGCTTCTTAAGTCTATTTATCAAGCACTATTAGTACTGATTTACGAGCGCTCGCAAAAGTTATGAGGCGTCAGGACCACTCCTAAGTTACGAGCGGTATGTTCGAAAAATATTCGAAATCATTAGTCTATATGCACGCAGCAGTGTAACCAGTTTTATATGATAAGTAGTCACTAGTCCATAGGACCACTGACACACTTTTATGACAAGAGCGTCAGTGTACTGACCCTGTCCCATCACTGGCACCACACGAAATTGCTCGTTGTGCCAGTGAAGAAACCCCGTCAGTGAACTGACCTGTTTTTTAATATTTTGTTTGAAAAATTTCAAGTACCGTATTTTTTGGGAAGTTTTAGAAAAAAACTTTTTTTACCAATTTTTTTTTTGATTTTTTAGAACTGGCATTTTCTAGATCACGAATATGCATTTTTGAAGTCGCTAGGTCGCTTAGTTTAGCCGCAAGTCGAGTTTAAAGATGTCAACTTTGATGCCTCTAGCACGTCTAGTTTAGCCGCAAATCGTGTTTAAAGATAAAAGTCGATGTTTCATATAATGCGATACATCAATTGAAAGGTGGTATTTCCTAGACCACGAATATGCATTTTTGAAGTCGCTAGGTCGCTTAGTTTAGCCGCAAGTCGAGTTTAAAGATGTCAACTTTGATGCCTCTAGCACGTCTAGTTTAGCCGCAAATCGTGTTTAAAGATAAAAGTCGATGTTTCATATAATGCGATACATCAATTGAAAGGTGGTATTTCCTAGACCACGAATATGCATTTTTGAAGTCGCTAGGTCGCTTAGTTTAGCCGCAAGTCGAGTTTAAAGATGTCAACTTTGATGCCTCTAGCACGTCTAGTTTAGCCGCAAATCGTGTTTAAAGATAAAAGTCGATGTTTCATATAATGCGATACATCAATTGAAAGGTGGTATTTCCTAGACCACGAATATGCATTTTTGAAGTCGCTAGGTCGCTTAGTTTAGCCGCAAGTCGAGTTTAAAGATGTCAACTTTGATGCCTTACAACTTTTTAGATTTGCTATAATTTGCAAAGTAGACTAAATATTAATTTGTTGCTGAGTACGAATAGACTACGATTTTTTATAATTTGACATTTAAGAAGAAAGCAGAAGTCACACAAATGCCACAAACATTTTTGATTTATACCGCTCATAACGAACGAATTGATGATCCTTGGCATAATCCTTTCATAATCGATGAAAAAGCTAAATTTGTTTTAAAATTGCCAATAAAAGAAAAAAAATTGATTGCAATTTCCTTCTTCAGAAATCGTTTGCGTTGAATTTGTGACAGTTTTAATTGGAGAATTAAAAAATTAATGAAGAAAAATTATTGCTTTTTGTATTTCTTAAAAATATTAGTCTATCAGTTATCTAACATTGATTAATTTTTTTATATGAACGCATCAGTTCAGGGAAGTGTGGTGTATCGATTCTCAGAACATGTCTTCGTAGAAAGCACGATTCAATGACAACCGGCATGTGTCCTCTCATCTTTTGATTGCTCATTGTCACCACCTCCAATGTATTCTGTATAGATGACCACATTCTCTAATAGGGTCCTTTTAATAACATGCCCAGCGTGCAGTACAAATCTCTGGAATTCCACCTACAAGATGATCATCCGTTTTTGTTCTTCGGATAGTTCCTTATCAAAAATTTAAATTACACATTCAAGATATAAATCTACATAAATAGACACACGCGAATTTCTTTATTTTGATGGCATTGCAGTAAATATTTCTTGAACCTTTGGAAGCCTGGAAAATGAAAAATATTTTTTATCATTTTGTAATAACTAATAATTTATATTTAAGCAGCATTACCTCTAATCCAAGACCTGCTTTGTGCTTTGAATTTCTATTGTGTATTCTAACTTTTTGTCTGACTCATTTTGTTTGTTTTGTTTTGACATTCGCTTTCGAAGAATCAGCGTGGAAATAGAATAAATAAGTTTAGGGTGCGTTCCTGATAGAAGGAATCCGCCATTTTTCGAATATACAAATTAGAGTTAATAGTGTTCGATGAATAGCACTTTTCGAACATAAGTTAAGAGGCTCTTAAAGTTACGAGCGGTTTGATATTGTTCGATAAATATGGGCCATAGTATGTAATAGTAATACAGTTTATATAGCAAATATGACATTAGTTTTGACAGTAATAGCGAGTTTCATTCAAGAAGAGTTGTTCTTTCTGTCAAAAGATTTGATCTTTTTCAGTTTTGCAAGTTTCATTGCAAAAAAGTGCAATCTAGATATTCTCAACACGAGAGATTGCATCTCTGATGGTTTGCGAGAATCGATCTGAATACTTTTCTGTCAAACGTCAAATGAGAAATAATTTGTTGTTTTTTGTCGTTTGTTGTGAAATTGTACCAGTCTGTGATAAATAAATCAAAAATAAACAAATAATGAACAAATAACTTAATATGTACTTTAATTACCCAATTAAAATCAATAAATTATCTAATAATTACTTCTTCCAATAACAAAAGACAAAAAGTCAAATTGTGTAGTAAATTATACTTTATTAATTCGGAGCGCAAGAAATAAAAAGCGGACGACTTGGTTGAAAGTATGAATAGAATAGATAATTTATTTGACATACAAAAGTACAAGATAATATAGGATAGGAGTTGCCAGCATTCTAATAAAGAAGAACAATAATTTAGTTTAGACTATTACAATTTACAATACTCCCACTTAAACGTAAATTATTAATTTTTACTTGGCAATCTCAAACCTAATCCCTTAGCACAAAAATCATTTTTATGTTTTGGAACCGCTTTCGTCAAGAAGTCTGCCAGCATCTGATCCGTCTCGATGTAATGTAGTTTTATGTTACCTTCAGCAACTTCATGTCTAACGAAGTGGTGTTTTATATCGATATGCTTAGTTCTGGCTCGATAAGCATGTTGTACCGATAAATCAATCGCACTCTTGTTGTCGCAGAATATGGTTGGTATGTATGTGTTGCTGGTCAGTTCCTCAAGTAAACGCTTAAGCCATACTGCTTCTTGTGAGGCTGCCGATAGAGACATGTATTCGGCCTCTGCTGTTGAAAGCGCTACTGTCCGCTGTTTCTTGGAATTCCAAGAAAGTGGTGCTCCTTGTAGTAAAAACGCGTAGCCTGTGGTTGAACGCCTTTCATCAACGTCGGATGCCCAATCTGCATCACAGTAGCCGCAAAGCTCTGACTTGTCATGCTTGCTATACACAAGTTTCGCGTCTGCCGTGCCTTTTAGATACCTGAAAATACGTTTAATAGCTAACCAATGAGGCTTACCAGGATTTTGATTGAATCTGCTGATTGCACTGACAGCATACGCCAAATCGGGACGAGTAACTTGAGCAGCATACATAAGGCTCCCAACGGCTTCTTGGTACGGCACCTTTTTCATTTCGTCTTGATCTTCTTGAGAATTTGGACACATCTCCTTTGACAAAACTTGATTCGTGTCCATCGGTGTAGATATAGGGTTGCAGTCAACCATATTGAAACGTTGTAGAATTTCTTGGATATACTGCTGTTGGTCAATTGTTAAGTATCCATTAACTCGATCGTGAACAATCTGCATTCCTAACAGATAACGAACAGCTCCCAGATCCTTCATTTGGAACGTTTCCATTAAATACTTCTTCAAATTAGATTTCATCAAACTATCGTTGGATAGAACCAAGATGTCATCCACGTATACAGCTACTATTAGTTTGGTTTCGTTTGATGTTACAAAATAAATGCATGGATCGAGTTGCGACTTCTGCATACCGAATTTCAACAGGGCAGCATCTAATTTGTTGTTCCACATCCTGCTCGATTGTCTTAGACCGTATAATGTCTTTCTTAAGCGGCACACTTTTGTTTGGTCTTCAGAAAAACCTTTGGGTTGATACATATATATCTCCTCCTGGAGATCGCCTTGTAGGAATGCTGACACCGCATCCATTTGGTCTATTTCCATGTCGTATTGGACCGCCAAGGCTAACAAAAGTCGTATCGATGTGTAACGGACTACCGGTGAGTACGTCTCCTCATAATCAAGGCCTTTTGTTTGGGCGCAACCCTTGATTACAAGTCTGGCTTTATATCGTGATATATTACCAGAGTTATCACGTTTTGTTTTGTAGACCCATTTGCAGTCAATTACCTTGCGATTTCCCGGAGTAGGGACAAGATCCCAGGTCTTGTTGCTGATAAGAGCTTGGTACTCTTCTTTCATTGCTGCGTGCCACATGTCAGCTTTAGGGCTTGACAACGCCTCTTCAGTTGACATAGGGTCATTAATCACCTCACGAGCAATGAAGGTCACAAAGTCTGTATTCACCTTTGGTTTCTTTGGCCTCGTTGATTTTCTGATTTCCTCAGTGACGTCATGACTGGTTCCATGCGGCAGAATATACTCATCTTCCGATTCGGGAACAACAGTGCTGTTAGCGTCAGAGTAATCGGTGTCACTTTCGACAGAAGATTGAGGCTCCTCAGCACATATTTCCTCCTTTGTAGAAGTTTCTTCTTCGTTGACAGATACTCTCTCTTCTATCGAATCTGAAGGTAAGCAAATAATATGAGTTTCGTTGT
The DNA here is from genome assembly GCA_916050605.2 of Platycheirus albimanus. Classification (NCBI taxonomy): domain Eukaryota; kingdom Metazoa; phylum Arthropoda; class Insecta; order Diptera; family Syrphidae; genus Platycheirus; species Platycheirus albimanus. The sequence continues at coordinate 304,113,852 of OU696696.1, read as the reverse complement.
CTGCACAAATTACCTGACTCTGAGAAGGTTTTGCATTTTCCATGAAGATGACGTCTCTGCTGATGTAGATTTTCTTCGTCTTGGGATCAACAAGTCGATAGGCCTTGGAGTCTTCACTGTATCCCACTAGAATACATTGAAGCGACTTGGGATCGAACTTTCTCCGCTTCTCCTTAGGTACGTGAACCATCGCCTGACAACCAAACACTCTCAAACGCTCAAGGTTGGGTTTCTGTCCAGACCAGGCCTCCTCTGGAGTCATATCAGCCAAACCTTTTCTCGGAGAACGATTGATTATGAATGCCGCCGTCGTTACTGCTTCACCCCAGAATTCAGTCTTCAAATCAGCATCAAAAAGCAAGCAACGAGCCTTTTCTACCACAGTTCTATTACTCCGTTCAGCCAAGCCATTTTGCTCCGGTGTGTATGGTGCTGTTTTCTGATGTTGGATTCCATGTTTGCGCAAAATGTTCAGCAACCCCTGGTTGCAGTACTCTGAACCATTGTCGGTACGCAAAACTTTAATAGTTTTTTGAGTTTGGTTCTCTACGAATCTTCTGAACTGGTCGAATTTATCTTTCACCTCGGATTTGTTCTTCATGAGGTAGAGAAAAATTTTCCGACTGAAGTCATCCACAAAAATCAAAAAATATCTTGAGCCTCCGATGGAATTGACTGACATAGGCCCACACACATCAGAGTGCACAACTCCAAGCAAATCTGTAGCTCTTGTTCCGGTATTTTTAAACGGAAGTCTTGTCTGTTTCGCTTTACAACAGACTACACACGAGTCCACAACATCACTATCCGCAAATACCACCCCATCAGCTATTTTTTTTAGTTTAATTAACCCATCTGAACTAAGATGTCCCATACGACGATGCCACAAAGACTTCTTTTGCTCACCAGCAATCGATAATTTGGCATGTTCAACAGATGCTTGGTCCAGCTTGTATACGCCTTCCGTCTTTGATGCAGTTGCAACTAAAGAACCTTCACAGTTGTAAATCTCGGAGCGATTTTCCTTGAACACAACAGAATTGCCACTATCTGTTAAACGGCTCACAGAGAGCAAGTTCGCACATAGATTCGGTACAAAAAGAACATCTTTTGCAACAGCGCTCTCACCAGTCGACAGCAACAACTTCACATCACCCTTCCCACCAACAGACATCACACCTTTATCCGCAATTACAACCTTATCGCTCGTTGTATTCTTAATATTGTCCAACCAGTTTCGATGAAGCGTCATATGCTTGGACGCACCCGAGTCCAAATACCACTCGTTCGAGTCTAAGTCCTTAGCTGACAATGCTGTGAACAATAGTTGGTTCTTATTATTGGACTTGTTGGAACTCTTTGCGTTTGGACAATTACGAGCGAAGTGGCCGTATTTGTTACACTGAAAACATCTCATACGCTTCTGTTTTTTGGTAAAAAATGCCGAAGAATTGTCGGTCGCAATAGGTTTTACATCCTGCAACAATTTGAGTTTGATCGCATCTGCTGTCAGCTCCAATCCTGAACTCTCAATACCCATGATCATGGGCTGATAGTAGTCGGGAAGTCCAGCTAGAAGTAAAGTCCCGATCCACTCCTCACTCAACTGAAGACCAATACCTCTGATTTTGTATGCTGTGTTAATAATCTTATTAACATATTCGTCTACGGATTCGCATTCTTCCAACTTTGTGGTTATTAGAATTCTTAATAGACCAACTTTTCGGGTCAACCCCTTGTCCTCAAAAGCACTTTGTAGGTTATCCCAAACCTCCTTGGGTGTTTTTGCTTCTTTAACGTGGACGTAGTTAACTGGGTCTATTAGCAGAATGATTTTTGTCCTTGCCTTGACCAGTAATTTAGCATCCTTATTCTTCTCTGTCACGCAGTCCCACAGATCTTCGTGTTCGAGCAGCGTCTGAACTGCGAACTTCCAGCTGTCGTAGTTTTCTCGACCACGAAGCTTCTCGATAGACAAAATGGACGACGATGATGAAGACGCCATGCCGTTTTACTCAAAAGAAAAAAAATCAAATATTAAAATCAGAAATATCTGGTGCATCCGCAGAAAATTTAATTTATTCTTAATTCTATTATGAACCGACTTTAACAATCTTTCTTGTGCTTAATTAATTAACGTGGCCTGGGCCCATAACCTGTAGTAAATTATACTTTATTAATTCGGAGCGCAAGAAATAAAAAGCGGACGACTTGGTTGAAAGTATGAATAGAATAGATAATTTATTTGACATACAAAAGTACAAGATAATATAGGATAGGAGTTGCCAGCATTCTAATAAAGAAGAACAATAATTTAGTTTAGACTATTACAATTTACAATAAATTGCCATGGATACCCAAAACAGGTTTCATTGAAAAGAGCAATTTTCGATTTTGAGAACAAATCATCCAAAATTTGAAAGAAACTCGCTATAAGCGAACAAACCTAATTAATAGTTGTGTTTTTTAACTGTTGTGGGCTAAAATGGGAAGACTGTCAAATATTGAGGAGTGGGGATGAAATTCTCTCAGAGATTGAAAATTTGTGAAAAAGTAAATAAACGCGTTGAACACAAAAATTGTGTTCAACGTCAAAAAATTAAAACGTCAAGAAAAAATAAATATTTAACTCGGTTTTTTGTCGTGATTTTCCGAATTTTAAATTTGAAAAATGAATAAAACAATATAAATTTCAATTAAATACACACAGGACGCAAAAACCACGAAAATGAAATGAAATGATAAATAATTTTGTTGTCTTAATTGTCAAATTTGACTCTTGACATTGTTCACAATTTCTGCCCAAAGAAATTTCTTGGGCTAAAATCGGCAGGAAAATCGAAAGTCCGGTGTGAACGATTTTCAGGTTTTCGTAAACTTTTAGCCGAAAACCGGGTTTTCGGCTCGGTGTGAAAACCCTATTACTCTCTCGTGAGCTCTCTCTTCTGCCGAAAACTACCGAATTTGTGTGTAAATAAACAAGATTTGGCAGAAATTGGCAGAAATTCGTAGAAATTGGCTGTTTTCGGGAGATAAAAAACAGAACTAATATTAGCTTGAACTGTCATAAATCTGTCACTGTCACCCAAAAATATTAAAAATATCAAGCAAAACGTTTTGTTTTTTGCAAAAATTTATTTTCTGACCAATTAAATATTTTTACACAAAAAAGCCATGGCAGTTGTAATAGAAACAACTCTTGGCGATATTACAGTGGATCTATTTATCGAAGAACGTCCTCGAGCATGCTTAAATTTCATAAAACTTTGCAAACTAAAATACTACAATTTTAATTTATTCCACACAATCGAGCGCGATTTTATTGCTCAAACTGGTGATCCAACTGGTGCTGGAGATGGCGGAGAATCCATATGGGGTGTTGTAGAGGGCTCACATAAGCGATTTTTTGAAGCAGAATCATTGCCAAAGATAAAACATACTGTTCCTGGATTGCTTTCCCTCGTGAGTGTTGGGAAATTCATGGTTGGTTCGCAATTCTTCTTTACCCTTGGTTCGGATCTAACATCGCTTGATGCAGTTCACTGTGTTATTGGAGAAGTTGTTGAAGGTAAAATTTATATTTGTTCCCCGAATTAGTTTAATTTAACATTACTTTCCCCAGGAAGAGAGATTCTCAGACAATTAAATGAAGCAATCGTCGATGAAAAGTTCCGCCCCTACCAGGACATCCGTGTAACGCACACCGTCATTCTAGATGATCCATTTAGTGATCCACGAGGGTTCCAAGTTCCAAGTAGATCACCTTCACCAACAGCTGACCGATTGCAAAATGGACGGATTGGAGCCGACGAGGATATCGATGATACCGCCGGCAAGACTATAGAAGAGATCCACGAGATGTTAGCCGAACGAGAAGCTAAAGCCAGAGCTACCATTCTCGAAATTGTTGGTGACCTTCCAGATGCAGATATTGCACCTCCAGAGAATGTTCTCTTCGTTTGCAAACTGAATCCGGTTACGACCGATGATGATCTGGAAATTATCTTTAGTCGCTTCGGGAAGGTCAAGGGTTGCGAAGTTATAAGGGACAAAGTAAGTGGAGACTCACTGCAGTATGCATTCGTTGAATTCGAAGAGCAAAAGTCCTGCGAAGCGGCTTATTTCAAAATGGATAATGTCCTTATAGATGACCGAAGAATTCATGTGGACTTCTCGCAATCTGTGTCCAAGGTGCAATGGCGGGGTAAAGGCCGAGGCTTTGTCAATGATGCGAAAGACAGAAAGTTGGACTTTAATAATTTGCGAAACAAAAGAGACAGTGACAGACGGAAGCACCGAGATCGCAGTAGGTCGCCTTTAAGAAAGGCAAGAAACAATCCAGTAGGAGAACGTCAAAACGAACGTTCCGAAGGTCAGAAAAGATCTTATACAAGAGGTTCTCCTGAATATAAAAGAAAATTGGAAGAACGTCCGAGGCGCACTAGCAGGCAGCCTTCAAATTCTAGAGATAGATCTACGGTTCGAAAAAGGATATCTCCAGCCAGACGATCAAAATCTAAGGATAGACACATTGGCAGGCAACGTTCAACAACCAGAGAAAAGTCTCCTCTCAGGGGTGAAAAATTTCCTACAAGGCGATCATCACCTGCAGAGAGATTGCAATCTCCCCATAAGACGAAGTCTGGTCACAAGTCAAGACAGCGCTCAATTTCAGGAGACAGAAATTATTCGGGAAAGCACTCCGCAGGCAAAAGTGAACGACGAAGCTCACCAGGAAGTGAAAGAAAACGACCACCCGACATATCTTTGTCTAGAAGTGGACAAGAAAAGCGATCAAATAATGATGATTGGAGGTTAATAGATCAACCACAACGTGCCCACGACGGTTCATCATCAAGAAACGAAAGAGATAACGGATCAGAAAGGCGTGGAAATAATGATGATCGGAGGTTTAGAGATCAACCACAACGTTCTCAAGATGAATCCACATCCAGAAACGGAAAAGATAAACAAGGACATGCAAACAGTTCAAGGGCAAAGGAATTTCAAAGGGACAATCTACCAGTAAGAAGCGATAAGGCATCAAGAGGGGAATCCAGTTCTGCCATTAACTCTAATAAGAAACACTCCAAATCAAAGAAAACTCACGAAAAAAGTAAGAAAAAGAAAAAGGCCCTTACTTCGTCGTCTAGCAGCTCCGATTCAGAATCCGATTCATCATCAACTTCAACATCCTCATCGTCGTCTTCTAGTTCAGATGACAAAAGAAATAAATCCAAAAAATCTAAAAAGAATGGTAATAAAAAGTCCAAGAAGCGACCGAAAAAGAAAGCAAAACGGAACGATTCTTCCAGTTCCAGTGACTAAGATGCTCGAGGAAAAAATGTTAAAGACATTGTTGAGCTTCTAAATAAACTACGTAATATTTGTATTTGTTGAAACTTATTATTTATGGTATTTTTTGTTTAACTATTATTTTGCACATTTTGTTTCTCGAGTAAGAAAATTCCCATCGCAGTTAGGGGTTATCGGGCGGTATTTGATCGGTATGAATCAAATTAAAAAAGTCTTGTTTGTCTGTAAATCCCAATTAGAGTAAAGTAAAGCTTTATACATTTTTGTAGTTAAGCCAAAACATGAGTCTCTATACAAACAGAAGGGCATTCCTAGAGCTAGAGCGATAGTAAAAACTTAAAGGGAGGAATGCATCTGCTCGTTTCGCTAGATCATTTATTATGAAACGGTTTTACCAAACAATTTTAATGATTTTTTCTGGATCCTGTCCAGGAGGAGAGGTAAATTTATAACAGGAACAATTGCATAGAAACTTTGGGCAAATGTTTGCCTTATATGTAGATTAAAGCTAGAATACGTGGGGGACTCATTTTCTCGCTTCTAACAAGAAAACCTAGATATTTGGAGTCATTTTTAACGAAGTCAAATATTATGTGTTTGTTTCGCAGAAGAAAGTTTGCAATAGACATACCTTAAAAGCAAAGCTATTCGTTTTGTTCGATGCAAGTGCTACTCATGGCTAGTGGCGCAGCATGTTAATTATGCCTTATCGACCAAAGACACCATCGAGCTTTTAAATCATTAGATTCCACACTGTTGACAATTCACCATTGGCAAGAATGTCAGGAGCTGCCGTGCCAGTTTAACATCCGGAGAACAGGAGTGTAAATCTGGAAAAAAAAATATAAAAAGCCGTGGGTACTGTCGCCAGCAAAACAATTTAACAAAGTCTTGGAGAAGTGATTTTTGACATTATACACAAAACATAACTCGCATCTTTCATACCGTATACCATGACTACGTCATTACAAACATATCAGTAACTCAAGCTACAGAAACAAGATAACGTCCAAATTGTGAGTTTGATTTTTTATAACGGACATTTCTGAGCAAAGCAAACTAATACATAATTCAAAATAATTTTCGAAACCTAGCCACTCTTGTCATTACTAGATCCCATCCTTGTATTAATCAAAATCTTTGTATCAATAAAAAAAGAAATAAAAATCGGTTTAGATTACTTTTTAAGATTTGGTGTATTTAAATACTTCATGTTTTGCCAACTGGTGGTTCTCCTCCCCCACATTTCGAAGCACCTCGTCTAGGTTTTTCAATTACAGCATCAGGATTGAATAGAACATTGTCCCATCGGGGTACTTCTTCTCTTATGTTAAGCTCTGAAACAATTATTGTGTATTAATATGTTGTAACAAGTTGGCATCAAGTAATTTGAATCAATATCGAATTACCATAAACACCAGATTCTTTTTCAACAGCTTGGACGACATTTGTGCGGAGTTCTTTATCTACGTCATCTGCTAATTTGACTAGCTATGTAAATAAATTTATATACATAAATATAAATTGAGCAAATATATTCGTATTTTAAATTTGTAAATAACCTTTCTAATTTCTCCTTCCTCGGTAACTCCGAGATTCTTGCGGAAGTTGGTATTTATTTCGGCTCTTGCTGCCGTTAGGGCGTGATGATCTCCTTTGAAAACATGTTCACGAGTTCGATGGAGTCTTTTAAAAGCTTTTAATACCTATTTCATAATTAAAATATTTTCAATAATTATTAAAATATTGAAGAACTATAAAATAAAAATATACAAACTTCTCTTTTGATTTGTTGCGACATATTTTTCGTTTTCCCAAGTTGAAATGTCAAAATGGGCAGATTCTAGGTGTGGATTGTAGACCTTGTGGAAGCTAAGAAGACCCAAGCATCTCAAACTGTAATTTGCTAAGACTATGTTCTAACAATACGTTTTTTAAAAGATGAAATTTGATTTTTTACAAAAACTATCTTGATTAAAATTTCCTGAAGTATTTATAAAGGTTTCATTTGGAAAATCAAAATTAGTTTTTTTGTGAAATAATTATAAATGAATGAATTTAATGTGATTGCACTTTTCGTTGGTTTCACCATTGCATATATAAACTAATAGTATTCCCACTTGAGGTGCGCCATCTATCGATGAAAAACTAAGCTCTAGAATACCATGGGAAGCAACAACAACAATTTCCACCATTTTAATTGTTGTTGTTGCTTCCCATGGTATTCTAGAGCTTAGTTTTTCGTCGATAGATGGCGCACCTCAAGTGGTAGTACTATAGTTTATATAAATATACAATGGTTTCACTTTAGGAACCACCCATTTTGAAAACCAATGGAAGAAGCAAAATTGCTTCTGTTCTATTTTGACACAATGTTATTATTTTTATTATTAAATTGTCTATAAAAACGTCCCAGTTTCATAAGTTTTGTGCCTATGTCAAACTGGTGTCCGCAGCCATTGTATATACATTTTTATAGTATTTTCATGGAACATGTTTTTTTAGTTCTGAACTTCGTCAATAGTGGCGCTAGTTATCTTATCTACTTTATATCAAATGTCATCTATTGTTGTTTTTGCTTCCCATGGCAATCTAGACAAGAACCACTCCTAACTCACCAATCAAGTGTTTCGTCCATAGATGGCGCACCTAAACGTTCCTTTTGTGGGAGTATAAATACAATGCCACAGCACAAATTACGATACACAGAGTTCCTTGTAGTAAATACCGCACACTCAACTTCTTTGCTAGGCTTCGAAAAAGATATATAAGGTGAGGTGGGGTAAGTGCATATCCAGGGTAAGTGCATACACGGCCAAACAAAGCTACAGTTTAATTGAAAAAAAAGTTTTATTTATGAACACGGGCGCTAAATATGTTATCTTTATAAAACAAAACATTTGGCAGAACTGACATATATGGTTTTCTTTATTTATTTTTGACATTGAAAAATCAGTTTGTTTTTGGTCACCTGCAAAGTTAGCTGTGTGTAAAGTTAAATCCAATTGTTGTTAAATTTTAAGAAAAAAAAAGAGGAAAGTATTTTGTTTAAATGTTGTTCAACGTATTCAATTTTGGTGATTTACTTTTATAGATACGTTTTTGACCATGGTATGCACTTGCCCCATCAAATTACTGTGTAGGGGAAAGTGCATAACTGAAGCCCGGGGTAAGTGCATTTTTGAATATGCACTTACCCAAGGTATTTTTACATCTGAGTAGCTTTGATTTAATGTAATATTTATTTTAATTCTTACAGACTAAAATGAGGAATTATACTAGGAAATAAGTGGACCTGGAAGGGAGGAACATAGCGGTTCTAATGGCATGCATTGCAATTAGTCAAAAGCCCCCATTAATAATATTTCGTGGAATAAATATATTGGATGGCGATTATATAATATTTTTATTTTTTTTTTTATTAAGCTAGTGTACGTCTACCAAGACCTTTTAGTGAATACAACTTTTAACTGTGAATTTGAGACTGTTTTTGTTTACTAATTTTATTTTTAAGGGCTTGGAGCCACGTTAAAAAGTTTGTAACTTTGGAATTTATAAAGATATCTCAAAACTAAAAACTGTGTTGAATAGACAAAATACTCCTTATTTATTACCCTTTACAACAAATAATTCAAGCAACAAACAAAAAAGCTTTCCTGTATGGTATGCACTTACCCCAAATTAAGAGGAAGTGCAAACCATTGGACTTTTTTTGTTTTTTATTTATAAAAAATGTATAAGGTTTAGAATAAACAACAAAATAGCTTTTATACTAACCGTAATAAACAAAGCTTTAAGGCAACACCATCGGGTAGTATCGATTTCAAAAACTCAGTTTTAGAAATGGGTTTATAGCTGAACTTTTGTTTTTATGGGCCACACTTACCCCACCTTACCTTATGGCAAAGGTGAAAATACGTTAGATCTTAAGTTTCAATTGCGATCAAGAAAATTAAAAAATACCCCAGACCTAAGTTCACCACTCCAAATACTCACCAACCCTAAAATCGCAACTTTAATCAACCAAAAACCCACCCACTGTTGTCATTTCTATAGTGAAATAATTTTATAAAAATAACGGCTACAGGTGGCTTAGCCACCACAAAGAAAATAAACTTCTTTGTTAGTTTTCGTCCTTTAAAAACGCATGCGTGGTTTTAATGCAAACCCACCAATCAAAGGATATCGATTTTTCTTGTTTGTTGAATCATACCTTCTTGGTTAGGCGAACAGTTATTTGATCCTTATAAGAGAAAAGTTTCATGTTTTTTTCATAGAAAATATTTGAGACTTAATTCTTTTTATAAGCTCGCAGAAAATTACAAAACTTTATTTAAGTTATAAAGTAAAGTTGAAACAAATCGGGGATACTTTGATTTTCGGCATTCATTTGAAAAGGATTTTTTTTAAAACAACTTCATAACAAATAGCCATTTGTTTTGTTTGATATTAAGTGAAAAGCATTGAAATCAAAGTGAAGTGAACAAAATATATTTCATCAAAAGCAAAATAAATACCTAAAGTAAAAAATTATTTAAAGAACAAAGAACATCAAAATTAAAATGGCTCTAGATTTCGTTGCCACATACAAAGTCCTTGTTTTAGGCGACTCAAATGTAGGCAAAACATGCATCGTGCACAGGTATTGCGATGAAAAATATTACGACACATATATTTCCACAATTGGTAAGTTAAGTCCACCAGATGGAATCCTTTTTAAAAGCATTAAAAAAAAAAACAATGCCAAAAATCTACATACATAATTAATTGGTCAATTAACCTCGCCATCAAAAGGTATCGACTTTAAGCAAAAGCTAATAAACTTAGATGGAGTTCCAATTAAGTTGCAAATATGGGACACAGCCGGCCAGGAGAGGTTTCGCACTCTAACGACAGCATATTACCGCGGAGCCATGGGCATCCTTTTGATGTACGACGTTACAAACTTGGAGAGCTATAACAACTTGTCTTATTGGCTACGTAATATACAAGAGGTAATGTTTCATTGTTCTTGAGTGACTAGAGGCTAGACTTGGTATAAATTGAATGTGATTGTCTATTTTAATTATGATTTATTTGTTAGTTGGTGAGGATGCTTTATATATATATATATATATGTACATTATATATATTTCCTTTTTTTTAATTATGTCCTTTCTGCTTTTCAACGCGCTCTAATTTTGATGATGATAACTTTCTTCTTTCTTTGTTGGTGTAGAATGCATCACCGGATGTTGTGAAAGTCCTTGCCGGTAACAAATGTGAATGCTCGTCCACACAGCGAATGGTCGATAAGGAAAGAGGCGAAAAGGTGAGTGAAAAAAAATAAACGAGTTTGAATTTTTTTATTTGTGGTTTAAGGATGGACTTATTGGCACAAAGTCAGTAGGTATAGAGCGAGTGTGGGTTCTGAAGATGTTATTGATGGTTTCAAGGTTTATGAGTTTGTTTAATATGGAAACTATTTTGGATGCACAACATGTTAAATGATTGGAACTAAAACCTTAATGATAGTCATCTACCTACATAAATATGTAGCTACCTGCATATTTAAAGGTCGCTTTTAAGCTTTAATTTTCTGAAACCAGAGATTGAAAAAGTATAAGATAAAAATAAAAACATATTTAGATATGTACACACCCAGAGAAAAACCTATGTTAAATCAAAGAAACCCAATTTGACTTAAGCCGATTTTCGAATGATTTGGGGTTGGAGACGAACATTTTAGAATCAAAGAGGATCATCAAAAACAAACTTCTTATTCATTTAAATGCAAATGATATCCTTCCTGTTGAGCAATTTGGATTTAGAGCTTATCACAGCACAATTCACCAGGTACATCGTATAACAAAAGACATAAAAAATAACTTTTTGTCAGGGAAAAGCACAGGTCTTGTTTTACTTGACGTAGAGAAAGCTTTTGACACTGTGTGGCACAAAGGTTTGATTTATAAACTCAGCATCCTCAACTTTCCTCAATACATCATTAAAATCATTTTTTCCTTTTTGACCGGAAGAACATTCAAGGTTTCAGTCAATGCAACATATTCTGAAGCGACAGAAATTCTTGCAGGTGTTCCGCAAGGATCTGTTTTGGGTCCTTTTTTGTATAACATATACACATCTGACTTTCCTAAGCCTAGTAATTGTGAAATAGCTATCTTTGCCGACGATACATGCATTTATTCAGCGGATTCAAATAGTTTAGTTATTGAAACCAATTTGCAATCTGCTATAGATGATATACAAGACTATTTTACAAAATGGAAAATTAAATTGAATGCTGGAAAAACTCAAGCTGTCTTTTTCACTAGAAAAAGAAAACCTTGCTTTTTACCCAGCGGAAGATTGAAAATTAATGGAACTGAGACAGAATGGAGATCAAAAGCCAAATACTTAGGAGTCCATCTTGACAAAACATTAAATTTTGGATTACATATCCAAGAAACACTTAATAAGGTTAACCTGGCGATTAAAATTCTTTATCCGTTCATCAATAGAAAATCCAAGCTAAGTCAAGAAAATAAACTTATTATTTTTAAATGCATATTTCAAAGTATAATGCTATATGGGTCACCCGTTTGGCGTCAATGTGCGAAAAGTCACATTCAGAAATTGCAAAGAATCCAAAATAAAATATTAAAGACAATGCTTAACCTACCTTGGCATTATTCGACAGAAAATCTTCATAAATTGGCAAATATTGAGAGAATTCCAGATAGAATAATTTATTTATATGATCGTTATAACTTTTCCTGTAGTTTGTCCGAAAACTTCCTTATATCAAATCTAGCTCTATAATAAGTAAGATAAAGTTTTTTTTTTTTTTTTTTTTTTTTTCATTACATTTATGTATTATTTATATTCTGTCATATTCTTGTAGATATTTATTTATTTATCTGTAGACTTATTTAGTTATAAGTATGTATATACATATATTTATTCATTACTGTAAGCAATCTCTGTGATATTTTTATTAAGTATATGTATTCAGTGTTAACTTATTAATTTCAACTCTGTGATATTCATATATTGTTGTTGTATTCCTTTATTTATTTATTTATTTATTTATTCATTTATTTATTTATCTATTTATTTATTTATTTATTTATTTATTTATTTATTTATTTATTTATTTATTAATTTATTTATTTACTCATTAATTGGTTTATTAATTTATTTATTTATGCATATATTTTTTTCACGTTAATAATATTTATTCAATTATTTATATCAAAATACATCAAAATTTTAATAGTCATAATGTTTTTTTTTTTTTTTTTAATTTTTTTTTGTTGTTGTTATTGTGTGAGGTCTTCTCTCAGTTGACTCCTCCTCTTCTCTCCATATAATTGAAAGAAGGTTTTTCCTGTAGCTTTTCCTTCTACCAAGTATTTATGATATGTGAATATTTAAAAAAAACTGTAATACATTTTTTCAGTAGTAAGGTAGCTTAATACCATTTCTCTGTGAATTGTGCAATATAGGTTTAATTAAAAAAAATTGTATTCCTTTTAAGCTACAATAAATGATCTATCTATCTATCTATTTTACAACGTAAAATTTCTTTCAGTGTAAGTATCCACGCTTTTAAAAATTGCACTTATGTTCTTGGATCTTGTTTTCGTTCAACCTTTTTCACAAAATAAAATTAACGTTAAGTCGGCTACAAAATTAAATCAAATTCATAAATCTTAAAGTAGAGATCCGGATAGCTTCTTTGAATGAAAAACCAGCTTGCAAGAATGCAATCGACAGTGATCACAAAAACTTAGCCGACTCAGAAAATTGGGCAGTACAGGTATGCACAGGACAAAAACAAAAACCTTTATAGAACTTTCTATTGGTTTCACTCGTTGAACCACTCATTCTGAAAACATTATCTTCCGTACAAAACAATTCCTATAGCTGTTTCTTTAGGCTAAAGCATCTGAAGGCCTGAGTCATATCAGTGTTAACTAGCACTGGGTAAGGCTTGATGTAGGATTAACTTGATGGATTTCTCCATGCTGTGAGAAAGTTATTACATAGCTAATTCCTCTCTGAAGAAAAAAAAAGTCTCACTTTCTTCTTTGTTGATTCAGAATATGTATAGTACGTACAAAATAGTACTTAATCCTTGGATCAAAATTTTCACTTGGTCTTACTCGTTTGGTACTTGCAAAATGAAAGCTTATAGGTCGTCGTTTAAAAGAGGTTTAAGAGTTAAGCCACTGGCTTGTACGGATTAAAAACATTAACGGGTCAAGGTTTTGAATGCTGAATCACTGTTGTCTTGTACCTACAACCGGGTCTAAATGGCAGATCTTTCTATGAAAGAAGAGAACATTGATTACGCACCTTAAGGGCTGAACTATAGATAATATTCGGAAGCAAGCAGAATATAGTTTCAATACCGAATAAAACGTTTGATTCCGATCCGTGAAATTAACACACTACCCATACTGGATAGATTGGCGCGGAAGCAAAACATGTATTTAGCTCCGCGAAAACTTGACGAATCAGACCAATCCGCTATTTCGGTCATGAGAAATAAATTGATTGTTCTCCCTGAATTAGAGACGGTCCCGTCCGCCCTGTTCTATTCAGTAGCGGATTTAGGTTTGACGGCGCCCTAAGTCCCAGGCCGATAAGTCACCCTTTTTCTTTCGCAAAAAAAAAAAAAAAAAGATTTGGCGAATTTGAGTCCTCAAAAACTAAGTATTTCTTTAAGCATTCCTTTATGCCCCTTCCTTCCAGTATAACGATAAAAATGTTTTTGATTCAGAGCAATTTTGTTATCAAGTCTAAATTTATTTAGTGTTTTGTATTATACTTTCATAACTTTTCAAATTCATTCTGTAACCTTTTAAAACTGACCAATCGTGCTGAGTGTTGGGGGTGGGAGCTTTACATTACGTAAAACTATAAGATGTCTAAAAAAAATTGAAAAAAAAAAATTATTTTATGAGTCAACTGACACTTACTTGTCAGTGTCATCTTGGTGAAGTTATATTTTATTTTATAATATAATAGAGCAAACAAATATAAAAAAAAAGTTTTGAATACACAATTAAAAAAAAAATGCTTATTTCATGCTAGCATTAAGAAAAATGTTTAAGCCAAGAGTCTAAGGCTAGGCGCGCACTAGGCGGCCAGGTCTCGCGGCCATTCCGCAACGGCCAGGTTTTTCATGAGTTTGGCCGCCTAATGCGCGCGTACCTGCATGCTTCCTAGAAAAACTCATTGGCCGCGCGACCTGGTCGCCTAGTGCGCGCCTAGCCTAAGCCTTAATCCGCTACTGCTTCTATTATACTTCCACAAAAAGAATATCTGCTATCAAATGTTTTAGTTCAAGTTTTATAAAACTACTTTTGTTTATCTATCCACAGATTGCTGAAAATTTCGAAATGCCATTCTTTGAGGTGTCATGCAAATCAAATATAAATATAGAAGAAGCTTTCTTAGCACTTGCCAGAAAAATTAGAGAACAACGAGAACATAGGGTAATCCTTGGGTTTCAATACCATATTCCACTTCAAACTGTATTATGATAATATTAATTTCATATATTTTTAAAATTACAGGGTGACAACTTCGATACTGATGACAAGACTCAAGAAAAGAAATCACCTGGCTCCACCGGACTTGGTACGTTTACGTTAGGTAGTATTTCCGAAGGTAGTCGCTGTTCCTGTTAATTTTTTCTATAAATCCTTGTTTAAACAAAATTCAAGTGATTATAAAAATTGTTTCTTCAGAATTACAAATGAAAATTAACCTTAGTATTAATATCAATTGTATTTTTGTTATCTCAATCAAATCACACTATTTATCATCAACATCATCATATTATGTAACATCTGCATTATAATCATTTATTTTGTCTTCACGAAAACAACATAAATGCAAGTAGATTATATGGCACAAAAGATACATACTTCTCATATATTTAAATACCATACATTCAGGTATAGCTTCATCTGCATTATTTAATGTAACATCGAAAACATTAAGAGTTAATAATGTGAGACAATTTGCAAATAAAATCATTAACCAAACATTTATTTCCATAACTTCAAAAAAGAAATACACAAAAAAATACTCACAAAAAACAAAAAACATTTAACCACTTATAAAATAAATTTATAAAAAAATTCAATTTTATACTAAAAACTAAAAATGAAATGGTTTGATCATTGTGCAAGGAAAACAAAACATTTGTTTGTATAATAAATTATTTATTGCCTATAGCATAATGGACGTTTAGTTTTGTTTCACGAAATACTAATTGTACTTCCACATTTGGACGCTCGCACAAAAAACTGTATAATATTTCTTGCAAAACTAAGTAAATAGCATAAATTGTCGATAATTATTATGATATATGATGTATCCTTAAAAAATATTTTAATTTACTTTAACTGGAAAATGTGCAATTGTTTTAAGCGATATTTTTGTGTTGCATTATATATAATTTCTATACCATTATTAACTCCTCCCAACGAAAAATAAAACTAAAATAAAAAAAAATTGTACATAAGGAAATTTTATGAATACAAATTGTTTAGGTTTATGTCAATTAGAATACAAAATAAAATACATCTTCAGAATTTTTTGAATTAAGAAAAATTTTATTTTAAATTTAAAAAAAGCATAGGTAAAATTTTGAAAATTTAAATGCGTAAAGATTGTAACTAACAAACATTTAAATGATGCGTTTTTTTTTATTGTATTGAATTAAAAATAATAAATTACATTATAATATAACATGATCAAATTAATTGTTTTTCATTTTACATTTTCTGACATTTTCATAGGTCTTCGAAAGATGATATCAGTGGAGTCGTAGTATCTACAAGAACTAAAATGCTATGCGGTAGAGGGTAGATATTGTTGACTTCAACGTAGTATCCTTTGTCGAATTGTTCCTTCGAAGAGTACAAGCTAAAGCATCAAATTTAATATTATTGATGTTAATCTTCTTGCTTTCGACTTATCTTAATTAACAGATTTGAATTTATTAATTGTACAATGTATATAAGTTTGTGCAAAAGTTGTCACCCTATCCGAAGAAGCTTTTTATGAAGACCTTGAGAAACTCTCTGATAAAAAGGCTATAAGGACTCGATTACTTTCCTCAATGCGACAATAAGCTAGTTATTATTTATAACTTTCGAGTGAATTTTCCTATTACAACCGATCCTGTCAAGAGCTCCCCCTTTTAGACAATACAAAATCAAAGGGTTTGCAGATTACCAGCTTAGGTACCATATAACCTGCCTATATGGAAGAATATAGTTATTGGAGGTATCCTAAACCATTAAATGAACAAACCCTGTGACGTACTAAACATAGGTATCATGGAAAACCAGCAACTTATGTGGCGTAAATTCTGGACTCTGATGGTCACACTAATGTTCTAGGGGATCGTCTGGCAGGTTGATATAGATTCTCATTAGATTGATTGAATTATCACAACCTACAATCAATACAAGTAACCCTTATCTTGACCTTACCACTGAAAGAATTGCATGGAGGACCCGGTCTGGGAACCATTTACCGCACATAAGTATAGCGGATTATAAAATTTGGTTGAATTGCAAGCCTATTCAACCAGCAAAATCCCTCGATGGCATTAGCTCTGGAGTCCTGCTTGATCGCCCTAAAACTCGCCAACTACCAACAGATAAATTTCTTTACACCCGTCAGTACCTTACCCTGCGGTCACACATTCCAGCATCCAGCTACTGGTAAGCAAGTTTCTTACATGTACGTATTAACCTTAACGTAGGTTGCACCAACAAGTTGCTGGCAAGCTGAAATTTGGTATATATAATCTTGGTTCAAGAGTAAGGCTAAGTTTTTGAACCGGTAAAATCCAACCACAAACAGGCCCACAATCGCCATTTTTGTGAACAACCTCAATTTGGAAAAATTAAATTATGTTTTTTGTACAGTTAAGATAAAAGTGTAACGATAAAATTTTGCACACGCAAGCTTTAGGTAAACCTTCTTATAATAAAATAAAAGTATTTCAGTTTGGGCGTGGCTGACGCCCATTTTTCATACAAACCATCAATATTGATTTTATAAAATAACAATTTTTATATTAAAGCAAAAAACATTAAATTTTGTGCGTATACTTGCACATAAACATCTTGTGTATGCAAAAAAAATATGATTTTGGGCGCGGTATGACGCCCACTTTTCACTAGAAACTATAAAAGAAAATGTTTTTGTAAATAAACGGCATTTACAATGAATCCGCAAGCCAAATTTTTGTGTCTCTTAGAAGAAAATAAAGGGTTTGTGTATGAAAAGAAATTTTTGAGTTTCGGGCGTGGCTTACGCTCACTTTTCATGAAAGAACGAAAAACGTAGTTTCGAAAATTTAAGGTATGTACCAATATTTAATTTTAACCGGTTTTTTTGTTCGTTATTTGAAAAATATATCTCTTTATTTTTTTCGTAAATTTTTTCAATACGCCCACTTTTAAGGGTGTGATTTTTATAAAATACCTTTATTCAGGTAAGATCATTAAAAAACTACTCGATTCAACTTTAGTTTTACACATGCCTAAAAATTGACTAATGATCAAAGCTAAAGTTAGTGCTTTTAATTTTTAGAACACGCCCACTTTTAAGGAGCGTTTCCATCAAAAGTCGTAATATGCATTAATTCTTTAATGGTTAAGTAGCAGAGTGTGGTTCAAGAATTGTTAAATACCCCCATAATCGCTATTTCCATTCAAAATCTAATTTTTAAAAATTTTAGTTTTATCTTGTTTTGTTCAAATCGATCTGTAAGCTTAAAATTTAATGTCACCTGAGCTCATAGTAATAGCCCTGGCAATAAAAAGTTTCAACTTTGGGCGTGGCACACGCCTTTTTTATTGTGCCAGCAGTAGTCATTGAACATCGACCACACAAAATTAATGTTATTGAATTTTTCCTGCCTGAAGAAGAATTTTGTTGCTGAGGCGAACGCATTCACACACAAAAATATAGGGAATAGGGTATCCAACAGTTCGTTGAAAATGTACTGTAGCTCTCGCTTATGTTATAAGCCTTGTTTTCGAAGTGGTAATTTCTGTAAAGTGTAAATGTATACGATTTGTGTGTTTGAACTGCAAACCTATTGCACCAACATGACATATAATTATATTTATGCTATCGTTAAGTATGTATATACATAAAAATGCACCATGCATTTCTTTTAGTAGTAGTGCTATCGGCGTGCCACGGCGCTTAAAATATATTTTAGAGGGCGCTGTATGGGCGCCGACCGACCCTGGTCATACCATCCTAAATCACGGATACTTATGTTGACTGTTCTAAGTGCTAAGAACATTCTTAAAGGTAGTGTTGGACATTTTAATTCTTTCAATGAAACCTGGTTTCGAATGTACACAAAAAAAAACTTGTTTAAAGGGTTTCAAGTACTGTAGTCGAATGGTTGTTTTAGGTGGGGTATGTTGGTTGAGACCTTGGTGGATACAATGGACTATAAGCTCCACTTCAGTAGTAAGTAAGTAAGTTTTTGGTTTTCGGTGCTTAAATCTAAAATAGGCAACCGTTAAATATGTTTACTTACGCCAAAATATCAATTGGATCCAAAATAAGTTCAGATTTATAAACAGAGGCTAGAAAGTTCGTGAATGCTGCTGTATTATTTCCCAGTTCAATATCAGTTTGAAGGTTCTAAATAAATAAGAAAAATATAAAATTCATTTAAAGTCAAACCGGTTTTTTTTTTGTTTTATTAAAAAATTACTTCAGATAAAATTGAATTGCCGTTAGCACTTTGATGAACTTCAGGAATTCCATTTCTAGTTCCCCAAAAAGTAATGACATTGTCATCTGACGATACAATTGTACATTGATCACTACATTTTACTTTCTAAAAAAAAAAGAATCAAATACAAATTTGTTATTAGGTATTTAGGTGATTCGTAAGATGATTTACCAAAATATATTTATCTTTTATGCCCGGAACAAAAGTTGGAACATCCAGGGGATCACAGTGTCCCAATCCTCGCTGTCCTTCAGAATTACGTCCCATTGTTAGAACATATCCACCTTCTATTAGGAATACTGAATGTGTTGAAGAGAGATCAAGATCGATAACTTTTCGAGGTAGGATGACTTTTTTCTAAGCAAATGAATAAGGAAGAATTTTAACACGCTTGCTGACTGAAACAATATAGGGGAGTGTCGGGTAAACAGGGTGTTGAATGTTACACAGTAGAGTTATAGTCTGTAGGCCGATTTTACGCTTCCACTCATATAATTTAAAATTAGTTTTTATTCATTTGTGATCATGATAAGACTAAAAGATTTAACAAAAATGATTCCTCTTCTCACTTTAAGTTCTATCTTATTAGCAACTATACTCTATATCACATAAACAGGCAGTACACGTCTTATGGGGAAGCTTTTTTTAAATCAGTTGCGTGCAATATTTTTGCACTATACTAAATTGAAGGAAACCCTCCATAAGAATTGTTAAGCCGCCAGTGAATTTCCAATTGCATCTGACGTAGATCCTACGTCTTGTTCAGAGCACATCTAAATGTGCACTGATTGGCTGTGGCTGGCTGCTGATATTTAAAATTCAACTCCTTTTTAATTGATGTGCATTCAGAGTTGCCAGTGTTCTTTTGGTAACTCGTTCAACTTTCTTTCATTGGGTTTCTGCTGATGAGCTTTGTCGTATATTTGAAATTCTTACTACGGAAAACCTACAAGAGCTTTCGTATGAAACGCCCTTACGGAAAACAAAAGATTGCGGATGAGAGACAAACATCCCTATCTTCCCTGTACCGTCGATTTATGTGGAACAGAGTATAGGTACAACCTTAAAATATGTTTTAATGGGAGGGATTTTGATCTCTGTGTTCAGCATTACATTGCAGACTAAAATGCCAACAACAACAATGATTTATTTTTGGCAGAGTTAAGCTTGGATGATGTTTGTGCTGCAATCTTGATTGTCTCTATAGTCTTTAAAGGCGGTGTGTCACATGGCTAAGAGTGTAAGACATGAAATGTTGTTAAAATACGCATCCTAATGACAGTTCCCATATTGTTAAATGCAACTAAATGAAAAGCCATTTGTATTTTTTAAACAAATTTTTCTTGAAACACTTCACTTTAAAATGTATAAAACATTTTTAATCAACAGAATGTTCAAAGCTGCTCCGAACTTCGTTTTACATGGAACACCTTTCAGTGCATCAAAAGATTCCAACAATAAATTGAAATATTGTCAAAAGTATCTTAGCCAACTTTCCCCTTTTGTCTGATTTATCAAAAATACACATTCGAATTAATTGAATGTTAGCAAAAACGCATGCTTACTAACTATTTCTACCATATTATTTCCCTTAACCTCAAAAAAACATAATTTTCCATTTTCTAACCGACATCTTTCCGAATTCTGACATCTTTGATTTGTTACCCTACGAAATGACAGTATAGCTTTTTAGGTAGTTAAAAGTACAAGTTGTGTAAAATGAGCGGAAACTGGATCAGAACAGATTGAAACATCACAACAAAGTTGTAAGAAAGAGCTAGAACAGAAAAGAGCAGCCAGTTGTTGACATTTCCTATCAGCTGTCATTTCATTTCTATATTTTCAGCCATTTAATAAATTATGCAATTGTCTTCGCGACAATGAATGTTTTCAAATAATTATAAAGAAATCACTGCTGTAAACTTTCAAAATTCGAATTTCAAAATAAACTCTCAAGATAAGTTCCATGAAACCAAAAAACCCCTCTCGATTTGATCTCGAGCACTTTTCATTTTCCATGGAGCCAAAAAAAGCAATTTAGATTCGATCTCAGATTGGATCTAGATCGCGACCTTTTGCGAATCTCGATTCAGAGCCAGATTTACACATACCACACACACACAAAATTGACATTCCTAAACGTCATCAGTTGGAAATCTGTTTTTCTCATTGTGGTTTTGTGAAAAGAAGAACATTTATTTGCAAAACAATAATTTATAATTTTTTAAAAAGTGGAGCAGCAATAATTATTATCTAATTATATTTCAATATTATCCGATAATGAAGAATTTTTCAAAACTGGAAATTTGTTAAAGAAAAACGATAGGCATTCCGTCAAAGATGTTGTTGCATATCAATCAAACGAAGATGTGGACTATCATTTCAGCTGTTCATGACACACACACAATAACAAAAACAAAATCAATCTCATTTTATTTTCCATGCAACCAGAAAAATCGTGAAATCTACATCTAATCTGAGAGCGAGTTTGAAAATGTCGTGGAATTCACCATTAGACAGATTCATCAAAAAAAACCATGAAAAATATAAAATCACTTACAAATGCCATTATTTTTCCTGGTTTATTGAACCCCAGTTTATTATAATCGTTACTTCCGCAAACATGGACATCACCATTTTGAAACAGAATCGCTGATGTATTTGGCCCACAGAAGATTTTTCGTGGCTTACTGTTAATATGGGCCAGAAGGATCTTTTGAGGTGTTTTTCTAGAAGCAATTAAATTTTCTCTTTTGTAAGGAATGTGGAAATAATGAAACATTTAATTACTGTTGGGTTTGTTCGCTTCCTAATCCAAGGGCTCCATGAAAGCTTGTACCCCAGGTGAATACAGATCCATCAGTGCTTAAGGCCAGAACATGATCCATACCAGCTGCCACTTGTTTGACCTCAATGTCTTCAAGTTTTTCTTCAATTAAAAACGAAATAATGGGTTATAAAAAAGTATACAAAATAACTATCCATGCTCAGATACAACTTTTTTTTATAAAAAAAAAAAGGCGATAAAAGAGTAAAGTGTGTTTTGTCAGTTCGTCTTACCAATAATTTTTGGAGAATGATAAGTTTTTATCTCGTTATGCCCCAAAGAATATTTTGAGTTATCGCCGCAACTAAGAACCGATCCAGATTTTGTCCACAGAATTGTAAATGCATCGCCAGCACATGCCCTAAAATTTTTGTTTAGTCATTTGAAAAAAGGACATTCAAACAAAAAATAAGGAACAATTTTCCACTGCATAAGACTTTGTAGCCTATAGAACAACATGCTGTAATTTACTGTACGAACATCTTAATAAGACTTATTCAATTGTATTTATATTGACGAAGTTAAACTAAATCGTTTTTTAACTTGAAGCAAAAAAAAAATCTACAAACCCTGCAACGTGGTGTTTTCTAACGCTTTCCATTCGACTAGGATAGTGCTTCCATGCTTCCAGTGAACTGATACCCAATTGTCCATGTGTTCCTTCACCCCAAGTATACACCGAACCATCTTATGCAAAAAAAAAAAAAAAACATTAAGAAAATATAGAGTTGTGTCTTTGAAGTTTATAAAAACAAGTTCGCTTGTCAGCTCTTTTGTTTGTGTACAACATTAAAGGAACACATTCATTTAATTTACCTTCATTAACAACAACAAAATGTGAGTCACTCGTTGCAACAGTGAGTATAGATGCTTTTGGAGGTAATTGAATTGGGTTCAAGCTAAAACTGTTTCCAAATGATTTCAGCTGATAAAGCACAGACCTAAGATCCATAAAAAATTTCTTATAGCGATATTTTTACAAAAATGTCAACAATACCTTTTTTCAATACTTTCATTCGGTGAAACAGTGGATGCCTTCATCAATTCTTTTGTATGTGTTTGTGCGGTGGGAGCCAGAGACATGCTTCCAATTGTTGATGTAAGGTCAGAGAGACCAATGTCATCCTCGTAACAATAACTACAAGGAGATCACCTAAGTTATACCTTCGAGCTTTACCAAATTGAATAAATCACCCCTTCTGTTTTCCTAGGTTTCGAAATATCAATGGTATCCAGTATTCTAGGATCTCTGAAGCATTCGGTCGCTTGGAAGAATCCACTTGAAGTAGATTGCTTAAAAGACTTCTCAAGCCAGATGAGTACCCTGGCGGTAAGGGAGTGTAAGAGGCCTATAATTGGGGTGGAAAACTTGAAATCGAGAATTTCTTAATTTATAAATTGTATACGGACCGCCATGATTTTTGTGACTAATTCGGATAGATTTGTGGCTGCAAAAGTCTTGCGCAAACAACATATCTCACCCAAAATGCATCCTAATGCCCAGATATCACTTTTATGATCATATTCTTTACCTTCACACTGAATGGGAGAAAGAGATTTAATTTTTTGAATTCAGTAAAAGCTTAACTTACCATCTCTGGACTAAAGTAATAAGGCGTTCCCAATACTGTTTGAGCGTGGATTTTTGTATTCATTATTTTAGATATTCCAAAATCACCTATTTTTACAATACCCCTCTTATTCAAGAATACGTTTGCAGTTTTGAGATCTCTATGGTTATTGTAAAGGTTGAAAATAATTATTATTTACATGAAGAAGCATATTTAAAAGTAAGCAGAATCCTTAACAAAGATACTATTGAACTCAGGAGATATGGAAGTAAAATACTGAGATATACAAATTGATACGAAGAATCATACTTATAACTAGCTGACCCGCGAACTTCGTTTCGCCAAAATTCATCAATGTATTGAAAATAATAATTCTTTCATATGTATTTAGTAAATAGCTGATATTTTACACTTTTTATTTATGTGTATAGATACTGTGTAATCTTAAGTTAATTCAGCTTATCAGCTATCTGCCTGTGAAAATCCCGTCAAAATCGGCTAATAAATAAGAATTTTTGAAAATTGCAAACGCAGCGCCACCTACAGGAAAAATTCAAATAGCCAAACTCCTTACAACATCAGCTATCCGCCAGTGAAAGTCCCGTCAAAATCGGTTTAGCCGTTTCCGATATTAGCCGGAACAAACAGACAGACAGACAGACAGACAAAAATTTTAAAACTTGCGTTTTTGTTCTAAGTACCGTATGTACTTTCATACGCATTTAGTAAAAAATTGATATTTTGAAATTACAAACAGACACTTCATTTTTATTTATGTGTATAGATGTACCCCACAAGTCATACACTTTTAAGTAGCCGTATTTGACCGAGTTACACTTAATTTGAATACATTATTTCTTACTCGCTCTATAGGCCCAAAAATCGAAGTTTACAACAAACATGGCATTAGTCCAAGAAAGTGGTTTTCGCCATACCGTGCACCGATCTTTCTGTGCGGCTGGGCACTTTTTCACGTCAAGCTAAATCCTAAATGGTTTGATGGATTTTCTTAAAATTGCATGGTTAAGAGTTTTAAGACAAATGGTTCGAAAATATCTACAGATGTATTGCATGGACTTCCAAAATATTTCATAGTTTCGTACTTGGCAGCTTTGAAAATTCGATCTCTTTCTCCTTCTATACTTGCTGGTTATACATACGATTCTCGATTCTTTCGGTACCATCACCTCCATTTCTTGCATACGTCGCCTTCGTGTTTGCGAAATATGGGTGTCACTTTTACGTTTTACCATAACATTGCGCATGTGTACCTTCATTTAGCTGGATTTGTTTTTTTCTGTAGTCCTAAGTACTTTCAAATGATGGTCTACCTAAGCCGATTTGTTTTAGCTCAGTTGAAGGGGTGTTTCCTTGACCCTGTCTAATTTTACTTGCGATTATAGTAGTACAAGTTATGCATTCGTAAACATTTTTTTTATTTTGGACAATCAAACATAACATAATGTTAGATGTTAGAGAAGCCTAAAAAAGTGGGTCCGACAATTCTGTCTGTCTGTATCGGTACTTACAGCCTAAGCGGCTTGACCGATTCGCTTCAAACTTGGTACATAGTATTATTATGATGTCCTACAAAGGGATTTTTGGAATTAGCATTCTAGCTCCAAAACTAACGGTACCTGCCATATGATTTTTTATGAAAAACTTATTTATCTCTAAAACGGCTCATACGATTTTGATAAAACTTTCTGAATTGTGTTTTTTGAGTAAACTTTATATTTTGGTTGGAACATATTTTTCAGGAAAAGTCTTATAACGGTACTTCCCATAGGACCGGTTTTTTTAAATCAGATTTTCCCGTAAACCACTTCACTGATTTCGATGAAAATTTTAATATAAAAGCTCTTTTATAAACGAAATAAAATTAATTCATTGATTTTTCAAAAAAAACTGTTTTTGAGTTTTTTAAAAAAAAGTAAATTTTTTTTTTTAATTTTTGGCTTTTCCAAAAACTATTTTTACAAAAATTTTCAATTTTTTGTTTTCTGATAAAAACTTTAAACTGCTAGAAGTTGGCATTCTCAAAAAAAAAATTTGGAATGTTTTCGAAAAGTTTAAAAATTTTTTTTTAATATACTGGTCAAACGATTTATAAAAAAATTTCCTTAAAATTCTAAAAAGCAAACAAAATCTGATGGCTTTCTTCATTTTCTACAAAAAACGTTCTAACTAATGATTTTAAGTGATTAATAAAATTTCATATGATTTTTCCAATGTTTTTTTACGAAAATCTCAAGCCCCAAGACCATTTTACCCCGAGTGGGGTAATGGTTATTGTAACTGCCACGCCGAAGGTTCTGGGTTCGATCCCTGACGACTCCACCTAAGTTCATTTCCGGGGTACTGCCTCTTGCGAGGAAGTGACAAATCCTCCAAGAGTAATAAATGTCATGGAAAGTGCTTCTCTGTGCTAAATTGTAGGTCCCTTCCATTCCTGCAGAAAATCAACGCACACAGAGGAATGGTTGAGAGTGTAAGTCACAGGCCCCGGCCCCGCTTGGAGCTGTTGCCTTTTTTTTTTTTTGATATAGGGTGAGAGATTTTATCTGAAACTCATACATGTAAATAGTCTTTCTGTAAAACGTCAGACGGCTGGTCTTCCTTGTTTTCGGACTTGAAGTCAGATGTGATATGAGATTTTGTGAATCAAGTCTTTAATGCAGGGAATTACAAAATTCCCACCACAAGTGGACAAATTTCTTGGGTGGAAAATGAAGATTTCGTTTAAAACCATTGCCTAGTCTTCTCTTTTAACAAATGATTATCTCTAGATGCTTTCAATTTGGATTCATTAGGTTAAATTATTTGCAAAAAAAAAAGAAATTCAAAGTAAATTTGACTTTATGCAAGGATTAACACAAAAAGTGTTCTCTTACTTTTTTTCTCGGAATGTGCGAGAGAAGTTTCGACCGTTTTCGTTTTTGGTACATCGCACTGTCACACATACAACGAAACTTCAGAATCAAAGCTCTTAAAGAATATGAATTGTAGTTACATATACAAAATTAAATTTACAATTTTTTTTTTCTAAACTGTTCTTCTAAAATATTCAAAGTCGGGACCAACCTGTGCAGAATATTCTCCGAATGCATGTAATTAATTGCACTTGCAATTTGTTCGAAAACCGCTATCACATATCGCTCCGGAAAATATTCTCTAGAAACCCTTTCACCTATGACTTGAGCTAGAGTCCCACCATCAGCATATTCCATTTCAATCAAGAGCGTATTATTTTTTATAAAACTTCCCAAATAACTGATTATATTCGGGTGGTGAAGTTTAGAAAACACTTCAACTTCATTCATTGCCAAATCCCGTTCCGATGGTGTCAGATCAACCAAGTTAATTTGTTTAAAAACTATCGGATGGCCATCTGATTTACGTCGATAAAGAATTGCAACCCCAAATGAACCTGGAAAAGAATTTAAGTGTTAGTCAATTTCAAAAAAAAAAAATTGAAATTTCTTACCTTGTCCAACGATTTTAACTTTTTCGTAATTACTCAGCTCTGGCCCGGCAATATTCAGGGTCACAGATTGTTCTGATGTTGGCTTGGAGGCATTCTCGTTTACTACACTTAGAACATTTGTTGGAAATTTTGCATTATATGTAGCATTTCGTTTCACAGTAGTACTTGAGTCGGCAACTTTTCCAGAAAATAAAGGAACCGTGTTGGATTTCCACTTTTTCATTATTTATCATAAAAATTTTAAAAAACAGTGGCACTTATTACACTAAGTGTTAGGAATTCAATTATCAACTGAAAATGTATGTTTTGGCCATTGCCGGTCACTGTGCAACAGTGCGAAGAGCATGCGTGTTTAAACCATAAACAACCTTTGTAAGGTACATATGATTACAGGGTGTGTCCTAATTCGACAAATACAATTTGGGAAATGATTCTTGGGTACCTATATTTTATCATAAATAAATTAAAAATACGCAGTGAGATAAAAAAAACTGACTCTTGTATACCCATGCCAGACCAAGAAAAACACCTTGAGCACCTGTTGTTAAACTGTTGTAGTGCACTCCCATAAAATAAATAATGAATTTTAATTCATTTATAATAATTGAATTGTTTTAATATAAAAAACCGCACAAAATCATTTTGTATTCTTAAGAATTTAAAGCAATTAAAAACATTTTTATTTAATTATACCTGGTGCTGGTTTTTCCAAGTACATACATACTTACATATTATTATCAAATATTTGATAATAACTATTTTTTGTTTTTGTTTTGTTTTTTTAAGTCCTTATGAAAGATGCTGCTTTATTAGAAGCCATTAACAGAGTTATTTCCATTAACATAAGTTAGGGAATTATGTATTTTCAAAATTATTTACGAGAAATAAGGGGACACCCTGTGTAAATGATATTATAATGATTATGTTCTAGAGAGATGGCTGGATAGCTGGATTTTGTAGGTTTAGTGTGGTACGAGTACTATAAATATAGGGTAAACCACCCAATCGTTGGCACCTTAAGAGTACTCTCCACACATTTTGCTCACTGTAGTCCAGAGAAATAAGAAATATATTAATTTATAATTTTTTTAAAATTATTATTATTTTTTTTTTCAATAAAAATTAATAAAAACTAATAAATTCATAAGAAAAATTATAAATAAACAAAAATTAAGATGTGACTTTACCAGTCATTGGCACAATTTTCCAATTACTGGCACTAGGCAATCCAATGATTGGCACAATATTTTTTCTAGCTTTCTTAGCTTTATTAACAAAAATTAAAAGGAACAAACAATAGAACACAGTAAACAATTACTTAATTATTATCACCTCCTCTCCTGGTGATAAAACCGTTTCTGGACTCACTCAACCGAAACTGAAGAGTCGATCGAGGTACATTATATTTGATAGAAGCTGCATTCTTTTTAGACAATCCTGCCGCGATTGCCTGAAGAGTATATTCTTAATATTGTGCTTATTGTAGGCTTTAGAATAGTTTTCGTTTTTTCTCGGTTTTTGGCATCTAAAAACAATTTAAATAAGAAAATTATCTGAATCTTAAAGCCGATATTAGACTTTAAATTTATTTATAAAAAAGTGCATTAATAGGTAGGTACCTACCCTATGGAAAATTATTAATAAAAATATGAAAACCGATAATTTGAATACATGTCCAATGATTGGCACGGTGCCATACCATTGATTGGCATGGAAGCCAATGATTGGCATAGTACTTCTACCAATCATTGGCATGGGCCAATTATAAGCAAAGTCGTAGAATTTCCATCCTATAGTTATAGTCCGGGAGCCAGCGACAGATTTTCATGACCAATTTCCTCTCAAGCGGTATTTAGTGGAATGCATCAGAGAGTTGTATCATACAGCCTCGTGAACGTCAGCTGCGGTTCCGTGGGTGGGTTGAGAGGGGGTACCCGCCCAAACACGTCGAAAAAAAAAATTCAGTCATTTCCTCCCGACTGAAACTTTGTCAAAGTATAGCTTATCAGGTATCTAAAAGAAAACACAAAGTCAGCTGGCTGTAACGTGGTGGATTATACGTCAGCTGGACGCTTGAACATGCCACTTTATTATTTTTTACGTCAAAGTATAGCTTATCAGGTATCTAAAAGAAAACACAAAGTCAGCTGGCTGTAACGTGGTGGATTATACGTCAGCTGGACGCTTGAACATGCCACTTTATTATTTTTTCGTACACTTAATATGGCACAGCATGACATTTTACCCTACAAAAGGTCGGGTAGTTCTATGTTCTAACTTTTTGATATGTTATATGGTATGGCTGGTAAATGCAAATTCCAAATTTCCACAGCCATGCCCCCTCCGCCCCTTCAAAATCCTTTAAAAACCACACAAAATCGGCACTTTTGTCAGTTTTTTGTTTTCTTCAGTAGGATATTTTAGGATTTCTGGTAAAGGTTTATTCTTAATATATGCATCAAGAAAGGTTCTTGTTGAGTTGCTGTTGAACAATTTTTCGGGTAAACAGTTGGTTGGCCTTCCGGGTTAAAATTTGAGTAATGATGATGGTAGTTCCTCCATTGGTCTTGTTTTTTTATTAAAAAATGTTTTTTTACCATTTTTGATATGTCCTTTTTGTTTGGTATAAGAGACATTAAGAGTGGTTCTCTCGGTGCCTGTTTTGCGGTTTCATCGGCAAATTCATTGCCTTTTATGCCCGCGTGTCCAGGTACAAGATTTTTTAACCTTAGAGTTTAATCAAAATCGTTGGAGCCGTTTCCTGGCAAATCCAAAATTAAAAAAGCATTAGTTTTGCAGGGTATACACTATACAATACATACCTGTTTGAGCCGGTCTAAAACGAAATAAATAAAATGCACGACTGGGTCGCACGAAGTTGCTCAAATGTGTGACAGTGGTCTTGGGGCTTCAGATTTCGATATAAATAAAGTTTTCGAAATTTTCAAATAAATACTTAACTAATTTGAGCTGAAAAAAAGAACGCCATGTTATTTCTTGGATAAATTTGAATTTATGAGAATAAATTTATAAACATTTGTGGAGCGATTTTTGTGAAAGAAAGTTTTTTTTTGGAAAACTTTTTAAAAACATTTTTCAAAACATTTTAGTATTAATAAATTTTGAAAAAAAAACTTAATGAGCTGTTTTTAAAATATTAATTAATATAAGTACGTTTGCAACGAACTGTTGGCTACCCTATTCCCCACATGTTTGTATGTGTATATGCATATATGCGTTCGCCTCCTTCGCAGCCAGCCGCTGTTCCAGTATCAGAAACAAAATTCTTCTTTAGCAGGCAGGGAAAAATTCAATAAAATGAATTTTGTTTGGCCGATGTACAATAACTGCTGTCATAATAAAAAAAAGGCGTGTGCCAAGCCTACAGCTGAGACTTTTTATTGCCAGGGTAATCACTATATGAGCTCATCATTCAATTTTAAGCTTGCAGATCGATTTGAACAAAACAAGGCAAAACTAATTTTTTTAGAAATTAGATATTGATTAGAAATAGCGATTATGGGTGTTTTTAACAATTCTTAAACTATACAAACCGAAGTGTTCATCTTCTTACTTCAAAACTGCGACCGATAGTTAAAAAACATAGAAAAATTAATGCATACTACGACTTTTGATGGAAACGCCCCTTAAAAGTGGGCGTGCCCTAACAAATTTAAGAAAAATTTAAAGCACTAACCTTAGCTTTGATCATTAGTCAGTATTTAGGCATATGTGTAAAACTACAGCTGAATCGAGTAGTTTTTAAACAATCTTACCTGAACAAAGGCATTTTATCAAAATCACGCCTTTAAAAGTGGGCGTATTGAAAAAATTTACACAAGAAAATGTAGATATATTGTTCATATAACGAACGGAAGGGAAAAAGGTTTAAATTGAATATTGGTGCCACCAAATAAATTTTTAAAACTACGTTTTTCGTTCTTTTATGAAAAGTGGGCGTAAGCCACTTATTCAAAGCCGTACGTAAGCCCGAAATTCAAAAATTTCTTTTCATACACAAAGTTTTTAGTTTCTACTAGAGACGAAAGATTTTGGCTTGCGGATTCATTATAAATACCGTTTATTTGCAAAAACAATTTTTTATGTTTTTAGTGAAAAGTGGGCGTCAGCCACGCCCAAAATTTTTTTTTTTTTGATTTCATACACAAGACATTTATGTGCAAGTAATAGCCACAAAATTTAATGTTTTTCGTTTTAAAATAACAATTGTTATTTTACAAAAACAATATTGATGGTTTTGTATGAAAAATAGTTACCTGAAGTTTTCGCGTGCAAAATTTTAGCGTTATGCTTTTATCGTAACTGTACAAAAAACATAATTTAATTTTACCAAATTGAGGTTGTTCATCAAAAATGGCGATTGCGGGCGTGTTTGTTTGCGGATTTTACCGGTTCAAGAACTTAGCCTTACTCTTGAACCAAAGATTATATATACCAAATTTCAGCTTTCTAGCTCAAAAATTGAGACCTCTAGAGAGTATACATACGGACGGACGTACGAAAATATTGCTATGTAGTATAAATTGAGCGACCTACACCCATATTATGTGTGCAATTGCGAAAGAATCGGTTGAGCCGTTTTTAGATAGTTGAAAGCAAAAAACCCCCAATGGAAAGTACCGTTTTTAGACATTGTTTAAATTTTTTTTTTAGTCATATATATACATATGTACATAGGTCGCACCTAAAAAGTTTCACAGATTTTTGTAAATCAAAATCGTTAGACCGTTTTCGAGAAAAATAAGCTTTATCGTAACAGTTATATGGCAGGTACCGTTATTTTTTAAGCTAAAAAAAACACAGAAGGACAGAATTTTTAGACCATCTTTTTTCGTCTTCACTATCATCGTAATGTCATGTTTGATTGTTATCTCAAAACTTTTTTTTTTCGACGAATGAATAACTTGCCTTATAGTACCTATAATTGCAAGTAAAATAAAATGGTTGTGTAAGTTGGTTTACGTACGATAATTGTACGTGATAGTCTTTTTTGCCGCAATTGTTCTCTTCTAATCGGACGCATCGGTGGATAAAGTGGAAGAGAGATAGATGCGTCACAAGCCGAACGTGCCTCTTTATTGCTTGTTCCGCGCTCTCGCTTGCACGGTCTGCTAAGGGGGAAGGTCACAATTTTTCTTGCATGCAGCAGGTTTTAAAAATCGTCGGACTAGTTTTTTCAAAAATCTGATTTTTAGAAGAAAAAAAATTATTTCGTTTTTAAAAGGGCTTTCACAATAAAAAATTTATTCGAAATCCATTAAGTGGTTTACGAGAAAATCTGAATTGAAAAAACCGGTCCTATGGCAGGTACCGTTATAAGACTTTTTCTAAAAAATCTATTCCAACCAAAACATAAAGATTACACAAAAACCACCATAACGGTAGTTTTAGAGTTAAAATGCTAATTCCAAAAACCCCTCTGTATGACGTCATAGTAATACTATGTGCAAAGTTTTAAGAAATTGGTCCACCGACCGTTTAGGCTGCATGTGCTGATACAGAAAGGCATTAGAAGGCTTTGTATGGTATAACTAGCTGACCTGGCAACTTCGTTGCGCCAAAATTCATTAATGTATTGAAAATAGTAATTCTGCCATATGCATTTTTATTAAAAAGCTGATACATATTTTAAAAATACAAACAGACACTTCATTTTTATTTAATTAATTAAAAGCCTAAGTTACTCCCTAGAACATCAGCTATCCGCCAGTGAAAATCCCGTCAAAATCAGTCCAGCCGTTTCCGAGTTTGGCCGGAACAAAAACAATTTTTTTTTAAATTGCGTTTTTGTAATAAGTACCGTATAATACTTTTACCCGCATTTAGTAAAAAGCTGATATTTTGAAATTACAAACAGACTTTTCATTTGTATGTACTAGAGTTCGCCCCGTGGTCGAAATTCGACCATTTCTCAATTGACAAAAGACATAGGTGCTTCATATATACATTCGCTGTTTCCTTACATGGTCCCCTTTCAGAATATATATAGTTTTGGCATATTTGTTTTGATTATGACAGAAAAAAAGGGTGGAAACTGGATTTTTGAACTCCGTATTAATATATTAGATGTTTATAGATTGTTTTTGATGGATTGATGTTAAGTCCCATTGATAAGCACCATTTACTCTTTATGGTTAGTTTACTTTAGATTATGTCTTCGTAATTCTAAAATACTGTTATTACAATATCGTCAACAAAGCCCAGGCATCAAATGCTAAGAGATGTTAAGACATTCAAGAACCTCGTCGAACTTTCAATCAAGGCTCCTCAGTCAGGGTGATAGTATACCTCCTTGAGAACAATAATTGTTGTGATGTTTCTTTGCCCTTTTTGCCTTTGGAAATGCCTGAACTATGACTCTTATGGTGACATCCAATTTATGTAAGCTTACCTATAAAACGGCGAACTGAAAATAAAAAGAATCCAAGAGATATAGACCCAATTTTAAATTTTGTTTGTATTTTTATTCAGTTTTAATTTTATTGATGTTGAGTCATGAATTAAAAAAAAAATCGAATTACATTCCTTTTTCACACATAAATGTAATAGTGACGTCGCTTTGGAGAGGTAGAGTGGACCTCTTTCCAATGCAATGATAGTTATTCTACTCGTAAAATATTGGTTACAAAAATAAACCAAAGATCATGAGAGGTAAAAACAAAATCTACACCTTAAAATGTATCTTAGTCGTAATTTATAGCATATACTGACTTATACGCTGATCTTTATCTCTAAGAACTTGACTAACTAATATTTACTCTCATAGCGTGACGAAATTTGCCCACCATACCGGTCTGAAACTGGGCGGCTACTACCACTTCCACCATACGGGCCAGATCTCTCATTGTACGTTCTATCATAACGATCGCCCGACGATGTCATCGACCTCCAGTGTTCATCGGACTTTATTGCCTGTCTGCCAGGCAAGCCGTTTGAAGACATTCCATTGCTAACATATGATTTCATTCCAGATGGTCCGCCACCAGAGTGTGATGAATGTCCATGACCGGAATGACCATGGCTAGAGTGTCCCATTTGCCAATTGCCACTGCTTCCACCTCCTCCACTCTGACGTTCGGCGCCATATGCAGCACTTTCATAGCGTTTGCTACTACTACCACCCGCGGTTTGTCCGTGACGTGGAAAGAATGATGATGAACTCATACCTCCTCCTCCATTAGCATAACTGGACGAAGGAACATGACGGATTTCAACTTCCCGCTTATACTCATCGCGTTTGCTCGATGCATAAACATCAGCTCCGCTGCGTTTGCTCGATGTGTACTCATCGCCGCCCCCACGTTTTGAAGAAATGTATTCATCTCGCTTGGATGAGTATTCGTCTATTGCCCGTTTGGATGCACTGGGATAGACATCAGCTACACTACGTTTCATGCTACTGGA
This sequence comes from Platycheirus albimanus, assembly GCA_916050605.2. Lineage (NCBI taxonomy): Eukaryota > Metazoa > Arthropoda > Insecta > Diptera > Syrphidae > Platycheirus > Platycheirus albimanus. The sequence goes on along the minus strand of OU696696.1, from coordinate 304,079,449 downwards.
ATAATCATCAGCTGTACCTCCACTACGTTTCATGCTGCTGGAATAGTCAGCTGGAACAGCTCCTCCACTACGTTTCGATGTCCCATAATCATCACGCTTTGAGGGGTACTCATCTCGCTTCGATGAACTTCCATAGTCATCACGTTTCTTGTCATAGCTAGAAAATAATATAGAAAATAGAAATTATTTAAGGTGTTAGACATTGAGGAAGTGAAAGAAGATGTTACGGGATACTGAAGAAAAGTGTAAAAAAAAAACCTGTAAACTGTACTCGTATTCTGCGAAAGATGTAAACATGTAAAACAGTCGTGCATTTAAACAAAGTAAAACAAATGGAAGGGCCTCACTGCCTCCTTTCTAGCTAACAACTGTGCATTGAATTTGTCCATCACAGTTTCAATTTGTACAATAGTGAATTCTGCAAATTGCCCCAGCAGTGAAATTGTAAAGTAAATCAGACGAACCCATTCATTGTTATTATGACTATATAAGCATACTTTTATTGTAGATGGTTTTACTTTTTAATTTAGACCTTCGCACGTAGTCGCTTTTCGATATTCTCCAAAATGCAAACGGGCGGATATGACCTTTCTTGTGCCTTCCACGATTTTCCGTTATCACTTTAAATTTCTTCTTTTTTTTTTTATTGTCGAATGCAAACACAAATTCGTCATCAAAAGCAAATACCCGAGCTCTAAGCAAACCTTAAGCAAAAAACTGACCATCATGGTATTGTCTCTAAACAATTGAAGAAACAGCAACTACAAAAAGCATCTATACTTCTAAAACTAGGCAGCAACTTTTGCAAGTTGCAATTTGGGCGCGCCTTTAGACTTTGACCAAATTAATACACACAATAAATTGAACTCACCTTTTTGGTCTTACAGCCTCATGAGAGTGGGCTATGACCATGATCGTTATCATCTTTGAAATATTTCTTCATCAAGATCCATGTTGAATGATCCTTTTAGCGATGACGAATAATTACGACGATCCAGGAAAGTAGCAGTTTTTTTTAAATTCAATACTTGAGGTCCAGGAGGACTCGGCCGGGACTCCAGTGTTTATTTTTGTTTCTTTTATAAATATATTAGTTATCCTTAATCAGGGCGAAACAGGAGTTACTCTTAGCACTCATAAAAGTGGTGGTCGTAGTTCGATTGAGTTTTATAAACGGTTTTCTGCATAAGGTGCGACATAAAGCTTGAGCGTGTAGAATGGGTCGAAAAAAAAAAAATTATACATACAAAAACCTATGGAGGCGTTTATTTCTTTTCTTTAGCCGAGAGGCGCGTAATTGTTTTACAAATTCACTTGAAAAAAAAATCTTTTTGAAAAGCAACAACAAATTTGTACATACATTCTTAAAAAATAAAAAATCTTTTATTTTGTTTCGAATCAAGTTGTTTGAATGAGTAGGTTTTTTTTTTTTTTTTGAAGAAATGGTTCTAGAACTTTTTGCTGTCGAGATATCAAAACATAACTCAACCTACTTCTTCAAAAAAAACATGACCAGACATAAGGTGCGTTCTTTTTCTAACCAAAGTCAACAATAAATGTTGTTATGTCAAAAAAATTTGTTGAAGTGTCATTGTTAGGATTTGTTGGGTCTTAACAAACCATTTAGGAACGATACGTTGTTAGATTTTGTGAAACTGTCAAACGACCGCTTTTAACATTTGATTGTATATTGAGGAACTGATTAAATTATACTCCTTCATTGCCCAAGCTTGGCGAAAAATACGTTTTACTCTTTCTTGTTGATCATTCAAAGAAAATAAAGACGTTCTTGCTGCTCAAATCGAGAATTTGTAATTTTTTGGTTTGATTTTTAAGAAAAAAAGGCTTTGAATTATGTATTTAAAACTAAACGTTCAATTTGACAGATCAACAATCTCAACTCATGTCATGGAGGTGGTGAGTTGGAAATATTTTAGGAACGCTGTTTTGACGTCATATAGGTACAAATCGTAACTAATTTGGATTAAAGGAACGCCTTTTTGTACTAAACTGTTAACAATATACTCGTAGTTGACTTTGGTTAGAAAAAGAACGCACCAATATGAAAAATCCTAGAACCATTCGGGTTTCAGTGTTATTTTAAAAGAAAAATGAGAGCACTAAATTTTAGATAAATCACAATTTTCGTAAATTCTATGAGAAACCAAAAGTTTGCCCCAAAATTTTGAATTAAAGAATAGATTTTTGACTTTAAAAAAAAAAAGCAATTTAAAAAGTTTTTTTTTCAAATTGCCGCTCCCTACGCGACGGAGAGGTAACAACTTTTCTTGTTTTGAACCATTCTACAGCTTCCTTATGCGTAAAGCCTTGTTACATAATGTACAAAGTTATTTAAAGTTTATTAAAATAAGTTTTTGATGATACATTATTAAAAAACATTCGATCAAAATAATAAGAGGTATACATTTATTTGGCTAATTCGCGGCATCATAAATTTCAAAAACGTTAATATTGTAGGTATACAAAAAAAAGTAATTATAAAATTTTAAAGCGAATTTCATTTTCTTTCGTATATAGTACGACGAGCTTCTTCTGGATCATAATCCTTTTTGATATTTTCAATCAATTGACGCTCATACTCCCGCCTGCGCTTTCGCACGACCAAATGTCCTTCTTTCCTTTTTTGCTCATAAAACAGCCTTGCCACTGGTGTCGGATTTCTTCTTAAAATTTTCATAGCAAGGGTTTTTTTCTTATTAGCCAAGTAACATTCTTTTGTAAACCATGGACTTTTTATTTTCCTCATCTCTCGTAAAATACTTTGTTTGTCTGATAATTGACTTTCTACAAACTCTTCATAACGATTCCATTCTTCTTTTTCCTTTATTCGACTTTCAGATACTTCATCCCCTTTGTACCTTACATCTTTAATTGCAGTTATTAAGCTATAAAGTTGTCAAATATAACAAGAATTTAAAATCGATTCTAAGGAAAGCTAACATTGTTTAGATATTTTCAATATTTTAAATAAAATGCAATATCTAATTGATTCCATTTTGAAATCCCATTCTAACAAATCAACTCCAAGGAAACACTTTTAATATTCTTTTTTTCACATAATGCACTCGCACTCAAGAGGATATGTATGAACATGTGCAAGCGAGGAGAGAAGGAATAGGAAGATAAGAAAGAAAGGTGGTATATACAATGGATTGAGATTTATCCCAAGAAAATCCCACGGAAGACATCCAGTTGAAATTGGGGGAATAAATAAAAATCGCAGCCCAGGCTGGGTTTGAACTTACAACTCTAGGTTTTGCAACCAAGCAATACATCACCTGTATCACCCACCCGCTGAGCTTTGTTCTATGAACTTTACCCAGGGTCGACCCAGATTTTTTTTGAATGACAAACATGAGCTACATCCGTCCGACCTAAATGAAATCAAAGTAGCCATCACCAGACTAAAGATGAAAAAAGTAGCTGGATGCGATGGTTTACAAGCGGAGATTTTTAAGCACGCTGGAGATGACTTGGTAAGGAGCATAACCAACTCACCTGCAAAATATGGTCGGAGCAAAGTATACCCGATGAGTGGAATCTCAGTACCATCTGCCCGATCCACAAAACGCTCGCTGTTCCGTCAAAGTTGGTAGGGACTAGCGCCTCTACTGAAACCTTCGAAACCACCAGAGGGCTAAGAAAAGGTGACGTACTGTCATGCAGCTGTTTTAACATTGTGCTTGAAAATGTCATACCGAACATCGGGCACCATTTTTAATTAATCGATACAATTACTTGGATTCGCGGTAGACATTGACGTGATAGGAAGAATAAAGCGAGCAGTAACCGGTGCCTTCACTACCATCATCGACGCTACCATCTTCAACGCCAAACCAGAGGGAGTCAGAAGCCAAGGTAAACCTTATCTTCGATGGAGCGACCAGGTAGGGGGAGAGATCGATTCGGCTGGAGAGACATAATAAGCAAGGCCTATCGGACGAACAAACCAACAGAAATAGAACTCATGATGTGAATTGTTTTAAGTGTACGAATCGACTATCTAGCTTTTGAATCAACAATTCTTTTGTAAGTGAAATATCAGTACTCCTACTTTCTAAACATTCTTCGTAAAAAACGGGAAAAACCACATCAGAAATCGGGGAAGACCAGCAGATTTCGTGATATTTTTTAAGAGATCTGTCTCGTGATCTGGAAAATCTCATGTTTGCGTTTGAGATTCGCAGACCATGCAGGAAGCACGGTAATTTATTTTCCGTTTTGGCTGGCGCATGTGGAGCGTATGGACAAATCGCACCAGCCTGCCGAGACTTCAATTCCAATCGCAGTACTGGAAGATCCCTTAGAAGGTTGCCCAATCAAGTGGAGGATATCAACCAACTTGGAACTCAAAACTGGAGGCCACTGGCTAGGAAGATGACTAGCTGACGGTGTATGTTGGTTGAGGTCGTGGTACACAATGTACTGTCTGCGCCACCTTGTTAAGCAAGTGAGTTAGTAAGATGAATCCGTTTTCTCCCAAAGGGCTTCATTGAAATCTCGAATCTTATATATTTAACAACAAATTTCCGCCACTAATGGATTATAGCATAAGAAAGATATGTTATACTCGGAATTTAACGAGTTTTCGAACCATTAAATTCACCTCAGCTGATAATTTCCTTTTCGAAAATGCTGTCAGGATTGGAATTTAAATAGCTATCATACATTGCGGTAGCAGTTCCACATCAACAGGGTTGTGAGCCTGGAATATGAAAAGCTGAGGGTACTGTTATCAGAAGACAAATACGAATACCTAAGTTAGAAAGAAGCCTTAAACAAGAGATCATATTGGATCGGTCCGAAAAATAATTTACAATCCATTAACTAAGAAGTTTGTCAATATAAACTGCACACTTTTCCAATAAGGGAACTTGGTGACAAACTCCTGTTTCCGTGGACTCAGAAAGAGAATAGATGAAAAACCTTTGGTAGTTTTGACAACGTGGAACTTGTCAGAAGTTAAAAAAAACTCTTGCAACCGTCCAACTGCAACAAGAAAAGATTTGTCTCGTAAATCCATTCACAAACTCAAGTACAAGAGCCATATTAATCTGTGAGAGTGTCGGCTTTGCAGCAAACTGTGCAGCAGTGCCATTGCCAGTGGTAATTTTTAGCCTTAATTTTTGTTCATGCAAAATATTGGTTCAATGAATCTGTGCCACATCGGTCGAGTAATCGACTGCTAAACACTCTTCTTGCATTAAGCACAAGTTTGAAAAATTATTTTCTCTCATTTCATAGTCATCCAAGAGTACCTGACTAGGCACGAGACTCACATTGTTTGCGCCACAATGAACTGTAAAAGTCACCTTAAGTAAATAACTTCTATTCTTAAGTTTCACTCTGCACTCCTGTGCTCTTCAGTAATCAAACCAAACTATTGTTCTGATAGTTTTAAAATCAAAAATAGGTTATAAAACAAAACTCACCTTGTAGCAATCGATGCATCAAATCTTGGTGGCGGTGGTGCCTCGAATCGAGCTCCGGTATTCCTCTTACGATCAGTTGCCTCTGCATATCGGTCATCACCGGAGCGTTTCATTGCCCTCTTTGGCGGTTCTTCAATGCGTGATGTTGCAATAATTCTATATTAATTTAGAAAACAAACAAAAAAAACAAGAGTTATCAACTATTTCATACATGATGCTACATTTGGTAACATTTAACACGCTGGCGCTACTAGCAACAACATTATTGATACACAGAAGCGCCGGTAGCGCCTTTTTTGATTTTCGTCTTTTTTTTTCGAAATTTGCTTATAAGAAAATAAAAAAAATGCAAGAAAAAAATACAATTAGATCGAATAAAGTCTGAGATCGAGATTTCAGAAAGGACATCATACTTCATTTGTTGGCGCTTGAGTTCTAGGCGCTCCAGCTCGATTTTTTCACGTTCCAACTTTTGACGTTCTCGTTCCAAACGCAATAGCTCGGCCTTCTCTCTTTCTAGACGCTCACGTTCAGCGGCCAACTTTCTACGCTCCTCAGCTAGACGCAATTCTTCTTCACGTTGACGCTCACGGATCTCTCTACGACGACGCTCTTCTTCGCGCAATTCACGTTCACGTTCCCTTAATCGCTGACGTTCTCTTTCTTCACGGATCTTCTGGTAGTTGAGAATTTCACGTTCACGGCGTTCACGTTCCTTCTCTCTTTCACGTCGCTGGCGTTCACGGTCTTCACGATCGATGCTTGGTCTACGAGGGGGTAGGCCTGCTCGGTCTATACGGCGACGATCTCCTGAGCGTGAATTACGACGACGGCGTATAGAAGGGTCCGGTTTTGGCTTTTCACCATCAACAGCTTTAGTATCAGCATCAGGTGCTCCGGTTTTGGCCTTTGTTTTGTCTTTCTCATCCTTAGCGTCCTTAATTGATGTATTTTTCTTATCGGCCGCATCAGTTGGTTTCGACTTCGGCTCCTTGGTTGGGGAAGCGTTCTTTGAATCTTCTTCCTTCTTCTTGGAGCTGCTAGTATTAACGGGTGCTGCCGTATGGCCATTACTTCCAGAACCAATTTCATTTTTAGTCCTTTCCACAGAAATAATACGGCCATGCAACTCAGTGCGATGCAAATGATCAATGCAACGGCTTGCGTCTGCTGAAGAAGACATCGTTACGAAACCATAACAGCGGGTGCCTGGGGTACGAGTGTTGGTCACAACCTTAGCGCCAATAACTTTGCCATACTTGGAAAAAATAGTCTTCAAATCGCTGGCACGTGTCAGAGATGACAGCCCAGATACCCAGAGATTCCGACTTGACGAAGAGGATTTAGATTTTGATGATTCCGATGCTGGACCCGTTGATGATTTGTCTGGAAATTCCATAATAACAATAGTGGTCGAGTGAGCACATATAAATTTTTTTCTTTAAAAAACTGGGACTTATTATTTTTGTGTAAACAATTTTTTTTTTTTTTTTTTTATTATAAACCTACAACAGAACTTTCACGAGCACTTAAAAGAGCAACACGTTGGCACTCTATAACTGGTCCCCCTATTAAAGTTGTTTTAATAAAATATTTAAATAAATACTTTAATTTTTGGAATCTGAAACAGTTGTTAATCGCGGCGGCTATTACAAACATAACAAAGTTGAGTGTAAATCGGTCGTTTTTGGCAAATAGTGATGAGTGCAACGTTCCAGGAAATGAAGATGTTAATAGTGGTTGTCACAGCTCGTTCGACTTCTTTGTTAAATTGTGACGATGACAAGGATTTGAGATGAAAAGAATCTGCTTCGGTGTTAGTTTCCATCCTTCTGCTGGAATTCTGGTTCAATGGAGGAGGACGGTCGTTTTGATTTTGGTCCATTAAATTTCCGCACCTATAGATATTTCAGAAAAAGAACAGCCAAATAATCGATGGCTTTTCCACTGCATTTCAAGAGGAAGTAAGGAATCAGCTCTCAAAAAAATTAACCTAACGTAACTAGAATGTGAATGGAATCAAGGAACTACGTCACCTGTTCTATTGTCCATGGCGAAGCACTTTAGTTTTTTTTTTTTTTTTTTAATGTGGAGCTCTCGAAGATATTGTGTGTTTCGGCAAATGAAGTCAGCTTCTCACCTCTCACCCTATTAACTTCAGATTCAATATCTTCTCTTGTACTTACATAATTATGCTGCCTTGTTGAATTTCCCGTTTGATATTTCATTCGAAATCGTTCCAGGCCCAAGACCCAGGTCCAAAAGACTAGTCATCACTGCTTTGGCTCCCATAAAAGTCCTTGAAAGTGGTCATCATCATTGTTGAAGAATAATAAAAACACCCTTCGACAGTCTAAATGTAAGCTCGTTTTGCTCTCACGTTGAAAATTTTGGTTGGAAAACTAACAAACAGTCCATTTAAAATTCGATAAAAAAAAGAATTCGCAACATTCACAAAAAAGTAAAGTGATAGCAGAACTATTGATGTGGGTCATCATGGAACAAATATTTAAGTCGTTTGCTTTGGCGAATCCTTACATCTTTTTTCGAGGATCAACACGAGTACTGTCTTCAAAAACTGCTTCGTCATCAGTCCAGTTTTTTAGATGCAAAATATAACCATGTTGTAAGGCTTTCAATAACATCCGAATTGTTGTTAGTTTGGAGGAAAAGCTCTTCAGAAAGTGTTGGGCATATTAGAAGAATTGGATAATCTCTTCGTCGTGTTCCAATAATAAATCCGTTTTGTTTTATAAATTACAGAGTAGAAACGACATGAAATACAATCATGCTCAAAACTTTCATACACTCTTTGTTAATATAATATTAAAAAAAAAAAAACAACATTTAATGAAAATTCAATTTCAAAGTAGTTTGTTTAAGCTGGACGCCTTAATTAGCCCCGAAAATGTAGGGAAAATAAGGATTATGTATGTATGATTGTATTTTGTAACAACCAGCCTGAGCAGGCAAAGGTATTTAATTGTGAAATCACAGCTTTCACATAATTATCTTATTAGGTTATGTATGTAATATATAGCGGCTTTTGTTCGGTTTATAAACATGGTTTCAAATACACTCCGCGTCACTTGTTCAAGGACAGGCTCTTTTTTCAAGGGGTCGATATTTTTGCAACCATTCGCGAATCTTGGAAAACCCAATTCCAGAAGTCAAGAATATAATCAAGATATAAGGCGATCTTGTTGTTAACATCATTACACTTTATATAACATTAAAGTGGCGCTATAGTCAGTTCATTGTGGGCCACGTCCTCAACCAGCCAATTGAATCCAAAAACGCACGGCAAGTTGGTTGAAATTGCCTTCGACTCGATCGCGCCACCTTAGATGGGTTCTTTTAATGCTGCGGTTTGCCCCCTGATCAGGGTTCGAATTGAAGACTCTGCGGGATGGTTCGTATTCGTACGAGTACATACGCTCCACGAAGTCCCTGTATTTTCAGTTAATTGAAGAAATACATAATTGCTGCTTCACTTTGTTTGGGTTGTGTATGTGACATGGCTCTGTATTGCTCGTTGTCATTCGCGCTGTTATTAGCAACTTTAAGATCTGGAATTCAATAATTTCATGCGCGAAAGGGTTCACCGAATAGCCGACAAGATTTTATAACCGACATTTATCTTTCTGTAGTTTGTTGAAATGAGTTCATAAATGTTTTGTTTTTTAGGACTTTAAATAGGATGTTATGTAGATATTCATAGTGTCGCTTATAAACTGAAATAAATATCGATCCAAGCTTCTTTTATACCATCCTTTATTTCGTTTATAATGTTGCCTTTTAAAATCAAGACTCTCCCTCAAAAGCCATCCCTTAAAGTTTCTCTTGATGACGAGGCCATGCGAAAATGGTGGACATGGACATATTGAAAAAGCCAATGGATAACTATCCAGGCTTTTGTTTTCTTCGACGCATGTATCGGAACATTATCCTGCTTAAAAAAAGTTCATCGGTGTCCACTATGAAACTGGGAAAAACGATCAAAAGCCTTCTCAAGTATTGGTTTGTAAAAATTCACTTTCACTGTGCCGTATAAGCTTTGAGCTTCCTTTGCTATTACTCCGTTTCCCATTGCTGAATTTCAATCATATATGTGATTTTACAAGTTTATTAGCTGCCCTTCGTACTGCGCTCAGTGGTGGATCTATCTTTACTTTATTTTGTTGTGCTATGTATTTGTGTCTTGCTCATTAAAAGCTTGAACTTGACTTACTTTCTTCATTTAGTGATTTTTCCTTTCCGCTAGTTGCTGATATGATGAAAAAGATGTCCTTCATTCTCTTTTATGATTCCTAGTGTCCCCATAAAAAATTGCTTTAGCAATTAAAACCATAACAAACATTTTAACCTAACTAAAGAATAGTTTGCAAAAGATTTTTTAATTTGTTCTTACCTTCCGGTTCTAAAAATATCGCAACTTAAAAAAAAAATGTCTGTCCTCCTTAAAAAAATAGGTATTTACATGTTATGGGCAAGTTTAAAAAAAACAGACAATGTATTAGTTTTGAGTTCGATTGTATTCCAAGGCATTACATTTTAAGCAACTGCTTCAGATTCCAAAACTATATCCTACCCCTTTCTTTCCCTTTTAACTTGATTTAAAATAAAAGTGAACATTTCAGTATAACATTTACCTTTGTCGTCCTTTGATGTTGATTTTGATGCCGTTTTTTGTTCAGTGCTGATGAGAATTCAAAGAGAAATTAATTAGTACAAACATGTTTCGGTATTGCAAAAAAAATTTACCAATTCGTTACAAGTTATAAAAAAGTTGGGTGTGGTTTGGGGCTTGTTATTGTTTACATAAGAGAACACACGAGGTAAAATAAATAAGTTAAGTGCTCGACTGGGTAGCCACACGAACTTAATCTTATATCTGACAGTAATCTTGATTAAAATCGATTTAATTTCTAACAAAAGTTTTTGAAAATAATACATTATTATTTGTCTTGAAAAACTTCTCACATTCAAACTTTCCCTAATCGGTCGATTAGTTTAGAAGACAAAATAAAAAGAATGCTGTGAAAACATATTTTTTGAAAAATTCTTTAAACTATAAGATAGTCTGTACTCTGTACCTACAAAACACTACTGAGTACAATTTGTTGGGGGCTATCTGGTGCCGTTAGATTACGAACTAGTATACCAATACAGAAAATCCTTAGGCATCTTGGATAAATCCTTAAAACTTAAAGTACCTGGTTTAAAGCAAATCGATTTAGCGCTAGGGCTGCAAGTTCCTATACAGACACACAAATACTCATTGGCAGAACTGTGTGGCCCATTCTTCCAACTTAAACATATTTTTTACGAATCGAATGCATAACTTGATGCCTTTAATATAGTATATACGACCAATAATTGCAAGGTTAAAAGACATTGTACCAAAAACCACACCGAAAACTTTTTTACAACAACCGATAACACGACTTGACAGATATAATCTTTGAGTCAGTTGCAAGTGAATTCAATTCCTTTTCTTTTGTCAACCAACCTTTCATCTTTTTGTTTATCAGCACTTTTATCATCCTTGGCTGCGTCTTCCTTTGCAGATGATGACTTCTTATCTTTCTCAGAATCAGTTTTCTTGGTGTCAGATTTAGTTTTCTTTTCTTCAGCTGACTCATCTTTTTCCTTGTTCTTTGATTTACTTGTTTCAGTTGATCCTTCATCAGCTGTGTATACAGGAGTGAGGATGATAAATTAGATATTTACTAGCCAGGTTTTTTTTCCAACATAAAATAAGGTGTAATAAAAATATCCAACAGTTGGCCTTCTTTTTTAACTTTTTCCGCGCATAAAACATTGTTTTTTTTTTTTTTATTTTTGTGCAAGGCATCAAATCAAGGACGTTATATTTCAAAAAATCAAATGAAAACGCAGAAAAAAAAATGTAAATAAAAATAAAAGTGTCTACTTACTCAGAGTTTTATCTTTATCGTCTTGGGCCTGAAAATATTAAAACATTTGATTATAGAAAACACTTTTCTTGGCTGAAAAAAAAAATAATAATAATTACTTCATTATGCAAGAGTTGTTGCTCATCTTCTTCAATTGTAAGATTGATAGATTCCTCATTGTCATTCATATTGGCATCAGCGTTCTGTGTGTCTTCAGCTTCAGCTTCTTCTTCCTCTTCATCATATTCCTGAAACAAGATTTTTGTTGTTTTATTAATACTGCCACCTGAGTTTTTATCGCACATGTTTACTCATTATAAGGGTATTCATATCCCCTTGAGTGTGAGTTCATCATAAAAAAAAAAGAAGATAAGTGGTTTAGACTGCGAAGAGCACACATAATCGCTGCACAGCAATCCATTCGATTTGAACATTGTTGATGAAAAAACCTACCGTCCACCCTTCCGGACCCGATCAGGGCGAAGTTCGTGTAGCGATATCTAAAGTCGAACAACGCTGGTGCAGCTGATGGGCTTCCGGCTGAATTCTTCAGAATCACGGAAAATGATTTGGTTAGGAGCATACATAAACTCATCTGTACAATCTGATCAGATGGTAGATGCCTGACAAATCGAACCTCAGCATATTGTGCCCTATCCACAAGAAAGGAAATACTCTTAACCGCGCGAACTACAGATGTTTAAGTCTCCTATTCTGGGCTATTCTGTGTGAACGTCTGAACCCTTATGCGCGTGAACCGAAAGTGTGGTATCACGCCAAGGTAAGTCAAGTCGACTTTGGCAAGTCGCCTATGGCAGCGTGAATAGGTACGAACTTTACAGAGCCATGTTACTACTTGGTTATGCAAATGACATTGACATCAACATTGACAGAACGATGCGCACAGTCAGTAGAACATTCGCAAGTAATGAAGTGGAAGTGACAAGAAAGGGTCCAACTGCTAATGAAGACAATTATTATCCATCACTGTAGGCTCGGGCAAAACGTCACAATGAACAAATATAACTTTGAAGTTGTCAAGGACTTTGTCTATTTGGGTTCCACTTTCACCTCTCAGAACAACATCAGTAAAGAGATCAGTCAAAGAATCACTCTTGGCAATCGCTGTTTCTTCGGGTGATATTTCGTCCAGATGTTTCATTGGAGTATGGAGAAAAGATTTAATGACAAACTGTATGGGCTTTACAGCGACATTGACCTGGTCAAAAAACCCTTTGCCCCATATGGTATGTTGATAGTTCAAATGCCATTACAGGTATTTTGTTTCTTTTTCAATTTGTATTTATTGTTCTGTTTTTTTTTTTTTTTTTTGGATTGTCATAGCCAAGCATTTATGTATGTAAATGTACTTGTGTTTTTACAAACAAAAACCAAGCAAAACATTTTGTTTCCAAACAACTTTGTTAAAGGTTAGAGGAAATTATTGTTAGATAAGTAAAAAATTAGGGGGGGAAAAGATAGACAGTAGCGATACTCTTCGATTCGATAATGGTTACACTCCACTGAGATTTAGATGAGTGCATCCGTGCATTACGAATTAAATAGAGGGTTGTTTTATTGGTTTAATTAAACAAGACTAGTCTATTTTTGTCATGGTTGCGTACTGGTAGTAAGGGGTGCGTTCGAACAACAGACAGTTCACAATACTGATTTTATATGTATTTTGTCATGAGATCGTTTAAAGGCTGCATTGATCGATATTCGATAACAATTATTGTACATTTTTGCTTAGGCAGAATACTCGTAAGGGGGCACACTTTCTCACAACGCATTCGCAGTTGGGTGAATCTTATTTGATTCCACAAAAGATTGAAAGATCTACATTTTTTGTATCAATTCAACTACGATCCACTTATGTATGTATATTTTAAACTTACATAACAAAATTGGATATACATATATGTACATATGTATGTCAAACCGCTTTCGCTGTTAAAAGGTTTGAGCGAATGGAAAAATATGTTTATACAAACTTCGTCTTTTTTCGTGTGCTTGGCTTGTTTTCATAGAATTTCTAAGGAACCCTCTTATATTTTAGAAATTTACCCCATTCAGTTCAGGTTTTGCAGAATTGAATGAATGAGCTGCTTGTTCAACGCCCTAAGTTGTATATTGTACATTCTTAAGATATTTTGAGGGATGAATTTGAAAAGTTGATAATGACATCATACAATGGAATCGGGTTCCCATTTGGCCATACTCGACGACAACATAACATCAAAAGGGTTGCAAAATGCAAAAACAATATGACGGTCATCTCTATAAAAAGAAGTTCAGTCTTAGGTCGCAGCCACGTACTTGAAAGTTAACTTACTCCCAATTTAATACTCAAACATTAAAATCAAAATTGTTTGATCTGTTTTTAAGAAAATCGCGATAAACACAAGACTTATTTGGCTGGAATAGGATCTTGACCCCTTTCGGAATTGCGCAGACAAAAATCATGCCATGCTTTGTGTCGTGTTGTGACACAACCCACCCTGCCAAGGTTGCCGTACTCGTCTGAGCAAACCCTCATTTTGCCATCTTCCCCTCCCCTCACTTTATCTGAAAACCTTTTCATTTTAGCAACCCTCATCCATTCTCCTTATAAAATATATTATGTATATCTTGCCAATTCTGAATCATTTCGTTAATTGCCAGTTTAATAAAACTGTTACACCATATTTCTAAAGGAAAACACCTAGCTTTCTTCAAAGTTCTCTCAATTTAATCAAAATCGTTAAAGCTGTTGTCGAGCAAATTAGAAAATAAAAAAGCTGGCTGAAACTATGGGAACTATACAAACATGTTATTGTCATATAGTGAGAAGTTGCAGATGAACTTTATTTTTGCTAATTGGATAATGTATTGGATAACTATCTCAACAAGCGAGAAATTGGATAGTTAGAAAATTCTGTTCCATGGGGATACTATAGAAATTGTATAGGACAGTAAAACTCGCAAAAGAAAAGAAACAGTAATCAATCAGAAACAGTTTTTACTTGCGATTATAGGTATGTACTATAAGGCAAGTTATGGATTCGTGCAGAAAAAAAAATTTGAGATAACAATCACACATGACATTACGATGATGGAGAAGTCGAAAAAAGTGGGTCTGGAAATTCCGTCTGTCTGTCTGTCTGTTCGCGCCTCTGGAGGCTGAACGGGTGGGCCAATTTGCTTGAAATTTGGTATTTATGATTTATTTGGCCGTCCCTCGGTACCAGTATTTTCAAATCAAATTTTCTCGTAAACTATACATTCGATTTCAATAAAATTTTGGTCACAGAAAGTCATTCATAATTTTATTAATATGGCATTTCAAAATTTTCAAAAACTTTTTTTCTTGATTTTTTATAATTTTTTCAAAAAAAATTTTGGTTTTCGAAATATGTATGTTGGAAACTGGTATATTGATTTTTTTTTTTAATTATTTTTCAAATGTTAACTACAGATTGCCATATATTTGCATACTCAAATAAATTTCAAAATATTTTTTGAAAAAGTTTTTCAAAAATAACCTTTTAAAAAAAAAACTGGTCCAACGATTTTCAATATTTTTTTTCCTAGATTGCCGTATAGCTTTGAAATTTTATTGCATACTTAGTTTTTCCGAGAAAACTCTTAAACTAATTTAAAAAATAAAAGAATTTTCGAAATTATTTAATTTTTTTTTAATATCCATATATGCAGCCACTACGCAATTGCTTATCATAAGAGCAAGTTCGTGCGACCCAGTCGTGCATTTTATTTCTTTACTGCATTCAAATTTGTAAAAAGTTCGAATTTCGTGAGTAACATTAAAAAAACGATACAATGCTGCGTGTTCTGCTCAGTAAATTCAGCATCGCGTCTTGTTTCAAATGCTTCAAAGATCTTAACTTGCTTCAACTGCGCCTTTAAGCTTTCAACTGGATTGGTATCAGCAAAAAACTTCATCGTCACTAACTTTTTATAACTGAGTCACCACTGATAACAAAATGTCTGTATCAGCCTGGATGTGAAAAGTAATAATTTTGGTATCCAAGTTGAAGTGACTTTTGCTGTCAAGCATTTCTTGTGTATTTTTCATCTGTATTTGATTTTGTATGTCTTTTTCTCGAAAAAAAAATGCAAGTGAATGCATTTATTTTGATGAAAGCAAAATGGAAACTTTTGATTCTGTGCGTTGTGAAAAATATACAATCAGCAGCCCTAATGCGTTTTTTGAGAACGGAAGTTGTCAAGTGAGTAGGTATTTAAAATTTTTAAACAAGAAGTTTTTAACTGATCTAAATCAAACAGTTCGCAATTAAAAAAGTTCGAGATAGGGATATAGAAATACGAGTTTTAGAATATCGAGTTAAAGAGCGCAACATCCATGAATAGTTTACTTTGGTTTATTTGCTTATGAACTTACACATTAAGATAGTTAATATCTTATAAATTAGTGAGAGTTTATGAATTAACAATTAACTATTATACATATAAATAAGAAAAAAAATAACAATAAAATAAGATAAAAATTAACAATAAATGTGGCTTTGAGGAAGAGGATTATAATTAATAATACTGTAATAAAAAAAAATTATTTAAGCGGAGGGGAGAGAAAGAACACAGGAAAAAAAGGAAAGAAATAGACAAAAAAAAAATAGTTTCAGTTTGAAGAAAGTTATAGCGAGTTTCATTCAAATTTGGAAGAATTGTTCTCAAAATCGAGAATTGCCCTTTTGAATGAAACTTGTTTTGGGTATCCATGTCAATTTGAATTATACTTTTTGTCATTTGATTTTTGTCTTTTGTCATTGGAAAAACTAATCATTAGATAATTGATAATTAATTGCATAATTAAAGTACATATTAAGTTCTTCGTTCATTATTTGTTTATTTTTGTTAAATTTATCACAGACTAGCACAATTTCACAACAAACAACAAAAAATAACAAATTATTTCTCATCTGACGTTTGACAGAAAAGTATTCAGAACGATTCTCCCGACCCATGAGAGATGCATTCTTTCGTGTTGAGAATCGATCTAGAATTGCACTTTTTGAATGAATGAAACTCTCAAAAGTGAAAAAGGTCAATTCTTTTGACAGGAAGTGCAATTCTTTTCATGAATGAAACTCGCTATTAGATAGAAGTTAGTTGCTTTGATTCGAGAAGAAAATAGTGAGGTTGTTTTTAAATGTATGTATGTCGCTGATGTCTCGCAAATAAGTTGGGAGTTAGTTCCAAAGGCGACATGCAGCTATAAAGAATTGTCTCTCGGAGGTCAGACATGAAAAGCGAGGTAGTATTACATATCGTCCCCCTTATGCCAGAAACATGAATGTGCAAAAATGAAAATTTTGGGAAATCATGTTTGAATGTTAAATGCTCTCGGACAATTAAACGTTTTGGTTTAAATGAAACAAAGTTATGTCGATTTTTATTGGTCACGTTAGATCAATCTCAGATTTTACTGTCAGATTGATCTTTTTCCCAGATTTTACTGTCAGATTTATTTTTCTTGTGCAAATGAAAAAAAAGAAACGAGATTGATTTTTTTGTAATTGTGTGTGTGTGTCAAAATGACAATGTCACAACAAAAGTGAAATTATTTGTTTTCAAATTCCAATTCATGATGTCGGAAAATATTAATGATGACGAATTAATTAATTATTCCGTTGTTGAAAGCTCCAGTGTTAAGCAGTTTCAAATTGGAAGGTGAAGACGATAATGATGGGTCTACTGATTCCAGCAGTGACGACGACGAGCCTTCAATGATACCACCTCTACCAGTGGCGACTAGTCAGCGAGTTCATTATTTTAACAAACTCATTGGAGAAAGTAAAGTACCCACAACGACAATGACTACGATGACGACGACAAACAATAATAACATCAAGATGAGTTCCAAACGTTCAACAGATAGTCCTCAAATAATAAAACCACCTGGAGATGATCTACTGGATTCAACTGAGGCTGCTAAAAAATCAGCAGACGCAGCAGCTGAAAAAGAAAAGGAAGCATCACAGTCCCAGTGTCCAAAGCTTATTGAACAGTTGGTTTTCCCCCACATTGATCTCGTGCGAACAGGGAAGGAAAATCAAGAATACTGTCTGATTCTGACCGACGATCAAAACTACAACATCTACGGCTATTGCAGGCGTGTTTTGCCTGAAAATTCGGATACATGTCTTCCACTATGTTACTGTATTATAAGGCAAAGCCTGTAGGCCCGCTACTTTCTGCATCTCTGCCGTTAAACAAACACTACCGACAAATTAAACCTACGCCACTTCTTTCACAGCTCATGGACATTTTGATAAATCTATTCAATTCCATATACAGTACTGTCTGGCTAGCGTGAACTAATTATTGCACAGGCTGTCCATGCTATCAATGTTGTTCACACTATCCAATATTTTACCCATCAAGAAAAAGACACTTCGACAACCGTTTGCGTAATGTTTTAAGATTTTTCTTTTGAGCAAACGCAACACTGTATTTCCGGGATAAAATTAATGAGTCTACACCCCTTTCCAGTCAGTTTCTCGATAATATCACCTTTTCTTTAAACGATAAGAACTTTGGTTGCCGAAAGCCGAGTTAGTTTCAGGTGTTCCAACGTCAAGGGTTTTTTTTAAATGTGATGTGATCAGTACCTACAGACTATATGAACAAAATCGGATTATGCGATGCAAAAATGTGTGTAGACGTTTGTGTAAAACTACGATGTCTAAAATAAAGGGAAACCCTCGAAATGGGAGCATACATTTGTGGTTCATGCTATCGAGGTTTTTGTTGTTCACGCTATAGAGTGCTCTGTATAAAACAACTGGTGTTCATGCGAGCCAGGTGTTCATGCCGCCCAGTGTTCACGCTACCCAGACAGTACTGTACTTCTTTAATGAAAATATAATAATCATAAACAATTAAAAAGAATTTTGTTTACCAAAAGAATTGAGCTCTCGCAATGCCAAGAACAATACTTCACTTTATAATTAAAATAATTCTTTTACCAAAAACAAAACTTTATTTTATAATTAAAAACAATTTTCCTTAGCAGTTAACACCAAAAAATTTAATTTTCACAATGTCGCAATGCCAAAAACAAAACATCAAAAACAGCTGTTCGAGAGTATTTTGATGGTGTGTTAAATCTCGAAAAAAATGAGATTTAACATATTGATCTAAGATCGAAAAAAAAATTGATTTGTTGACCAACAAGAACATAAAATCTAGCTGTCAGATCGAAAAAATTGATCTAGATCGAAAAAGATTGATATAAGGCGTTTATCTTTTTTAGTTCACAGCAGAGCCTGAGTTGTCAAAAAAAAGTTCAGCGTTTCTTTTTTGATTCAGAGTGTTCAGAGCTTAGAATTCGTTTTTCTTTTTTGCTTCAGAGTGTGCTCAGAGTGCGCTCTACGAGCTCCAAGTAAATAGATGGGGCAGACTGAGCTAATAGCTGAACACACTAAACGTCAAATTGACAAGTGGAAATATGAGAAAAACAAACACAAAAATGTCAAGAGTCCCGTTCATAAAAAAGAAATTCACAGCGGTTCGGTGCGATTTCACAGAGAAAATATAAAACACAAATAAAATGGCAGACGAGGCTTCTTGTTCCGAAGGTAATTTAATTGCTGAATTGAATTAATATTAATACTTTAATACGAAAAACTTTTTTTCAGGTTTCAAGTGGACCAAAAATATAGTACTCAAGCTTCTGACTTTAATCAGGGAAAATTACTACAGGCTTGAGAGCGGTGTAAAAAAAAATCTCTACCAGGATATTGCCACCGAGATAAATTTAACATTTCAAGTCAATCTCACTTATGCCCAGGTTGACTCTAAGTGGAAGGGACTGAAAAGAACTTATAAAAAGATAAAGGAGGAGAACCAGTCAACGGGACAGTCAAGGAAATCGTGGGAGTATTTCGAATTGATGGACGAAATACTATTTACAGCCCCCGAGATAAATCCCCCGGCTGTCCTATCATCGGAAGATTCTATGATTGAGTTCAGCCCCGATGTAACATTTGAAACCAATGATGAAGCCAATTCCTTGCATGCCCTGTGTGAAAACATCCCATCAATTGGTTTTTCTGTGTCACATATTTGGGCCATTTCTATAAAGAATCGAGCAGGAGAAGCCAAATGCTGTAGCAGGAATTGCTATACTCTTATATGAGCTACTCGAAGTAGTGGATAAACATCATTTGGGCAAAAATCTGGAGTACATGTATCAGATTTGTGATTTTTTGTTAGTTTTCACTTGTGCGTCGTTGGGATAATCATGTAATATATTCAATTATCCAAAGGTACCACATTAAGTACATTCATGTTGGCAACATAATCAAAAATGAATCAGAGACCATCATCAAGCGACTGAGGCCGGCTCTTCAAATGCGATTGAGGTTCATCACTCAATTAAATCTCGAGGATATTCATTCGGAAAAAAGTATGCCCATTTTAAGTTGTCGGAATGAATTGGATTAAATGCTGATTTCTTTTTTATTTCACAGTGAATCAGGGAATCAACCACAACAACCGAATGTCGGTATACCAACAAATCAACCGGCCTCATCACAAATGAATCAGGGAATTCCTACGCAACAGCAACAGCAGCAACAACAACAAAATATGGGAATGCGTCATAATTAATTAAATTAAGGACTAAAGTTTCTGTATATCCCTGTACTCTCGTTATGTCTGGAATGTTGTCTTCGTCTTTTTTTATATTTTCTTAACAAACAAACTTTTAAATACATGTGGATGCTGCGTGAGTGTATTTTGTCTTGTGTGTCTAAATTTAAATAAATCAATTTTAAAGATACTCTTTTATTGAAGGGAAACTATTTACAATTACTATTTAAATCAACACAAAAGAAAGGAAAGAAAAAATCCTACTAGGTGTATACTCATTATTTTGAGTAAATAATTTTATACTTAAAAATATCATATCTTTGATTGGGCCGGCAGATAAGCAGTTTTTGTAACAGGTCACGTCCTTTGGAATTCAGTCGGGGTAGAATTTGGCTCCAAGAAGTTATTGGAGGGAAGGCTAAACAGAATAGGTATAATAATTGTAAACAGAATTTTAAGAAAATAGATATCTAGAGCTTACATTGTATTGTTCTTTGAAAGATTGAAATTGAAAGGCACTTTCACAAATAAATTACTGAAATAAATGATTAAACGTCACAAATGACAGAAGAAAAATTTGATGACAGCTGAGTGCTTAAATACGTTTCAAAAATCATTCAGAGCACTCAGAACACGCTTGGTTCAGAGAACGTTCAGAGCGCGCTCGATATGCTCGAGCTCTGTTCAGAGCTTGATTCTGAATGAAAAAAGAAAAACGCCTATAATGTGACCAATAAAAATCGACATCAGTTTGAAGAAAGTTAGGTAGAATAGAAGTTAGTTGCTTTGATTCGAGAAGTAGTAAGGTTGTTTTTAAATGTATTTATGTCGCTGATGTCTCGCAAATAAGTTGGGAGTGAGTTCCAAAGGCGACATGCAGCTATAAAGAATTGTCTCTCGGAGGTCAGACATGAAAAGCGAGGTAGTATTACATATCGTCCCCCTTATGCCAGAAACATGAATGTGCAAAAATGAAAATTTTGGGAAATCATGTTAGAATGTTAAATGCTCTCGTACAATGAAACGTTTTGGTTTAAATGAAACAAAGTTGGAGAATTCGATCAAGCTGTTTCCAACATACGGCCAATTGAAAAAGACCATTAAAACTTGAAGGCCAAAATATTATAGAGGCCATCTCTATTAAAAGAAGCCTAAATTTAAAACATGCAATCTTGACCAAAGAACAATTGCGGCCATTGAATTGGAAGATATTGTTGTAGTGCCTAGTACCATATTGTTAGACTGCATCCATGTACACATCGGCGAGTGCGATTTCACATAAACAAAAGAAACAGACCATTTGACAGTTTCACCCCCATAAAACTAAAATACCAACTGAATTGGAAAAAAAAAACCGAACTGGAAAAGAAAATTAAGTCCTTTCTTAATTGAGGAAGCTAGTTCAATTCATTTGGCCTGCGTTAAGCACTTTGCTGTCCCCCTCGGTTCAAATAAAATGTATTCTATGAGGTATGAGATGATAAATGAGAGTACCTTTTTTTTTGTCTTTACAACACAAAAGTTTGGAACGACCTAACAAAAAAAAACTCTGACATAGGTGCGTAGTTTGAAATTTGAATTGGTGGAAGATCTAATTTCCCAACCAATTTGCATCAAAGCTAGAATTAAAAAAAAGGGGTGTGATGATTAGATTAGATTTTTGTTTGTTTCTCAAATTCAGAAGCACAAAATCTAGTCTTACAAAAAATTTCATTTCACTTATTTTATAGTTTATGTGCTAACTATATATTTTAATAGAACTGATGCTTATAACCGAAAAAAGGGGATGAACCGGGGACATGCGTGCTGCTACTGCATTATTTTATTTATTACTATCGAATAGATACAGTTAGTTTATAAAACCACCATCTTTTATGTCTAGCATTGCATATCATGTATACATACATATGTAGGTATATACTATATAATTCTTTTTTGTTGAGACTTACCTGTTCAGGAGCAGGTTCCTCGTCGACCTCCCCAACTTCATCAATAATTACATCGTCGTCTTCGCCCTCATCCAGCACCTCTTCATCATTCCTTTCTTCCTCCACAATTTCAGTTGGTTCCTGCTTCACCACAATAATGTCTTTGGGGGCATCTTTTTCAAAAACATAAATACTTGGGTCTTTACCCTCGTTTTTGATTGCCTAATTACAAAAAAAAACAAAAAAATTACAAATTATTTCATCAATAAAACAAAATCTGTTCATGAGAAAAATCAAAATGGCGTCATTTTTCGGCTTATCTTACCTTTTCCAAACGCTCGACTAGAGTTGCCTTGGAGCCGATAGTTTCCAATCCACGATTTTCCAGTTGTAGCTTAAGATCGGCCACTTTTAAGTCACATAATTTTCTGCCGGCGTGGTCAGACATTTTTTTAATCAATACTCTTAATAGTTTAATTTTGGAATTTAAAAATAAATCGAACACTTTCGTGTCGACCGTAACTTCAGGAGCAAATACAAATTAAATTATATGCAAGCCGCTGCAAATGAAATGAAAATTTACTATGGCCGCTCGCTCGATGTTTGCCGTGCCCGTGATTGGTGATTCTCTGAAAGCGAAAGAAAGGAAAAGACAAGAAGCTAGGCAATTAGAGAATCGAATATAAAGTTATTGTTGTTGGTAATGTAGTTCGAAATGGTACTACAGCTCAAGTGAAAAACTGCACTACAAAAAAATATTGTCGACACAATGACGGCATCCTCATTAAACTTTTCGTTTCCGAACCGTAAGTGTTAGTTTTTAACGTATAAATACAAAAATACTGGCATATGGCGTTAACCATGTATTCTAATGGCTTACTTCCAAATTAAAATTTAAACAAAAGTTATTACTAAATCTAATCTTATCATATCTCTTTACATTAATCTGGATCTTTATTTCTGCAAAACAGAAGAATACAAAATTTAAAAATTATACTCGTTCCAATATAGAATCTAACATTCACACAGTTAAACTTCCAGACAGCTGGAACCAAAGAGGATATATACATAGAGCCCAATCTTGTGCCTTGTTTTGATTTTGCCTACAAGCTACAGCTGTCATATTGTTCTTTTTGTTAAACATGTGTGTGTGCTACAATTGTCATATTGTTCTTTTTGTTAAACATGTGTGCGTTCACACCTTACTACTTACCTCATCGTTTCTTGTTGTTGTTTCACACGGACAATGAATACAATAGGAAAGAGACCACGAAAATTTTAGCAGAGGAGGATGGAACGTAGGAAAGATTGGACTCTATGTATATATCCTCTTTGGCTGGAACACAGGAAAGTATTTGACAATTAATACATATAGTAACTTGCTTGCCAGTAGCTGGCATGTGTGGCGTCAGGCTAAAGTACTCTCATGACGGCATTTGACTGTGGTGCCCCCTTTCGCATCATAGTTCGTTTCTAATAGCCAATATTTAATACACAAAGAAGAAAGCAGCAACTAAACATGTAGAAGCTGTGATACAAAATAATTGGTGCTCCATGAAAAAGGAATATATTCTCTCCCATAGGAACTGTATAGCCGGGAAAGTACATAATAATTTGGAATATACAACATCGTTAAGCGATCGTTAATGCCGGCATTGTATATAAAATCACGGTATCACCCTCTAGCACCAAAATAATACGTTTCTAATAGCTTTACACATTACAATATGAAGATAGCAGCGGTACCTAGTAGCCACTGATTGCAACAGTAACTTCTTCCTATTCATAGTATAGTCTATACTGGATTGCAGTTCTACAGAAGTCAAGCCTGTCTAATGTGTGGCCCAATACTACACTTCACCCAAACTTCACTGCAATTGAACAACGCGAAATAAAATTGTATGAGTCTTACCACACAACGCCGCAGCGGAACTGTACTCTTTAAAGCGTCATTCCGCTGAGTAGGTAGTTCTATCGTAGTGGGGTATTCCAAAACCTGGTTTCAGGTCAGGCAAAAAAAAAATGAGAAAAATTTGCTGCTTTAAAAAGTGCATTGTATAATCCTCGTAGTTCACGCAGTTTCATAAAAATTTAATAAATGTATACAATATTCAGGCGAATATGGACAATCTTAAAGCTGACGTTAAGGGCTCTATTAATGTATTTTCCATAGCGAAGTCAAAAAAGACGAATCAAAATTAAAAAATACTTCTTTATATAAACAATTAAAAAATCAAAACTTAAAAACAGATTTCAAAGTAAATTACTATTAGGTTTTCTGGATAGAACTTCTCTACCGACCTTAATAAAATAAAAGTGTTTTGGCAGCACCTCACAATTTTTTGACACGAGTGATTCGAGTATCGATTGCCGAAATGTCTGAAATCGCCATATTGTCGATAACGCTGAGCTCCCTCTTTCTTTTTGACCACGTTCTGTGAGAGTCGTACAAAATAAATATGAGTTTAAATATTTCCAAAAAACGCAAGGTAAAAATTAATATTCCTATCTAAATATTTCAAAAATCCATTAACAAATGTATCAGCAATAAAATTATCATAAATTTGTGTGCAAATTCTGCGGAATTAGTGTTTTTTTTTGCAATTCAGATTTGACTTAACCTCAAAATCGCAAACTACTAGTGTTTCACCAAAATTTTAATTGATTTCCTTGATTTTTTTTTTCTTTTTCCAAATAGTTCGTTGCCGATGGCATGTTCAAGGCTGAACTGAACGAGTTCCTCACTCGTGAGCTCGCAGAAGATGGTTACTCCGGTGTAGAGGTGCGTGTCACACCCTCGCGCACAGAAATTATCATCATGGCTACCAAAACCCAACAGGTCTTGGGAGAAAAGGGACGTCGCATCCGCGAATTGACCGCCATGGTCCAAAAGCGTTTCAGCTTCGACGCTGGCCGCATTGAATTGTACGCTGAAAAGGTCGCCACCCGCGGTCTTTGCGCCATCGCTCAAGCCGAGTCCCTTCGTTACAAATTGACCGGAGGATTGGCTGTGCGTCGTGCTTGTTACGGTGTCCTCCGTTTCATCATGGAATCTGGTGCCAAGGGTTGCGAAGTGGTCGTCTCCGGCAAGTTGCGTGGTCAGCGTGCAAAGTCGATGAAGTTTGTCGACGGTTTGATGATCCATTCCGGAGATCCATGCAACGACTACGTCGAGACTGCTACTCGTCACGTACTTTTGCGTCAAGGAGTTTTGGGTATTAAGGTCAAGATTATGTTGCCCTACGACCCCAAGAACAAGATCGGTCCCAAGAAGCCATTGCCAGACAATGTGTCCGTTGTTGAGCCCAAAGAGGAGAAGATCTACGAGACCCCAGAGACAGAATACAAAATTCCTCCACCAACTAAACCTCTGGAGGAGGTTGCAGAGGCACCAAAAGCCATCTAAACTGGGAATTGTGTGAGATGTCGTTTAATTTTTATTTAAAATAAAATTTATATAAAACTCAACGAATTTAGTTTTATTTCTTTCATCAATAGACTTTTCAGGCAAAGGACTGAACTTTTAATTATCGTTTCGTTTGGATTTGGAACTTGAGCGTGTAGTTGGCATAGTTGCGATTTTTATTATTGACGTCAGAGTTTGCTGAGAGCAATTTCTATTTATCTGTAAGCAGGTTGAAAGTTTTGTTTTTGATATTGCGAGAATTGAATTCCTTTAAGGTAGTTCCACACTATCCCACAGTGTAATACGACATGTCAAAAATGTGTGATGAAACAGATGTATAATAGTGTGGAAACAGAATATGACAGCGCAGATCTCATACGATTTGACATGTGTTTAGATCTGAAATATTTTTTTAGGATTGAATGTAAAACCATCACACATTCCATCACACTTTTTTTTGACATGTCGTAATACACTGTGGGATAGTGTGGAACTACCTTTAGTTAAAAGAAAATTCTTTTTTATTATAAAGTGTTCCAATTGTTGAAAAATAACAAATATTGTTTCATCAATGTAAACATTGTCATTTTGACACACCCACACACAGTTCCAAAAACATCGATCTCGTTTTGATTTCCATTGGGCGAGCAAAATCTGAAATCTGAGAACAAAATCTGTGATTACCAATAAAAATCCCAATGATTGAGTGTAAAGTCAAAATTTTAAATTAAAAATTCTTCGGCGAGCTTGCAGATATTTCTTTAAAAAGCCTGCACCCAGCCTGATAGTATGTTTCGAACTTTTTATATTGTGAAGCTGATTGTTAAACTAATTCTTATATCAAAATTGAAAACGAATTCTTCATAGCATTTGCTTACAAAACTACATGCGACAATGCAGAGGCCAAGACAATGAGACAAGACAATCATTGTTTCATGTGAACAACTGTTTCCAGGACAAGACAATTGTCATTATATTGTCTTGCGAGCTAGCCTGCCGAGTTAATCTCTGAGGAAAATATCGATATATCGACTGGCTGGCATTGTCTTGTCCAACTCCGTTCAAGAAGTTCGGACAAGACAATTGAGAGTTTTTAAAGAAACACTGTCCCGTGATATGAGATGACTTTTTCAAACCCAATATTTTCGTTTTCAGAGATTTGTTGTCATCAGTGATTATCTTTTTGTTGATTCGTTTTAGCTTTTGTGCTGAGCTGCTGTTGTCGCTTAACCATACTTTTTAAGATTTCCAAAACCTACCACATCCACCACGGTAATCACAAATTCTACCACTATTTTAGCATTCATGTTAAATGTACATACAAAAATCTGCTATTATTCTAAAAACACAATTATTTATTCCTGAATGCAGCCGGCTTCAGTATTCTACTACATTTTCTGCACAGACTTCTTTACTCATATTGATGTAGATGCTTTCATTTTCGTTTTATATTGTACTCTTTTCAACACGTTATTATTTAAGCTACAATTTTGTTTGTCTAAAAAAAAATATAGCTACAGCACTTACTCCAACCAATTTTGCTTTGGCGCCTTCCTATTGAATTGGTTTTTCTGTGCCGTCTCGTCTGTTCTGTTCATTAAACGGTTTATTTTTTGAGTTTCTTGAATTGTGTTTTGTGTAGTGTAAGTGTACCATAATTTTTAATTTTTTTATAAATACTATCGAATGAAGAAATTTCTAATAAAAAATCAGCTGAAAAGTAAGTTTAAATGAATATCTTCTATTTTCAATCAGGAACATTTAGATTTTTGTTTTTTCTTGACCACAGGAACCTTCCAATCGAGCCATCAAACTAACCAACAAAGTTTTCAAAAACGAAAAGTCAATGATCAAACAAACACGTAAGTTTTCAAAATATTCTTTCCTTTTAGAATAATCTAAGATTTCAGTTTATAATAGAACATTAAAATAATTATAATTAAAGTATACTACAGGCGAAATAGAAATCCGTCCTGCAAATAAGAACATAATTGTGCTCATATTAAAAGTTAAGTTAAATCCTTAAACTTCATAAAAGTAAAGGATCAAAGTAAAAATAGTTAAAGAAGAATTTTCTTGCTCATAACAAAATACTCAATATGATCTCAAAAATCTGTTTTGTCCCACTAATTAGGCGAAACTTCGTATGGGACAAAAAGATCTTTTTTTTTTTTTTTTATCAAAATATAAAAAAATTGAATAAAACTTCAAAGATTGACCAATGTTAGTTATAAATGCATAAATGGATCTTTCTCTCAAAGCACCCCAGGTGTATTCATCCAATTGTGTCAGTGTCCATGCTTCTGTCCCATACAGCAGGACTGGGATGATAAGGGTCTTGTATAGTGTCTCCTTGGTCCTTTAAGAGAAGGCTTCCCTACTAAAATACCTTCTAATCCCGAAGAAACAGCGATTGGCAAGAGTGATTCTTTGACTGATCTCTTCACTGATGTTGTTCTGAGAGGTGAAAGTGGAACCCAAATAGACAAAGTCCTTGACAACTTCAAAGTTATATCTGTCCATCCATCGTGACGTTTTGCCCGAGCCTACGGTAGTGATGTTCTGCACCCGAGGACAGCATATACTTTGTTTCATCTTCCTCTACAGCCAGACCAGTCTTTCACACAGAATAGCCTACAAGATTTTATAGGCGACTTTTAGGAGACTTAACCCTCTCTAGTTGGCGCAGTTCGAAGTATAGCACACAATGCTGAGGTCAGGCATATTTTCGTCCGACCAGATTGTACAAATGAGTTGGTGTATGCTATTCCACCAAGTCATCTCCCGCTTCTTCAAAGCGTTCAGCCGTCCGTAAGTCCATCCGCTCCAGCAGCCTTGTTGGACTTTAGTTTAGATATCGCTACCCGAACATCTTCTTGGTCGGGTGGACGGTGGTTTTGGTCATCGTTGTCCAAATCGAATGGATTATTCTGGCCGACAGCGATTAGGTGGTTGTCTTCGCCGTTTAACAGTCTGCAGAAGTTAGTGTTTATTCTCAGCACCGACTTCTTATCTACTACGACATTCCCACCCTTGTCTCTACAGGCTTCCGCTCGGGCTTTGTATCCCTTGGTCGACTGTTTTACCCTTTGGTAGAACTTTCGAACATTGCTTCTGCCGTAGCACCCGTCAATAGATTCAATCATTCGTTTTTACAGTTCTCTTTTTCAATCAAGCCGATGTTCCTACTTTTTCTGTTGCTGGTATACCGCACGGAAAGCGCTCTCGCCCGGTTCTGGCCTGCAGTTTTTAGCAGTGTGTGTCAGCCTGCACTCATTATCAAACCAGATGTTTCGTTGTGGTCGCCTAATGAAACCCAAAACATCAGTAGCTGCGTTTTTGATGGCCAGTTTGCAATGGTGCCACTGGGCTTTTGGGTTTGGCGCAGGCGCGCCGGGCTTATTGAGAGATAAGAGGACACATGGTTGGCAAAGGTTCTGGCGGTCACTTGCGATTGCAGCTTCGCAACATCAAACTTTCTCACAGTGGATGCTCGATCCTGCGGTCTGTTGGAATGGCGTTAAAGTCACCAAGAACAATCTTAGTGTCTTAGTTCTTAGATCTTCTCCAGAAGATCATAGAATTCTTCTTTGGTCGTGTCATCTTTTTCCTCCGTGGGGGCGTGGACCCTGATCAGCGAGATGTTGCTGAATTCGGAGTTAATCCCTTAAACCCTAAGACTTCTTGCCTACGTCTTCCTCTTATCACAAATCCGCAACCAAATATCCTCTGTTTTCTTGTCCTGTTGCACATGCCGTAGTAAATGTCATAGTTTTGCATCCTCCTCCTGTCTCTCACCATCCCATCGCACTTATTGAATGGCTGTGATGTCGGCTTTGACAACTTTCAGGGCTTCCACTAATTGTTCGGCTGCACGTGGTCTGTTTAGAGTCCGGATATTCCACGTGCAGAACCGAAATTCGTTGTTCTTGTTTCGTTTGCTAGGGTCGTCATCAGTAGGGTCATCCATATCTGATGAATTTGGTTGTTTCGGAACTAATTTTTGTCTGCGTTCGATGGGAAAATAGTTTCATTAGTTTTTGCCGATGCATTATCAATATGTTGTGAGAGATCAATATTCGTTATCTCAGCTGCAACATAGTTCTCTTATGAAAAAATATAAGGATCAACAGAATAGATTCCAGTTACCCTAAAGCCATTCAAGGCAGTGTTTGGAACTGCTGCTTTAAGGTCTGCTTTTCTTGAAGGATATTGCCTTAAAAAAATTTCCATTTTTTGGGAGAAGAAAGTGTTTAGGGGTCGCATAAATTATATATCAATGGGTTGGAGTTTGTAAGTGCAGTGAAATGGTAAGCACAGGACGGTCACAAAATTGTCTTTTGCCAGTTTTATGAAAGCAATATTTTTACTAGCAATATTGGTTCTTCTTTAGTGGGTTTTGGATGTTTTATAAAATGACGAAATCAGTGTAAAAAATTCAGTTTGCATCCAACCCACTGGATGGCAAGCAAAAGTTGAATCAGGTAGAGCACCATCCATCAGCTCCATTTTCATGCGTTTTCATGGAAAGGTGAGCATTGGTGGCACGAAAAAGCCTGAGGCGGACATTCGTATCACAGCTGTTGACAATAAACCTCTCTCAACAAAAATATGACCTTTTAGGACAAATACTTCAGAAAGTTTGTTTTGAAAAGAAGTAAGGAAAGCTAATATAATTACATATTTCGGTGAATTAAAGTAAGCCGAAACAATTGGCTTAGTAAAAGCTTGAGCTCTTCTGTGCTGATGTTGACTAATTGGGTCAGGATTCTGTTTCACTGAAGAGCTGCATTAGAGTAGTTGGACTTCTCACAGCCAACAAACAAAGACAACGGAGTCGTGGCTTCTGAGAAATACCAAAGCAACCAGAAATCTCTATATCGAGCGAAGGACGGATGAAAAACGCTTCTTTACTCTGGAGAAGGAAAAAAGATCATCAACATCGTGAAGTCAAGAAGATGCAGAGATGTTTTAGCAGAAAAGTGGTGCGAAAATTATATAGCAGAGTGAATGGACATCAACGCTCCAGCTCGTTAAGTCTTCAAAGCCAAACCAGAGGGAGTCGGAGTCAAAAGTCAATGTAGGTAGATGGAGTGTGAGATTGGAGACGGCAGAGATCGAGTCGTCTGCGTCTGGAGTTGAGCCAACATAAGTTAGTTTAAAAAAGGAGCAGCAACAACAACTATCAACTATTAATTAATTTTTATAAATATTGTTCATCATCTTCAATATCATCTTATGGAAGTGGCAAATTATCCAGACGAAGAAGTGGGTGATACTTCTTTTATATTAGCTTTTTTTTTTTGTTGAACCTTGAACCCTAAAGTCGCCCTAGGGTTGTCACCAATATTTTTTTTTTTTTTGAAAAACTTCAACTCGTCCCAAAGAGGAAATTATCTAAGGAGGTATTTGTATAAATTATTATACACCCGAACTTAAAATTTTTATGAAGATTTTGAATTCTCTGTTTTTTACTTGCGATTACTGTAAAGCTACGAGCAGACGGCATATAAAAACCCGCAAACGTTTGCGACTCTGACGTCACGTAAAAACTCGCAAACATATCGCAAATTCTATCCCCACATCAGTGCTCGCAAACGTGCATATAGGGGTGTTCACACGATATGCAAATTCAGTCCCAAAAGTCGCAAATGCATTTGGATTCAAGGTGTCGCACACCATGTGTTCGCATATCTGATCGCAAATGTTTTGGTCTATATGCGAGGTGTTCACACGATGTGCAACAATATCCGCATATCACCAATTTCCAGTCATATGTAGGTTTGCGAACATTTGTGAAACTTTGTGTTTTGTGTATTTGGATTGGGATTCTTGACGTAGCTATAATCTCGAATATTAAAAAGTGCTACAATTAATTCAAAATGTCGAAAAAAGTGGGCTTCTATTGCTATTTTGGCATTGGATATGCTAGAAAAATATGAAGAAAATGAAAGCCGCGAAGAATTGAGCTTAAAAAAAATTAAACGGGTTCGTAGTGTGTGGACAAACAATTGGCTTCTACATCGCCAGACGGAAGGCTTTTGCGCAAAATTGATGCTGGAATTACGTTCTAATAAACCAGAATTGTATCACGGTTTTGTTTGTATGTCGGCCGATCAATTTGACCATTTGCTTTCCTTGGTAGGACCGCGGATTCAAAAAGCGGATACAAACATGCGATCTTGCATTTCTGCCTCAGACCGACTAATGCTGACTCTCCGGTTCTTGGCTACAGGCGACTATTTTTGGTCTATGCAATATCTTTTCCGCATTCCAGTCAATACCATCTCAACCATAATCCCAGAAGTGCTCGACGCAATCTTAAGCTTTGTTTGTTGAGCCCTGAAGTCACCCTGGGGTCGCCCTGGGGTCGCCACAGCGTGTTTTTTGAATTACCTTAACTCGCCCTCAATACAAAATTCTCTGTTTTTTGAAACCTGGGGTCGCCCTGAAGTCACCCTGAAGTCGATCTTGCTATTTAGCTGGGGCGAGTTGAGGTAACGAATCAGCTGTTGAAGTGACTTTTGTTGTCAAGCATTTCTTGTGTATTTTTCTTCTGTATTTGATTTTTCATGTCTTTTTTTCGATAAAACTAAATGAAATGCAAGTGAATGCATTTATTTTGATGAAAGTAAATACAATTCGAACAAATAAAGCAAAATGGAAACTTTTGATTTTGTGCTTTCTGAAAAATATACAATCAGCAGCCGTCATGCGTTTTTTGAGAACCGAAAAACCCAGGGTTTTTTTGACAACTCTTGGAGTTGTCAAGAAAACCCAGGGCGACCCTGGGTAAAGTTCAACAAACAAAGCTTATGAAGCGCTTGTCGTGGATTATTTGAAAGTGTGAAGGCTTTTTATTATTTTTTTTTCCAAATATTCTCCTTATAAGACAGAGAATGTCAGCTGATATTTGCTCGCACATCAGTGCATTTGCAATGTCCTCTTTTCGTGTAGTTGTAAATTGTCACAATTGATTTGCAAGAGTGTTCACACGATATGCAAAAAAGTCGCAAACTAATGTGCGACTTGGTTGTCGCACATCATCCGCACATGGTTTGCGAACATATGCGGACTGTCCCAAAGGGGTGTTCAGACGATGTGCGACCAAGAATCGCAAATGATGACGTAAAATTGACGTCAGAGTCGCAAACATTTGCGGCTTTTATATGCAGTCTGCTCGTAGCTTAAGAATAGTTTTTTTCAAGGAACAAATGTGTACAAGGCTGAATTTTGGTATACAGGTTGGTACGGAAGTGGTTTACAATCTGAGAAACATCCCCAACTATCCCATGACCGCTAGGGGGTTCAAAGGTCAACAAATGAGGTTTTAGCTTGTATTCACTTTTGTTTCAAAAACAGTGGGCTTTAGACAAACAAAATGTTCTACAAACTTATAGATTAGTTAATTTTAAATAAAATTTCTAAACAAGGTTTTCGCATTCTATTTAGAAATTATATCACTTCAAAGTTCAAAGTCTTGTTATGGTTCCCAAAAGTATGCAATTTTTGTTAATTTATAAACGTGCTTGTATCTTGCATGCAGAGAAACGGACGATGAAGAAGGTATTGATAACATTGACATTTTACATCAAAATACCCATCAAAGTAGGTATATTGGAAGAGGATCAAAATTATTATTATTATTATTATTATTATAATTTATTAACATATAATTAAAATTACAATGCTAATACAAGTCGAGCACAAGCAGCTGAGGCTTTCGGCTCTTATATGAGAAAAATATGAACTAAAATATAAAAAGCTGGAAAAGTTGAGTGAGGAGAAGTTATAAATAAAATTAAGAAGGATAAGTAACTTACTATTTAGATATCTAATTTGTGCTTTTTTATAAATGAATAAACTTTAATAATGTTGTTATGACTAGGGTTTTTAAGGCATCATAGATGGCTGTTGCTTGCTGTCGTTATAATGGTACAGATGAACAAAAGTTGGTGTTTAGGATATGATTGATGTCTATTTGAGCGTTGCAAGTAGGACATATGGGTGGAGTTTCTTTGCGGAGGAGGTGTTGATGTGAAGTGATTGTATGGCCCAAACGCAGTCTTATGTAACATAAGTTCATTGGTTTAGATGTTGTCGTTGGAAATATGGGTTTTGATTTATCCCGGTTGATGTTGGCGTAATAATGTTGATAGTTGCTCCATTCTGCTCTGGTTTTGGATTTGAGTTTTTGGTTGATGAATCGGAGGAGATCAAGACGAGTGTCAGCTTGAAAAGTGTAGGTAGATGTACGATAGGCTACAGTAGCAGCTTTATCAGCTTCTTCGTTTCCACTAATACCCTTGTGACTTGGTACCCACATTTGTTTCATGGTGTTGTGGTTTTTGATTAGGTAGTCTCTGATCTTTGTGAAATCACTATCATGATTGGGGGTTTTGACTGCTTCGATAACTGATAAGCTGTCTGAAACTATGACTATTTTTGTAGGATTGGTTGCATAGGCATATATAGATGTTAAGATGGCGGTGGCCTCGGCGGTGAATATGGATACCTTGTTATCTAGAAGTCCTACAGATATCAAAGAGCCGTCTTCGAACACAGATGCAAATGAAGTGTTTTCTGTAGTTTTTGAACCATCGGAGAATAGGAAGCTCCAACCCTCGCGTACTCGCGAAAGACTTCATCTGGGGTGTTATTTTTGTTGTACTTTGACAGATGTGTTATGAATGCACTCTTTTGTATCAACCATGGTGGATATTTTTGCTTATATTTGGCAATTAATTTTATGGGTATTTCGAATTCAATTGCCGACATGATTGAGTTGGTAATAGCAGATGGTATTCGTTTAACAATTTTACATTTCATTGCAAATGCAACGTCTTCTTCAATAATTGATTGATTCGAGAATGAAAGTTTTGTGTATAGCTTAGTCCTTGCTGATGTAATGCGTTCCTCCAAGGTTGGAAGTCCAGCCTCAGCCATCATATTTCTTATTGGTGTGGTCGGAAAGCCATTAAGACTTCTTCTTACACTTTGATGATATGGTGGCTTTATGATATTGATGATGGATTTAGGTGAGTTGCCATATATAAAAAGCCCATAGTCAATCCTACTTAAAATAAGCGATTTAGTTATGTTACATAAAGTGTTAATATGTACATTGCATTTCTTACTTGCTAAATAGTTTATAATGTTAGTTCTTTTTATTAATTTATTTTTTAATTCTAAACAATGATTTTTCCAGCTATATTTTTTATTAAATGTTAAACCTAGTATACTTAAGTTGTCAACGCTTTTTATATTTATATTATCCAAAGAAAGGGGAATCTCACTACAAGAGGTCTTGCGACAAATATGTAAAGTTTTACATTTATCCAGAGCGAGTTTGGCGCCGGAGTAATATGTAATATGTTTGATTTTTAAACTATCGTGTATTAGACCTCCTGGGGATACCACATACAAAAAACGCACCTAGTACTTGACCTCCTAGGTAATGTGACATCTTAACGAAACTTTGAAGTGCTATAACTTATTCTAAACGGCTACATTATGAAAAATCATGCGAGATACAAACATGTTTTATAAATAATTTGTTAGTGAAGCACCATTTAAAATAATTGCATACTTTTGTGAACCATAAAAGACTTTAAAGTTTGAAGTGATATAACTTCTAATATGGTAAATGGTATGCCAAAACTTCGTTTGGCAATTTTAAGTAAAATTAACTATTCTCTAAGTTTTAAGAACATTTTGTTTGTCTAAAGCTCATTGTTTTTGAAACAAAAGTGAATATAAAAGAAAACCCCATTTGTTTACCTTTGAACCCTATAACTGACCCAGCGGTCATGGGATAGTAAATTGGAATATGTTTTCGAAACTTTTTAAAATAAACTTTTTTTGAAAAAATATTCAAACAATTTTGAAATTTGTTTCGCTTAAAATTCAAAACGGTAAAAAAAATCTGATGGCTTATTTCCTTTTAAACACAAAACAACATGTGATTTTTGAATGATTAATAATAGAAAAAAAAATGTCCTATTTTTTTCCAAAATCTCAAGCCCCAAGTTCGTGCGACCCAATCATGCACTTTATTGAAACTCGAAGTCCGTTTGTTTAAGCGATTAAATTAATCATTGTCAACAATATACAACTTTGGTCGTTCTTAAATTCTGAAATTTAAACAATTTGTAACATCATAAAGTTAAATTAGCTTTGTTTGTTGAACTTTACTTATAGCGAGTTTCATTCAAGAGAAGATTTGTACTTTCTGTCAAAAGAATTGATCTATTTCAGTTCAAGATCGATTCTCAACACCAAAGAATGCATCTCTGATGGGTTGGGAGAATCGATCTGAATACTTTTCTGTCAAATATTTGTTATTTTTTTTCGTTTGTTGTGAAATTGTGCCAGTATGTAATAAATAAAACAAAAATAAACAAAAAATGAACGAAGGACTTAATAGGTACTTTAATTATTCAATTTTGAGAACAATTCTTCCAAATTTGACTGAAACTCTCTATAAGGGTCCCACCAGGTTTTGTTGACGACAACTCCCAAGAGAAATCAAACATGACATTACGATGATAGAGAAGCCCAAAAAAGTGGTTTTCGCCATACCGTCCGTCGGTCTGTCTGTGCGGATGTGCGCTTTTTTATTTGCTCGAAAACGGCTCTAACGATTTTGATTAAACTTAGAATTTAACTTACCTAAGTTATTTCTAACAAAATAGCGTTGTTTGTTTTTGGCTTAAATGGTCGTAACGAAAATCAGGTTTAAACGGCTTTTTTTCAAATGGCCATAAGTTCGCAACGGCTTGATGGAATTGACTCAAACTTCGTTTGGCATCGTTGTTTGGCTTTGTAAATTTTTCAGTGAAAACTTTCTAAATGGTAGCTCCCATACAAAGAGCCGGTCAGTTTTAGCTAACTTTTTTAGGTTTTTTCTAATTTGCTCAAAAATGGCTCCAGGGATTTTGATTAAATTTGGTGTAGTATATTCTTTTAGTGTTCTTAAGAGAACTGCGTTTTTAGTTTTTGGCAAAAAATGCTTATAACGGAGATCTGATCTTAACGTCTTTTTTCAAATGGCCATAAGTTGTCAACGGTTGTATCGAATTCAAACAAACTTTGTTTGGTATAGTTCCTTACAACTCTCTATTAGATGGCATTGCATTTTTGTCAGTTATTCTTTTTTAAATGGTGGCTCCCATACAAAAAGCCACTAGGTTTTGGCTAAATTATGTATTTTTTTTTAATTTACTCAAAAAAGATTCTACCGATTTTTATTATACTTTGTATGTAATATATATGTATAAAATGTTTTGACGAAAACTGCATTTGAGTTTTTGGCTCCAAATGATAATAACGGAAATTGGTTTTAACAATTTTATTAATTTGGCCACAAGCAGACATTAACATCATTAATAGCACCCAAAAGATGACATCTAAATTTTAAAAATTCAAAGGTTTCTTAACGTAAGCTCCCCCTCGGGTTTTCCAGTTCTAACCAAAATTTTGTAGTTTTTCCCAAATTTTTCAAACATGAGTTCTTCATATTGCTCGCAAATTTTGTTTTCATCGTACTATTGCACCCTCAGAGCAAGTACGTGCGACCCAGTCGTGCATTTTATTGTTATAGAACTTAAAACGAAGCATCGTTAAACACAGAAAGTGTGCGATTCAGTGGATTGTTTTTATACATCGAATAGTCAACGCGAATTTTTGCGATGTATCGATAAATGCTTCCAGAATCGCGCTGTTAATGTTAAATAATTCCGACTCGTGGATTAGTTCATTTTTTTTTCAAATATGACAAACAATTTTAAATTTTTCATATTGTGTTGTAAAAACTTTTATTTATTTAAACTTATTGAATTTCTCATTTAAGAAACAAAATATATGTATTTAAATTAACTTATTTTTGTTTGTAAAACTAAAATCTACTTTTGCAAAGAGTATTTTAAGTGCAATATGTAATCTCTATTTAATTTTATTAATAAATTCAAATACTATTACAAAACATATTATTTCCTATATAAAAATTATGTATCAAAGAACAAATAACATAATACAAAAGTTGGAAAGTTGTCGTTCATTATTATCTATAAAAAAAAGTCATATAAATATGTTCATAAGAGATGTACAAACAATACATGATGTATATTATTTTTTAATTTATACAAAATTATTACTTGCTAATCTTAAGAAAACTACGGAAGTATACATATATCTTTATATTTACATAATTCTTGATTTTTTTTTTAAATATTTATTTTATTAAATAATAATTTCTCTAGACAGCCACAATTTTGTTTACAAAAAGTATGTATTTTTTTTTTTTAAGAAAGGCGATTCTTTTCAATATTTTACTAATTTAATATATTTCAAAACTATACATTAACAAATCAATAAATAAAGTAAAATTATTGTACAACATTGCTTACAAAAGTAAAGTACAAAAAAAATATAAGACCTAAAAAGATTACACAAACAATGGCAGTATGTTGATACTTGTTTTCGTGATTAGGAAGACATTTATAAAAAAGTATACAATCATAATATAATTCAAAAAATTATTGTAACAATAAAAATAAATATTAAAACTATTAACAATAAAAAAGAAACTTCACTTTAATATAAAATAAATTTAATGAGAAATTAATACATGAATAAACATACATAACTCAGTAAATAGTGTTTTTATTTTCTTTCTTTCTTTTATTATATAATTTTATCTATGTTTTATATATTCATTAAATTCTTTTTAATGGCAAGGGCGAATTATGAAACATAATTTAACAGAAAAATATATATAGCTATTAAAAGTGAGTCTGTACATAGCTATTGTTTTTTTTTTTTCAATTATCTTTTTAGTTTCAATATTTTTTTATCAAAAATATAACATTATTATCATTTTATCACCATTTAAGCTTCGTTGAATATTTTTGGCACATTTTTATTGAAAAAATGAATGAAATATAAGTTTCAAATATTAAAAAAAGTAAGATATGTAACTATTTTTTATTGTCTTGCTTTGTTTTTTTTTTTTTTTGTTATCAATATTCATACAAAATTTTTGAAACAAAATTGCTATTTTCGAAGCCTCATTTGAATGTATAGGTATCTTGCAGGTACCCAATTTTTTTTTATTTAGAAAATTGATATTTTTTTTAAGTACCGATTTTCATACAATATTCTTAAAAATACTTTTTGTGTGACAGGATAATGTTGAGATGTTGTGTTGTGTTGATTATATTTTTTGCAGACGTAAAGTTAATGTAACACAAAATTTGTAAAAAAAAAAATACCCATATCCGACTTTAATAGCACTTTCCATTGAAGGAAAAGAAGCGTCCAGAAGCATCCGGAAGTCTTCTGAAACCGTTCCATTGGTAAGAAAATGACACTTCTGACGATTCTGAGAAGAGAATTTTGCTTCTGGATTTGAAGTCAGAATTCACTCAAGAATCACAAATACAAATATAACTTAAATGTCACTCATAGAATATTCTATTCGCATACAGCAATACAGAAAGTTTTGGTAATGTCAATAAATGTGACATATTTTTGAATCCAAATCTGATGATAAAGGCTTCGAAGGTCAGCAACGAAGTTGAGTGAATGGTATTTAATACGGGGAACCAGTAAAAATCCCTTTACACCACGAATCGGGCGACACACACCACTTTGACATTGGCAAAACTTGTGAAACTGATGCCTGCGAATACTACATTGTGTTAAAATTGAGCACAAGCGATTTTGCTTGTTCCATTGGTTTTCAGAATGAGTGGTTCCCCGAATGAAACCAATGGAAAGTGCTATAAACGAATTTATCGCGGACTTCTTCTAAGTTCAATCCCTGATTCCACCTTATTTTTTCCGTGGTTTTTACTGTTGTGAGGAAGTGACAGATAAACTAGTAAAAATGTAGATTGGGTACAATTGGCCGAATTTTAAAGTGTCGATTTTGAAAATATCGACTCGAAAAAAAGTCGACAGGGGAAAAGTGAATGATGTTCATATGCATGCGGCCGGCGCCACATCAGAATAAAATTCGACATTTTTACCGACACTTTTTCAATCGACATTTTCGTAATCTGGATTTTAAACCGTCAATTTTTTGTTGTCGATCAAACATCAGTCGACATTATGACAGTCGATGAAAATTGTATTTATCCAGTCGAAATTTTTTTTTGTGCGCTTCCCGAAAAATGCAGCATCTCTACTGGTCGTTCGGATCCGACGATTGATAGTAGGTACCTTCCATTTTTACAGAGTATCAACCCACACACACAAGAATGGTTGAGAGTATTAGGCCTGAACTATTATAGTCGAAACGGCTGGCCCGTCCGTAATTGTGCGGGAACAAGCAATTCGTATCTCACGCCTGAAATGGCGGATTCTTCCGTTTCGTCAAATTTCGATCAGTTTAGCTTACGGACGTAAACTGCGCTCGCTATCGCAATTTAAGGACGGGAATTTGCATCTGACTGGGAATGGATATGAGAGGGAGAGGTATGCTGATTTTATGTGTGACGTCACAGTCATCTTATTGTTCAGAAGAAAATACATTTATTTTGCTTCCGCGGAAATCCGTCCATTATGGGTAGGGTGTTCATTTCAAGGTTGGACGGCAACGTTTCGTTTGGTTTTAACCCTTGATTCCATTTGTTTCCGTCCATTATAGTAAGCCCTTTAGTCACTTTATTAATTGCTCACAAAGTAAAAGTGAATGGTCTGCATATTTAACGAGTGAACGAATGTAGGCAAGGTAGTTTGCAAAATGTTGCATAATTAAAACCAAAGCACATTCGCAATCTATACAATGTTTTGAAATTACCAATTCGTACCGAAAATTAAACGAATCATAACGGATTCTATGTTAAAAATGGTTTCTCAGTTGAATAGAGAAAAGAACTGCTCAAAATTCAAAGAAATGATGGAGCTTTTGAAGGATCACTTTGAACTTCTTTGATTTATTTAAGACAATTTTAAACAAAACTGACTTTTTCGGTACTAAAAGAAAGCTATTGAATTCTTGAATTGTTTGACATAATTAAAGGATTTTAAGAAAAGCATTTATAAGATTAAAGAATTTGTTGCATTAATAAGAAAAAAAAAAGAAAAAAGAAAATGTTTCGCGCCATCTCCATCGTACTGTTCTCCATCAGTAGTAACTAAACGGTGTTAGATTTCCTCATCGAGTTCTAGAATGAAGTTTATGATATCACTTCAGCTGACTGCTGATCTGATTGAAGAAGAAAACAAATGGAAACATCACAAAAAATGGTAAAATAGAGAAGTGAACTATACATCAAAAACTATTTTAAAAATCAACCGTTTCTTGGCAATCGTCTGTAATAACTTAAGTACATAGATATAAGCATCTGGGAATCCGTTGGAAATTAGTGTTGGGAAATATCGAATAAAAACTATCAACTTATTCGATAGTAGCTGACTGTTCATTTATTCGATAGTCTATATTTTCATTCGTTCGTTCATTCATTCATTCATTCATTAAATTTTCGTTCAATCATATTTTCACTCTATGGTTTGAATGATTTCAGTTCACTTTTTTTTCACTCGGCAACTATTCGTTTATTAGCAATTTTCGTTCGAATACACTTTTCAACCAACAGTAGGACTACTGAACGATTTTTTGCGCTTCGAATAAGAATTATTATTTTTTGTTCATTTTGATTTCATTCGCGATAGTTAGTTGTAGTTGACGTGACACGTGACGTTGATTTGAATTTTTTTTTTTACTTTTCGTTTTACTTTTCACTCTTAAATAATGTTCTTTTTAGTTTACTTAAATTTCTAGTTTACCTAATTTAGACTACTGTTTATTTTGAAATCGTTTAAATAAAACTTATTTGCGATTAAAAAGCGTATCGTATCCATTATTTTCATTTAAAAAAAAAGTATATTTACGTAAACATTCTATTTGAACTGAACGAATAAATGAATGAATTCGTTCGATAGTTAAAATCATTCAGTTACTAACAATCGATAGCTCAAATCGTTTGATAGTTCCCTACACTATTGGAAATTGACAAATCTATAATTTTTAAGATCTCTACACACAGCGCTCAGTTTTAATGTCAAATTAATGACAGTTATGACTTATGATAGTTAAGTTCGATAACTGGCATAAGCATTTTCAAGAATCGATAATGTAGTTCATTTGCAGTCTCTAGAATTAAATTCAATGCAAATACGGAACGGGAAGTTCTGAATTGAAGACCCAGGATAATCGACATGAATTAAATTATTTTTCCTTATTGCGTTCCCAACATTCGTTCACTTTTAGGACTGCGTATTCGCCCATAGGAAGTACGGTGAAGTGAACTGAACTCCCTCCATATTTAATTCGACGAATTCAATAATTGACATGAATGTCAGAGCCCAATTAATACGTTTCCTTCCGTTCCGTCAAATCTTAGCTTTGTTCGGGTTCTTTTTATACCAAAAAATGAAAACTGTCATATTTCCTCAAATGAGAGACAAATCTCTCTCATTTACCGAAAAGTAAGCGAACACTTTTTGTGTAAATTCTTGAAAAACGTCAAATTCGAATTTTTTGATTGGTTAGCTCTTCGCTGTAAGGGTCATTTGCAACAACAAATGTTTACGTCATTCGATTTTGACAGAGTTCAAGTTTTTACCAGATGAAATTTCAGTGGGTCAAAACTTGAAAATAAATAAATGAAAGAATAAAACAACTGTTATTTTCTTTCGTTCATCTCTCAGTACACGCACGCTTTTTGTGTTAATGTAAACGTATGAATTCGAATGCAAACTGTTTGATTTTGGTATGCGAACAAAGCTCTTCCTCTTATCAACAATTTCTGTAAACAAAAAATCACCTACTTTGGAGTCTTATAGTCAGCTTGCGTCCGAAAAATAAGGACAACAGTGAACTTTGTACCTCAAGCAAAATTTATCGAAAACTTAACGAAACAGAGCGATCCGCAACGGTGATAAATGGAAAGAGAAGATGGCTAATCCTATCGTACTAGGTACATCCTAGTGACTCGAAATTCAAAAAGGACGATGTTGCAAACGCTTAAAGCCACCGAGAATATAAATAAATGTTAACACGATAAGTTACTAAAGAATCAAGGTATTTGTATGTGTACGGAAGAGATGCCAAGCGAAGACGGTTAAGTCAGCCAGTTCTGCAAACGAACTTGACCAAATAAAAACTTTGACTTTATAAACATTAAACATATTCACCTCAACAAAATCTGAAACTGCTCCACAAAATTGTCTAAACATTAAAAATAATCACATTTTGAATGAAAATAATAATAAAAACAAATAAAATCCAAATCCCAAACATCAGATTGGACTAAGTACAAAAAAAAAAAAAAAATACAATTTAACTAGGAACGATTGCGACATAATGTAGAAAACAGGACGCCTGGACTCCAGCGGGCATTTCTACCTGTTCGCGAGCAGGCCATTTGCAGGCGGCAGAGTAGGCGGTGGCTGCGGGCCATTTGGAATTGGCGGTGTAGGTGTGTTCGGACTAATTTGTCGTTGCTGTACAGCCAAGGCAGCTACTGCAGCAACTGACGCCCCAGATGAACGTTGATGCTTGCTCCCACCTTTAACAACGCTTCCGTTGCTCTTCTGTGCCAAATGGGTTTGATAGTGTTTGGCCAAGTGGGCCTTTTGTCGAAAACTTTTTCCGCACAGTGAGCAGGCAAATGGTTTCTCTCCTGTGTGAGTTCGAATGTGAACATTAACCGAATACTTGTCTTTGAATCCCTTGGAACAGATGGAGCAGTAGTGTAATGATCGCTCCTTTCGTTGGCCATTACAATGCGTCGGACTGCTGTTGTTACTTGGGTTGTTGTTATTGGCTATGTGGGTGTTGTTGTTATTGTTGTTATTATTGTTGTTGTTGCGATTATTTTGGTTCATGTTTGACCTTTTGTACTTCTTTGTTCCACCACCACCCTTGCCAGTTGGTGGCGGACGACTGTTACTTGACGTCGATACCTCAGGCGTTAGGGGCTGTGGTGGTGGCGGTGGTTGCGGTGGCTGTGTCGATTGTAGCTGAACACAATTTTGTGGGGAAGCTATTTCCATTATCACCTCTGGGTAATCACTTGCTGTACAAAACTGTTGAACTTCATTGGCGATCCGTTTGATTTTTTCGAATTCATTGGTAAATGCGGTCTCCAAGGATAGGAACATATCATCGACAATGATGCCAGCTGTCGTCGCTGTTGTTTGAGTGCTTCTACTCGGATTTGTCGAACTAGAGTTGGACGGATTTGTAGTTTGTTGTTGTTGCTGATGTTGCAATTGTGATTGCGCAACTGCATGGGCATGTGAATGAGATGAGGAAGAGGATGTTGTTGAGTTACCGATGACCTGACTGTCGTCGAATATTTGTGCAGTTAGAGCTGAGTCAGCAAAGGATAGTGAGTCCTGGAAAATAATTAAGGTCATCACATAAAATATAAAATTTGGTCTTAGATTTTTTTTTTGGACAGACGACTTACAGCTTCTGAATGAAAAAGAGCTCGGCGAAGCTCTTCGTCCTTCACCGATGGTGATGGAGGAAGTAACGTAATACCGTTTTGTAAATGAAGTCCTTTGGAATAGCCTTTGCCTTGGAGAGCACTCCTCAGCAATGATTCAGCGGAATTCTGTAAAGAAAATAAATTGATTGTTTAGTTTATTTTTGATTTTTGGACGAAATTGAAAGATCCTTGATATAAGGAACACACCTGCTCTGTATTGTTATCCGCCATATGCCAATCATTGTTATTATTATGGAACTGAGCCAACTGTGTAGTACTGTTTGTTGTGGCTATCGTTGTGACCGGTGGTATTGTACTCTGTGTGACCACACTATGCAAATGATGTGGCTGCAATGACTGGTGTACTTGCTCCGCATCTTTTGTCCCATCCGTACTGAATCCACTATCATCATATGGATACTCCGACTTTATATAACCCGGAAAATTACCAAGTAATGAGTCTAAGTCCAGTGATGGTGGCAGCTGGGCATCAGGATCACGCTTAATCCATGGCTCGTTGCCATTTAATACTGTCAATGTGTAAATTTGCCCGTCGGTGTTGTCATTGCTGCTATTACCAACGATGGTTGTATTGCTTCCACCAGGGCCTATTAAGGAACCAGCTTGACTGTTATTGGTGCTCTGTGAATTGCTAGATGGTGTTATCACCGGTGAGGGCAGTTGTTGTTGTTGTTGTGACTGATGATGTGATTGTTGCTGTGGCTGTTGGTGTTGTTGTTGAGATGGCTGCGCCGAAGTTTGTGACGTTTGCGGGGGCTGATGATGAGGCTGTTGCTGGTGGTGTTGTTGCTGTTGCCAACAGTATCGGTCGAGATCCTCGAAGATTGTAGACTCTAAACGGCTGTGAGTATCTTTGTCGGAAGTCCAGAACTTAAAGAAAAAAAAACAGA
Source organism: Platycheirus albimanus (assembly GCA_916050605.2). Taxonomy (NCBI): domain Eukaryota; kingdom Metazoa; phylum Arthropoda; class Insecta; order Diptera; family Syrphidae; genus Platycheirus; species Platycheirus albimanus. The sequence goes on along the minus strand of OU696696.1, from coordinate 304,034,714 downwards.
TTAATTTGTTAGTGCTTGTTGTAAGAGACTTAGAAAATATTTATCGTGGAACTTATTTGTTGAAGGTAAACCGGATCTTTTATTACAACTTAGCTGCCAAGTAGTCATCGACAGACTCAAAACCCAAAAAGCAATGTCAATTTGCTAGAAGCGACCTGCCTACATGTATACACTTAAACATCTACAAAGTACGCCATATGCGATACCAGCAGATCCTGTTTCAATCCAACCTGTTCATCGATTTTAGAGCAGCTTATGACAAAGTAAATAGGGGAGACCTACAATACACATATCGTGGCATGGCCAACTGCAGAACTCCTGCTAAAGTGGTAAGTCCTTAAAGAACAGAGTTTTAAAATACTTGCTGTTCCGTCAAAACTGGTGGACATTCTATGCAAGCATGCGACACCACCAGAGTGTCAAAACAACTCGATTTATTGATTGTCACCGCAAAAGCCAATCTAAAGTGGAACTGAATTCGCTTGAATTGGAATGGGAGATCAGTTGGAATAATCGGATTTCGTGGGATAAGGACTTCCACTTCTTTGAATTTGCCCTTGATGATTGTCGCTTGATTCACATTGTTCATCAGTTTTTTGACGGACAACCGAGAACCGTTGCACAATTTCAGATAATTCAGATTCTGCAACATGATAATGATCGATCCCCACCTTCAGCTGTAAAATATGCAGCGGAGTTTCCCGCACATCAAGCGAGTTCAAAAATTCGGTCGGATAGTTGATTACTTCATACTCATCGGTCACGCTGTCAACGGATTTGTGTGAATGCAGTTCTAGAGAGATTTGACGTTGAATTATGAAATTCATAGTACGTATTGCGCGTTCAGTTATCCAATCGAGATTTTTATAATTTTGTGCATTGCCGGGGAACACTTTGGTGATGAGCTTTTCCTTCGAGAAGTTTGTGAACTCGCAAAAATTTGTCGGGATTTATATCAATCCAGTCGAAACATCAACGGGAATTGGGCCATTGTCAAACGACTCATAGTCGTAGTCAATTTCAACTTTTTGTCTCGAGTCACCTCATAAATCCATCATGGTGCATTTATCCCAGATGATGATTTTGCATTCTAGCATCAATTTTGCTGTCGCCGAATTCTTGGTCATTGTGCACGTTGGCTTGTCAATCGTGAGAGGATTCATAGGCAGCTTCAAAGCGCCTTCCAACAAGGTTGCAACAATGCCAGAGGATGCAACAGCCAACTCTATTTGATATCTTGACCGAATCGTTGCCAGAATCAATGAAATGACGAATGTCTTGCCTGTCCCATCGGTTGTATCGAGGAAGTGAATAAAAAAAGCTTGGTGCATCCATGGATAAACAAACACCTCACGTCTGAAACGTGGTTTTGATTTATCCCTGAAATTTTATAGTTTGGTGTATATGGTGCGGTCTAATGCTGCTTAAAGTGCGAAATTGGAAACGGTAGGCTAGAGATCGAGCCGGCTGGAGGGTCATTTTGAGTGCGGCTCAGAAGCGCCAGCGATAGTAATATGTAAAAGTAAGTATGGCACACTTCACCCGCTGACAATTTATCTTGGACATACTTATAACGAGATTTGATTTGATGGATAAAGCCCTAAGAAAACGGGGAGTTCCGGAAACCTATGTGCGGATAGTCGGATAGTCATAGACATGTTCGGAGGAGTATAGTGACAAAAGGAAGAAATCCAGCTGGAGTCACTGAAGGATTCCAAATCACAGTAGGTGTAGACCACCGAAATTGCAGTACTTGACTTCTTGAAGCTAAAGTTACGGACCCCAACGTGCATAAGCTATTTTTTTTTTGCTGACAACAACGGAGCCATCATAAGCGAGAATCCTTTATCCCTGCACTTGTCGTATGGGTGGACATTTTGGAGGGCAATTACCGTATAACGTATAAGACAAACATGCCTATTCCAGACATTTAGTTGAATGCAACAAGGACTCCCAAGTGTGAAAACTGTAATATCTGGGATGAATGATTAATGGCAAAGCAACCTTTGATAAGGACATCAATCATCTGGTAAACGTGTTGTGGATTGGGTGGTGGGAAAACTCCGCTTTCTTCTGGGACCAATTAATTCCCCCTAAGCTGAAGAAAAGACTAGGTTCGGCACTCACAACGGTTCACAATGGTGAAATATGAACAAAATGATGAAGATGCATAGTATGACAGCAGTAGTAAAAAAGCTTGATCTATGTAATAAGAAGTAAGAAAATCAGCCTTCACATCAAAATTACCATCTTGTAAAAATAGACGACAACTGGCTCAGTTGATATTGATGCTTTGAAGCACCAACCAAGTAACATACCATTAATTTTTATAAAGCTCTTGCAATTCATGTACGCAACCTTTCTCTTATCACATCTCTATGATTTTTTGTTGTAAAGTTCACGCAATCCAATCCTAAATCACTCACTCAAGGCATTTCTCCAGATGAAAAACCAATAGCAAAAGTTGAAGTTCTTATAGACGAACACAAGATGTACCTATAACAAAGTACTCTGTTGGATGCATCTGCATCAGAGAGTACGTTTAACACGCGACACCAATGAATGATGAAAGAATATTGGTCACATGAACTCTTCTGCAACAGTTTTGATATCTCTTCCTCTTGCTTATATTGGAAATAAAAGAACATGGAAAATTGCGTGCCATATCTGATATACACGACATTCAGTGCACATCAACTTCAACATAAAGGTCGTTGAACATATCCTAAAGATATGTCACGTGACAACAATAAAGTATTCAGCTTTTAAACATGCAAAGGAGTTCCCCCATAATGTTAGATCGCTTGAGGACTGAGGAGCATGGAACAAAGTACATCTACATATATGTATCTAGAACAACTTTGGGGGTAGGAAAAATCAAGAATAGCGAGAACGGTTCTCAAGCCTTTGGGAAAACTTCAATTAAGTCAATGTTTCCTTTAGTTCCCCCGCTGTCAAACTTCATCATCGTCAATGTATATTTTTTGAGGGCAACATCTGCAGGATTACATTTAACACGACAGGTACATTTGTCCAATCTAATGCCGCTGTCTCTATATGAATATACGAGTAGATGCGACGAACCACTGCTGTGTGATGTCCCATTTTTGTTTATAGTCTCTTTTCTTCTAGGCAAAACCCGGAACATTGAATGTAGTGAATTGAAGCTTAAAGGAGCTGCCCAAATGATCTCGAATATAGTTTTGCGTTTGCGTTTGGGTTTGCACTGCACGATACCAGAACCAATGTCAGCAAACACGTTACCATGATTTATTAAGATGAATTGGTAGCAATATGCGGCCAGCCATGTGGCTGTCCTATGAGCGAAGCAGTATCCCATGTAAATTTATAGCACAACAATGGCTATCGGGGATTTTTTATCTATTTTCCAAGTCCGATGCGGCTGCGTACCTAGACCTACCTTGTATATATTTTTCCATATCCACAATGGATTTGAGGTCCATTTCGGTAGCTTTAGATGGACTTTACCTTATAGTGGCCGGCGGTAGCTGATGCGATGCAGCATCAGCAGCAATGAAATGACTCCCCTGGGTTCGTGGTGTTATTAGTTCATTAGATGATGATGGTAGTTTTTGGTTTTTGGTTTATGGGCTTATAAGGCCTCCAGCAGCGGTGAAATACTTAATTTACTATGCTCTGGCAGATAAATGAACGTTGATGGTTGCGGACACAGTGAGAAGATAAATTCTCTTACGAATCATTTAATTAACCTGGATGACAGGGTGATTTGTACCCAAATCAGTTTTGTCTATAAGAGATAGGTTTATAGTGTACTGTAATGCACTGAGAGAACTGGAATGGGCGTTTTAAAGGGGTTATTTTTACTTGCGATTATAGGTACTATAAGGCAAGTTATGGATTCGTGCAGAAAAAAAATTTCGAGATAACAATCACACATGACATTACGATGATGGAGAAGTCGAAAAAAGTGGGTCTGGGAATTCCGTCCGTCTGTCTGTCTGTCTGTCTGTCTGTCTGTCTGTCTGTCTGTCTGTCTGTCTGTCTGTTCGCGCTTCTAGAGCCTGAACGGATGGGCCGATTTGCTTCAAATTTGGTATCTAGGATTTATTTGGCCGTCCCTCGGAACGTATTTTTTATTTTTGCTCTAGGCCCAAAAATAACGGCACCTGCCATACAATCGTAAAGAAAAAAATTGATTTTCTCAAAAACGGCTCTAACGATTTTGATAAAACTTTCAGGATGCTATTTTTGTAAGACAATATATCTTGTGGTTAAAAAATATTTTTCAAAATTTGTCTTATAACGGTACCTCTCATAGAACCAGTATTTTCATATCAAATTTTCTCGTAAACTATACATTCGATTTCAATAAAATTTTGGCCACAGGAAGTCATTTATAATTTTATTAATATGGCATTTCAAATTTTTCAAAAACTTTTTTTTTTGATTTTTTATAATTTTTTCAAAAAAATTTTTGGTTTTCGAAATATGTTGGAAACGGGTATATTGATTTTTTTTTAAATTATTTTTTCAAATGTAAACTACAGGTTGCCATATATTTGCATACCCAAATAAATTTCAAAATATTTTTTGGAAAAGTTTTTCAAAAATAACCTTTTTAAAAAAAAACTGGTCGAACGATTTTCAATATTTTTTTTTCCTAGATTCACGTATAGCTTTGAAATTTTATTGTATACTTTGTTTTTCCGAGAAAACTCTTAAACTAATTTAAAAAATAAAAGAATTTTCGAAATTATTTAAATTTTTTTTTAAATCCATATATGCAGCCACTAAGCAATTGCTTATCATAAAAGCAAGTTCGTGCGACCCAGTCGTGCATTTTATTTCTTATTATCTTGGATCTTGAGTCAACTTCTTATTTGTGTACAATATTGGATCTGTTGTTGGGTGAACGTTGTTCAGCTAGTAAGAATTTGACTTTGCTCACTATGAAGACTTCAGCTCTTCACTTAATATATGTACTAATAATCGGGTATCGGGAACAGGGACGGATAGCGACCTGCGTTCACCGGTAATGAGAACGTACTCCACTTTCATACATAAACTTAGTACACATTTCGTAGCATGAAGATGAAGAGGGATGACCTAGCTTCCAACAACAATAACAAAGTCCCTTGGTATACTTAGTACCCAGGGACTTATTTCACATTCCGCAAAAGATTCTAAAACATGGTACGGATACCCACAATCTGTCTATCGATAACTTGTGAATCGACACTGCCTAGATAATAAGTAAATGGTTCCAAAAGTTCATTACAATTATACAGATTTCATTGAGCTTTGAATGTTGGCAAGACTATTTTAACTTGCCGCCATTTTGTCAGCTGTCAAGTGATTTATTTTTAGCTTGGTTTTGCATTTCAACATGAGTAGACTGACGTTTGAACAACGCTTCCAAATTGTGCAAATCTATTTTGAAAATCATGGCTCACTTTTGGTGGAAACGAAATGGAGTGATGATAATCCTTAAGTGTATGTTGAGACACCGTTACATCCACAAAAACTGACCGTTTGGTGTGCTTTATGAGTTGCTGGAATAATTCGTCCGTACTTCTTTAAAAACGATGTTGGCTAGAACGTTACAGTCAATGGTGACGGCTATAGAGCCATGATTACTGACTTTTTCGTTCATCAATTGAACAACCATGATATGCAGGAGCTTTGGTTTCAACAAGACGGCGCAACATGTCATACAGCTCGTCCCACAATTGATTTGTTGAAGCGCTTAATTTTGCGTTTATGTCCTGTGAATTGGCCTCCAAGATCGTGCGATTTAACGCCGCTTGACTGTTTTCTGTGAGGATATGTAAAGTCGCTCGTCTACGCCGATAAGCGCGAAACGATTGACCACTTGGAGGACAACATTCGCCGCGTTTTTGCCGATATACGGACGTCCAGATTAGACTACGTCCGAGCTAGCCTTAGCAGTCATATGCCAGAAATCCTATTTAAATTATAATGCCAGAAGATTATCTTAAAGTAAATTTCATGTCAATTTAAAAAAAATCATCTTTGTCTTTCCAATTCAAAGTTATATCCACTAAACAAAAAAAACACCCTTTACAATTGCTGTTTAGAAAAAAAAAGATTAGTATCTGGCAATACTGTATTGATAGTGTGTGTTATTCCAGAAACCGTCTATTCCCACACAGTATTGTAGCCAGTTTCACAAGTATCACCACAATCAACATGGGTGACATTTTTGCGAACTATGAAACTTTTGATATAGTAGACAGTTGGATGTACTCGTAAGAGGATCAACGGATTTGCATAAACGGGGTGGACTAGAAGATGTAGTTTAAGTCCTTCAACACTGGTGCATACACATACCGTTTTAAAAAGTGTTGCAAGTGCAGTGCAACATGCATAGACGCTTGCCGCCATGCTGTAGGTACATCTATTTTCGGCCTACCTCGATAATTCCCTAAATACAAATGGTAAATTGTAGATATTACCCGGCTTTACTGTGCTCCTTTACAGTAAAAGTTGTAGATGTAGTTCGAAAAGTAGTTGAAGTGTATGGTATCTCAACTTCAAGCCCAAAAATAATGTAAGTAGGCTACTGTCAAAACTGAACGAAATGGTTGCCGAAGCATGTACTACACTGTATAAATGTAATGCACTCTTGTAACCGTTACTAATTATCTAGGCAGTGTCGATTCGGACGTATCAGTTTCACCAGTGTTCTCTCTGATTCGAGTAGTTCATTTCACGGCAACTTCGTTTCCTGATTGCAACATTGTTATTCCGCTTAGGGCATGTCAAGTAGTCTAGAAGGAACCTCAATCAATATGTCTTTGTTAAATAAAATATCATCAGTGAAAAACTGGCGACAGTAGTAGTGGTCGCCAATAAACACTAGCTATGTACAAAAAGCAGAAATTGTCAAATTTTAGTCTACGTGGAGCGGAGCGCTTTTGCTCGAGTAAGCGAAAGTGAACGAAACTCATGGAATTAGAGATTGCCTCCATTATCAATTTGGATTGTGTATGTTCGCAAATTTGACTTCTCTTCCGAAAACACGGTTATATTTTGTATGCTTGAATCTTTCAGCTGCAGCTATATACCATGGTATTAAGGCAGTAATGGTTAAAGAACCAATTACAATGAAACAAACGAAATCTACTGGAAGAACCGAACGAAATGTGCCCCACTGTTCTGTCAAGTAAACACGTCACCTACCCATAATGAGCTGAAGTATCTGTCGAATCAGAACATTTATTTTATGCATACACAATAATATACCAGGTTATACCAAGCAACTCCATCCATTACAGTTCTGCCTTAATGGTAGCTCTTTCCAAATAAGCCTTTCACTGACAATTTTTCTTGAACACATGCTATTTTTTCGAAACAAAATTCCGGTACTATCAAACATAAGAAATTTATTATTAAAATTCCCACTGAAACAGATAATTTTTAAGGTAGCTCTTAGTTATTTTGGATTAAGCTTGAAATAAAGCTTACAACTTTTCACAATCTCTCCACAAAAAAAAAAAAATATCATTCTGTTTCCTAATATCTCTCACAGACCTCATTGATCATTTTAATGACAAACACTTCCAGCACTAAAAAGTATTACGAGCATATTGTTATTATAGCTAAGCTATAGTGTACATTTTTTTGTCCATTGGCTCGAGGGAAGATTTTCTTTAGAAATTCAAAACTCTTTATCTTAAAACATCGACGCGGAAGTGATTTTTGATGATATTTTAAAGGATTCATATAAAAGAACTGCTCATTTAACCACAGCTTGAGTGTAATGTCTTCTGCCAGCCCAGGAGCATTAATGCAATAAACAAACGATGTTCGGTAAAGTTTATGTTGCACATGGTGCAGCGAGCAAAGTGGATATAGCGAAGTGCATTGTGCACGCGGTGTAACCAACTGTATCCAATAATGTTCGCTTCTTCATCAAAGCCTTATGGCCGCCTTAAGCGATTATGCAAATTAAATGGACTTATGTCGATGCGCCGCCGCGCGTCACTGCACCAATCGCATCGCAATGTAAGCATTAGGTTTTAATCTCAAATAATCAATATTAATTAGATGCATTGAAGGATAGAAGACACAACCGATTGGAACTGCAAAATGTACTTTGAGTCGATTGGGTAATTAAAGATTCTGACACGTTCGAGAATTTTTAATCCCATTGCAAAGATGCTAAGACGAGGCGAAGAATTTTATTGATGGTGATGACAATGTTGTACATTTAATTTTCACTAGCTAGAGTGCATTTAATTTATGTTACTCAATTCTGGATAAATATCAATTACAAAGAATAGTGATTAGAACGGTCGGTGGTGTGGTGTGCGGCAGGGGTTATATTGTTTTTAAGATTAAAGACATCATGTTTAGCGTTTGGTTATCTTCTCATGAATGATGACCTATAGTTTCCAATGGTAATATTTAATATTCATAGAGTTACACATGTCCCCTTTTATTAAGACCTGTTCAAAAGAGAAATATATTATATTGGATGTTAAACGAGCATGAATGTTACTTTTACAAAGCTTAATAAGTTGTATGACAGGAGGGGGGACACAAGTTCAATTTTCTAAAATACAAGATCTAGAATTCTTACAAAAATCTATTAACCCTTAAACCACTAAGACCGTCTACAAACTTTGGAGCAACAGGAAACGTTGTTATAAGGTTGTCGCAAAATTTTGACAATTTCTATACATCGCTACCACTTATGGTATATCTGGGAGCGCTTAGCATTTATAGTCTTGGCACTGTGAGAGTGAATCGGATTCCTTAATGCAAACTTCCAACTGAATAAAGCCAAGAACTGAAAAAAGCTCCAAGAAGTTATTCAACAGAGTTCGTTGGAACGGCCTACGGTGTCGACATCACCAATGTTTTGTGAAAAGATACGAAGAATGTCAAACTGTGCTCAACATAACATGTTGGCACTAACCCTTTTCAGAGATCCAATTCAGCCGGTAAGCCATCGAAATTTACTCGTTACAACCGAAAAGAAATACTCGTATGATGGCGTAGATTGTCCACAAATTATCCGGGAGTACAGTACAACGTTGATCTAATAGACTCTTGTAATGGGTCGCAGTGGACTCGAAATCAAAACGCAAGTTATAGCCAGAGCCACCGGAATTGTTTATCATTTACTAGACATGGCTATAAGAAACGGACTCGTCTTGTATAGGAGACTCAATCCAGAAAAAAATGAAAGTGCTGATGAGAAGATAAAATATATGACGATGTATGAATTTCGCTTGAGCATTGCGAAAGAACTTTGTGCTGCCAACGATCCGTTGGCCGTCCTTCATGCAGCGCACAACCAACCTCCAGCTATAATGTTGGAAAAAAGCAGCTCATCCCGTGGCAAGAGTGAGATTTGACGGTGCAAATCATTTTCCAGAATGGGGATCCAAAAAATCGTGTAAATTTTGTAAAAAATCCGAAACACAAGTTTGGTCAAAAATGCAACATCCATCTGTGCTATTCCAAATTTTCTCTAATGTGAGATAGTGGTCTTGGGATTTGAGATTTTGGAAAAAAAGCAGCGAAAAAAACTTAGTATGTATATGCAATTTTATTGATCACTTAAAATTCAATAGTTAAAAGGTTTTTTTTTTTTAAATTAAGTAAGCCATATGAATTTGTTTATTGCTAAGAATTTTAAGAATTTTTTTTTTCAAAATCGTTCGACCAGTTTTTTTTACCGTTAGTTTTGAAGCTAGAATGCTTATTCCAAATACCCTTCTGTAGGACGTCATAATAATACTATGTACCAAGTTTGAAGCAAATCGGCCCAGCCGTTTAGGTTGTAGGTAATTATACAGATAGACAGACACACGGACAAACAGACAGACAGAATTTTCGGACCCACTTTTTTCGACTTCTCTATCATCGTAATGTTATGTTTGATTGTTAAAAAAAAAAAAATTTTACGAATGCATAACTTGCCTTATAAGGACAATGTTCTGAATAATTACTTTGAATACATAAATTTCTTTCGTAGTTGAATTATAATATTACATTATTTATTTTTTTTCACCTAGCCCACTAATCCAATCCACAGACGGTCTTTTATTTTCCCAACCAGACTTCATATTCGTGTTCTTAAGCCTTAAATTTTGCTAGAACTAAAATGTTCGTACCAAAATCTAGTCTATAATTTTCTTTCCAAATCGTGTTGCTTAAACGAATATTTTTTGAAACTATTAATTTCAAACTAAGAATTTTGAAAATAAAATTCAAGCATTTGAATTTGCATTGATAATTTGCTTTGATATTGAAATTCATTTTAGCTTTTATTCGTTTGTGATGGATTTTTTTAATATTTAACCCATCCTTCTTTTTGTTTACCTTCAAAGTGTCATACTACTACTTTGTTGAGACTAGTTTTGGTCTCAATTGTTGTGCCTCTCAACAAAGTTTCTATCCATCTTCGGGAAGAAAATGAACATTATAGCTACTCAAAGCAAATCAAAGATTTATCTAATATTTGGAAAAACATGTTTACATTAATTAACTACAAATCAAAAGGTCTGCTTTCCTTCGCTGCACAAACTCCATTTCGTTAAGTTTCGTAAACACGAACAAGAGCGCACGATACAGATAAAGGCTCAATTATAATGGACGGAAACAAACGGAAGCGAGTGTCAAAACCGAACGAAACGTTGCCGTCCAACCTGTGAAATGGACACTCTACCCATAATAAGCGGATTGCAGCGGAAGCAAAACATGTATTTTCCTCTGAACAATAAGATGACTGACGTCGCACGAAAAGTCAGCATACCAAATATCCATTCACAATCAGATGCCAAATTTTCGTCCGTAAAGTGCGATAGCGAGGGCAGTTTAAGTCCGTTAACTAAACTGATGGAAATTTGACGAAACGGAGAAATCCGCTATTTCGGGCGTGAGATACGAATTGCTTGTTCTCTCACAATTACGCACGGGCCGGTCCGCGCTGTTCCGACTATTATAGTTCAGCCTTAAACCTTTGATTGTTGCCCTTTGGTACTTAGTTAGTGGCTGTTGACATATATGTACTCTAGTGTCTAGTGCCTCCTTATTCGCTACTATAGACACTGGTGACATTGAACTGTCAAATTGTAACGTATCCGCCTGCAAGATAACTGGACATAACCAAAGCCAGTTAAGAAACAGTTAACTATGAGAAAGGCGTTAAAACTCATATTTCTGGTTGAACCACACACCTCGGTGTGACCCTGATGAAAATGATGAATGCGAATAGACACTGCCTACTAACAAAACGCTTCCCTTTTCATAGAATCCGATATCGTCGACGTGTGCGTGCATACTCAAATCTTACATGCAATGCATAATCTATCCTGATTATCGAACGAAACTTCTCCAAATGTAAATAACATACATAACTACTTAAGGCCAAACCATAATTGAAGAATGAGTACGTGCGTTTCAATTTCGAAGCAGTAGAAATACATGTGATTTTTATTCCCAACCCGAAACGACTTTTTGATAAGTTTCGGCAAGTTTCGTTCACTTGCGTTTCCGTACGTGTGCGCTTTCAGTCAAACATTTCGCACGAAAATCTGACATTTATTTTTTTTTTTGCAAAGAGAAAGAAGGAGACAAATGCTTCTTATTTCTAATGGCTGTTATGGCCAACTAATGTGTATTTAAAAAATGATGGGAAAGGAACTTTTCGTTCGGTTTTGACAATTGCTTCCTTTTTCTTTCGCGTATTATGGTTGGGCCTTAAATTTTGTTTATGTATATCAAGCCAAAACTTCTTTCAAAAGCGTTATGTTCAAGCCTACTTCTTAAAATATTGAGAGGCTTCTTAGGAAATAGGCTTTTCAAAAACTGTTCTATTCGATTGGCAGTATGCCGTCCTTCACTTCCGCTGCATGCTTAGGGCTGCTCCACTGTGCAGGAAAAAAATTAGGGTGTTTTTCAAATGGAGGCGTGAAATCTGTCACCGCACCTGTGTTCTTTATTATTCAGTTATTGACACTAAATACACATGGCAGATGACAAGATTGAACGGCACGTCCTAACGACAAAACTTTATTATCAAATTGAGTGTTTGTTAGAGCAAACGTTGCGCCAACTTTACGGTTGATGTGGTGGCACTTCACAATTGACTCTAATTTTGGGCAGTCAATTTCGACACGACCGGTCCGTGAAAATGTTTAGCAGAGCCCGCAGGCAGTCGATTCCACGCCGCTTGACGAATTTCGCGTCTGAACATACGCCCGTACAATATCCAATTGACCCAAGATCTCAAAGTTAATGAACATATGTACAGCCGTTTGTTCGCACACTGAGCTTCGGAACGTTTGGAAGAGAACCCCAATTTTGCCAGAAAAGTCTTCTTTAGTGAGGACACTCAATTTTTGATAAATCGTTGTGTTAACAAGCGAACTTGCCGTAACAGGGTCACCAGGTGACATCATTGCTTTGTAGTATTCGAAAACGACGTTAATGAGTCAATGCCAAGCACTGCAGAACGATGATAACCAATTTCTTGTGGTCCAAATTGAACCATGTAATTTGACAAGGCTGGACTTACTCTTGTTCTTGTAAAGTTTCCTGAAGTCTCAGGTCTATGCAAATAATCCACAATCAACTAATACCCTTAATGTGAACATAACACAGGAAATCGCTAAGTTCAGCCGGATCAATGAAATTGAAAATCGGACCACTCAGATCCCTTTAGTTATTTTGCATATGAATGTAATAGCTAAATTGCCTTTCAAATATTTTGTTGATACCTCACACATAGCTTGTTTGATTACTATTTTCTAAGCTACTGTAAACGAAGTTTGAGATACCAAAAAGACACCATCACCGTCGAACACCATCATGAGAGTACAAGTAGATTCTATGAAGAAGAAATCATTCTCAAACCAAAGGTATCTTCCACTCATTGGACCTCTTCAACTGTACAGCCAGGATATTGAATGCCTGTTTAGATACTTTTTTAATATTCAAGAAAACTATGGAATCGAAAGCTGTGAAAAAAACATAATGGGCCGTATTCATAGATGATGTTTAAGTTGTTGCTAAGCTAAACTGGAGTTTACCTGATGAAGTTTGCATAAGCTAAACTCCAGTTTAGCTAGCAACAACTTAAACATCATCTATGAATACGGCCCAATGTTTTCAAACTTCAAGTTGAGAAATAAATTTACCATAAAGCACGTTTAAATAATAAAAATAAAAATCTACAACCTCCATATACAAAACTACTCGTAACATCTATCTGCGAATTCAACCATTTTTTTAAATCAGCACCCATAAAACACAGAGAAAGGACTACAATATGTAGCGACACCAACACTCTTATAACCTCCGGTAATAATTCACACTTTGCGCAGCTGATGCGCATCATCCCACACAAAGTTTTTTTTTTTATGTTATAGGTGTTAATTGTCCAAGTGCGATAATAATATCCATCATATTGCACATCTCTGACCTCGCGCACAACCAATCGATGCACCCTTTAATCGTCCCGTCCGTCATTCGTGCCGCACGGAGAATAAAAAAGGTCAGAAGTATGCGCCTTTTGCTGATCATGACCACGATAGTTCATCTGCGATCTGCGTGCGAAAATAAGTTCCCAGATCCTATCTCTGATAACTTACGAGCCCCATTTGCTTCCAGTTTTTCATCCTCCTCCACGTTACTATATACAGTTTGCAGTTCTCATTGTTCACGACCATGGAAAGATGAAGTATGGTCAACGTGTTCGCGCTCTTCGGTCATCCATGGTCATGGGACGATGACTAGCTAATTGACATTATCACGTAAAACAATCGAAACAACGGTCATAATTTGACAATGATTTACAGTGCGCGGTATAAATTGACGAAATATGAACGTCAGTCAGTCCAGTGTGTGTGTGTGTTGGAAATTATTGACCCACGCAGGAAAATGTGTATTTGACGTGCGAGAGATGGCAGTAAGTACAACGAGGACCGGCACTGTAAGCAAGACCACTGACCCTTCCAGCTGCCATGCCAGCGTGATTATGATGAATGAAGTATTACCAGGCATTTTTTTTTTTTTTTTTTTAAAGAAGTCCTATTTATATTCGTATACGATGGTTCCTTCTGGTGGTGGCAACAAAAAATATATTCCCCACTCATTGAGGTCATATCGTAAATCATCGGGAATCGTGTTTATCTATTGATTATCATGAAACCTAATGACGTTTTCCTATCATCTGCCTCCATGGTAATGCTCCAATCTGCTACGGTGTCGGAAGGAAAGTTAAAATTATGTTTGCAACGCTGAGCACGACACGATGGCAATGGCGATGACGATGAAAATGACGATGACGACGAAAACGACAACCACTCCAATGAAGATTTATTTACCTTTTCAAATTAGCCAGAAAATTGGACATTCTTCAGTGAAAAAAAAAAATAAAAAATTCATTTTGTATTCAATTTTTAAATTTCCATTTTATGCTGAATTTTGTGGTGGCTTTAGGGATACAAAGCTATCAATTGGATTAATAGATAGACTTCTGGCACTCTGGTGTAGCGAACTTGCGAGGTGACTATAATTTGGTTGAATGATGACGCTCAGATTGGCATGAAGAAGTGTTAAAATTGTTGTTTTCGATAATTATACGGGGTTCAAAATCGTGTACCATTTTTGAAGTAAATTCGTAATTGGACACAAATTTGTTTTCTTTTTTCGAATGAGAGGTCAGGATGTGTCAGTTCAAGGGTCAGCTAGCACGCAAGAGAGGTGGTTTATTTTGGGGATTATTATTTTTCAATGCTGCTTCCTGATTCCTCTTATAAAGGGCAAATACGGTACTTAACATGGTCTTTCAGTTGTTATATTATACAGTAAAATTATGCATTATGGCGAAATGTAAAGGTATAAATTGGTTCGGTAGGTACTCTGGGATCTATGAAATTATTCGGATAGTTCTCTAAATAATCCAAATTATAACCTAATTATCATGAGAAATATTCTGACAGCTGAAAATAAATTTATTTCGAAAACTGTAACGAAGCGTTCCACAACAAACTTCGTTACAATAATATTCAAGCCAGCCCCTGCAAGTATGCAACGACCAGACACATACCCTCACACCCGTCGCACTGCATTCTTCACTCAACACCCGATTACATGTACCGCACCATCGCCATACCACATTAATAATTTGTATTTATGTCTTACATTAGCAATTTTTTTTTTTTTTTAAATTATAATTAACACTATGTCAAAGTAAGATATTTTATAAGTAAAAGTATATATTTGTAGTATTTTCGTCTTCTGCCATCGAGTTAAATCAGCTCAAAACTGATAAAAAGGGAAAGAAGATCCCCTCGAGCCAGAAGCGTTTCCTTTTTTTATTATCCGTCCTCCACTCCTTCAGGGTGTAGTACGGACAGGGTTAAACCCATTTTCCCGCGTTTAAAAGGCTAAAGCTTGGAATTTCCACCGGCAATAAATATTTAATCCTGGTACCGTTTGCCCGCCGGGACAGGGACGATTCCCACTAAAACGTTCCTCTCGCCTACTCTTTTAGGAAGCGATTGGACACAGGGTTACTCGGAGTAATCCAACTAAATTTCCTGATTTGCCAGTATTAGGACAGGGACGATTCCCACTAAAACATTCCTCTCGCCTACTCTTTTAGGAGGCGATTGGACGCGGGGTTACTCGGGGTAATCCCACTAAATTTCCTAGTTTGCCACCACTAGGACAAGGTCGATTCCCATTAAACTATTCCTCTCGCCTACTCTCTTAGAAGGCGATTGGACATAGGGTTACTAGGGAGTCGGAGTAGCCCGCATACATTTCCTGGTTTGCCGCCGCCAGGACAGGGACGGATCCCACGGATGCGTAGGCTGTAGGTTTTGATTTCATTAGAATTTTGGTTCAAGTTTGGTTCGTTAAGAGAAAAATTAAAATTGTACTTTATAGTTAAGGAGGAAAAATTATTTAAATAAATAGAGTCGAAATTAATCCAAAATAAAGTTTTTTTTGCTTTCTTTATTACCACCCTAGACCCCACTGTAGCTACCCCAGCTGGGAAACGAAAAAAAGCATCACAAAACCAAAAAAAGCATTGCAGATAAAGATGTTGCGTTATCTCTCAAAGATGACATTCTGAACACTGGCTATTTTAACAGTCCAAATTTTGATTCTCACCACTATGGGAACATTGAATATTAGATTTGACAATTTAGGAAGCGACAAAGTTGAAAATAACGGGTGTTTTTTTTTTTAAGGTATGTAACTTTAAGTTGGCAACACTATTTCAACTGGCGGCCATTCTGTCAGCTGTCAAGTGATTTATTTTTAGTACGGTTTCGAATTTCAACATGAATAGACTGACGTCTGGACAACGATTCCAAATTGTCCAAATTTATTTTGAAAATCATGGTTCTGTTCGAAATACGTTTCGCGCACTACGTCCATTTTACGGTGTATAGCGATAAAGCTCACTTTTGGTTAAATGGATACGCCAATAAACAACACTGCCATATTAGGAGTGATGATAATCCTCAAGTGTATGTCGATACACCGTTACATCCACAAAAACTGACTGTTTGGTGTGCTTTATGGGTTGGTGGAATAGTTGGTCCGTATTTCTTTAAAAACGATGCTGGCCAGAACGTTACGTTACAATGGTGTGACCGGAATAGAGCCATGATAACTGACTTTTTCGATTGTTGGAGGAAACGTTCGGTGAGCGCATAATTTCGCGTTTTGGTCCTGTGAATTGGCCTCCAAGATCGTGCGATTTAACGCCCGCCGCTTGACTATTTTCTGTAGGGATATTTGAAGTCGCTGGTCTGGACAACATTCGTAGCGTATAGGGCAATAGCTGATATACGGCCACAAATGTTGGGAAAAGTCATCGAAAATTAGACCTCCAGATTAGACTACTTTCGAGCCAGCAGTAGAGATCATATGCCAGAAATCATATTTAAAATATAATGCCAGATTATCTTTCGAATAAGGGGCCAGTATTTCAAATGGAAAATTTTGTATGTTCTGATTCGATTTTTAAGACAAATGCTACACTGATCGATGGCAATCAATGCAGAGAATTTTTTTTTTCATAATAATTTTAATTGAACAAATACTTTTTGTTAAAAATGTATTTTTTTATTTTTCTTTTATACGTATTACAGAAAAACGATGAAATACATTTTTAACAAAAAGTGCAAGTTCAATTCAAATTTTTATTTTCACAATAAAAATTCTCTGATTTGGTTGCCATCGATCAGTGTAGCATTTGTGTTTTAAATCTGATTATATTATACCAAATTTTCCATTTGAACATTTTTTCGGTTTGGTTTTCCGTATCGCCATAACTGGCAAATAAAGTAAATGTCATGTCAATTTAAAAAAATCAGCTTTGTTTGATTCCATTTGAAAGTTCTATACCTCTAAAAAAAACACCCTTTAGTAACGATTTCGTCAAGCGTTTGCTGACGGCTCAAGTGCCAACAGCCTCTTCATAGAAAGCGGGTGGCAATGGTATAGGAACAGTGGATGTAGTGCGGCCACTGCTTTCGCCACAGCATTAGTTTCTGTATACAGAGAAAAGCTATAGCTTTTAGCGAAGTAAAATATGGAGAGTGCCACAACCAAACGTCAATTTGAGAGTGCTTTAAATTCAATAAGTAGTGTTGAGGGTAACCGTGACATTATAACATTATAAGTATTTGCTGACAAAGTCTCTGATCATAATTTTTAATGAAAACAAGAGTTTAAGGGACAAGTTAGACCTCAGCTTGCAATTTTTACGCTTCACGAACAAGTCGAGATGAAATATGACGTTTGACGAAATCAGCTTATTATTGTGTTCAGGAAATAAGAATCCCTGGATTCCCCCTAATTTCTGAACTTGAAATGTTGTAGCATGAAAAGCTCTAGGAGGAGTACATTGTACATGTCTATTGACTTACAATCTCAATTGCTACTGCGTGTGTTTTGAAACTTTGCAGGAATGCAAGGCGTATTAAATTTTTTGTAAAAAGTTTACCATTCTCACTTTCTCGAAAGAAAAATGTATTTGGAATCAGTGAATCAATCCAGAACCCTCATCCTCGGCGTTGTAGTCCGATGAACCGAATATCTCGAATGGGGGCATTGAAAAAAATCGACCCTTATAGACACAATTGTGAGGCTAAGCCAGGTTAAAAAAAAAATTAGTATTCTTAATCCAATTCTGGCAAGCCCCCACAGGGAGAACTTTTATAGATTTCTTGAGGTTTTTATATTCTGGGGTACCGAAATCGTCAAAATTCAGATATGAAAAAAAGACTTAATTCCAAATGCATAATTATTTTTTATTTCTTAAGTCTCGTTTGACAGATATAAAAAAGTTAAATTTTTTCAACTTTTGCTTTGCCTAAGCGTAATGTTAAAGCTCAAAGCTTGTACATATAAACTATAGTACTACCACGTGAAGTGCGCCATCTATCGACGGAAAACTGACCTCTGGATATAAGAGGTTTTTGTCTGGATTACCATGCCTAGGTGGCTTGCTATGATTCTTGGAGGTTTTCTATGCCAAACCCGCTTACTGAACCAACTCTTTGACAGAACCATTGTACCCTCCCCTACCAGCAACCTGCCTAGGTGGCATAAAGTCTGGAGTATGGTTACATGGAACTCTCCTAGAGTTGGAGTGGTAGATTGGGGTCTTTATCAAAGCGAATGCTAGTTCATCTCATCCCATCCTTCTCCGCAAAACATCCTTCAAATGCTCCCATCAAGCAATTCAAAGGGCTGGCAAAGAAACCGTTTCGAGAACCATACACCTTGCCTTGGTGGCGGGCTATGATTCTTGGAGGTTTTCTATGCCGAACCCGCTTACTGGAACCAACTCTTTGACAGAACCATTGTACCCTCACCAACGAGCAACCTGCCTAGGTGGCATAAAGTCTGGAGTACGGTTACATTGGGGTGTCTTATGGTTGGCTTGGCAGATTGAAGAGTCCTCCAAGAGAGTACCAGCTCATCCCGTCCTTCTCCGTAAAAAAAAACATCCTACTACAATCTTCCAATCCTTCGTTAAGTTGTTTGGTTATGGTAGCAAAACGGCGCGGCGCATACCCTAATTGGGTTCTTCTTAGGAGTTTTCAGCTCAATTGAGAACCGCCATTTCTACCTGGCTACCTAAATTACCATGGGAAGCAACAACAACAATCAAAATTGTGGTAACGTAAACAAAAGTTGTTGTTGTTGCTTCCCATGGTAATCTAGACAAAAACCTCTAAAATCAAGAGCTTAGTTTTCCGTTGATAGAAATGGCGAACTTTCATTCGCTTCATGCTACGTGGTTTGTGTACTTACTTTTTGATGTCAAAACGTAACGTTAAGGCTCAACGCCTCATTGTGAACATTCTACACGAACTAATATGTCTGAAGTTTAGTTTTCAAATAATGCATGTTAAGTACAACTCGGTGTGTTTTCAAAATGTTTCCAAAACTTTCTTTTTCTCGTGCCCAAAAGACACACACAAATACACAAAACATGGTGGCGAAGCACTATATCTTAACTGAATTTCTAAAGGGCACCTATTAAATTGTTATGCGTACGAACCCCCCAACATTTTGCAAAATCACAACCAGTCTATCAAATAAATAAAAGTTCTCCGCCTCTTAAAAGAAAAACACCCCTTTACAAGTAAAACATATAATATCATTATAGTTAAGTTAAATGAACCTTACTCACCTGATCATAACCATCTAACGCTGGATCATTTGTTGCTCCATTTGTATCGCTAGTTCCAGGCGGCCGGTCATGGCCAACACCAATGCCAATACCCATATCCGGTGCAGTGACAAAGTCGAAAAAATCCGTTTTTGATAAATCTTCAGGCCGAAATGTTTCACTTATATCCATGCTCGTGGTTGACGACATTTCATCGGAGCCAATCATGCCAAGGTGCTGTTTAAAACTACCTCGTCCCTTTTTTTCTTGTGTTCTTTTTAAACATAAAATGTGTCTCTGATGGTGTGTTAGAAATGGATGCAGGCAAGGACAGTGGTATGCATGCAATAATTTTCATATATGTATGTTTGCCAAATGTCAATAAAAATGATGACCTACATAAAATAACCCATCCAATCCATGCGGGAGAACTGTCAGGCAAAAATCTCTTCCCTTTGTTATGAAATGTGTACAAACTGTCACTGTGCACTTGATGATGTCTCTTCAACAGTCTTGGCTGTCATTTAAATTTACAAGTAGACGGTTGGAAAACACATATGGGCAGGTCATGAGGATCATCTGCAAAAAGAAGAAGAAGAAAAAAAAAAAAATATTGTTAGTCCATCAATAAGAGACAATTGCACGATTTTTTGTAAGCAAAGCCGACAAACTTACGTGCTGTAGTATAAGCAACCCCTTAATCTTAAAAAATCAACATATAGAGCAATTTAAATCAGAGGAATTTTCACGAAGGTCATGTCATGCATTGGAAACGTATACCCAGTGATCCCATCATGTACTAGCCTAGCATCATCTTCATGATGGTGGTAGTTTGAAAAAACAACGTCTAGCTCCATCTACATGTCACATTTGACGCGTCAAGTTCTTAAATTTGAAAAGCGTGCGTTGGTAATTTCTAATGACATTCGGCCCCATATCTTCTTGTGCCTTCTTCCCCTTGCAGTGCAAGGCTTTGCCAAGGCATTAAACAAAAGTACCTAATGGTATGGAATTTATATGTGAATGAGGATGTGCTGCTGCAGCTGATCATGGTGATGCTGATGGTAATTTGGTAAAAGAGGATGTTGGCCGTAGCTTATATGCAGAGGAGAGTTTGTTTTGGCGCAAATTGCAAAATCAGGTTGAAACTTCTTTAAGACCAGCGTCGTAGTCGTAAGGAAGATACATCAGTTTCATGCCATGATGATTGTGATTAATTGTGATTATCAGTTTTAATGATTTGGAATTGGCATTTTTTTCCTTTTTTTTTTTGGTTGACTGTGTGAATTGATTATTGGGTTAGTTTTTATTGGTTCTGTTTGTTTTGTTTTTGGGTATAACTAATGGAATCCACCAAGGGCTTCGGGGTCTTATAATTTTTATGTTTTGACAAATGATAGAACATTTTTTTTTAGAAGAAAAATATATCTACTGTGCGGGGGGTTTTGTATTTCTTTACGCTGAAGAATTAATTAATTAGTGTGTCATTTCATATGAATTTCAAAACAAACTGATGGAACGCATTGATATATTAGTTGTCATTTCATGGGAAAATCCTGGTGTCATAGATAAAAATTTGGTTCTTCGGAAATCCATCAAAAAGGGAAAACACAAAAAAACCCTTTTGACTCTTAAAAATAACTGTAGTATAGCTTTATTTTATGGTTGTAGTGATTCCGTAATATCAGTTCCAATGAATGGACTAATTAAACATACATACATATATGAACTGTAAATCTAATGTCGAAAAAATGTCGCCAAAATAAGAGATCGCGATGATAGTGTTGTAGCTCTCAGGGAAAAATAAACAACTTGAAATTTTGACATAGAAGCTCGCGACATCTAATTTTAAAAATTCAAAAAGTTACATTCACCACCAAAAAATATCGGACATTTTTAAATTTCATCCTTAAACAATCCCAGCTAAAGCAAATGGAGCGCAGCAACAAGAAATTTTTTGCCGCCAGGTGCATGTTAAGGGCTAGTGTCGCAAAATCTACAGAGACTAAAATGGAACTCAACGTTCAAAAGCACATCATCCATATATGTTTTATTTATAGAAGCCCGGGTCTGGACAGTGACTCGACTTTTAACGAATTCGATGCGCTGTCGGACTCAATCCAAAGAATTGTTTCCCATTATCCTCGCACTGAAATCGTTGTTACGGGCAATTTCAATGTACAGAATTCTACGTGGCTTCGATATTCTGGCCAGACAACACCCGAAGGAAGGTATGCCGAGATTTTCGCTGAGGTCAACAACTTAACTCAGCTAATTGACAAGCCAACAAGAATGCCTGACATTGCAATACGAGAAAGCCAACTGGGACGGTCTGAATAATTTCTTTCGCAACTTTAATGTTGATAATGACATTGATGCCAGTGCTGAAATGATTACAGAAGTGATTTTTCTTGGAATGAGAACTTTTGTCCCTCACAGAAAAGAAAAGTCTTGGTTTACCGAAGAGTGTAAAGCAGCTATCAGGTTGAAAGAAGTAAGCTTCCGATCCTACAAAGCCAACCCAACTGAGGAAAATCGGAAGAAACACAAACAAGTTAGGAACCCGTGCAACTCCATTATACACAAAACGAAATTTTTACATGACCAGAAGTTACGGCAAAAAATTCTGCAATGTCTCAAAGGCAGTAAAAACTTCTGGTCATTTGTAAAAAACGTCAAGAACTCAACGTCATCATCAGTTCCAACGCTCATCGTTGACGATAAACCAACTGTCAGCTCTTCAGAGAAGGCGAATATGCTCGCAGCTCATTTTGCTGCAAGTTCTACGTTGCCTGCAAGCAACAATGCCCCTCCTGTACTTGAGAACGTTTATTCTTCTATGGGACAGATATTTTTCCGCACTCGTACAGTAGCAAGAGTTCTTCAAGATCTTGATATACACAAATCCGCTGGCCCGGATGGTATACCCCCTATTCTTCTGAAGAAGTGTTCTTCATCGCTGGCAAAACCACTGCGTAAGCTTTTCCATCGCTCCTATCGTTCAGGAATCTTTCCTAGTAGATGGAAAACAGCATTTGTCCAGCCCGTCCCAAAAAAAGGTGACTCCTCCTCCCCCTCCTCCTACCGACCAATTGCACTTACCTCCCTTCTTTCCAAGGTCATGGAAACGCTGATAAATTGTCAGCTCAAGAATTATCTCGAAGATCGGGAGCTTTTAAATGACCGGCAATACGGCTTTTGCAGCAATCGTTCCACTGGTGATCTGATGGCAGAGCTCACCGAACAGTGGAAAAAATCTGTGCATCGGTTTGGCCAAAGCAAGATTATTGCGCTTGATATTTCAAAGGCTTTTGATAGAGTTTGGCATGAAGCTCTTTTATCGAAAATGCGTGCATTTGGTATCGATGATACTCTTATTCGTTGGATTAGAAGCTATCTTCTGGACCGTTCAATACAAGTTGTATAAGACGGTTTCAAGCCTGATCCCAACAAAATAAATGCTGGTGTGCCCCAGGTTCTGTCTCCGACTCTCTTTCTCATTTTTATAAATGATCTCTTGTCTGTGACTTCTAATCCATTAAATTGTTTTGCTGACGACTCAACCCTCAGCTTTTCATATACATTTGATAATTCACGGCCTTCGCCTTCGGACGTGTTATTACAACGAAATCGTATGATAAGCTCATTAAACTCCGATTTAAACAGCATTGTGAACTGGGGTATTAGAAATCGTGTGGAATTTAATGCGTCGAAAATTCAATGCTGTCTTTTGTCTTTGAAGCTAAACATAGGGGGTATGCCATTATCCATGAATGGTACTTGCATCGAGGAGGCCGAAAAGCTATCAGTACTCGGTATGTGTATCAGTGACAATCTTCGTTGGAATGATCATATACTTGAGATTGCCAAGAATGCTGCAAGATGCTTAGGCTTTCTTAATAGATGCAAGAAGTTTTTCACCCCTTCTGATCTGGCTACAATTTACAAGGCGTTTATACGCCCTAAACTCGAGTATAACTCTCATCTCTGGGCAGGTGCTTCTCAAACTTTTCTTCGACTGCTCGACAGAGTTCAGAAAAAAGCGTTAAAATTGATACGAGGGGCGTTCAATATATTCTCGGTATCGGGGTGAAGCTGTGGTTATATATATAAATTGACTTATTTATCAAGTAATACTATTATTTTCTTGCATTCATGTAAAATTTCATATAAATTATTATTATTTCGCGTTTCATCTCTAGTTAAACAGAATCATAATGGCAACTGAGACGATGATGGTGAAAATTTAGCATTGCGCTGTAATTAAATTTCTCAGTAAGCAAGGAAAAACTCGAAAAACTATTCATGAAGAGATGGTGGCTGTTTACCAGGGTTCCGCACCTTCATTATCAACTATGCAAAAGTGGTCAAGTGAGTTCAAGAGAGGCAGAGAGAGCATTGAAGACGACCCCCGCTCCGGCGCCCCGGCTACTGCTTGTACGGGAGAAAGCATCAAAGAAGTCGAAAAACTTGTTCTTGAGGATGCCCGAATAAAGGTGAAAATGATGGCAGAGATCACCAAGCTTTCAACTGGTACCATTCACACCATTCTTCATGACCATCTTAACCTTTCAAAGGTCAGTGCAAGGTGGGTGCCACGAATGCTCACAGCGCCTCAGAAAAAAGTGAGAATCGCATGCTGTAGAGAGCTTTTGGAGATGTGCAGTGAGAACGCGGACGGTGTTATGGATCGAATTGTTACTGGGGACGAAACATGGGTTCACCACTATGACCCTGAAAGCAAACAAGAAGCCATGCAGTGCCATAAAAAAGGAACAGACTCCCGGAAGAAGTTCAAAGTCACTCCGTCTGCCGGGAAGCTCATGTCCACAGTTTTTTGGGACTCAAAGGGAATCTTGCTCATTGAGTACAAAAAAAAAGGTGAAACCATCAACGCCACATCCTACGCTTCCACTTTGCATAATTTGCGGGAGGAAATTAAAAAGGAAAGGGTAAGCTCGCAGCGGGTGTGTTGCTTCTTCATGACAAGGCTCCTGTTCACACGGCGCGAGTTTCCAAGGCTGCTGCGCGAGATTGTGGTTTCGAAGAAATCCAACATCCACCCTATAGTCCAGACCTTGCCCCTAGTGATTATTTCCTGTTTCCGGATTTGAAAAAATGTCTTCGTGGAAAAAGATTTTCGGATGATGAAGAACTCAAGTCGGCAATAAATGGGTATTTTGCAGGGAAAGAGGAAATTTATTTTTTTGAGGGTTAAAAAAAGCTTATCTCAAGATGTAACAAATGCATTGATGTTAGGGGAGATTATATTGAAAAATAAAAACAATTTAAATTGAATTCGCATTTTCCTTCATATCGATACCGAGAATATATTGAACGCCCCTCGTAATTGAGCTTTCAAAATTGTGATTTTTAAAAAATTGTTACTATGTATGTCGTAAAAGAGAAATCGTTTTGATATTGTAAAAGAGTGCGCACAAAAGATGGACGGATATTCGTCAAGCTTCGAATGGAATCAGAAATCATATCTTTTAGATATAAATATTGTCTGTTGAAGTAATTGTGCAAATACTGTTTTTCGTTTTCATTAAAAAAATTAACAAATTATTTACGGAAAAGATGACTTGATTTGGAAAAAATATATTAAAAAAGTTAGTAACTCCTACAATGCCATGAAATACTTTTTTGTAAAGCCTGTTTCTTATTGTATTTATAAATAAAGTTTAAATTTTAAATCCAATACGGGAAACTGTATATCTCTAAGATTTTTGGTTGCTAAGCTATTCAAAAATAACCGAACCGACTTCTTCACAAACACAAGAAAATTCAGCTTTACGAGATCATCACACTGACTGCACAAGTTAACAAAGCCATTTTGTTCGTGTTTTTATGAAGAAGTAGTCGCCCTGTAAGAGTTTTTTAAATGGCATCTTCATTATAGTACAGTAGTCTCTCGATAATGTGAATCACCGATAATGCGAATTTCTCCAAAATGTGAATCGCCAAAACTTAACATTGTCATCTCTATAATGTGAACTTCCGAAATTTTGGAACTCTTAAATGTGAATTCCTTAGGAAATTTTGTATTCCTACCTACACATACATATTTTTTTTTTCTTGATAGTTTTGCATGCAATATAAAAGAAAGGAAAACCTAACTGTTATTCGTCTAAGCCAATTTCGAAGTTTTGCAATAGTAAGATCAAATCAGGCTATTCACTATGTCGATACAGATGTTTTTTTTAAAATGATTTTTGTGGTATCCGCCATCTTCAAAAATGTTCCTATATCAAATTCAAACTAAACTACAATTTTTTAAAAAGGTTACAGAAAAAACTTCTATCGCTTTCCAATCAAAAGATTCTGAGGCATAACCAATCAAATAAATAATTAGCCGCTGATTTTTGACAGCAGAAGCAAGGATCATTATTTTTGTTTTTCCGAGCGTACAAAAAATCCCGTGGCTATGGTTCTTCAAATAAGGTTTAAATTAAAAATCTAACGTCTACGGTGTAAACAATATATGATCATGGTCAATCAGTCTTCAGTCTATTTTCTATTTTTCACATTATATTTCCACAAGGTAGCATTAAATTAATTTGCTTAAAAGCATTCTTCTCCGACACACTACTCAAGTTAATGATTGAAAAATACCATCTTAAAAATTGACATAATCAAAACAATCTCTCAAACCAATTTATTTCTCCTTCATTTTTCAAGACAAGGAATTTCCAAATTCTCAAAATATCCCTCCAAAGCATGACATTGACGTATTTAATCCAAGCAAACAATTTAAATTAAGCATCATATTTTTATACAGCTATACATGTAGCTATCAATCGATAGCTGTCATTCACACACGACTAACCAGGAGCCAAATTGACATATCTCTCATTAAAACTGTCGCAAGTAATATGAAAAAAAAAAAAAAAATACAAAAAATACAAAAATCACAACCAGAACATAACCTCCTGCAGCTACAATTACTCAATCACGTATCCTCAAGCTCTAAATGTCTGCCACAAAAATAAGTAAAAAAAAAAAAAAATATGACCAAAACGTGATATCCCAAACTCAACTTCAAGACCTGTCGACTGCCACTCTGTCATATATCCACCGACACAACATGAAACTTGTATATATGAACGATCAGAAGGCAAATATACTGAGTCATTTCAATTATTCTTTTCCGAATCGCAAATTGCACTTAAAGTCCTCTCTAACTAAAATCAATTGCATTGGATTGCATGAAAAATCTATTTTAAATGATTTTTCTTACACAAAACTTAGTACACAAAAAACAGCAGCGGTGGCTTAGGCTTAGGCTTAGGCTTAGGGTATGGTGTTCAAT
Organism: Platycheirus albimanus; assembly: GCA_916050605.2. Classification (NCBI taxonomy): domain Eukaryota; kingdom Metazoa; phylum Arthropoda; class Insecta; order Diptera; family Syrphidae; genus Platycheirus; species Platycheirus albimanus. Next base: position 304,007,736 of record OU696696.1, on the reverse strand, counting down.
GGACATGGACATTGGACATACAGAGTTACAATATTTTTCTTGGGTTGGGTGCGGGCATTTTGTTTTGTTGTTGTTTTGTTTTATCGTGAGTCCAAATAGAACCATGAAACTCACAGATAAATTGTCAAATATGTCAGAAATTTCAGTGCACACATATATTGGTTAAGTGTTTTATCTGTCAAGAGTGTGTTGTTGAAACAGACAAGAAAAAAATCCAGCACGAAAAATATTCTTCATGCTGTTTTTTTTTTTTTTTTTTTTTTCTGAAAACCCTCCACAAACTAAGATCAATGATTTTTTTTTTAAATCTCAATCGAAAATAGTTTGAATTGTCACCTTATTTAATGAGAGAATCTAGTTTATAAAAAAAAAGAAACGAACCAAAAATACTTGAAAGCTTAATTAAATCAGAGACGTGCTAAATGTTCAGATGCAATTGCTAAATATCCAGTTGTTCGAACAAAAGCTTCCAACAACAAGAAACAAAATAAAGAAATAAATTAATTGCGAATAAAACTTGCATTTCACAAAATAACGTGAGCGCGATTCCTGCTTTTTTCTGTGCCTTTTAACAAAACTTGGAAGCATGACACAAAGTCGTCGGATAATCCCTCCAACCACCACCACCGCCATGTTTGTCGACTGACAACGATGTGACGTCGCGTTAATGTTAATGTCGCAGGCGTGTAATTAAAAATTCGTTTTCCCTTCTATAATCAAAAAAAAAAATCTAAAAAATAAATTGTATCAAAAAAAAAAAAATATTCATTACCCATCAACTTATTGGGAAATCAATGAAAACAAAAGAGCTGAGCTTAAAACTTTTTTTTTTTGTATGGATGCTTTTTCATGAAGAAAATATTTAATTCAAAATCGCTTCAAATTCAATTCATTGAGTTTGTGGAATCCTATTGGAAATTTTAATTAGTTGATTCATATTAAAAAAATGGAGAAATATATTTATATTGGTTGCACACATCCGTAATTAAAGAGATCGTGATTCAGAGATTTTAGTTATCGTTAGTGGAAATTAAGGAAATCCATTTAAATGCAAAAAAAAAAACAAAAACTTAATCAAACTGTAAGCAGGTAATTAAGAAGTATTTTTCTGGCATTTTCAGTTGATGTTGCAAACTAAAGTAGCTTTACGATTCGTGTCTAGAAATTAGGATTGGTAGCTTTATTTTCATTAATATTTGGGACAAGACATGAATGCATTGTACATAAAGTTTGAGAAAGTGTAAAGGACTGACAAACCAAAGGTCAAGGATTAACCCCTGATTCCACCTCGATTCTTTCTATGAGTACTGAATCCAAGAATCTTCCCATTGCCATGAGAAAGTGTATCTCTGCAAGCCTTTAGATCCAGAAGTGCTCAAGGTCCTTCCAATTGCTTCATATAATTGAAAATGTGTAAAGCAGTATTGTTTGAAAGCTCTATTAAAGGGTAAAACATTCTTCCAGGGGGTACAAAGCACGAGTGGAAGCCTGTACACACGAGGGTGGGAATGTCGCAGTAGATACACAGTCGGTGCTGAGAATTTGGAAAGAAACCTTCTGCAGACTGTTTCACGGCGAAGACCACTAAATAAGAGCTGTCAGGCAGAATGATCCATTCGATTTGGACGATGATGAACAAAACTTTTTTTCTTGGTCGGGTGGATGGAAATCCACCTGACTAAGAAAAAGTTTGGGTAGCAATATCAAAACTAAAGTCCAACAAGGCTGCTGGAGCGGATGGCCTTACGGCTGAACTCTTCAAAGCAGCGGGAGATGACGGTGAGGAGCATACACTAACTCATCCGTACAATCTGGTCGGATGAAAGTATGCCTGACGAATGGAACCTCAGCATTGTGTGCCCTATCCACATGAAACTCTAAGCTGCGCCAACTACAGAGGTATAAGTCTCCTAAATGTCGCCTATAAAATCTTGTCGGCCATTCTGTGTGAACGTCTGAACCCTTTCGCACGTGAACTGATTGGCCGCTATCAACCGTTGACCAAATTTTCACACTTCGGCAGATTTTGGAAAAGACCCAAGAGTTCCAGATCGATACTCACCACCTCTTATTCGATTTTAAAGTCGCCTATGACCCTATCCACAGAAAGGAGATACTCTAAACTGCGCCAACTACAGAGGTATAAGTCTCCTAAATGTCGCGTAATGTAAATGTAAATAAGTCTCCTAAGTGGAGGCGTCGAAAATGGGTCTGGCTGTAAATGAAGATAAAACAAAGTATATGCTGTCTTCGGGTGAAGAAGATCATCACCGTAGGCTCGGACAAAACGTCACAATGGACAGATATAACTTTGAGGTTGTCAAGGACTTTGTCTATTTGGGTTCCACTATAACCTCTCAGAACAACATCAGTGAAGAGATTAGGCATCTAGGTAGCAAAGACCTCTCTCAAAGGTCCAAAGATACACTATACAAGACCCTAATCATCCCAGTCCTTCTGTATGGGGCAGATGCGTGGACACTGATACAATCGGATGAATACAGGCTGGAGTGCTTTGAGAAAAAGATTCTTCGGGTGATATTCGGCTCTGTATGTTTAAATGAAGTATGGAGAAGATTTATTGACGAACTGTATGGGCTATACAACGACATTGATGGTTCAAAAGCTGAAAATACAGCGGCTTAGATAGCTGGGCCTTGTAGAGCGTATGGAAGAAAGCGCAGCAGCCCGACGAGTCTTCAATTCCAACCCGCACTCCCGACGCAGTTCTGGCAAGACTTCATCTATGGTAGCGAGATCAAGTGGAGGACGACCTCAACCAACTTGATGTGTGGAACTGGAGTGCAACTAGGGATCGGCCAAGCTGGAGACTATTGTTGGTTGAGGCCGCTATGTCCACAATAGACTGTGGCTCTGAAGCAAAGAGGATTTCTTAATACTGATATGCGGATGGTCATGGGCATGTACGAGGGAGCTGTGACAAAAGTAAGAAGTTACAGAAGAATTCAAAATTACTTAATATACACGACATAGGGACGCATTTTGAGTAAAAATAAATTGTTGGCACAACAGCTCCAAGCGGGGCCGGGGCCGGGGCCTGTGACTTACACTCTCAACCATTTCTGTGTGTGCGTTGGTATTCTGTAGGAATGGAAGGGACCTACAATTTACCGCCGAATCCGAACACCTAACAGAGGAGCACTTTCCATGACATTAATTACTCTTGGGGGATTTGTCACTTCCTCGCAAGAGGCATTACCCCGGAAAAAAACTTAAGGTGGCAACGTCAGGGATCGAACCCCGAACCTTCGGCTTAGCAGTCCGACACACTAACCACTACGCAACGGGGTACTACGCATTTTGAGTCCTCTGCTTTATATTGCAGTCCTTGACTACCTGCTTGAAGGTAAAGTGACTGACCCCAAATTGCTTAAGCTATTTTTTCTCATCAAAGATTCTTCAAACATGCAATGATCCCTTGACTTGTGGGTGGAAGTTTTGGAGGGAAGTGAGTACCGCTGAAGCTAAATAGCCTTTACCCCTCAGTTGTTCGTCCGGCACCCACATATAGTTCACAATGGTGGACAATGTACAATGTACAAAACGTATGAGAGTTAACTATCAGCAGCTGAGTATAATATGCTTCTTGTGGTAGCAGGACTAACAAGCTTCCTCGAACAAGGCTCACTGCTATTATCACTTTCAAGGAGAACCCCAGACAACCCCGCCAAAAAGGCAACATTATATCTACAACGTTATAATAAGATTGCAAGAGGAAGGAGGAAAAAGCAAACCTCAAAATTCCTGGTGTAAGCAAATGCAGCTATACCAGTATTTCGTTGGCATCGCAAATGGAACAATCAGATTCTGGGAGGCTTGTCGATACTCTCTGAGGTCAAGTCCGCGAACTAAAGTGTCGAATGTATAGTGGACAGCAAGATGGAAAGTATGAGGTTTGGAATCCAGCTGAGATCACAACGGCGCCGAAAAGAAGAAGATAGTTCTTCATACAAAATTGCGATTAGTGCGATTTCTTCAGATTTTGACCCGAACAGTTAGTAGAAACATTTTTGGAAAACAATGTTGAAAATCCCATGCATCATTTCTTTAAATATCGAATATAACAATCAATATCAGAATGGGCTTAGGGAAAACGACATTATGAAAGGAATGAGTGCGAAAGAGATTTCCTATTATCATAAACAAAATTATATCTGTTCCTTTCTAAATCTACTATAAAACCACGTTGTATTGCTTAAAATTTTGTACGTTTTTAATTATTCTGTTACATTTTTTGGAAATTTGACATACCAAAGAGATACGTAGTAAGTGAACGGACTTAACGAAACGTGCAATATTTATATGGTTACCAAACTGCAATGGCGATATCATACCCATTGAAAATTTTGACAACGAGATGTCATATGGTTTGTGGAACTTATTAATTTTCATCACAATCTTGACCATGATTAATGACATTTTCTAATGAGATATTGTTGCATTTTTATCATCACTCTTTTTTGCATAAGTCGAGGTGTAAAAATTTTAAAACTGACAAATATCAAATACAGAACCTCTTCCCGTGAAATAGTTAGTCCAATACAAAGTTACAAGCTTCTTGGCTTCGCAAAATGCTGTAATCTGACATTTCAGACTTTTCCTTCCTTGTTTTTCTTAAATTAGATCAACAAGCACTAGCACATTCCCAAAACGATTACTATTCAACTTATTTAACTTCAATCTCAAACACTAGCCATCAGTGGCGAGTTAATGAAACTATCTACCATATAATCATCCAACTTACTGAAGTGTGAACATTTCTAATCCCAAGCCATTACAACCACTGACTTAATCAAAGCAGCATAGCCCATAAGATATATACAATATACGGGTAGCAACCAAAGTGGTTTTCTTAGATTTTTCTTCAGACAAATCTCCAGTCCAGCATTTTCATTCGTCTCTGACAAATTTTAATAATTTTCATCTCAATCAACATTAACCTCAAATCCCTGCCATGACCAAGGTAAGGAAGGTATATGGTTATAGTCTAACACTAACTTTACTTACTTCCATACGAATGCGGCTTTTTGATTTGAAATCGATCAAACACAATTCAGTTCAACTGGGCGACGTGACGCGCCACGCCACGCCACGCCACTACGAAAACGAAGACGACGACGACGACCGACGTAACGAGTTGTAAATTCAAAATGAAAACTTCGTTAACCCTGGGTGCATCCATTCCATGCCAAGACCAAGATTCCCAATAGCTAAGCTAAGCTAACTATTTTGCTATAGTTTTGAAGGCAATTTTCATTTATGGCAAAGTCACGGGCGCCTCTGTACTCCGTTTCGTTCGTATCTCCGCTCAACTACCAGCACGCCATAAACCAAATGCCAGATAGTCTTTTTTTTTTTTTGCACACCAAAAGAGTGTAACTCCAGTGTAACCTCAACATTGCACTCACGTCCACCCTTCAAAAATTGTGGATATTTCTCTAGGAAAACCTCTTTCTGGGATGACAGCAAACATGCCACACAGCTTGGGCATAACAAGTCCTTCAACTCTGTATAGACATCAACGAAGTCTCTTAGCTGACTTCTGCATCTCTATATAGTAGGCCGCTTGCACTCCTGCTTCCATCCTCTCAACTCCCAAGAAATGAATCTCTATGGCGATGATGAGGAACCAATGTTGCATCATGGGCTTTAAGAATAATACAAAAAAAAAAAAAAAAAAAAAAGCAAAAGCAATAAAAATTAGAGGCCACTGAAGAACATTATTAACCGTTCGAAAGAACATCACAGTTTATGCTATAGTTCCTGTAAATATTCACTCTTCTCCTGCTTCTCCTTGTGGCATTTGTGCACTCTCTTCTAGCAAATAGCTTCAGATGGACACGTCCAGATAAAAACAGTGCAAATTTGAAATTTATTACCTGAATGTGGGGTGCTCCCAGCTCCCAGCTCCCACTACAAAGGCTAACACCATTGCCACCATCCCATAGGAACAAGTAATGCGGAATTGGGAACGTTTGGTATATAGCAGAGGTTACAACTATTTGCTGTCGCACCCACCAGAGCCACCTATTTCGAGAGAATGAAGAACTTTCTTGGTATCTAAATTACCAATTTTTTGCTGTTATAGTTGGATGTCAGTTAGTCGGTGGAATTAGAGTAGTTACAGTATGACTGACAGGAACAGGATAAGAGTGTTTCAGTCGATTTTTATTTCATTTTAAATTTTCGTTGATAAATATGTATGCTGATCCTGTTGAAATGAGATCAAAATGGGGGATTTTGTGTCTAACCTGTTATAGACTGGCGGTTTTAACAAAATTTTAATACTTAAACGTTTAAATATTTCAATGTAGGAGGTGACTTAAAATATAAGAAATCAACATTTCAAATACTGACCACGCTGTGACGCTACGATTTTTCAAAATCAGTTTCTACGTGTAAACTTACATAACCTTCAAATTCATATCATATCTGTTTGTCTGTTTATAAAAGGCGTTTTTTTTTTATCTGCATGAAAAGTTTCGATGGTTGTTGTCTATGGTTTGACAGTTGAGAATGTCAAACTGTGTTGACATTTATGTTCAGTATATAAAGGGTTTTCCTATAAGAGGTGTTATTTTGAAGAGCCCTCTATTTCGGTAATTGTCACTTTTGAAGCTGTAATTTTTTGACATTTGACAAGTAGAAACTACGTCATTAATTAAAAAATGGAACGATACACGCTTCAACAACGCATTGAAATTATTAAAATTCACTATAAAAATGGTGAACATTTGGCAGAGAAGGTTCGTAAAACTAAAACATTGGTCGTTGTGAAGCACCTTGTCGGACCGCAATTCAGAAATTGGTGGACAAATTTGAGCTGTTGGGACAAGTTAGCGATGTGAAGAATAAAACCCTTGCACGTCGCTAAAGAACAACTAAAAAAATATTGCTGCTGTAGCCCAAAGTGTTGAAGAAAACCCAAATTTGTCCATTCCTCGTCGTTCTTTGGAATTGGGCATTCCACAAACTTCAATACACCTTATTTTGCATATAGATTTATGTAGGTCTTAAGGCTTATAAAAATCATTTAACACAAGGACTCAAGCCGGCCGATCATCAACAACGTCTTGTGTCTCGTCTTTGCTGATTGGGTCCTTGAAATGCATGAAAATGATCCGGAATTTCGTCGAAAAATCATTTGACTGATGAGAGCTCGCTGGCTACGTCAACAAGCAAAATTGTCGCATCTTTATTGTGGGAAAGCCTCTCCATCCTCAACGAGTAACTGTTTGGTGCGGTATATATGGTCCGGCGGGGTCATTGGACCTTACTTTTTTCGAAAATGAGGCTGGAGCAACAGCTACGGTGAATGGATTGCGCTACCGAGAGTTGATTAATAATTTTTTTATCCGGAATTGGATGGTATTTATCTGGAAAACGTTTACTTTCAACAAGACGGCGCTTTTACGGGAACATTTTCCGGACCGTGTTATCTCTCGAAGAGGTGATCACAATTAGCCACCGAGATCTTATGATTTAACACCTTGCGACTTCTTCCTTTGGGGCCACGTGAGAGATAAGGTCCACGCCAACAGCCCAGCGTCGATTCAAGACCTCAAAGATGGAATTCGTGGAGCTATTCAGGGCAAACAGCAGCCACTTTGCGATTTGGTGATGGAACATGTCATGAACAGGCGGCCATTTGGCTGATATTTTTTTCCATGAATCGTTTAACTCCGCACCGGAACAACGCATTCGAATCTGTGGAAATTAACTTTGAACAATATAAATCTGATTGCGAAGCTCATAGAGCACTTCGTCCATTTCAAATTCAACTTAATCAGCCTAGTGAGCAAGCGGTTCGTGAAGTTATTGATCGTTTTCGCACTAATTTTACTCTTCTCGATTCAAAACCCTTCAACCAGACAATGAAATGAAAAGAGAATATTGCTGCTGTAGCGCGAAGTGTTGAAGAAGACATCGAAATGTCGATTCGTTGCCGTTCTCAACTTGTTGTCCTTCGACTAGTGGAAAATATTACGTAAAGGATCTTGGCTCGAGCAAAAATCAATGCCAAATGACCATCTTTTACGTCGCATTTTTGCCAATTGGGCAAGTTTGAAACCAACCTTTTAACGAATCACCATTACATCCATTAAAATTGACTGTTCGGTGAGGTTTACACTCTGGCTGCATCGATATGAGGAAGGAGCTGCCGTTACGTTGAATGGCGATCGCTATCAAGCAATGCTGACTGAGTTTTTGTTTCCGAAAATTGATCAGCTAAAAATCGACCACATTTGGTTCCAACAATATGTCGCAACTTGCCATACAGCGCGTTTAACCATCAATTTATTGCAAAATCAATTTGGTGACAACTTTATTTCCAGAACGGGTCCTGTTACCTGGGACCTTGCCCCCTCGTTCGAGCGACTTAAGGCCTTTCGATTTTTATTTGACTATGTTAAGTCATTGGTTTATGCTGACAAACCAGCAACTTCTTGAAGCAATGGAATCCAATATTCAAGCCACCATTGACACCATAGATCCAGGTTTATTGGAAAAGTAGTGGAAAATTTGATGGATGGAATGAAAAACAACGTGCATTTACTTGACATCGATTCGATGAGTGCTTTGTAACGAATCAAGTATAGCATAATCGTTGATCTCGAGCGAAATCGCGACGCGAACTAACCGACATTGAAACGAAATCTTTACACTGCAGAAGATTATGTTCAGCTTTACATTTTGGGCAAGTGGTATTTACTACGGCGAGACTTTTTATTTTCGAAGTAATCGACCAACGAGAGTTTTTAACGCGAGTAGTTATAGGATCACAAGCTTCTAAGGCATTTGAACATTTTTCTAGAAAATCAAGAAGGTCTTCGAACGTTGACTCTTCCGACATGTTCTTAACTAGAGCCCAAGCTTTTTTAGTTTCTGAGTCTGTTTTATTTATCAGCAAAATAACAAGCCACGGGTCCCGACTTACCAACTTAATTGCTTCTAGCCCACGAATAATCGCATCCGCTTTCTCAACTAGATTGAGTAAGAGAACCATTACCGTAATTTTAAACCGTCTACTAGATATTCCAACTAAAGCCCAATTTTTTAATGAGTTCTTACATCTCTTAGGACTTGTGACCTGACCGCTGAATCCGAACGGAGATGCTCTATTTTCTTGGTAAGTTTTACTCTTGGAGGACTCGTCACTTCCCCGCAATAGGCAATATCAAAAAAAAAAAAGCTTATTCAATCAAAAATTGCACCCAAAACCTTTGGCGTAGCAGTCGACTTACTAATCACAACGCCACGGGCGGGCACAAGGTTCTGAAGGCACAAATTATTTTGTTTGAGGTTCATCCTTAAATTTCCTGATTCTCCTATTACTTGCGACCATTCAAACATCATGTTGAACCCATTGAGGTTATTTAACAGGGAAACATAGGTATCTATCACTAAAAAAAAGTATTGGCGAAAGTGAATCCCGTTATCTGACTCCCTGTTTCACTTATAAAAAAGCAGTGAACTGTCTTGTGTTACTCGAAGCACCTTTCCTCCTCCGTTCAATCAGCCAAAAGCCTTTTCAAAATCTATAACCAAGAGATCAAGTGGAGCCTGCAACTTACCGTACTGCTCTACAATAATTCACGGATGTTGATATTGTCTTCTGGTCTCTTTCAAAAGCAGACACACGATGTTCACCTTTCCATTCTTAAAAAAATTGGCCGTCACGGGACGCCCGGCAGATGTGAAACATTCAAGTTTACATTGAAATTCGTAATTTTAAAAAACCATAAACAAATATGGAGTGAAATAATTTTTAATAATTTAGGGTTTCGTTAATTAAATCAATAAATTTGTCTTATCATTTTATTAAAATATCAATTATTACAGATTATATTCATTTATAAACACATAGGAACAACATTTTCCTCAACCCACCCATCAGATACCGCCATCACCGCCATACTTCCAGCCCACCTACAACTAGCAATTTTTTCCTCACCCCCCACACCAAAACCCCCAAGCAGCAACCACCCACTCCACCTACAACCAACCACCCACCATTTTTGTCAATTTTTCCCCCCTACCAACCCCCAACCCCAAACGCCAGCTACCCACCATGTTTATAAATTTTGTCTCACCCACCCCCAAACATCCTCCTCAAAATCCACTTCACCACCAACACAACCTTCAACCACCAACCAACCACCCGCCATTTTTAACAATTTTTTTTCTGATTGGTGAAAAGAATGAAAACGTAATTCCTCGAAACCCCCTCCCCAACAACACTCAGTTCCCCCGACCCCACCTAGAACCAACAGCCTACCACCCACCCACCATTTTCGTAATTTTTTTCTTCACCAACGTCCCCACACCCCACCCCACAACAACCCCCACCAGTACTACTCACCCCACCTACCACCAACCACATACCATTTTAGTCAATTTTTCCCTCCAACCAACTACCTACCATTTTTGACAATTTTTTCCGCAACCCTCCCCCTCACCAGCCATCCAGCCCACCTACAACCACCAACCAACAATCTTTGCACCCCCTCCCCATAACCCCTGTTCCACTACCACCCTACCCCCTCCACCACTACCGCCCCAGCATCACCAGCGACCACCCAACCTACAACCACCAACCACCCAGCACTTTCCACTTTGATAAATTTTATGGTCGTGCCATTTTTTCGTTACAATTACGATAGATTTTACTGTTTCACATCAAAAAGAACGATAAGTTTTCTTAGAAAAAGTACTTGAACAATTAAAGAGTAGTTTTTACACCTCTTGCAGTTGCCAGTCATTCTCGTATGGTAGGTTTGTGTTTCCCAAACTGTTTGGACAAACGAGTACAGCTGCTTCGGTGAATTTTGCCCTCAGGAACTAATCAAGTACGCAAAAAAGTCTAGCTGATTTGTCAATGTGAGGAGTTTAATCTCTGTTTGAACCTCTGCCGCAGTTGAACGTTTGGTGTTGATAATTCCTCAGATCTTTTGCGTGACGTTCAACTGGGGGTTCATATTAGACTTCTGCCTGCTTTGCTGCCAGCTTCTTCATTGAGTAGAGCACACAAATGTTGCTTCGTTTTCCGTTTCTTATCGACCCCTTCCTTGGAACTTCGGTAATAGTGCTGTAACTTCTCCTTTTCTTGCAGCCTTCACAACTTTTTCCACTCCATAATCTACCCAAACAGCGATAAACTGTCTAAAATATTAATTTTGGTTTTTTTAGACAGGGAAATGGAAAAACCCCTCCTTCGTCCCTCCGTTATTTTTTTCCAGGAAATATTCAATCTATGTACTTGCATACCAACCACTGAAATATCTTGACCTAAGTTATAGTTCTAATTGTTTGCTTTATTTAAAAATAGTTTTCCTTCTTGTATTATTTCTTGTCCAACACACTGTATAGTCCTGGTGTTTGGATCTGCATCGCAATGTGGTGCACAAATTAATATTGCATACCAGAAAAGAAAACATCTATCTCAGTAATGTTCCATTTTGAAGCTTCACCATCCATATAATAAATGCCTTTGCGGGGGGGATAAGGTCAGTTTGGCCATGCATATAGCTACTCATTAAGCTAGCTATACATAGCTTCCTGATCCGTGCAGCTGTATCAAATTAAAGATCACCGGTCAAGCGAATGGAGAGAAACAAATCAAATTTTTATACACACGACCAGATGTTCGGGTATAATGTGTAGTGTAAGATGGACTCAAAACTGACCGGATCATAGACCGGATTGTGTATATTAAGAAGTATGAACATCATCTTCATCATGATAATGCAAAAGTTTGAATTAACAAATGCATAGCTGTTGCGCTGTAATGCAAATATTTTCAACGCACTTAAGAAAGCTGCCGACTTTGATTAGAAGGTGACCGGTGCGGTGACCGCAATGAAAGCGCAACTTTATTGATATATCTAATCGATTTTATTGGAAAATGTGTGGAAAATGTGAATATTTGTGTCAAAGCTGATAATGAGTCATGAAGAGTTAGATTTTTTTTCCACTTAAAAATGGCGATAATTGTGTTTTCGTGTATGGGTATAGGATGGCAGGAAAGCTGCTTTTAAAAATCATCTGAAATGTAGGTTAATTTATTAAATAACGGAATTCAAAAAGGCAAAAAGTATCAACACAGTTTTTCGTAACTTACGCGGTGTTCAGATGGGATAATGCAGAGACAAGATAATCATTGTTCCATGAGACCAACTGTTTCCAGGACATGACAATTGTCCTTTATTGTCCTCCGAGCTAACCTGCCGAGCTATCTCGACTGGCTGACATTGTCTTGTTCAATAACGTTCAAGAAGCTCGACCAAGACATTTGAGTATTGTCCCTTTGTTTTGTCTGCGTGTGAACGCTGCTTTATGAAAGTGTATAGCAGCAGGACAAAATGGAAAATGCCCGAAATTGAAGGAAAAGTATATAGGGGGGTGCATGGCAGACTCAATAGATTTAAAAAAAATTATTGCACCCAATGGTGATGAAATTGGAATGGTTCAAAAGACGGAATGGGGAGTTTTGTTGGCATATGTTACGGGTGATTCATCGTGAGGTTTAATTTTCAATAGGCTTTTTTTGACAGTCATTTGGCAAGTCATCATAGACAGAATCAAACCACAACAGCGTCTCCAAATTGTTCAGCTGTTTAACGAAACTAAGCGTTCTGTGAGAAATGTTTTTCGTGCGATTCGAGGAACTTACGGTGCGCATAATTGACCCACTAAAACCACTATTGCCAATACCATTCGCTAATTGGAGACCCAGATTACATAAGTGAATGATAACCGACCGGTTAGACCATATCCAGCATGTAGTGGTGTGACTAAATAGCAGCTGTAGCTGAGAGTGTACGCGAAGATCGTGACGAATCGATTCGTAATCTTCGTTCTCAGCAGCTTGGCTTGTCGTATTCGACAACTCGGCATATTTTACATGAGGATCTCGTACAAACTTCAACTTGTGCAAAAATTGAAGCCATAAGAAACATACAGCGCGCGAAACAACGGACTTGTTTTGAAAACATTTTGGTGAGCACTTAATATCACGTTTTGCTACGGTAAATTGGCCGCCTAAATCGTGCGATATCACACTTTTGGACTATTTTCTCTGGGTATATGTAAAGTCTCAGGTCTTCAGGAATAAGCCAGCTACAATTGGCGCTTTGGAAGCTTACATTCCTAGTGTTATTCGCGAGATACCATTCGCTATGTTCGAACGAGTCGCCCATCTTCTGAATGGACCACCTTAGACGAATTTGTGGCCAACATTTACAAGAAATTATTTTCAAAAAGTAATTGGCATGAGTTTTTCTTCAATATTAGACTAGAAGTCAGTCAAGAGATCATTTTTACTTTAGAGTGTGATAATCTAGTCTAAAAAAGAATCTGGAATACGAAAATCACGAATCAATCAACCATAAGGAACAGCTTGATCCTGTAGAATATTGGACATTTTCGAGTTCTGATCCGCACACCAACTGAAGATCAGTTTTTTTTCCGACTGAAATGCCAACTCATATCTTTATGTACGAGTATATCAAACAGCAGCACTGAATTGGCACAATGGTGTAGCTGCAGCTGAAGTCCGTAGGGCTGTCAAACTTAAAAGTATGCTATTCGTTTAGCACGGCTACAATTGAAGTAGAAGAAAGATAGTACCAACTATTATTGTCGAGAAAATTAATTTTCAAACTGAGTTTTCAAAACGGTCATGCAAGTCTCAGAATAGGACTAATTTATTAGCGAGGACAAGACGAAGTACCTATATACGGTCATCAAAAAATAATGCTGGATCCCACCGCACCACCTTACTGACTTGGTCGGAACGTGACAACTGGTTGGTATGACTTCGAGGTAGTCAGTGATTCGTCTACCTGTGTAAGTGTGTACTGCTCTTAACACGAAAAACAACATTAGCGAGGAAATCAAACGTAGAACAACTCTTGCTCAGTAATTGAGGAAAAAAGCCCTATCGAGAAGAACAATGGAGACGCTGTACAGAACACTCATGATAGCGGTCCTGTTATAGGTGCATACTAAATAAGCATGGACCATCTCCCAGTCGGATGAAAAGTCCATTGTAGTAATCCAGAGAAAAGTTCTCCGTACAATTTCTGGTCCTGCCCGTGTTAATGAAGAAGAAAACATTTGACGAAGAATGTACAACGATGAACTTTACCTCCGTGCCTTACAGCTACATAACCCTAATCAAAAAAGTTTGTATCCAACACTAATGATGGTTGGACCAAGGAGAGCGAATGGAAATTGATGTTCTATGTAGCTCGTAATGTTTCCAAGGTCGTTTTTCGGTGGCGTGCCAGAGGGAGTCAAAAGCCACCTATTCTTCTCTCTGATGTAGTACCCCGTGACGGCGATGGGGGGGGGGTTATTGAACTATGACTCTTAAGATTTCTTGAACGCTTAACCAATGCAGCAAATCTAGATCGCAACACCTCTTCAGCTTTGATGCAGGATCCTTAGAGCGTTTAGGCTGCGGCACCTTTTCGCCTTTGGGGAACCTGCCGGGCTTAGTTTTGACGATATTGATATTTTGTCACTGGCTTCTATCCAACTATTACTTCTTTGAAATGGAGGTCGCTCTGTGATAGAATTTGGAACTTAAGAAATCATAGACGTGCCTATCCTCTGCCTCCGCGTGGCAACCCGGGAACAATAGGAATGGCGGGGAAAGTGTTGTAAATGAAATAGGAGTAAGATTGCAGCTGTATTTGTATTCCTTGCATTATTGATTCCTTACCGTTAGCGTATGCAAGATAAAACTTGTATGCGGCAAAGAGAGGAAGGTTTGGTGTGCGCATTTGGCCATTTGCTTCTACCTTGGCAAGTGGTTGAAGGCGCATATCTTAAGGTTGCCAGGCATTGAGTATTGATGGTGCTCATCTGGAAGTGACCTATTATATGCGAAGCTCCAGCGGGAGCTATATTCTAGGGGAAATAGGCCCTCCTGGATGGTGATGTTCTGGTGTTTCACGACACTGGGCTTTGTCACCTAGGACTATCTATGAGGGGTGCCGTGCCATTTGGCCATATGCCATATGGCCATATTTCAAAATATGGCCATATGACACTTTTGAATTGTGTCATATGACCATATTTTGATATATGGCTATTTGTCGCTTTGGTAATGTGTCATTTGACCATTATGGCCAAATGGCACTTTGAAACTTGTTCTTAAACTGCAAAAACAAAAACGAAAATACAATATATTTATGAAAATATGGTATGTAACTGAACTCAAAAACATAAAAGAGGTTGGTTCAAGTTTAAATAAATTGGCATCAATGTATTGGAACAAATGAGTGTATGCTTGTTCGGTTTTTTTACTTATCATCAGTACATAAAAGGATAAACCTGGAAAAGCAGCATCGATTAATTAATTCATTTAAAAATTCCTAATTTGTAGTTAGGTTATCTTGCTATGAAATGTTCATATGTTGAGATTTTCTTAAACATTATCAGTTTTCGAATCAAAGATTTTTAATTGGATATCTGTAGAGTGTATACAAGTACACAAACATTCATACATCATATATACATAATGTACAT
Source organism: Platycheirus albimanus (assembly GCA_916050605.2). NCBI lineage: Eukaryota > Metazoa > Arthropoda > Insecta > Diptera > Syrphidae > Platycheirus > Platycheirus albimanus. The sequence continues at coordinate 303,992,178 of OU696696.1, read as the reverse complement.
TCATACTTCAGGGTTCAGGTACAATAATTGGTAGCGAGCGAAGCGAGCGGAAAAAAATTTGCCCAAAAGAGAATCAATTTGGAGTGTGAAAATAAAAAAATTCGCGCGAATTTTGAAATATGGCCATATGGCATATGGCCAAATGTCACGGCACCCTATGAGGTAGGCCCCTTGTGGGAGTATCGTGGTGGCTGTGGTAACTCCAAATGTGGAAACATATAGCATCCAAGGATTTTATTCTTGGATGAAAGTGGTGTTAGACCCCGCCCCTCACCAAGGTGTGTGGACATGCTTCAACATGTTCCATAAAATTGGTACTAAGATTCTACTAAAATATCTAAATTAATGTAGATCTTAAGGCTCTGGTCTAAGCCCCAATTTGACTCTGTATGCGAGTAAGTTCGCCGTGGAATTTAAGGCTTAATCGCTAGGTGTCCACTTAAAGCTTGCCTTCATACTCCCACCCTGAAGTTTCTAGATTCGATCCCTGACTAAGTTCCTTTATTTGGTGCTGCCTCTTGCGAGGAAGTGACAAATCCTCCAAGAGTAAATCATTTCATGGAAAGTGCTTCTCTGTTAGCCGTTCGGATTCGGGGCTAAATTGTAAGTCCCTTCCATTGTTGCAGAATATCAACGCACACACAGAAATGGTTGAGAATGCAAGTCACATGCCTCGGCACTGCTTGGAGCTGTTGTGTCAAGTACTTACTTTTATTGACGTGATAACGTCTAGTAAATCGGAATATATGGGCAGCACGCACGAAAAAGTGTCACAGTCACGTAATCTGCTTTGATAGCATAGAAAGTCGATAAAGTGGGAGAGTTGGTTGGTGATTGTAAGTTGTGGTGGTAATGGGGTGGGTGGTGTTGGTTGGGTGGGTGCATGTGATGGGTAGGTGTGGGTTTTTGGGGGGAGGGGTAGTGTCGGGAAGAGGCAAAATTGTCAAAAATAGTGGGTGGTTAGTTGGTGGCTGTAAGTGGAGTGGGTGGTTGGATTTAGTGCTGGCGGGGGGATTTTCAAAAACAGTGGGTGTTTGGTTGGTGTTGGTTAGGAAGGGGAATTTATTGTGTGTGGGAGGAGGAAAAAATTGTCAAAAATGGTGGGCTGTTGGTTGATGGTTATATGTGGGGGTGGGAGGTTGATGTTTGGGGGGAAGGGGTGAGGGAAAAAATAAAAAATTGGTGGTGGTTGTAGATATACAACCTTCACACGACCTATATATCACGTAAAATAATCGTCCGTAAACCGACTTTACAGACAACCAAGTTTTTTTTTGTATGTACTGTGTAGGTATCCCTTTCGTACACTTTTATTGCCCCACTTGAATTTGCTTTAAATTTTGCAGAACAATAAGCGGCGAATCCAATACTAAGGCTCCTGCACCCGATGCCCATAACAAAATCATCTTTATTTATGAAGAAAGAAATAGTGTGCGAGTTTCCCACTTTAAAGGGTTAACCATATGCAATATTTAAGAAGAACTCCTTCTCATGCCATTTCTACTGACGTGACAGGTGACACCTTAGCACGTAACGAGTAAAGTTATCTCTCTTTGAAAGCCACTTAGCCACCCAGCTAGTCAACATACGCAAATTCTTCTTCACTCCACCTGACATTAAGTTCATCGTGTACCTACCTTAAAATTTAATTTGCAAAAATAAAAAAAAATAGAAACAATAAAATTAAACTTAGCGTTAATCACATCAGCAGCAGCAGCAACTGCCAATTTGCCGACTTAAACACTTCTCCTCACCTAGTTAGCATCTATATCTGTTAAAGAGAGAGGTAGAGAGAAATAGAAACTTTGAAACAGACTATAGTCAATTACAATCACAGACTTTCGCCCATATACGAGACGACTCTTAACTCCAACAGCTTAAAGACTGACTAAAACTGACGAGCTGGTGACCCCCTCTCTTCTATCAGAGGTCTTTTAAATTTTTTATTTCACAGCTAATAGCTGCAATTTAATTGCCAACATATTCAATTAATTACCAAGTTGTTATAGTGTATAGTGTACCTCCGTCTGACTTGGCCTAGCACAAGTCGATGTAATTAAATTATCAAATCGTCGATTAGCCAGTGATATTTTGTGGTAATTGCTCGCACTCTGTCGTCGTTGTCGATGTCGTTAGAGTTGAAATTGAAGTTAAAGTTAAAATTGTAATCATCGACATCGCGACGATGTTGTCGCAGTTTGCAGTTGTTGATGTTAAAATTCTTGTTTGTATTTTATCTGACCAAAAAACTTTCATCCATCAAACATTCCAGAGGACAATATTTAAGGTTTTGGTTTATTTTCTACACACAACTTAACATCACTGGAAATTTCGGTGTCCCCATACCTACTGATGATAATTTGGAATTTTAAATTTGGTCTTCATTTGGTTGTCATTGTCACTCGGCAACCATATTTGGCCCACAAAAATTCCCTTACCAAAAAAAAAAAATCTATACAATGTCGTCAGACGTCAGTAAAAAAGACTTTAAATTTTTGTAGATGCTCGGCAATCCAACATGGTTTATTTGATTTATGATTCAGCCAATTAAATGTGTTTTTCTTGAAATAAAATTTTCTACTTTTAGCCAAAAATTCCTAGGATTTTCAACGCTGTCTTTTGTGTTCCTCTTTTTTTTTGCATCTAATAGTCTGAGAGAAGATAAAAGCTAAGACCATCACTGATGGATCATCGTATTGGAATCACTGACCGAAGACCGCAGCGAATCAATATGGATATGGTCACGTCAAAGAGTAAGACATGATCGAATAAAACTACGCAACTCGTAGACGTAGTCACGGCCGTCCGTCGCTACTACCTCTGCGCGCCACCACCGTCGCGTCGCGTTGTGGTCAAGAGCTAGAGGTTGCTTGTAACGATGAAGATATGGAGTGAACCATTACCTTTTGTTGCAAGAAAGTGAGTGAATCTGATGGAGGAAGCCTATTTTAATTTGTTACTCTACAATGTTGTGCCGCAGTATAATGATAATGATTTTCGATATTAAAAGCAAAATTTTGATTGAAGCTATAGAAAAGTAGGTTAATTAGGTGGTTACTCTACCTGGAGTAACAACATTGTATCTACACAATAGATTACAATGCCGTTGTGGGTGAAATAAAAAAAAAAAAGTTAAACAATTGGGAGCCATCGAGTTCTTGGAAAGATAGAATACAGGAGCCCAATTCCTCCTTTGCTTGAGAAGTATTTGGGTTAAGTGTAACCACAACAATAAAGAATTCCAAAATTAAATAAAACTGTATTTTCAAAATGAGTGTTCAACGTCCCTGCAATTACCTATTTCATAAGTGACGCATCGTGGTGGCCCTTCATAGTCAGCTCTTCAACATTTGGAGGCCACATTTCAGACGACCGGTTAGGCAAATAATCAGCCAACATTCCTTACGTTAAGAACCGAGGCAGTCGAATTCTCACAAACTCGGCTTTACCGTGAATTAGACTTTGAGTCGGGACAAGAACTCGGCCTTTCCGTGCATTAGACTTTTGCGTCGGGACTTAAGATTACAACCGCATATAAGATCCAACTAACACAGAACCTCTAAGTTCATGACTATGGACAACGCCGCCGCCGTTTGTTTGCTTACTGGGCTTCGGAGGGTTTGGAAGAGAACCCCCATTTGCCCGAAAAATCACCTTTAGCGATTAGTATCATTTTTGGATGAACAACAATTGCCGCACAATGTTCTTTAGGTGGCAATGCATCTCCAAAAACTTACCCTAAAGTGTGGATTTTGTGCTGGCTGCGATATTGGGGAGCGGTCACCATTTAAAGCGAGTACTCCAAAACGATAACGAATTTATTACGACCCAAAATGATACGGATTTAGATGTCATGTGGTTCGAGCAGAACGGCGCAACATGCCACACTGGCGCTACAATTGACATTTTGCATGAACCATATGAGGATGTATGTGGATATCTCTCGCAGAAGTGGCGTGAATTGGTCACCAAGGCCATGCGATTCTACCCTGCTAGGCTTTTTTCTTTTCTGCAGTCGCAGGTCTATGAAGCTAGCATAAGACGGTCCTTGTAATGGTCTCTGCAATGTCCATCTGACTACATTATGACGTATTTATCTGTCCTAAAGTCGTCATGTCGTGTAATGGACATTCTAAAAACTGTTTTTGTCAGGACACACACAAAGTCCACCATAATGTCACGAAAAGGCCAATTACAAGGACCGTGTAAAGACTTTTCTATTGTTGATGGGACGTAAGGACCAATTTCTTTGACAAATGATCCTTGCAAAGACCATGTCCCAACAATTCCAAGGCAGGAATTTCTGCCGGGACATTGTTACTTGGAATGACCACTTTTCATGGTGGTTTTGTTGTTGTTAAAATTCAATGAGCTGCCAAAGTGACAGATCAGATTTTGACAACCTAGCGTGCTTTAAACTCTGTTCCCACTCTTAACTTTTTGTGATACCTTACTTCCTTCAACATCAGTAAAGAATTAAGATCAATCAAAAATAGCAGAGGAGAACAAAGAAAATTATTTATTTTTTAATTTTTTTTTTAACGTCAGAAAGTTTCCGACGTCATAAGCTAGTTGTCAAGACTTGTATTTAAAATATTTTACGACAATTCGTATCTAAACTTTCCGACACAAATTTGTGTCGTAAACTTTTTCGGAAACATCGTAAACGTCATAATAGAAATTTAAGGTATGCTGAGTTTGTAAGTGACGTCAAAATCATCTGATTTTGTGCGGATGGAAACAAAAATTGTATTAACCCTGACGCCACACATGCCACCTACTGGCAAGCAAGTTACATACTACATGTATTAATTGTCAGATACCTATCTGTGTTCCACTGATGCTAGTGTATTTATGTATGCGTAAGCCCGCCATATAGAAAAGTTTCAACAAACATTCTCCGGATGGTCAACTTTTCCATAGGTACGATAAAAGTATCGCGGAAGATTCGCTGAGTAAGCTCTGGTGTATTGGGAAAGTTATTGAAATTAATGAATGAAAGATTATTGTAATCAGTTTTAAATAAAAAAAATTACAAGGCTAATGAAGTTTTGGAAATGCTGCGGCGCTAGTGTCGCCATAAAAATAGTATTTTGACAAGTTTTCCGCGTCTTTAAATGTTATGTCCAAGCGCGGAAAATCAAGCACAGTAGGCCAATATGTACATACATATATGTATGTGCAACGACGCCATATTTAAAACGAAGTCCCTGATTCAATGGGTATTCAAATGTCAAGACTTCTCGTGGTATATTCAAGCATTAAGGAATTGTCACAATATTTAGAAGACATATTTGGGTATGGGTATGCAGAGTGAAGAACATCAAGTCTTACAAGAACAAAACTGCCAAATATTCCGTGTAGGACACCAAAAATTGGAACCTGCTGTAGAAGCTCAAACATTGCTGATGCTTTAGGGCCAACTACAGTAGGAAGATGATATCAAAGATCAAAGAGTAGAACCAAACTTTTCCTTCCGTTGTTCTATTAAATGAACATGGTCGCAAGGGTATAGAATGATCTGCTGAAACAAACTTTTATTTTAGACTTTGGGTTCAGGAGCAAAACTTGTCGATAACTTGACGAAACAGACGGTCCCGCTATTGGTATTGCTATTTTACTGGAACACTGTTTGTAGAAATAACGATCCAACACCGCCAACCACCCATCACATATACAGCCACCAACCACCATCCAACCATTTTGACAATTATTTTTCCCTCACCCCCTCCCAACACCAAATCCCCCAAATCCAACCACCTACCCCACCTGCCACCACCTTCCACTCACCCACCTGTTTTGACAACTTTTCCATCGCACCCCATCAAATCAAATATCCCCACCACCAAAACTGCCATCCAATCAACCCCCCCCCCCCCCCCCCGCCTGACCCACACACACTCCCACCACAACTAACCAACCACCCAACACCCTCCTCTCCCACTTTATCGACTTTCTAGGCTATGAAAGCCGCTAGGTAACGTGACTGTGACTGTGACTGTGACATTTTTCCGTGCGTGCTGCCCATATATTCCAAACCGATTTATTAGACGTTATCACGTCAAAAAATTTCAAAAAATTTGATTTTCACAAGAAATTGTTTAAACAAATTAATTTGTTGTAAACATTATTCAACTATTTTTTTTTGATTTGTAGAACAACTAAATACGCGACACAAAAAAAGTTGAAAAAATCATTTTTAAAAAAGTGAAGAGTTTATAAAAAAAAAAGTAGAAGAGCAACAAAATTAATTTTTGCGCAACAAATTAGCAACTAAATCAGTCAAAAAATTGGAGACCTGCCAGCTTGACGGACGTGCAAAACCAATATTTCCTTTCAATTTGAATACCCTTTATTGAATCGTATCGAAAAGATGCAAATATTTAACGGGAGCACCTGGCCAGATATGAGAATTATACACATCGGGACAAGGTATTCCTTTTGTAGATTGTGGCCAGAACAAAAGGGAAACATATTTCTTCCATTGATGCTTTCAAGATCGGAATTTAATGAACTTATATGGGTTCAATCCTTGTTTTCCGGTGTATTTTTACTTGTGAGGAAGTGACAAATCCTCCAAGAAGAAAGTCACAAGCGAAAGATAATAGGCACAAGCACCGAAATGCTTACGAAAAAAAAATTTCAACGTCATATTTATAGCCAGTCTTTATCACGCAGGAGCCTTTATGATTTTTGCTTTAGTTCAATAAAATGTCATTATTGTCGACATTAACAAAACTGGCAATAGCTTGAGCATGCAAATGGACACTATCTGGGTACAAAAACACAACTCTCAGTTTTCGGCTGAATCGAGAGCTCTTGTTCGCGCTTGCGAAAGAAAGTGAACTTAACCTCACAAATGATTTTGAATAATTGTAAATTTGACAACTCGTGTGAATGCTTGACCATGCCAAACATGTTTGGTCCATTACATGCTTTCAAAACGGACACCTGTGGGAATTATAGGTCCCCTCTATCCCTGCAAAGTATTAGATACGCACACACGGTTGAGCTGGAAAGTGCTAGTCACACGGCGCGGCGCAGCGCGGCGTTGGCCGCCTAGTGGAGTTGTTGGTAAACAACATGAATTTATACATTCCCTTCCCTCCATTCACTACAAAAACCATATTTGACTTCCTTCTTGTCCGCTAACTCCTTCTTAACCACACAAGGGATTTTGAAACGGTTTTTACCATCATGTAGATGTAGATAATTTTTTGCTCAAGGATGATATGAAAATAGTAATTGAAGAATGATGACTGACGCGTCTATTTCTCTTTCTTCTTGCAAATATTAAAATTTCATTATGTTACAAAGCTTTAGTCGGAACAGGAATATGTGTTATGTATTTAAAACATGAACATTATCTTTCATCTGAAACGCCCTCCCAACCTAGGCAAATCGCATCTTAGACTAAAGGCCACCAAACCTTATTTTAATTATGTTTAGACCCATTAAAATCAACGTTTCTCGAACCCTCTAATCTCTAACCAAGAGCTGAACAATTCAAAATGTAAATTTCCAGCCGTTTAAACATTAAATTTTCCCCCAAGGACTTTTATTAATCAAAGCTTAAGTTTATAACACCTTTTCTATGCCATCACAAAAGGCTCGCGTGCCACAAAACTGTCTAACCAAAACAAATCAATTGAAATAACCCCAATTAAATCCCGCTATCTAGTTCCTGTTAAATTAAATTAAGAAAATAAAAGAAGAAGAAGAAGAAAAACAATCAATTTGAGATATCTTCGTCCCGCAATCATCCCCTTTTATCTTATTCTCTCTAAGACATAATCATCACCATCATACTCGTAAAAAGTGGAAACTTTCACTAGCAATTAAAATTCACAAATAAATTTATACAGCCTCAATAAAGTTCGCTTCCCTCTCAACATGCACCGGTGACGACGTGCGATCATTCAACACTCATAGATACACACAGACTGTAATCAGCAGCTAGTACACATAACCGCTGCAAGGCTTAATTTTCATCTGATTCTTCGTTTTAAAATCATCAAAAGATTCGACAAGATTTGCGCAGATGAATTTTTCTCACGCAATAACCTCATTGACCACCCCACCCCGACCACTTTTGCTTTAATCCATTCGGCTCCCTCACCATCATATCATCTCATCTCATCGCTATAGCCATCTTGCGATCAGCTCAGCTCAGCAGTGCGCACGGCCGGCGTCCATCAAAACCTAATCTTTCAAAAAAAAAAAAAAAAAAAAAAAATCCAAGAAACTGGCACAGCTGCGCGTATATACTGCGTTTAAGCGTTTTTGTGTCGTTTGCGCGTCCATATCCAAATGATCTAGTATGGTAGCATACCAAGGTGGCCATCATCATCATCAAACATCTTCAACAAATAGATACACAACGTTTTCAAAAAATCGTCGCTGCTTCTATACACACGTATACACACGTATGTATATCTTATACTTCAAGATAATTAAATGTCCGCAAGCTTGAAGAGATCTTCTTGATCCCTCCGCCACCACTGCGCTGGCGCTGCAGAGTGGGGTTTCTTGGAACTGAAAATTCCAAATACTGGCGCAATTACTACGCACATGCGTGTCCAAGTTAAGTCAGATGTTTCCCATAATAATAATCGATTGACCGACAGACAAACCATGAGAGGGAGAAATCACATAGTAAGTTTAAAGAAGCGCATTCTAGTTCACAAAGCTGTGCTTTGTGCAGGTTGTTTCGGTCTTGAAATTATTGCCATCGCTTAGATGTTAATGTTGTGCCTATCAGGTGTTGATGGTCTATCATTTTATATTTTTCAATTACACTCTTAGCAAAGTGCTCAAGCTCATAGATACAGTAAAGCAGCAAGCACGGCAAGGCGCCCCCTTTTTTCTTACCCAACTTAAGATTTCAATGAGTTCTTCTCACGATCTTCACAAAAGTCGGATACGATTCTATTGAAAGGATTTTTTTTTTTTTGACAGAAGAAGAATTTCACAGCTTAAAATACCCAAGCATGTGGGTAATTAATAAATTGTTGACACAACTGTTCCAAGCGGGGCCAGGGCCTGTGACCTACATTTTGAACCATTCCTGTGTGTGCGTTGATTTTCTGCAGGAATGGAACGGACCTAAAATTTACCGCCGAATCCGAGCGGCTAACAGAGAAGCACTTTCCATGACTTGATTTACTCTTGGGATATTTGTTATTTTCTAGCAAAAGGCGGTACCCCGGAAAATAACTTTTTTTTAGGTGGAGTCGTCAGGGATCGAATCCAGAACCTTCGGAGTGACAGTCCGACACACTAACCACCACGCCACTTGGTTGTAGGTACGTGTGGGTAGTCTCGCCATATTTTCAAGACCTGTTTTGAATTCGGTTTTGGAATTTTGCCCAAACAATCAACATCGCTGTGTGAAAATTATTGGAATTATGGTTTTCAAGGCGCATTCTGGATAAAATATGCGGTTCCAGGAGCATGAAGTAGATTTGACTAGCGCTTTCGTACGACGTACATGCTGGTCAAAGGTCAGGTCTTCACATTACTCCAGAACGCAGAGAAAACCAAAGAAAAAACATTGATTTCAAAGTACATTGGACATATTGCCATGACCAGCTTTAGAATTCCTGCTAAGTCGATACAATTTATCATGAAGACGTTGAAGAATGCTCTCTGTTCCAATAAAATTATGAGGGATTCTACTGATTCTTCTATATTCAATAACTACTTAAGGTGTAACATCGAATCATCCAACATACCCCGCTAGCCAGTCCGGTCCCTATCCAGTTGACTCCATATACGCACTCCAAGTTGATTGCGGTCGCCCTCCACTTGGCTCTTCTACTACTGCGTTGGCACTCACGGCTAGAAGACTCGGCAGGCTAGTTCGTATTCGTCCATCTAAGCCGCTGTTCTTTACGCTTTTTGAACAGTGTCGCTGGATAGCCCGTACAGTTCGGGCATTGAATCTTCTCCTCCATACTCCATACAGGACCGAATACCACCCGAAAAACATTTCTTTCAAAGCATCCGATTGAGTCAGTGTCCACGCTTCTGCCCCATACAGCAGGACTGGGATGATAAGGGTCCTGTATAGTGTCTCCTTGGTCCTTTGAGAAAGGGCTTTGCCTTCTAAGCCTGAAGAAACAGCGATTGGCAACAGTGATTCTTCAACTGATCCCTTGTGTTTGGGAGGTAATAGTTGAACTCAAATAGACAAAGTCCTTGACAACTTCAAAGTTCTACATATTTGTCCATCGTGACGTTTTGTCCGAGACTTCGGTGATAATGTTCTGCACCCGAGGACATCATCCCTTCAAAACGTCCATCTGTACGTCAATTGCTCGGGGCAGGTATGAAGAGTCTTCGCTTATGATGGCTTATCGTCAGCTAAGAAAAACGCATGCACTTTGGTATCCCTCATTTTACCTTGAAGCTGGTAGTCAAGGACTGCAATAAAAACAGACGATTTTCCTGGTGTCAACCTTTCATGATTTTGAATTCTTCACTGTTTCTTACTTTTGTTAATGCGCCCTCGTACATATCCAATGTCCATGAAAATCCGCACATAGAGTTCTGGAACTTTCGAACACTTTGAAAATCAAAAAAAAAACGATATGAAAATCCTCTGATGAAATCCGATGTTTTTCCATATAATTATCTTTATACTTTGGTGTGTTGACAACTTACCCGCCTCAAACCCACACTGGACATCAGACAACTGTATTATATTTGGCAGAGAGCTATCCAAAACTCGCTTAACAATCTTCATGGTGTGAAATTATCTTGATTGTTGGGTAATTACCACAGCTTCGTCTATCCTTTGGGAGATCCAAACACCTCTTAGAAACTTGGAGATGATGTCACATATCCTTTTCCAAAACTTCACGTGGGGGGCCCAATCGCTTTGCATTTTTTGGACTTTTTCACCGCCTCAAAAACTTCTTCAATTGTAACGCCAGGATGTAAGGTTAGGTTCTATGCTAGCTGTAAGCTAGAACAGATGACACTCTAAGTACAAAAAAGAACCGTGACGCCACAAAAATTGGGCTGTTATGCCCTGAATACTTACACATTTAGAACCAATTTGAACTTTTTACGAAGCGCAGAAAAGAATTGATGAAGGATTCTCCTAAAAATAGTTTCCGTCTTTAAGCGAGTGCAGCGCATGTACAGAGGAGATGGATAATTGTCCCCTTCTCTTCTTCCTTCATCCACCTTCTGCAAAAGTCGTTTGCGTGCGCGCCAAGTCTAGCTATGAGACAGTGTCCTATTATGTAGTGGAGTGCCGGCTGCTTAGAAAGATCAAAGCTTTAGAGTGTTTCGGATCCAGCTCTTGTCAAATCCACTTTGACGCTAGACATGTGTTTCCACTTGTCCTGCGTCTTCCACAAGAAATTGGCCCATGTATAGTATTGCAAAAATACTTTCTTTTCAGAGCGGAAAACATTTTGGGGAAAACAAAAAGAAACAACCATGCTGGTGAAATTCAGTTGACCAAATTCAAACGCTCTAAATGTTACCATTGGCATCCCAAAGCGCTGCCTCTTCTTATTAATTATCTTACACTGGAATTCCAGCGGTGAAATTGTAGCAATTTAATGGATGCGCGTGGTGCACTTCATTTAGTCTAGTCTGCATATGCAATCTTTTATGCAAATTAAAGTATTTAGTACCTGCGGTGCGGTGCGGTGCGGTTTGGTGTAGCTGCGCAGCAAAAACTGATGGTTCTTGTAACTCTTATTACAACAGCAACAGGTGGACGAGACTAAGACCGAGCAGCTAAATGAAGATGTGCGATCTACGCATGTTTGCTGATATGCCTGATGGATTGATTGCATGTGCCCGTAATTAAGATGCAAACAAACGGGCTTAACTTGCATCGCGCAGCAGCGAGCCTTGTGCCGGCCGACCGGCCGCCGCGCCTCCGTGGTGTGGTCCGTCTTACGGGGTGGTGTCTTTACTATTCTGCATATAAACCAAAAAAAAAAAAAAAATATATACTATAAAGTCGTATCAAACAGACAGCGAACAAGAGGGGCCTTGTCATAATGGGTCTTGTGTAATTAATCGATTTGGCGTGTACACGAAGTTTTACTTGTGTATAATCTTATCACAATGAATTATGCTTAGGTGATGGATTGAAAAAATGATCGCCTCTCCTTGGTGCACACTTATAGACTTTGCCCATAAACAAGCTGGTTAAATAAGCTGTGTGGTCGCCTTTGACTGTTATTCTGACATGTTTAAGATATAGAAGGATAATAAGTTGACACATTTCTTGTGACTATACAGTTTTGTTTTAAGCCTGCGTTTAATGTCTTGTGGGTAGACAAGTTGGGTTTTCAAGGAAGGTTTTTTGAACCTTGACCAAAGTTTCTATTTTATTCACATGACAGATTTTGCAGGCAATGCAGTTCCTTGTATATACAGCACCTTGATGGGAGATTGACACATATGCATCATGATGGAACTCCCTTTTTTCAAAGGTGACATTGATTTTCACTGCGTTTCATGAATTTGTCCATGAGTTGAGCCAGTGTCAGTGATTTTGATTATACTCAACAAAATGTGTGTATAAATTATTGACTGGTCGGTGTCCCTGTCCATTGTGCTTTTGATAAGTAACCAAATTAAATACGCCGTGATTTATGAAGTAATGTTATCCAAATATACAAAAAAAAAATAACCAGAAATAAAAAAAAAAATATCTTCATCTTGAAATAAAAAGTCTACATCAGGTTTCACAAGCCACCCTGGGCGCTGGGCCCTGCAAAGATCAGTATGGAAACACCATAGTAGAAACGCAGGAGATGTTATCCATCTGGAGAGACTACTTTAACCAGTTGTTAAAGGGCGTTGACAGCCAAGATCCCGCCCAAAACCAACTTGTACCATTTAATCTAGATGACAACCGTGAGCTACGTCCGCCCGACTTGTACCATTTAATCTAGATAAAAACCGTGAGCTACGTCCGCCCAAAATGAAATCAAAGTAGCCATCACCAGACTAAAGATGAACAAAGCAAACAAAGCAGCTGGTTGCGATGGTTTACAAGCGGAGCTTTTGAAACACGCTGGCGATGACCTGCTCAGGAGCATACACCAACACATCTGCAAAATATGGTCGGAGGAAAGTATGCCCGATGAGTGGAATCTCAGTACCATCTGCCCGATTCATAAAAAAGGAGACCGCATACTCTGCGCCAACTATAGAGGCATATAAGTCTTTTAAACATCACGTATATGATCCTGTCCAGCGTTTTATGTGAACGTCTCAAGCCGTTTGCTGATCCACATTAAGCCAGATCCTTTAGAAAACCCAAGAATATAATATCGATACCCACTTACTGTTCGTCGATTTTAAAGCAGCCTACGACAGTGTTAATAGAGTTGAGTTGTATCGTGCCATGTCTAACTTTAGAATCCCTGCTAATCTTTTAAGCCTTATCAGGATGACGTTGAAAAATGGTCGCCGTCCGTCAAAGTTGGTACGGACTCTACTGCAACCTTCGAAACCACAGGAGGGCTAAGACAAGGTGACGCACTGTCATGCAGCTGTTTTAACATTGTGCTTGAAAATGTCATACCCATGCCAGCACATCGGGCACCATCTTTCATAAATCGACACAGTTACTTGATTTCGCGGACGGCATTTACGTGATATGAAGAACAAAGTGAGCAGTAACCGGTACCTTCACTACTATGGAGTCAGCAGCAAGCAGAAAGGGGCTGAAAATAAATGAGGACGAGACAAATTATATGCTTTCATCAACAAAAGTCCAATCCCAGCACCGACTTGGTCAGAACGTGGCTATTGATAGGTATAACTTCGAGGTAGTCAGTGCGCAATTGAGGAATAAAGCCCTACCGAAAAGAACCAAGGAGGCAGAAGCATGGACTCTCCCAAGAAAAGTTCTGCTTACGAATTATGGTCCTGTTTGCGTTAACCAAGCAGACATCATTTGGCGAAGAAAATACAACGACGAACTATACGGTGCTGTACAGCGTCATAAGCCTAGCCAGAAAAAAATTCAGTGACTAAGAAGGCTGAACCACGTAGAGCGAATGGACATCGACGCTCCAGCTCTTCAACGCCATACCAGATGGAGTCAGAAGCCAAGGTAGACCCCATCTTAGATGGAGCGAGATGGAGCAGGTAGAGGTTAATCTCCGACAACTTGGATTGCTAAACTGAAGACGGCAGACTATAGAGATCGAGCCGACTGGAGGAGCATACTAAGCAAGGCCTAGGAGCACCACGCTTTATCGGAGCGCTGTCAGTAGATTGTTAGCAAGTATAAAAGTGGAGATCGCGAAAATTGGTCTGGCTTTTGATAAAGTTAGGGCAAGTTTAATGCTGTCTTCGATAAACTGGTATAGTGTTGAAGAAATCAAGGACTTTGTCTAGTTGGATTCCACTTTCACCTCTGAAAATAATGTCAGTGAAGAGATCAGTCGAAGAATTACTGTTGCCAACCGCTGCGACCAACGGTCCAAGGAGACACTATACAAAACCCTAATCATCCCAGTCTTGCTGTACGGTGCCGAAGCGTGGACCCTGACACAAACGAATGAAAAGTTGGTTGAGGTGTATAGGTAATGTATAGAGCATATGCCATGCCAACTGTACAAACGAACACGCACCAACCCTTCGTACTGGGAGACCCCATCTAAGGTGGCGCGTACAAGTGGGGAACGCCCTACTGTCAGTGGAAGCCATGTTGTTTTGACGGCATCTTTCCAACATATTGCAAATCTGACTATAGACGCACATAATTTCAGTATCGACTCTGCAACGTTTGGGGCCATATTTCGGTCATAGTTCTGTTAGCAATAAGACAATACACGTACTCCGTATACATTCTCAAAAACGACGACGTTTTAAATGACGATCGATCAATGAAAACCAATTTCTTTTGAGCTGAATCAAACGATAATACTTACGTTTTGTGATTGCAAAAGATGTTGGTGTTCAGCTGATAACATAATGAACATTCTGCAGCAGCGATTTGAGAGTATGTCACATTCTATACATGCCCTTATCGGGAAAGCTTTACAAAACAATATTTCATTCTACACGAGATGCTTCTTAAAACACCATGATGTGTTAAATTCAATAATTTATTCGATTTAAAGTCAGAAAGTTGTTCACTGATGACGTAATTTGTTTTTCCGGCGATGTTGAAAACATCCGGTTTCAGTAAAATTATAAATTTTAATCCAAACAAATCAATTTTGCTGTTACTTATTAAACAATCAATTTGCTTTCAATTATTCCTTTAAATTTATTTGCATACAAAAATACCTGCCAAACAAACTAAACTCACATTAAAAACATAGTCAAAGGACACCATTATAGATTGTATCTGATTATAAGCACGTTGCGCGATCGATTGTCCCTCCAATAACTTTGGCTTCTGTTTTCTTAGTCTATGTTTACCGCGATATTGATATTTTTATATTCAATATTCTTGTTGGTTGGCTTGTTACACTAACATATCACTCGTGCTTTTCCAAACCGTGATACTTACAGTGGTATCATATCACTTATACGGTGTTCATTATTATTATTATTAGAAAGAAAGAAAAAAAAATGGCTAAGATACTTCAGTTGAAGTCAGTGGCATAAAACATGTATTCATGTGGTAAACAGCAACTTTGGTTGACTTATCAAGATCTTGGACATGATTGGTATAACTTACCACCAACCAACCACACCACACCACCCAGACCCAACAAAAACAGAAACCCAGGAGTCGCAGTAGTTGGTTAAAAATATTATGGAAAAATATTGATTTTTGTCGATTGATAAAAAAAAGTAAATATACGGACGGCTTGGTCAACTTTTTGCAGGTGGATAATATAATTGAATCAGGACGGAGATTGAAATAAATAAATAAAAATCAAAAATCCAGTCTGGTGCATTAAATTTCCAGCTATACAAAAATATATAGGTACAGACGGAAATAGTCAGTTTGGACTTTTCTAAAAATTCAATCTTAATTAATGGCTTGTGTGCGTTGTCACTTTTGATCAAATAATTGAGATATTATTTGTGATGATATTTTTTTTTCTCAAATCGTGATAACTTTATGCAGTTTTTTTTTTTGTTAAAATTTTTGTTTGGTTCTTTCAAAGGAAATGACAAAAACATTGATCTGTTAATTAGGTTAGGTATAATTAGGAGATCCGAAACAAAACTGTTATACTTGTAGCTGATTGCTGATATGACATTTTTACGATATAATTTTATGGCACGTGTTGCACAATTTTACTATACAGGACACCATGACAACTGACAAGTGTGTATGATTTTAATTATAATTGCATTTTCTTGTTCGAAAATGCTAGTAAAATTTTAATTTTCCCAAAACATTCTTACTTACCTAAATGCATATCTTACATACTATATCTACTATATTTCACAACTCAAATGAAGCAGGTTAGGTTAAACGTTAAACGTTAAACGAAATCCATGTCCAGATTTTGTTTTTTAAATTCCTTCCAGATTATGGGCAATTTATGATGACAATCTCTGCGCATAAATTCATGAAACAAATTGATTGCGGACTTGGGTGGCGGTAGCTGTTAAAGAATTTATTATGGCAGTTCACCATGTTCAAAACTAAGTGTGTGGGTTTTAAATTGAGAATTTATTCAAACGAAACGTGTGCTTAGAAAGCGCTTGCCGTGGAATTGATAAAAGATTTTTTAGGCTTGGTTTGTCTATTTTATTTCCTTTCATCGAGATCGAGGTACAAAAATGTTGGCTTCTTTAAGGAGCCCCTCGCAGTTATCAAAGATTGATAATATTTTAATAGAAGTCTTTTCTAATTTGATTGCTTTAATTTGAGAAATGATTTGTGAGCATCTTTTTTGAAAAAAAAAAAATAATTCTACAGTGAGGGTCTGACTTAAATTATTTGAAAGAAGAATTTGTAAGGGAACATTCTTTTGCCAGCTGCTGGTTTACCAGGTATCTTTTCGATTAATTTTTGTATGGTTGTTATGTTCATAATAAAAATTATTAGAAAAACGGAACAGGCTTAAAAACTTAAAATTTGAGGACTCAAACGTTTTGCCAAAATATGTTAATATTTCTTTATAGGATGGATTAAAGTTTTTCATAATTAATATTAAGATAGTTATTTGCGTTACCATGTTTCATTGTGACACTTTGATAAAGCGTCACTAGGCCGAATGGAGAAAGTATGGGAGGGGGGGGTCTATTCCACTCCGTTTAACCGGGAGGGGCAATTTTCTAAAAATATGACTTAAATTTGAAAACAAATTTGAAAAAAATTAGTTTTAAAATTATTTTTTTTAATTTTTTTTTTCATAATTTTGAGTTTGAAAATTCATATTTTGAAAACGGTTCAATAAAATAACTTCATTTAAAATTACAATAAAATAACAAGTTTTTGGCTTTACAAAAAGGTATAGCTTGGCATTGTAGGAGCTACCGTTACTTTTTAATAATTTTTTTTTTTCAAATTTAAGTCATGTTTATACAAAATTGCCCCTCCCGGCTAAACGGAGGGGAATAGACCCCCCTCCCATACGATTTTTTTCTTGTCTTAACCCAACCTACACGCTCTAGCTTTTTGGCACAACGCTCGTGAATCACCCTGTATAATAAAGCCAAATACTCTGTTATGTAGCGCCTTTTATTGCGCCCTCCAATAATTAATACCGTATGTTACTTAACAAAGGGTGTTTTTTTAAGACGTGTGGTTTTCAAGAAGAAATAAAACGCATATATTTTAATGTTATGGCCAAGAATTTAGCTTTGTTATAAAGATAAGGGTTTGAAATTATTTTTTTAAAATGATTTCAGGCAAGTGGCCTCCGCGGCTGGCTGGAATGAATTCCTGGGCGACTATGTCCCAGAGTCGATAGAGATAAAAGATATATGGTTTAAAAGGGCATCCATTGTAGATTTCAAATATGTAATTACTTTCTTTCCAAGTCATCCCCAGGACTGGCCATGACAATTTTTCCAACTTGAATATCAATGCATTTCTTCGTGTTAATAAAAATTGGTTTGAGTACCTTCTAAGATAAGACACATTCGCAATGTAAATAATCGACGCTGGGTTTTTTTTGGCATTCTCCTTTGCACGATTTGCAAACTTTGTTCAGAAGTAAGTCTATTCATTATAAAATGGCAAACCAAACTGAGCATAAGGGGCCAGTTATAGCGAGACGGAAAACCAAACCGAAAAAATTTTCAAATGGAAAATTTGGATCGATGGCAACCAACTCAGAGAATTTATTTTGCAAATAAAAATTTGAATTGAACTTGTACTTTTTGATAAAAATGTATTTAATCATTTTTCTGTTATACGTATAAAAGAAAAATAAAAAAAATTCATTTTTAACAAAAAGTGTTTGTTCAATTAAAATTATTATGAACAAAAAAAAATTCTCTGCATTGATTGCCATCGATCAGTAAAGCATTTGTCTTAAAAATCGAATGAGAACATACAAAATTTTTCATTTGAAACTTTTTTCGGTTTGGTTTTCCGTATCGCTATAACTGGCCCCTAAATCAAGTGACAACTGCCAAAAAGACCGAACTCCGAAAAAAGTATTGTCAGATTGAAAACCACACGTCTAAAAAACAACCTTTACCTACGTAGACTTTCATATTAATATACATTATGTCATACGGAACACCCATGCCAGCACATCGGGCACCATCTTTAATAAATCGACACAAATACTTGGGTTTGCTGACGACATTGACGTGATAGGAAGAACGAAGCGAGTAGTAATCGTCGCTTTCGCTAACATGAAGTCAGTAGCAAGCTGAATGCGACTTATTATTAAGAAGGACAAGACAAACAATACCATCAGCGCGATTGAGGCATAAAGCCCTATCTAGAAGAACAAAGGAGACGTTGTACAGAACACACATGAGACCGGTCCTAATATAAATGATGCAGAAACCTGGACCCTCCCGCAGTCAGATGAAAAGTCCCTTGCAGTATTTCAATTAAAAGTTTTGCGTTCGATTTGTGGTCATGTCCATGTTAACGAAGAAGGAAACATCTGACGAAGGTGTACCGTTGAACGATTAGTACTGTGCAGTGAAACACGCCCCCAATCGCCTCAATTTGTTAAAATGGTTTGGTGTGAATGTATTGGTTGAGTTTAACATGTGTCACATATATGTGTATTCGCGCCAAATTTCATTTGTTTTTGTGCTGCAAACATGGAGGAAGTGAATTTGGACTGCTGTGATATAATTTTAAATGAAAATCAGTAAATTAATTCTCTTAACGAATTAATTCTCCAAAATAGAATAAGTACTTGTTTCTAACAAACTAGGAACACTTGTTACAATATTTTCAATATTATTTTCCATTTTGATTATATTTTTTATAATTTTTTATTTGAATTTCAAGAAATCACTTCACTGCTGGTATAATTTCCAAACAAATGTGTAACAAAAAATATGACATTGGTCAAGTGTGACATCTGACATTTAAATTTATGAATGTGTGAGTGATTCTGCTTCTGAGAAAAAGAGAAATTCTATTTTTTTTAGAATCAGAACTGTCAGTTTTGCCCAATTAAACGCATTCAGATTGCTTTTTTTTTGCTTCCAGATTGCCAATTAAAAACGCCATAAGAAAGAAAGGAAAAGGAGAAACGTCAAAAATATTTGGGAAATATAAAATTTCTCATGATAAATCTAAGAGGTAAGTTCAAATATTATTAAATTTAACCTATTTTAAACAATTTATTTATTAATTTAAATAGCCTATAACCTGGTCAGTGAATGGGGGAAGATTTTAGAATCCACTGTATTGCGAGGTAAGTGGTGTGTCGTCAGTTTATCTGCCATATACAAACAAACTGACACACAAACAAAATTACTCTTTTATATATAAGTAGTAGAGATAAGAAATCTACATACTATACACTTAACTATAAATGAATTAAATACAATTTATTGAAAATTGCACTGTTCCTTTTAAACTTGGCTTTTTAAGCGAACTATTCTAATATTTAAACGAAATATTTAACCATAGCGGATAAAAAGCACGCGGGAACTGAAGAGGCCATAGTCAACAATCAATGTTCAACAGTGGGACAGAAAACCCGGTTTTGTATGTGATGTTTTTTATTTCGGACTTGGAGAGATAACAGATATCAACACCCTACTTTTTGGTCCTACCAAGTGAGGCAAGTAGGATGGTAGGGGGAATAGAACTGAGTGGTGCCACCTATGCCAACTTTTCCAAAGTTCATTAATTAGCAATACTCATATATTCCAATTTTTTTAAAATAAGCATAACATTTATTCATATCTTATTGAAGGAAATTAAATTTTCTTCAACTTTTCGATTCATCACTTTATGTTAAAAAAAAATGTGGGAAGAAGTTAAAAACAACAAGTTTGGCAAAGAAAACAATTTTTCGAAAAATTTCCCACTTCCCAGACGGCATATCTCGGAAATGGTTGATTGTTTTCAAATAATGTATGATATCAAATTGTAGGAAATTTTGTCAGCTTCATATCTTATCTGATTATTTTTTTTCTACGACGCACCGTTTTTGAGATATGCGGGCGAACCCATGGAAAGGTCCCTTTTAATCGATCACCCACCCCCGCGGGCACCCCGATTGACGGGGATTTTTTATTGCATGTACAGGAGACCTCCCCCTACACATTCCCGAAAAATTTGGAACTACACGAATTTTTTGGTTTATTTTTATTATTTAGGCTTAGTTTGCCTGGACTATATAGCGGCTGTTTTAACATTGTGTTTTTGAAAATGTCATACGGAACACCCATGCCAGCACATCGGGCACCATCTTTAATAAATCAACACAAATACTTGGGTTTGCGGACGACATTGACGTGATAGGAAGAACCAAGCGAGTAGTAATCGTCGCTTTCGCTAACATGAAGTCAGTAGCAAGCTGAATGAGACTTATTATTAACAAGGACAAGACAAACAACACCATCAGCGCGATTGAGGCATAAAGCCCTATCTAGAAGAACAAAGGAGACGTACAGAACAAACATGAGACCGGTCCTAATATAAATGATGCAGAAGCGGGGCCCTCCCGCAATCTGATGAAAAGTCCCTTGCAGTATTTCAATGAAAAGTTTTTCGTTCGATTTGTGGTCATGTCCATGTTAACGAAGGTGTACCGTTGAACGATAAGTACTGTGCAGTGAAACACGCCCCCAATCGCCTCAATTTGGTAAAATTAAATTATGTTTTTTTGTACCCGTACGATAAAAGGAAATTTTGCACATGCAAGCCCTAGGTAAACCTTCGTCCAATTAAATAAAAATATTTCAGTTTGGGCGTGGCTGACGCCCACTTTTCATACAAAACCATCAATATTGTTTTTATAAAATAACAATTGATATATAAAAGCGAAAAACATTTAATTTTGTGGGTATTACTTGCACATAAACATCTTGTGTGTGAAATCAAAAAATTTGATTTTAACTAGAAACTATAAAAAAATTGTGTTTGCAAATAAACGCTAGGTATTTATAATGAATCCGCCAGCCAAAATTTTGCGTCTCTTGTTAGAAACTAACAACAACAGGTTAGTCTACGAAAAGAAATTTTTGAATTTTGGGCGTGGCCTACGCCCACTTTTCATGAAAGAACGAAAAACGTAGTTTTAAAAATTGAAGGTACTACCGATATTCAATTTTAACCTTTTTTCCGTTCGCTATATGCAAAATATTTCAACATTTTTTGTGTACCTATTTTCAATACGCCCACTTTTAAGGGCGTTATTTCTATAAAATACCTTTGTTTAGGTAAGATCGCTTAAAAACTACTCGATTCAGCTGTAGTTTTACACATATATGCCTCAAAATTGACTAATGGTCAAAGCATAGTTAGTGCTTTATTTGCTTACACATTTTTAGAACACGCCTACTTTTAAGGGACGTTTCCGTCAAAGGTCTTAATATGCATTAATTTGTTTGATGTTTTTAAATCGGTCGCAGTTTTCAAGTAAAAAGATGGACACTTCGGTTTGTATTCCTTGGTTACGTAGAAGAGTGTGGTTCAAGAATTGTTAAATACACCCATAATCGCTATTTCCATTCAAAATCTAATTTTTAAAATTTTAAGTTTTATCTTGTTCTGTTCAAATCGATCTGCAAGCTTAAAATTGAATGTCACTGAGTTCACAGTAATTGCCTTATCAATAAAAAGTCTCAACTTTGGGCGTGGCACTCGCCTTATTTTATCGCGCCAGCGGTTTTGAACATCGGCCGCACAAAATTAATGTTATTGAATTTTTTTTTGACTGCTAAAGAAGAATATTGTTTCTGAAACTGGAACAGCAGCTTGCTGCTTGAGGCATACGCATACACATTAAAAGTTGAATAGGGTATTTAACAGTTCGCTGAAAACGTACTGTAGCTCTCGCTTATGTTTTGTTTGTCAATTTAGTTTACTATAAAAAAAACCAATTTCATAAATTTTCTCATCACCTACTTAAAAATAATCTCACATCATCATCCAAAATTTTTTATCAAAACAGCATTTCTATGCAAATCGGACGCATAAGCAAAGCCCTTTTTTATGACTTAACCCATTTAAACCACTTAAGTCATTATTTTACATTGTAATCAAACTTCCCACCCATAAAAAAATTCGATTCGGTAGTAAAAAAAAGAGTTTACGACAGGCCTAAGTGCTATTGGTTTCTTAATTAATTTATTAATGTTTAGTGTTTTGAAGCAAAAAAACAAGTATTTTTATGGACATTTCCTCAATTTAACCTCTCGATGAATATTCCATCATAGAATCATTGCTTTTTTTTTAAATTATATCAGTTTCATTTTCAATTGAGCAATATTTTTTTTTATTTAAATTAATTACCAAATAAATGAAATGGAAAATGTAAAAAAACCAAAAATCTATTGATTTAAATTATTATATTTGTTTATGGTAATGATTTTTGTGTAACATAAAAATATTCTCATAATTAAAAATTCAAGTTTGGTACACAAAACTTGAGAAAAACCAAGTAAATTGATTCTCATCATTAAACTAAATTAACACCTCCCTTCGATCAGAAAGCCAACACAAGTTTGGTGATTTTAGGTTAATTCATCGAGGAAGTTGCTCTTAATTTTTTATTTATTCTAATTTTATTTTTTTTTACTCGATTTTATTATTTTTGTTTAAATTCGACTTAACTACGTCACAGAGATGGCGATGCTTCCATGTCTTATCCGCCATTAACCAATTGGTATTCTGACTAATTAAGCGGTTAGTTGGTTGGTTTGTATAGACTATTGGGTCCCTGGTTACCTTACCCATCCGTTTTCTTAATTATGTTTTTTTTCGTACGGAATAGCTATCAAGATGATTCTATAGTCTCTTCTTTGATGTATTCTTCCGGTTTATTAATTGCTGTGTTGTGGTAGTTTTATGGATTTTGGTTAAAAGGTTGAATAGTTTAAGTGTAAGAAATATTAGCATAAAATTTGGGTTTGTTGGACGAGACACCTTAACTTTTTTTGATTGTGTTTAAATCATCGATAAATTGATAGCTTCTTGGTGTCATAACCTTTATGGCGGAAGTCGTTAATAAAGTACTTAACTGTTTTGATATTGCTTCAACAGTTACACATGTTTCGATACATTTTAAGCTCGATAGACATCGACAGTCCGAAGAGCTCATTTCGAAACACATAAGTGAAAAAAGTTAGTATCTCGGTTCTCGGGTGGTACATTGGACAACAGTAAATATCCTTCACATTTCTTAGTCTGCAGCAGCGAAGATTTCAGAAGTAATTTTGAAAATAATAAAAATTTCATACTTTCAGAAAAAATTTCATAGCTGCTGTGCTGCTGTGAAGTAAAACAGCAAAGTCAAGATTATATTGGGACACATTTTTGAACATACTCGTAAGTTCGTCCACATAATTTGTTGCTGTTATAAAAAAGTACTAAAATTCAAGCAAATCACTTTGATCAAAAACAAAGAAAATGAAATCGTTCAAAACACAATTTCTGAATATTCGGAGTTTGTTGGAAAATGGCAGTTTCAGTGCTATCTCTTAATAAAATAGTGTGTTGCGTATGATCGATCAGTGCTGTCCTACTTTTGTTTGGTGGAGGATTTGTTTATTAAAAAAAAAACATGGTTGTCTGTAAAGTCTGTTTACGGACGATAATTTTACGTGATAACCAGTTCACAAAACAGTTCATGTGTAGGTATCTCTCCAACCACCCAACCCACCTACAACCACCCACCATTTTAAATTTTTTTGTTCACCTCAACCCAAACACCAAAATACCACACACAATCACCAACCTAAAGCCCACCTTTTTTGAAATTTTTTTAATCATCGCCCACAAAATAAGCCCCCCTTCCTAACCACCACTAATCAAACACCCTAACTACAACAACCCACCAACTATATTTGACAATTCCCCCCATGCGCCAAATTCAACCACCAACTCCATCTACAACCACCTGCTACTCACCCACCATTTTTGACAGTTTTTCCCTCACCCCGAACCACCAACGCCAGGCACCCACCACAACTATTTTTGACAATGCCCTCCACTACACCCCCTCCACCCAAATCCAACCACCCATTCCACTTACAACCACTTGACACACCCACCATTTTTTACCCTCCCCCCATCAACCAACCACCCACCATATTTGATAATCTCACCCTCCAACCATACCAATTCCCCCAACAGCAAACACCCATCCCACTTACAGTCACTAAGGAACCACCAATTATGTTTGACAATTTTTGCCTCACCACCCACACCAACTACATCCACCCACCATTTTTAACAATTTTTCCTCTTCCCGACACTACCCCCCCCCCAAATCGAGCAGCTACTGTAACAAACTTTTATGCCGCAAAGCTGCACTCTCAAGGGATAGCCAAAAACTTTTGCGAACCGCGTCACCTCATACATTTTGGCAAGCTCGGTTCCTTAGTCAAACCGAGAGGGCCATTGAAAACATAGCAAACTGACCATCGGAGATTTCGTTACTGATGTTTTCGAACATAAAAGAAGCCAGCTGAAGAATGAAGACAATCAAACCTTCCCGTGTGATCTACGAGCAAAGAGAAATGAAAGAAACAGAGAGAGAGACGGTGCTACGGCTGGCAGATGCAATGTTCGAAGGTTCAATTATAGGGTAAAAAATTCATTCAAGTGGCACAAATCTGAAGCTGAAAGCCTGTCAATTAACAGTCAGTGCCGAGACTTCTCTTCACTTCTTCAGACTACTAAACGGCCAATCTATTCAATTTGGACGGTGTTCTGATGTACAAATGCTTCAGTCCACACACACTATAGGAAGAAGTTTTGGTAGCGATATCAAAACAAAAGACCTAGAAGGATGCTTTTTAAGAAATGGGCCATCAGCCGAGCTCTTCAAAGCATCGAGAGATGGCTTACATACAGCATCAACTCAGCTGTAAAATCTTCTTGGATGAAAGTTTGCCCGACGAATTTACCCTCAGCGTCTTGTGCTGATTATTGTACACAGAGGATCTCCTGCGTCCACTTCGAAAGTATTAGTCTGCTAAATCTCGCTTATAAAATCTTGTCAGCTTTCCTACGTTAACGTCTGAACTCTTTCGCGCCGGAATTGCTTTGCCTATTTATATCAGTGTGGTTTCCGGCTAGGTAAGTCAACTTTTGACCAAATATTCAAACTCTGACAGATATTTGAACACTCAACATTTCCGTATCGATACTCAGCATTTCTTAGACAATTTTAAGGTCAACTTTGACAGCACGAACAGAGACGAGCACTACATTGCCATGTCACATCCCTGAGAACTGTCATCAATGTTGAGAATAATATCACGGACTCCTTTGAATTCGAGGAAAGCTTAAGATAAGGTGACGAGCTATCATGTAACCTCTCAACATCCTTCCGAAGTATCTGGAGGGAATCGTAAGCAACTCGCATGTAAATATTTGGCTGATATTGACATTATCGGAAGAATGATGCGTGCAGTAAGTGGAGGGCTCGAAATTATTGAAGTGGGGGATAATTGATCAGGCTGTTGATAAGGATAAGTCAAAGAGTACGCTGTCCTCGGGTGCAGAACATAATCATCGTACACTCGGACAAAACGTGACTATGCAATGGACAGATTTATTGTTGAAGAAGTCAAGCACTTTGTCAATTTTCTTTCCACTTTCATCTCTCAAAATAATATCAGTGATGAAATCAGCCGAAGAATTACTCTTGCCGACCGCTGTTTCTTCGGGCTAAGAAGGCATCTAAGTCGTAAAACCTTCTTTTAAGGTACCAAAGGACCAAAAAGACGCTTCACAAAACCCTAATCATCCCAGTGCTGCTTTATGGAAGACCCCATCTACGGTGACCCATTCAAGTGGAGTAAGACCTCAACCAACTTGGCGTGCGTTTATGGAAATCATAGCGGTTTGTGTTTCGGATTAACAGTTTGGTGGTGTTTGGTCAATCTTCAATTCGTTATTCAACTTTTTCAACACCTTGTCCATGAGGGAACCTCTCTTAGCCATTTTTATAGATCCTTCTTAGGCCTATCGGCTCACGACGCAATCAAAGGAATGGTTGCGAAAGTAACCCACTAGAAACTGTAAGTATGTATTTTTATATGCAGGAGACTCTTCTTCGACTCTGTATTGTCAAGGATTCAGCCTCAGATACAAAGATAACTTCAATCCTGTCAAAGTGCGAATAGCATTATAAGTTCCTGGAACTTTTGACTCTTTGCATGGAAGTGTGTATATCTTACAGTCTATAAGCTTTTTCTGTGAACAGTAAGTTTTCCAGATAAAGCCAAACAGTTCTAAAAAAATTGTCCTTCTCCAGTTTCCGTATTCAAAATCACGTCCTTGGTAAATAATTGAACCTTGGAGAAAAAAAAACAACGAAGGTATCTTTAACCACAAATCTTTTCGCAAGTCTACAAACTAACCCTTACAATTAGGAGCCCAATTCATATCAGTAAATCTCATCTTATGGCCCAAAATAATACGGCTCCTACCTACCAATATCGGAATTCCATCTTCCGCAGTTAAGATTTCTCTTTTTAAGCTTCTACCCAACTAACAACAGCCGTTGTAAGCAATAACAAAAAAATTTAAACGACGAAAAATAATTGACTTTTCTTGTTCTGTCCCAAAAATTAAAAAAAAATATATATATACAAATGCATCCAAACAACGTTTAAAACAGTGCTCACGTATGGAACATAGTAATTTCTGCAAATGGGACTACGGAGCCGCAGAAAATTAAATATTTGTATTTCCTTCAACTATCAACTGTGTGCGGGTCGGGTCGGGTATTGGGTACTGGGTAGTTGTAATATTTATGTTGAATATTTGCACAATAATGGCTAATTTGATCACGAAAAGGTAATAACTTACTTTTCACGTCAGAGAGCTCTCCAATGCTCAAGGCAGAAAAGAAGATCCACTACCAAAAGCGATTTATCCAGGATGATCAGCGCATATATTGCGCTTCTTTTTTCGTGTGTTTGGTTATATAGTGGCATAAGTAAACTAAACTCTCGGTCCAAGATGAGAGTTTACTCCACCACCACCATCATCCTCATCATCATCATCATTATCATCGTTGGAGTTCGTCGTGTGGCCATCAATTTTGCTGTAAATTGCAAAAAAAACAGCCAGCACCAGCAGTCTGTGTCATTTTATGCAACCCCAGGGTACCTATCAATACAACAACAAAAAATCCAGGATTCATGAAAGAGTCGGGAAAGAAGCGAAGAGGGAGGAGGACATCAGAGAGTTTTCTTGAAGGAGAGAACTGTTAATGGATTCTTAATTGGTGTGATAACTTGTTTCTCCAATTTCGGATAAAGATTTATTTTCTTGTCCTAAGCTCGAGCTCGTTTGTCATTATTCCGCGTGAGTTGGGAGAGATTTCCTTAATTAAATACCTGGCACATGTCAAATTCCATGGAATTCAACGCCAAATTCAACCTCGGAATGACCACAGAAAGTGTCAGCCAAACACGTGTATCAATCGCACCTTCTTCCAACACACAGTCATAGTCAGCGTGTTCAGATTGAATTTCCTCGAATGTCAACGGAACACGAATCAACCCAACACTATTGGTCCAATGTACCTGATTCCAAATTCGTCCAATAAACAAGCACCGAACAACAGCTTTTTAACACGAAGACTCCATAAAAAAAGAGACACTCAAGGCGGTGGTGCGGTGAAGCCGCCGCAGTCGGAGTGCACTTACTTTGCTCGCGCGATTAAGGTACTTTTCATATAGTGACCAAATAAAAAAAAAAAACTACAGGGAGCCCCCTTATCTAGAGGCCTCGGCCTATTCGATTGCGGTCCGACGGACGACCGACATCGACAGTCGGTCGATCGTGCTTGTTGGAGGCTCCCAAAAATGGAGAAAGATTCGATAGTAACAACTACTAGACCTCAAGTGACAGTCGAAGTAGTTTGTTCGTTCTATTTCGACGGGTGATGATGATGATGATGATGACGATGGTGATGAGATCCTCGGGAAAAGTGGTTAAATCCTTTTGCGGGAACGACGCGAAGACCCACTAGAAAACAATGACAACAGAGCCGCATGTGAATAGATTATACACCAAGATGAAGATGGTAAGTCTTCAACTTCAAATCCGAATCCGAATCATACGTGACGTTACGGCTGCAGGAGCAGGAGCAGGAGCAAAAGACGAAACAACATTGCACAATCCAGCAGTACAGTACAGTGCACCATAGTCGAATGATATCCATTCATCAGTTGAAAGAAAACATTTTTATTGGTGAAGATGCACGCGCGCAGCAAAAAAAAAATGGAAATGTCTGTGCAAATAAATTTATAGCACGGAATATTTCGCGTAACGAAATCCATCGGATGGAAGATGATGGTGAATTCTTCTGCTATAGCTCTATACCTACACAGTACACATTCATGATGCCCATTCCAGTATGCCTTAAATAAGAGACATATTGAGCATAAACTAGCAAACGGAATTCGTCCATGCAACATTGCAACTTCAACAATTTGTGTCGGCGCGGTACATAAATCCACAATGAACATGCTCATGTTGTTATGGTTGTTTGGTTTTGAGTTTAATATTCGTTTCCCCGTTCGAGGATGAGTTCCTGAAGATGCGATGGTGGCGCAGCTCAGGTGGCGAAGGTGGAACATGAAAGAAAACGATTGATCTTAAATGCGGAGGTTATAAAGCTGTGCTTTTTTTTTGAATATTTAAAACTGCACATTTCGATTTCAGAAATTCGTTTATGGGCATTTTTGCAGTATATTTGATTTTCCGCATACCTAGGTGATAAGATACATCAATCTGAGATTTTTATTTTCAGTCTTTAAGTAGATATTCTTTCTATAGGGACTTGATTCTACCAAAACGAGTTCCCGCACGGTTTCCCTAAATTTTTTCCGTTATGTATAAGTTTTCCATAAAACCACGATTTATACCAAATTTTTGCAAAAATCTGGGTTAAACTTGTATATTTCATGATGAACTTTATCTCTGCGTAGGTACCCATTTCACTTGGACAAGACATTTTTGGTCTTTCTTCTAGATTTGCTCAGTTTCTACTTGCTCAACAGCTCCAAGCAGGGCCGAAGCTTGTAACTTCAATCTTAACCATTACTGTGTGTGCGTTGATATTCTGCAGGAATGAAAGGGACCTACAATTCACCGTCGAATCCGAACGGCATTTTAAATGAACCTTCGGCGTGGCAGTCCGACACATTAACCACCATACGCCACGGGCTTTTACGGAAACAAAAAATGGTTGTCTGTAAAGTCGGCTTACAGACAGACGATAATTTTACTTGAGTACCATTTGACAAAACAGTTCATGTGTAGGTTGTCTGCTACCGCTGTCTCTCTCCTACTCGGACTCATTGGCCGCTGGAGTGGAAGAGAGATAGATGCGTCACAAGCCGAACGCTTAGGCCGGTCGTGTTTTTCTATAACTAGCTCCGCGCTCTAGCCTGCACGCTCATTTTAGGCGGAACGTGACAATTTTTCGTGCGTGCAACCGGTGTTCAACGATTTATAAGACGTTTTCATGTCAAAAAATCGAAGTTTTAATCAAACATGACATTACGATGATAGAAAAGCCCAAAAAAGTGGTTTTGTCCGTCGCGTCCGTCTGTGTGTGCGTCTATGCGGGTGTCCGCTTTTTCATTTCGCTTGATGGATTTTCAGTTTACAGAAAACAGTTTAAAGAAAAATGGTTGTCAAAGTTTTTTTTATTTCGTTTTAGCACTGCTCAAACTGGTAGCATCCAGTAACGTTTTTTGTTTCATTTTAAATTTGTTCAAAAACGGCTCTAACGATTTTGATTAAACTCAAAATTGAACACACGTAGAAAATATTAGATAATACTGAGTTTTTTGGCCAAAAGGAAAATCAGGTTTAAACGGCTTTTTTCAAATGGCCATAAGTTCGCAACGGTTTGATTAAATCAACTACAATTTTGTTTGGCATAATCTTTCATAATTTTCAATAGAATGGTTTTGTAATTTCTTCAGTAAAACCTTTCTTTCTTGACAACTGTCGGGGTTTTTAAGAAAACCTGGGTCGATCCTGTAAGTTTGCTTAAATAAATCCTGGCATACCCAATCAGAGGTAAAGTGTACCGACATAGCATATTTAGAAGTGTCATTAGAGTACAGCGGGATGGTTTTCCCTTTATTTTGTCAAGTAAATTTGATTTTGTTTTAAATAATTTAAAAAATCGTTACACATGGGGCCAGTGGGTTAAAGTGTTACATTCATCTTCTTGTCACAAGATGAATTAGTCTTAAAAATTGGCATCAGAAAAATCACCATCCGAAACGAAATTATCCAAATAAGAAATTATAATTTAAAGAACTAAGTGAAACAGGATCAGTTGTTATCGACATGATTAAAGTAGAAATCTGAGAACCTTGACAAAAAAGGATCACAATATTGTCAAATTCTTAGACAAGCATACATCCAATGAGTCTAGATTTTCTATCTTTTCACAATTTAGAGGTATTTTAGGAAATTAACTCGGCGAATCCCATCACAGGCAAATATTACGTTGGGGCAAGACTCCGAAGCTCCACACAGCTATTTTAAAACGTGCTTCGAGTTTCAATGCGCTTACGTGAAAAAGTGTTTGACTGGAATATGGTTATATTTAGCACTAAGCAGTTTTTGAGGTATAAGACTCAGAATTTGTCGAGATCAAGTTGAAGAAGAGAAGAATCATGTGTCGAAGATGCTGTCTTATAGAACTTAGTATTTTCAGCTTATATGGAAATATTTGATTTCCATTTCAATATCGTTAATAGTAATGAAAAGTAGAGGTCCTTAGTGGCTTCCTTGATGAACCCCTGAGTTAGTCAAAAGTGGATTGGAGAGGGCAGAACTGAAACGAATACTGTAAAGTGTAAAAACGTTTTTCAAGATAAGAAGAAATCCATTTCAAAGCCAATTTAAAAAGTATTAGTCTATGGGAAATTTTATGAAAAGGCCTGCTAAAGTCTGTAGAAATAACATTTACCTCGCTTGCGTTCTTTAGCGCTGTCAACGTATACGATACAAATTCAAAAAGGTCGGTGGTTCTAGACCTTAACTTAAGAAGGCCATGTTGCCTAGTAGTCCCGTCGACAGGTCGGAAAAAGTGGGTTTAGGTGGAAAAAGGTCAAAAGTTAATGAAACTTGGGGATTTTGTTCAGGGATAATTAACAAACATTTTGCTAAGTTTTTGACCTCGAGCGCCCTGTGCTAAAAGAGGGAGGGAGGAAAAACTGCCAATTTTTAACGTTGCTCCGGTTTTCCCTCAATATCTTTTTTTTCCTTCTTACATCCTATGGCAAAAACAGATTTTAGTTTATTGTAGAGCATAAGATTTCCTCGATTTTGTTAATACATACATCTTTGTATGTTAATTTGTTACCGAAGCGGCATATGCTTCAAAAAACAGGTAATTTTTTCAAAATTCGCCAAAAAATGCCAAAAAACGAAGAATTTTTTCGGAAATACCCAAATAATCATGATTTTTTTTTGTAATTATGGTTCCTCGTTAAAATCAACAACTTTCTACAATCCCAACCCATCCCCGCTTGACAAGCAGGTGTCAGGCCGTACACATTATTATTGTCATCCCGACGTAGTACCTACCTACCTGTCGACTGGACTAATTTTGAATTGTTAAATCCATGATGAGAATTTTTCAAACTTATGAACGAAATTTTAAGTTAATAAACAAAATGATAGGAAATTACCGAATATCAGACTTATCAAAATATTATTCATGTTTTGTTAAATGTCCTTATCACAATGGCTGTTGTGCTGTCCTTATAAAACAGTCATATAACCAGACTTGGAAATCAATTTAAGAATTAAAAACAAATCTTTTTTTATCTAACTTCAAATGCCTAAGCAATTAAATTAAACTGATTGCAAATCAATTAATTCCATTCGAACTGTTTAGTGTATGTTTTTTTTTTCCATTTATTGCAACAAAATCTTTTTTTTTATTTTGGTTTACTGCTAAACTGGATTTTAATTAGACGTAACGTACTAAATACTTAAGTGAAATCTGTTAAACTGATATACAATGTATCGCAGATTAACTAATTGACATTAATTTTGTAAGAGAAAAAAAGTATCTTTTGAACACGCAGTGTCTCATAGATGCTGGACATTGTTTTTTTTTTTTGTGGTGGACTGTTGGTTTATGTTTTGCCATTCCGACAAGGAATGAAATACGAAATAAAAAGATGTTCTTGTATAAAAAGATACTTTCAATTCTGTTTGAATACAATGTAAGTCATTGTTTTTTTTTCTTTTGTTAATGTCTGAAAAAAAGACACGATAAGAAGTAAAATATGAATAATATAGTTCTAAATTAAAAATGATAAACAATATTAATGTTATAAAGAAATAAAAATAATCAGAAGAAGCTTCGTTTATCAATCTTTCGATTCCAATTTAAATCTCAGTATAATGTCAACATCTGCCCAATCAAAACTATATTACTCCAAGAGACTAAGAATTAAGGATTAATACCTATATTGTATTTGTTATATAAGAATTTTTATCTTTTATTCTGTGCTTCATCTCATAATGCTATTGATTTTAGAGCAAACTTTTTCAGTTTTTGGGATTTAAAATTGAAGCTAGAGTGGAATGTATGCCCGATTCATACGTACCTACAAAAAAATTTCAAGTGGTTAACAAATATCACAATGAAAATGGACGAAGGTGGCTGCTCTGGGGCAAAATAAAGCTCCATTTTATCACGAGAAGTACATTACAAATTTTTAGAAATGGTAAACTAACTAAGCACTGAACCATTTTTATAAAATCCCGAGTACTTTAATCTCGTGTAGCGCAAAAATTAACAGGTCAATGTCATATTCATCCACAGCATTGCTGGAATCGGCGTTGGTTTAATCAACTTGGTTTCCTTTCTCCATTGCAGCTAAATTGTAACTTTAAATCAGTGTAGTCATGAGGACTTGATGAAGTGGACCTATCTTTTAATCTGCTCCAAATAATAATAATTTGTTTTGGAACACCCGTTTAAATTGATATTTCAATGTTTTTTATTAAATCAGAACTATCTACCACATTTAAAAATCACTCACTGTCGCAGTTCCATTCAAGACCGGAAAAAGAAAACAGTTCTTCATTGTATTTAACATTCCCCTCCCTGCTTTTTTCGATGGTCTAAGCAACACTTCTTAACAGAAGATCGAAAATCTTCTAGTTTTGAAGAAATGACGGTAATGATGATTCATGGTCGGGAGAAGCTCTTAACCTACCGGGATTGGGACTCACTTTAATCTGGATCAGGCCAATCCAGTGGTCGAATAATCCCACCATTTCGACCCTTATAAACTATGGTTGGGTTGTGCCCATCCTGGAAATTCAAACTCTCATTCAAAATAAATATAAAGGAAAAGGATTGTTTTCTACTTGATAACCATTATACGCCTCCGGGAAAACATCTTGTCCTGGACGCCCTCGAACTGACAATTATTTTTTTAAATTAATAGTCTTAGCGATTGTTTAGGAGAGTTGCACATTCGTTTTGACTGCCTGCCTTTAAATCAGGGAAAAACCGAGCTCAGTAAGACATACTACATTCTTGTAGTGCGGCTAAAAATGGGTCTCTGTACTAAACACATTAGTAGGCTTGAAGTAATGTGATGCGTATTCCTATAGCGTGTGAGTTTTTCGGGGATATTGCTAGTGGAACAAATGCATCGGGCATTTTCACTAAAGCACTTATTTTATAAGTAGCAATAAACCATACAAGAAATGTTACGTCGATGTTCAAGTGACACAAACGGTTCTCTAATGATTCTTTCACCTTCCAATTTCAAAGTTTTTTTTCTATCCCAGGATTCAGAAGTATGTATAAGGACTTCAAATTACGGATGGAAATCCACGCCGGCCGAAAGAAACCTGCAGAATAGGTAAGATAGAAAAGATCATTCGGGTTAGCAAATTAATGTATGTCGACCGAGATCAATTAGAACTCTTGGAACCGAACGAGTGCGAAAGAAGATTTGCCCCTTAGAATTTGTCAGGATCAGGAGAGGAGTCATATCAAACTGTGCTGCTTAAGCTGAGTGTCATTTTTAACGATCGTCGAAACCGCAAATGTAGTGGATCTTTGTACGTTGATGTCCAAATACACCAAATATGTTTGCTACCTTTGGGACTTTGTGGTATTGTTTGTCTGAATTTTCGTTCATGTAAAAATTTGGTTTTTTTAATGTGGGCATTACCAGGTGGTCCTGTCCGCGTAATCAGAGAAAACAACATTTGCCGAAGAAGATACAACGACGAAACATACGACATAAGCCTTGCCAGAAAAATTCGAACTTAACGACTAAGATGGCTGGGCCATGTACAACGAATGCACATCGAAGCTCCAGCTCGTTAGGTCTACAACTCCAAAGCAGAGGGAGTCAAAAGCCAAGGTAGACCTCATCTTTGATAGGGCGACCAGGTAGATGGAGAATATTTGGAGTGTGAAATTGGAGACGGTAGGCTATAGATCGAGCCGGCTGGAGGAACATATTAAGCAAGGCCTTGAGCTCCACGATGGCTTTCTCGTGGCTTTCATATGTTTCTTGCTGAAGCACTAGAAACAGGCTAAAATAATACAATGCGGCCCGACGTTTCTTGATGCAGGATCAGAGATAAGAAACAAGTCTAGGGCGTTTGACAAATGTCTCCGAATTCAGGAATTCGTATTGGCTTGTCAACAAGTTGAGTTATAATATAAGCCTCAGCAAACAAAACTCGCCAAACCATCCTTCCGGCGTTGTCTGGACAGAATAGCCAGACAAACCATCCCCATGTTTGGAGATGAGCTTATAGGATTGTTTAACTTTCTTCTGTCTTTTAGGGAAATCATAAGATGATCTGTAAAAAATCTTATATCTCGATCGTTGGTATCGATACCGAAACACACTACAATCTGTCATCTATAATTCAGGTTTCATTGCTACGGTGTCAAAAGGTGTTCTAATTGGATTACTTCCTGGGGTAGATCAATTCAAATAATTTAAAATTAAATGACTTGCTTAAACCCAATAAATAGTTGATGGCCTGAAATAGGTCGCTCAACCAAATATGAACAACAAATGTTGCCACCCAATAGACAGTCAAAGTAACGCAGGTGAATTTCATATTTTGTCAAAAGCCATTTTGATAAACATCAAAATCAATACCCATAGACTTCTCCCAGAAATCATATCTCGAAACAAAATATCATATTTTACCACCTATCTGCTAAGATCCATCTCTATTTCTTCGTAAGCCTTTCTTTAAAAAAAAAGCAAACTTTAATCAATAATATTTTCCAATATTATGATCATTGCTCATGCGGACTTAATATCTAAGCTCCATCATCTCATTTGTAATCAAAAACTTTTCAGTTACTACCACGACCAGTAAAGGAACAAAAAAAAAAAAAGATTCCCACAAATATACATTTGAATCAAAAAGATATAATCATATTCTTTAACAAAAAAATAAACAAATTTAGTTTAATAAATCTTAGAATCAGAAAAAAAGATAAACTAAACTAAGCTACTACTTAAGGATAACTGATTACAATCGACGTGATGCCGCGCCGCCGCCGCGCCGTGTTATACGCGTACAGTTTGCATCAATCAATTTTGCTTATAGTATCCATATCTGTACATGTCTATACTATAAAGTATATCTTATGCAGAAAAATCTGACTAAAAAGAAAATTGATTAAAATATATACAACTGTATATGTATATAAACTCACAGAGACTAAGATGGTTAAAACAGGAAATGCTAGATGGCTAAATGACTAAAGATGTGTGCGCATTATTATTATTAGATTTTTTTTTTAAGCTGTAAGATTCACGTCTTTAAAGTTGGTGGTATCTTTTATAATTTTTCTTTTGGTTTTATGGACTTTTTTTTGTGTGTGTGCAATTTATTTAAATTTAAATCCAATATTATGGCAGTTGACTGTTTTTGTTAAGACCACGGAGGTTAAGATACTGAGAAACTTAACTACCTTACAGTGAGACACGTGTGACACCCTATGTTTTGTGGGGATTTTTTAGGTTAGCTAAAATGGGTACTTTTTTAAACTCATTATTTCGAGTCCTCTTCTCTTATCAAAATTATATTTTTATATTTATTTTCTGACCATGTTTTTTTTTTTTGATAAAAAAGATGCAGGGATTCGACGCCTGAATTCTTATAAACACAAAATTTGGTCGATGTTTATATGTCTCCCAGAATTCTTAGCATACAGTCTTGTACCTTTACAAATAAACTGTTGCTTTGACTTGTAAACCAGGTTTTGCATTACTTTGAACCGTTCAAAATATATTTGTTAAAAAACAAAAAATATAATAAATATATACTAGGGATGTAAAAAGAAGACGTCAGACGTTGCATCTTGCATGCCTAACAGTCTGTATTTTTTTCATAAACCCAAAAAAGGAAAAAAGGACGTGTTCAAAAAGTACACATGTCAGAAGTGAAACTTCTTTGGCAAACTAATTTTTATTTTTTTGTACCGCATCAACCGACCAGTGCAGCTTCTTAAGGCCGCTTACCCGCCTAACACATTTAATATTATACACATCACATTTTTCATATCAACCTTCCAGTGCTCATTTAACCACATACCAAGTCACATCCCTGCTACCCGCCAATCTATTTAAAACCACCAACCACCTGACTGCCAATGATGCCAGATGGTATATATGAAATCCCACCAGATTCGATATAAAATCCCACTAATTTTGTACTGTAGGGGGAAAAACCACCATATTTTGTTTAATAGAAAGTTAAACCCTTAAAGCCTACTCAATGCATTTTTCACAAAAAAAAAAACATGGTTGTCTGTAAAGTCGGTTTACGGACGTG
Organism: Platycheirus albimanus; assembly: GCA_916050605.2. NCBI lineage: Eukaryota > Metazoa > Arthropoda > Insecta > Diptera > Syrphidae > Platycheirus > Platycheirus albimanus. The sequence goes on along the minus strand of OU696696.1, from coordinate 303,954,776 downwards.
AATTTTACGTGATAACCAGTTCACAAAACACTTCATATGTATAGGTATCTCCAACCACCAACCACCCAACCTACCTACAACCACCTACCATTTTTTATTTTTTTTTCACCCCTTGAACACCAACCTCCCACCCCCACATACAACCACATACCATTTTTGACAATTTTTTCCTAACCCCCACCCCTCCCCAGTACAACTATTTTTGACAATTCCCTTCACTACACCCTCAACCCAAATCCAACCACCCATAACACCTACAACAACTTGCCACTTACCCAAAACCGCCAACCACCCATCACACCCACAGCCATCAACCAACCACCAACCATTTTTGACAATTATTTTTCCCTCACCCCCTCCCAACACCAAATCCCCCAAATCCAACCACCTACTCCACCTGCCACCACCTTCCACTCACCCAACTTTTTTGACAACTTTTTCATCGCACCCCATCAAATCAACCATCCCAACCACCAAAACTGCCAACAAATCAACCCACCTACAACCGCCAACCAACCCACCCACCATATTTGACAATTCACCCCCTCCCCCAACCATACCAAATCCCCCCAACACCAAACACCCATCCCATCTACAGCCACCAAGGAACCACCCATTAGCTTTGGCAATATTTATCTCACCACCCAAACCAGCTACAACCACCCACAATTTTTGACAATTTTTTTATGAAAATTCAAAACAGTTGAAGAAATCAGGTGGCTTACATTATTTTTTCCAAAAAACCTTTAAACTGATTTTGAAGTGCATTGTTGACAGAAAGTCAATACCATACATCCGCGGACGACCGAAATGAGTCTCTTAATGCTTGATTAACCTTAGGAAATATTGAAAACTTATTTCCAAAGTGAGTGGTTGTAGCCCAAACAGTGAGTTTTTTTTTTTTTAAAGAATAGTGCAAAAAGTTCGTGAGACTGATATGCGAGTGGACAACACTCATGGTCCCCGTCGTCACACAGACGAGCATGTGACAGTTTGGTGCGGATTATATGGAGTGGTGGCATCATTGGACGTTGCGGTCAGCGGTGGGTGTGCCATGTTAACTGACTTTATTTTTTTTACTGTTTTACTAAAATTGAAGACATGGATTTGGACTACCTTTGGTTCATGCAGGATGGCGCGCCATGCCAAGCTCATGCCACAATCGTTCTTTTCGCGCACCAAATTTCGAAATCGGACGTCTTGGCGATGTCAATTGGCTGCCTCGAAGATGCGAATTCACCCCTTTGGACTTTTTATGTGGGGAACTTCGAAGGGCCGATGTTGTGCCAACATTCCGGTATCGATTTAAGCACTCAAGGCAAATATAATCGAAGTCATCCGTGAGATACAGATACAGCCCAAAACTATCAACAAGGTCTTGGAAAATTGGAGTGACTTGGTCGCACGAACTTGATCTTATGTGTGACAGAGGTCTTCGGGCTTGAGACTTCCAAAAAAAATGAAAAGAAAAAATCATTAAATATAATTAATCACTAAAGGTAAAACGATTTAAAAAAAAAACAAAGTAAATTACCTGATTCCTTTTACTGTTCTGAATTTTAAGGACAAACATTTTCAAAATCGTCGGACCAGTTTTTTCAATAAACGGTTTTTTTTTTGAAAAACTTTTCGAAAACATTCCAACGTTTTTTTGGAGTATGCCAACATCTAGAAGTTTGTATTTGCTTTCAGAAAAATTAAATTAAAAAAAATTTATGGACCGTTTCCGAAAAACGAATTAATATTATTCCGTCTATAAAAGGGCTCATGCATTAAAAATTTCATCGAATTTCGTTAAGTGGTTTACGAGAAAATCTGATTTAAAAAAACCGGTCCTATGGGAGTTACCGTTGTAAGACTTTCCCTGGAAAAAAACTATTCCAACCAAAACATAAAATTTGCACAGGAAACACTAAAGTTTTATCAATATCGAAGAAGCCGTTTTTGAGAAGAATTATTTTTTCACTAAAAATCGTATGGCAGGATTAGTCTTAGAGCTAGAATTTTAATCCCAAAAGTCCCTCTGTAAGATGTCATAATAGTTCTGTGTACCAAGTTTGAGAAGAATTTGTCCAGCTGTAGGCATACTATACAGGCAGACAGACAGACGGACAGGCAGAATTTTCGGACCCACTTTTTTCGACTTCTTTATCAGCGTAATGTCATGTTTAACTGTTCAATTTTTTACTTGGGATTAGTTATGCATTCGTAAAAAAATAAAAAATTTTTTTTGACAATCAAACATAACATTACGATGATAGATAAGTCGAAAAAAGTGGGTCCGACAATTCTGTCTGTCTGTCTGTCTGTCTGTCTGTCTGTCTGTCTGTCTGTCTGTCTGTCTGTCTGTCTGTCTGTCCGTCTGTCTGTATCGACATCTATATCCTAAACGGCTGGACCGATTTGCTTCAAACTTGGTAGATAGTATTATTATGACGTCCTACAGAGGGATTTTTGGAATTGGCATTCTAGCTTTAAAACTAACGGTACCTGCCATACGATTTTTAGTGATAATTGAATTTTTCTCGAAAACGGCTCCTACGATTTTGATAAAACTTTGTGAATAGTGTTTTATGTGCAAGCTTTATGTTTTGGCTGGAATAGATTTTTCAGGAAAAGTCTTATAACGGTACCTCCCATAGGACCGGTTTTTTAAAATCCGATTTTCTCGTAAGCCACTCGACGGATTTCGATGAAATTTTTAATGTAGAAGCCCTATTATAAACGATATAATAAAAATTCTTAAATTTTTCACAAAAAGTTTTTTTGAGTTTTTTAAAAAAAGTTTTAAATTTTTTTTTAATTTTTTGTTTTTTTCCAAAAACGGTTTAATCCATTATTTTTTAATTTTAGTTTTCTGATAAAAACTACATAGTGCTAGAAGTTGGCATACTCAAAAAAAATTTGGAATATATTTTCGAAAAGTTTTTCAAAAAAAACCGTTTTTTGAAAAAACTGGTCGAACTATTTTGAAAAAAATTTTGTAAAAATTCAAAAACGTAAAATAAACCTGATGGCTTACTTCATTTTATCCAAAAAACGTTTTAACTATTGATTTTTAAGTGATTAATAAAATTTCATATGATTTTTTCAATGTTTTTTTCCGAAAATCACAAGCCCCAAGACCATTTTAACACATTAGAGCAAGTTCGTACGACCCAGTCGTGCACTTTATTTATTTTACAAAAGTCATAACTTGCCTTATAGTATCTTACCTATAATCGCAAGTAAAATGTAATTTTGTTCATTTTATTGCATTTTTACAAAGAAACTTTTATTTTGCCCACCCTGTATATCTAACGCCCATTACAGCAAGTTCCCGCGACATAATCATGCATTTCTTTTCAAAAAGAGCATCTTTTTATATAATTTAAATTGTTTCACTAAGAAAATACTGAAAAGATCCATCAAAAGAAGAAGCTTAAAACAAAACAAAATAACCAGTATGAGATCTGTTTAAAAAACCTAATGGATCTCTTAAAAACCATAACTACAACCATCAATCTGTTGGCCATTAACATGTCCTACACAAGAATATAAGTCGGGGTTAAATGAATTATTCAGATATTCATTCAATGTATCTATCACACATTCCACAAGTAACAGACAATATTCTCATGTCATGCTGGGGGCATTAGTTAGTTTTTTTTTTCATCTTCCACAATGACTAATTACCCTTCACTAATTATCATTCAATCTGTCACATCTAATCGATCCCTTAACTACCACGTACTTTGTGTCCCCAAAGGCATTTTTTGTTAAGTATCTTTTGAGTTTTTTTTTTTTTTTTTTAATCCTAATCCTAAACCACTTGCTGCCTATAAATACCTCACACTCGTTTCCATAAATGATTAATATATCTTTGAGTACTACCTACTAACTATTACACATTGGACCGAAACGAAATGACTAAATCATCTTTTAATTGCACTTTAAACATTGTATCTTTGTGTTACCGAATGCATTTTACCATTTATGTATCATCATCGCGTATCTAACTTCAATTACAAGCATACAATACTTCACAACAAGATGATAAATATTTAAGCGTTTCATACTTAGCAGCACCGCCTCTAGGGCTTGTTGCACACATTAAAAAAAATAATCATTTCATACCTACAATAACACTGATGGAACTAAAATAAAAAGAATTTTTAAAATTTCCCGCCTAAAGGGGGATATTAAAAAAAAAATAAGAAAATAAGACTATGTTGCGAAAAAGCATTGCCCAACAAACGTCATCCAGGAGTGCAGTCATTAACAACAAATAAAACTCGCACGCAGACTCGACTCGACTCTGCAACAAGGTCTGTCTAAAAATCAAGCCCCCGTATATCTATCAACTTAAACTGCCCATCGTGCATGTCAAATTGACAGAAATTATCCGTCAAAAATGTTTTAGTGTACCTTATGTTGCACAACACACTGCTGTGCAACATGACGACTGACAACTATGCAAACAACCAACAAGCGGCTGTCAAAATTGGCGCACCAGCACACCATATATATGTACATAAGTAAAGTTAACAGTTAGAGCTAACATAAATTTCAAGAAATATTGTCCACCAAAGGCCACCATTATAAGCAACTTGCCATACCGTTGTGGGAGGCCGATCTTTGAGGCATGAGCCAACTCTAACAACTGTGAACTGTAAAGTCACCTCTATATACCCCGATTCTGCAAGGATGAAAACTCTGAAAACCTACAAATGCAAGACCCGAAGGGTGTCACGTTCTGGTGAAGTCGCTGCGCTGCACTGCGCTGGCTGGAGCGTTCACACTCCTCACGATTTTCAATGCTGTGTTTTGGGGATTTTTTTTTGTCGCCACCGTCGTCGTCGTCACCGTTGCAGGAGTCTGTGCAGTATGAAAGTAAGATCGCCCGATCCAAGTAGGTGACTCAAATACAAAAAAGAAAAAAAACTGAATCATGTTGTGGGTGATTGCTTTTGTTTTTACTTTTCATTGTGAAGCACATAAAAAGCACACAGCAACAACAACAACAACAACAAAAATTATGCTAAACTATCCAGAACTGGGTTAGCGTAACACCGGTATACCGAAGCGCTCATGTCTGATGACGCAAATAATGCCCCCAAAAGCTGGTTTGATTGTAGCACCGCACCAGTATCAGAGGCAGCAGCATGGTGCAACAACAAAAAAAAAAATTAAATCAAAGCGTTGTTCGGATCTTGTCTATATGTTGTTGTTGTTGTTATGTAGTATCTTGAGTATCATGAGTGCTACTGTCCCGGGGGACGAAATTATCTCGTTTGTTCTGTGCGGAATTGGTAATGACTCCTTTGGATACTCGAGAGTAGAGTATTTGAGTTTGAGTATACAACACGCAGTATGTTTGAATTTAATTGGAAAATTGATGTAAAGTATCTTTAGGGAGGCTGTTTGACGGTGCTGGTCTGTCCGTTTTACCCTTGTTTTCTGCGTGTTTCGAAATTTGAAATTCAAAATTTTAGTTGATGGTGGTATGGTGGTTTGGCAACACTTCAAATGTTAGAATCAAGTCTTGTCAATGTTGTATTGGATTATTAGCGAAATTGGGTGAAGCAGGATGTATGAATGACTGCTTGGCAATTAACAGAACTTGAAACACAATTTGACGTTATAGGTGTCACACAAAAATAAAAAAGACTCAGTCAGAGTCTATGAAAGGATTTCAATGATCCGTAGTTAAAAAAATAAAGAATCAAAGAATGAAATATGCTTATCCTAGCAATTGCGACTAAATACTTGGGGTAATTCTTCGGTTTCGAAAGTAAAGCTTAATAAAACACACCACGATACATTTTTGATGAAATTTTTATTTCGTTATAAAGTTTGAACTCTGCCATTAAGTCTGAAAAATTATTTCGTTCCAATGGCCGCCTCTGGAAGATTCGCAGCAAACGATTTTTTAGGCAATTTTTAGCTTTTTTTTCGCACATCTCTGGCGGCATGTCGGCCATAACTTGAGTAATGTTAATTTTTTAGATGTTTACAATTCGGGGATTATTCGCGTAATCACGGTCCACAGTAGGCCCACAGACGAAAATCCAACGGTGTCAAATTGCATTACCTTGGTGGCCAATTGACTTCACCGAAACGTGAAACACATAATTGGTCGTGTTGTGTTGCTCCGTCTTGTCCACATACCGTTCAAGTTTTGATCTTCAATCTTCAGCCGAAGGAAAAACTGATCAACATTTGCCAATATCGCTTCAAATTGACTGTACCCGTCTGCCCATTGGCATTTTCAATGAAATGCGGATCAATGACACCTTTCGACCAAACTGTCACTTTGTCTAGATGCAAGAGTTGTTCGAAAAATCGGTGTTTATAATATATTGTCTGGTGCTCCAATACCCACTTTTGTAGAAAGTTTTAATAATTTGAACGCTTTGTTCGAATACTAAGAAATCCATTTTCGTAAATGGCAACATTGAAATAATATTATGACACTTCAGATGACAGCTGAGTTTGATAGGTGTCAAATGGCAGCGCTACCAATTTCTAAACACGAAATGAATGACCCTCTACTTTAAATAAAATAAAAGGAACAGGTGAAGCAGATTGCCTCCTTAAAATAAAAAAAACAAACCCTAAAGAAACGCTAACTTAGCACTCAGCATAATCTGGCCAACATTTTTCGCAATCCTAATTATTGATCTTGCTTTAAAATATTAGCTTTTTAACGCAACAGTCAACACTTGTATGTGTTATGGAACGCAGGCTGTTCGGAGTCAGTCCTTTTGAAGATTTTGAAGCTGTCCAAAGGTATTTCTTGAAGCGACTACTCCGCTTACCCATTTTAACACCTACTCGTACATATGTTTTGCACGTTGACTCGGGGTTACCTCTTATTTATTTAAAAAATTTGGAGAATCACTCCGATTATTCAACAAGAGGAATGGAATCAGCTGGCACATATTTTTCAAAATAGATCATCAGCAGTTTAGTTAAGAAATTTGTTTACTCAGGGGTCCCACAAGGCAGTCATCTGGGTCCGATTCTTTTAACACTCGCTATCAATGAAGATTTTTCATCCTTGTACACTGCTCGTCATCGGGTTAACACACCCCTCATAAGCTGAATATTATTGAGCATGTTTTGTTGTTGTTTAAATGCAGCTACTGTCTTAGATGTCTCATTTTTATCACCTTTTTATAGACTCTCATTGGCACCGAGAACATGCAGCCAAAAGACCTGGTTGCACAGTTTTTACTATTTTTTTAAATTTTCGATGAAAATTGGGCTTTATTTTTGCGTCATCAGATAAGCACAGGCAAATTCTTTCAAGAGCTAAACTCGTTTGACAATCAATTTTTTTTCTCCTCAAGTTGTGTATTAAATTAATACGGGTAAAGGAAAATCTCTATCTGTGGAAGAAAAATCCAGAATTGAAGCTTTTGCGAACACAGGATTGTCAATAAGTGCAATAGCTAACAAAATTGATAGAAGACGACGCATTCCTTTGCAATAAATCAGGATATGGTAAAAATATTAAAGGCGGTAACAATATACTAATTTCTAATGCTGAAAAGAGAGCTATTTTGAGAGAATCACTCTCATAACTTGGCAGCAAAGATCATCAGGGCAAATGTTTGGAGTAAAAGCCAGTTTATTAACAATTCAAAGAGTGGTAAGGAATGGTCCACATTTTGAAAGAATGAAATTTAAACAAAAACACCACACTAAACGTGGTTCGAAAAGAAATGCGCTTGAATGGTGTATGAGCTCACATGACATGGAACTCTGAATGGGTATGGTGGCTTTTCGTATGACAAACAAATTTATTTGGAAGGACCTGACTGATACAACTACAACTTCCATGATCTTCGAATAGAGGAACGTTAGTTGCATCGTCTTCATAGTTGGGTGGGGTGAGTAATGGTGTTGGGAGAAATTTCCTACTACGGTACGTGCGAGTTACAGTTTTTGACATCAAATTTGAACGCAAACACCTACAAAGACGTACTTGGAACTGCTTTTCCCCATTTTAAGAATTTGTTTGGTAACTTGCTATGGCACTTTCAACACTACAGTCTGATCCACACTGCCCGAGTGGTTATGTCATGGATTAAGGACCAAAATAGCAGTTTAGTGCAAGGGCCGGTTTACTCACCCGACATCAATATCGTAGAAAACGTGAGGGGATGGCTATTATTTCGTAAAGTTTATGAGTCTGGTAAACAATATCCCAACAAAGTTGAACTAATTGAAGGAAGGGATCAAGTGAGCTTGGTCAGCCATTTTCTTGGACCTTAGGCTATATTTTAAAATTGTGCGAATCGATTCCCAATCGAATTTATGAGGTCATTTTCAACAAGGGAGAACCAACACATTATCAAACTCATTTAAAAATGTTTAAATTACCTAATTTATGAGCTAAAAAATAAGTTAAGGGCTTAAATCCTTAACAAAAATAAAATAAAATGATATGTGCTAACCTAATGACTCAATTTTAGTTAATATATTATAAAAAAAATTAAAAAAATGGAAAAAAGAAAGAATTGGCCATAACCAAAAATAATTTAAAAAAAATTATGTATTTTTATGAAACCACGATGCTTTTTTCGCAGCATTGTTTACCGGTTTATTTTAATCACCAGCTGTATCGGTGTGTCCATAACGATCAAGTGAACAACAAAATTTATATCAATTCACTGATCAAAGCATACACATACTGCGGAAAACGTGCACGAATTGGCGCCGCCATATTGCGACATGCGACCGATAAACGAACAAATTTGAGGCGACGGAAAAAAAGTTTTACTTTAAAAAAGTTAGCTAATTTTTTTTTGCTAAAATCACTAACCTTATGACGCGCAAGTGTATTGGCTGACAATATGCCATTTTCTGAAACTTTTAACTCTGCGAATAAACGCGTAGATCTGAAAGCTGAAATGAACAGATTTGTCATTTGGAGAGCAGTTAGAATATGGTTAACACCTGAATCCGCAAAAATGTTAGACAGTGATTTTTTCAAGGAAACAAGTACCAAGTGCATGTGACCATACTATTTCACGACAAGTTTTGAATAGCGTTTTTTGTTTTAGGATTTGCATCACAAGTATGGTCTCCTTTCTATGATGTTCATAGTTATTGCATAGTGGCAGCTCATCCTAATTTTATTCGATTGGCTTGAAAAGGTCTCCTATGATGGGCAGATCCTTGCAACCTTCCACCTTACGATACCAGATTCAAATTCTCAAAGTCGTATTAACAATGATAGTACCTATTTGTTCCCAACTCTTAGAGGGATTGCTTGACGCACCCGATCTAATATCTTCTATTCACTGTTCTAACTAAGGCATGAATCAACATCTTACACACTTATTGATCACACTATGATCTGATCATTAACATGAAACAAATTGCTGGGATATTATGATACAAGAAAATTTAATCCATTTCAGAATACAGTACTCGATTTCCTAACATTCCTCAACTACACCCAACTGTTTTTCCACTTATCACCTTGCCCATTTGTAATTTACCATTTTTAACTGAGACATTATAAGAACCAGAATAAAAATACCAAACTAATATCAACCACACACCAGTCACACCACACCATACCACACAAGGCATATACAAATATGCTATATAAGATACATATTAGTTTAACATTAACTCTCCTATTACAACTGCGGCAAAACAATACTAAAGTGTTGCACGGCGCGGCCGGCGTACAGGCTGGTCATGCTGCTAAGAGGCTAATAAAACGGTTGACTGATCAATTGTCAGATTAATTACCACCCCAGTCTTAGATCAAAAGACAGAATTAAAGTGAAAAAAAAACCTCGGAAGTCTCACGGTAGCTAGAAATTAACATACTTGTCACTAAACATCCTCAAACAATTGCTTGAAATGGTATAAGATAAATATCAAGTTTGCTGCTCAGCTCTTTCGTTTAAGATCGATATCTTCATAGGAAATCTGAATTTATTCATCGAAATCTGAAAATACAATTAGATCAGTCAACAGGAAATAGAAGAATAATGTTGCAGCAGCACAGTGGTCAAGAGTTCGATGGGTTGGGCCCAGCCAAGCCAAGCCAGGCAGCAATATAAAAAAAAAAAAAAAAATCATATCCAAGTTGCAAGTCGCAACGCAACGTGCTCCTAATTATCATATCGCTTTGGTGCACACGCCCAAGAAAGATAAGTGGCCTGTAGTAAAATGCTATAATGTTATTCATAAATCTTTTTGCGCTGATAAAAATTTCGCATAAAGCCATCTATATGCATAAGAGACAAAGGAACATGCCATGTCTTGAGATACACACGGTAGCAAAAAATATGTTTATTAATGGAGTTATTTAGAAAACTCTACAATGTTTGAGCACAACAACACAGTACCTATACTAGTGGCAAGCGAATCCCCGGGGAAGGACGCATTTAGAGGAGGGTTATGTTATTGATTCATCGTATAAGTTGCTTGTATCGGCGTTTTTATGTGACAAAAACTCCATCCGTGAGATATAAAAGTCCCACACACTCCAACACTGAATCATATATGAACTTGCTACATGATTAAGTGCACGTTGTGGCAACTAAGCCACCGCCGCCGCCGCCGCACTGAGGTATGAACATTCCAATAAAGGCCACCTGAGTCAATGGGTGAGCGATTCCATTTGCACACAATCTCAATTATGATTTATTAATAAATTCGTATTCCGCTTTATTTATTTATTTTTTTTTCTCCCTGTCCATTGAGTTTTTTGCATTTTGCAATAATTTTTTAGTCTCAGAAATGAAAATAGTGTGGCTGTGGTGGCGGCGGAGGCATGGCTGCGGTTGGTGCTTTGAGTAGAGTTATATACCGGAAAATGGTCTCAAAGAAAATTGTACTTTAAAAATAGAAAAGGAAACAAAAATTACACCAAACAACCATAACCTGCTGTGATAGGTTGGGTCGTGATGATTTATTTATAATAATATTTTTAATGATTTCTCATATATGTGTATGTTTAGATTTGTCTATAGATACATACATAGATACAAATAGTAGCAGTATGGTTGAGATTTAGAGCTTTGTCTGCACTAATTAGTCTATTCGTATAAATTTAAATAAATTTTCAGCAAAAATAAATTGCATAAGTCTCTGTTTGGTTTGTTGTGAGTTGGGCAAGTCTTTTGATTTTGCTTAACTGATAGGAGAGTGATTGAAGCAAAGAAAATTTTGACGTTCTGTATATTGGTTTAATTGAATTTATGAGAGGTGTGGACTATAGACCGATTCGAGTAATTAATTGAACGAATTTTTTTTCCTTTCAATGACTTATGGCACAATATAATAGCCTATGTCTTGCCATGTATGAATTATTAAAAAAAAACAAAAAAAATATTAAGGACACACGAAATAATAAAATCTGTTAAATAAATAATCATACAGGCAGTCTGAGTCTCTCTTAAAAAAAAAACAATTGGTGGACACAAAAGTATCCACAACAAAGGAAGTACTCGTAACTGTGCCAAATACAGTGGTATTATAGTCTCTTAAATGTTCGCTTACTGTCGGCTATTCTGTGTGACCGGCAGAACCCCTTAAGTTTGGTTTTAGGCCAGAAAAGTTAACTATCGACCAAATTTTCACGACACATTTTAGAAAATACCCGAAAAAAAATTAAACATCGATTTAAAAGTCGCTTATGACAGCGTGAACGAACTTAGCAGACACATGTCACTACTTGGCTTGTTTGGATATTCAGAATGACTGGAGTACTCGCGCTGCTCCGTCAAAGTTGGTAAGAACACCACCGACTCTTTTGATTTCGAGAATTGCCTTAAGATGCGCGCTGTTAGTGGAGGGATTGCAAGTATTGAAGTGGAGACGGCGAATATTGGTTGGAGAACGGTAGTTAAGTTTTCAATGCTTTTAAAAACAAATACATGCTGGATGAGAAATAGTAACGGTTTTTTCTTTCTTTCTTTTTAGGCATATAAAAACAACAACAAATTTTTGGTTCATATGGTTAGACGCATTGGTAAATTTAGTAAGTAAGTAATTATTTGTTGTGCGGACTTCACTTAGCCATAGATTTTAAACTCAAACAAGTGTCTGGCTTTTATTTAAGACAAAAAATGAGTAAAAAAACACAGTTAACTTAAGAAGAAAGCTAAAAATTGTATGCCTATCATTCGGAAGGCTTTTGTGAAAAAAATCGGACGAAGTGAACATGCGGTTCGGAATAACCTTAAAATGACTACCACCTATGGGAAAAATCAAAAAGGAAGGACAAAAACAGCATTACGAGTAACAGAAGAAAAATAATACAAATAACATCGAATTCAGCTCACCCCAAGAGCAAAATCAGAAAAGTAGCGGGGGATACAGCCAGCAAATCCACTGTTTGCCGAGATATTTTAAGTGCTCAGCACCTACAGTTAAAAAAATTGCAAAAAAAGCCACCTCTCAACAGTGCCTGAAAACGAAAGCGGTTGGAATTCGGACGCCTTCATATGACATGTGATACGCAAGTTGGAAGTGAGTAAATTGGCGAAAAGTAGTGTTTTCGGATGAAAAAAATTGAATTTGTATGGCCCGGATGGGTAAAGTTATAACTTTCACGATCTCCGAAAGGAAGAATTGTTTTTAAACCGGCATCATTCACGGCAAGGAGGAGTAATAGTGTGGGGGGCCATTTCATATTTTGGTTTCGAACAAAATGACGGGAGCTTCTTATAAAGCTCTCTTGCAATCAGCTTTCCCCACAAAAAAAGAACTTTTTTGACCGCTCCAGTGGATTTTTCAACAAGATAACGCTCCGATCCACAACTCCCGCGTTGTAAAAGACTTTCTTGCGTATGAAAATGTGGAATTGTTGCCGTGGCCACCATCTTCACCCGATCTCAACATAATTGAGAATGTTTGGGGATGGATTTCGAGTAAAATATACAAAGGAGGAGGAGCTGATTGCTGCAATCAGAGAAGCCTGGACGAAGATTTCCTTGGATTATCTTAAAAATTTGTATGATTCTCTAAAAAGTAGAATTTTTGATGTAATTTTTAATCGTGGAAGGTGTACTAAGTACTGAAAATGTAAAAAAAAGTTAGCCGTCACCGGAAGCCCGTCAGATGTGAAACTTTCATGTTTACATTAAAATTCATAGTTAGTATAAACCATCAAGGAAAATATGGAGTGAAATAATTTTTAATAATTTAGTGTTTCCCCCACCACAGTCATACACCCAGCCCACCTACAACTACCAACCAATCATCCACCACTTTTGACAATTTTGTTTCACCCCCCTCCACACCAAATCCCCACCGCCAGTCCACACATTCCACCTGCAACCACCAACCAACTCCCTACAATGTCCCTCCCCCACCACCAAACACCCATCCCAACTACAACCACCAACCAAACATCCGCCATTGTTGACAATTTTTTCCTCAACTCCCCTTCACACCAAATCCACCCAAGCACTAACCACCCACATTTTTTGTCAATATTTCCCCCCCCCCTACCAACTCAACTCCAACTCCCAACCAACCACGCACCCTGTTTTGTAAATTTTGTCTCACCCACCCCCCAACACCCTCTAAAACGCACCCAACCCCCACCAAAACCCTCTAAAACGCACCCAACCCCCACCAACACAACCTACAACCACCAATCAACCACCCGCCATTTTGACAATTTTTTCCTCCCTCCCCATACAACCACCCACCATTTTTGTCAAAACCTCCAACCAAATCCCCACACCATCAGTGTCCACCCACCCAGCCTACAACACAACACCCCCAAAAAAACCTCCGCTACCACTCCACCCCTCACCAACAACCAAACAACACCCTTTGGAAAATGTAATCGACTTTCAATTTTCTATGCTATCAAAGATTTGATTGGCCGGATGGCGTCCGAGCGTCATGCCATTTTTCGTGACGATTACGATCGATTTTCCTGCCTAGGTGCGCTAATAGATGTTTCACATCAAAAACTTAATTAATCATATAAATATATAACTTTAAAAAATTGAAAAATATATCCATGTTTTATTTTTTCGAACATTTCGTAGGTTCGTCTAACCATATGAACCAAAAAAATGGTCTTGTTTTTACATGTCTGAGAAAAAAAACTAAAATAAAAATCGTTACTATCTCTCATCCAGCATGTACTCGTATATGTGTTTAAATTCTTCATATACATACTTAAAAGCATACAACTAACTATACAGAAGATAGATCAAATCCGTAACCTAAGAAACCTTTGGACAATTAAAGTCCATGTTTAGTTGACAAAAATATTAAAATTGAAACTAGGTAAATTTGTTGCTTGGTTAACAGAATTGTACAAACTGAAGATTCCCAAATCGTATGTTTATATTACATATTATGAATGGAATTCCAAAATTAGTCAATTGACTTCGAATTTAAAACAAACATAATTTTATTGCGAGACAAAACCTATTAAATAAATTTCTCAGACTCACTATTTCTCACTATTTTGTATCTACATGCAAACATCTATGAGATATCGAATAGAAACAAAACGAGAAAAGAAAAAATCCTATAATCCGGGTCAATAATTCCTCATCATCATCGCGTCGAATCACACACAAACCTAATCGAAAAATAATAATTAACCAGATCACATCCATCCATCAACAACTAAGTGATGTGAATAAAATGTAATCGAGTCGACTGACTTTATCGGATAAAAAAGTTTTCTCTTTTGTTTTGTGAACTCTATAATTTCGTGAGCTTCAAATTCGTTCAAATACACCAATTTTTTTTTTCGTTTTTTACGAATTCCAACATTTCTGTACATATTTTTGTATCTTTATTTTTGCACGATTTCTCTTAAGATTTTGTTTGTATATTATATATATTTTTTTCTGGGGTAGTTATAATCCTCCCATCTTGTCTGTGTTATATTATAACATAAGGTCTGTGTTCATCTTATTATTCAAAACCGAGCAGGTGGTGTTGCCAAGATAAACGAGAACAAGGCACACAAAACAAATAAAAACAAAATTAATTAGAATAAATTATAAATATAAAACATTTTAAAATTTCATGTGACAAAAGATTTTTTATACATAATTTAGTGGTTTTTTTTTTTGATTTTGTGACGTCAAAAATCAAAACAGAAAACACCTGTGTGGTGAGTATTTTAATTCGAAAAAAAAACAATCCATATCCCCACTCCCACTTCGATATACTTAAGATGTTTTAGATTAGTTTAAAGTGATGATTAATTTTATGGCAAATTGATTAATGCAAAGTTATTTTTTTTTGTTTGATGTTGTCAAGTTTATTGTTGAAAACAATCAGAAAATCATATTACCCATTACTATCTGTGTTTTTTTTTTTTTTTTATTCAACTCATATTATTTATCATACTATTACTGGTTTGTCTTCTCATTTAAATTAAATTTTTTTGATTAAGAAAAAAAGGAAAACAAAAAATTTAAAATAAAACAGGAATCACTAGGTCATAAAACTATACGTGCTAGAATTAATTTAAATTATACTGTTGAAGCAATAAAAAACCAGCACTAAAAAAAAAAAACTATAACAGATTGATGTTGATTTTTGTATAATTTTTTTTGAAAAAAGGCTAAAAAATGAACAGGATTTTTAACTTACACTTTTGATCAGCTGCTGCTGTAGCTCTGGAAATAAAAATAATAAAAAAAAATTTGAATAAGGTTTGATTAAATTTTTTTTTTTTTAATTTGTTTTTTTGAAATCTTAATAAATTATGTGCAGAGCATATATCGAGTGCTAAAAGTGCGTAATACAAGCGAGCTGAAGTCTAGCACTCTAAACCCAAAAATATTTGTTCTTCAGTAATTCACAATGCATCACTCTGAGATGAACAGAGACCACCAAAACGAAAGTAAATAAAAATCGACCACATTTAAAATGGCACGGGTCGATTTTGGCGGCCTCTGACGGGCATGTTGTTTTGGTGACATCTGTCAAATCGTTTTCATATTATTCACTTATTGATCCAAAATCAGCATGGCAAGTAACACGATTGAACAAAACGTTCACAACTTTAATAAAATGAGTATTGCACACATTTTACGGTATATGTGTGGTAGCCCTTCGGTGGCGATTCTTCAACGTTTGGTGGCCATCATAGGTACGTCAAAGGAACACAAGTTCGTCCCAGAATATTGACGCGGTCCTTCAAATTAAACAGCAAAGGTTAAAGGCAGTCCTGCACAAAATCTCGGTTTCTAGCATAATTTGGCGTCGGAATTTAGGCCTACACCCGTACAAGGTACAATACCCCACTGACTTGTTAATAGCTCAACGTTCATAACCAAAGACAACGCCATTTGATCGCTGATTGGGCTTCAGGGTGTTTTTAATAAGAGGACCCCGATTCCGGCCGAAAAATTATTATTATTTTTGGATCGACGTTTGTATTTTGATCACTGGCAAGCGCTAAAGAACGATGACAACCAATTTCTTCTGATCCATATAGGAACCTGTGATTCTAGCAGGACGACCAGAGCGGCGCTACGTGCCACACCAGTGGACTCAATAATTGTCATTCAGTATGAATGATTTGCGATCGAGAATTCTTTTGCAGAAGTGCCGTGAATTGAAAAATCTGATTCGATTTTTAATACAGCTGACTTGTTGTAAGTCAGTAACCAGTAAAGATTATATTGCTCAAAGGAAGAAGTTCCTGTGATGTGTTCTGAAGGGGTTTGTTCATCCGAGACATTTTTTGCAGTTTTCATCACAATTAAATTTCCCTTTTATGACCGGCTTGTGAGGCTTGAGCATGACATATAGATCTTGGTGGTGGTTGGATCTTCAGAGCGTATCTTTCCTTCTGCTCCTAGTTCCTGATAAAAGAACTCAGGTATCTACAACCTATGGATCCGATGGATCCAACGCTCGTCGTTAGTTAACCTTTCGGCTATCCAGCAGGCACCGCTTGGAGGTGACGATGCGACTTTGCCCACTTTTGGCAAATGCTCGCTGTTCCGTCAAAGTTAATAGAGACTCTACTGAAACCATCGAAACCACCGGCTTGTGAGGCTTGAGCATGACATATAGATCTTGGTGGTAGTTGGATCTTCAGAGCGTATCTTTCCTCCTGCTCCTAGTTCCTGAGAAGAGAATTCAGGTATCTACAACCTATGGATCAGATGGGTCCAACGCTCGTCGTTAGTTCACCTTTCGGCTATCCAGCTGGCACCGCTTGGAGGTGACGATGCGACTTTGCCCACTGTTGGCAAATGCTCGCTGTTCCGTCAAAGTTAATAGAGACTCTACTGAAACCATCGAAACTACCAGAGGGCTAAGACAAGGCGACGCACTGTCATGCAGCTGTTTTAACATTGTGCTTAAAAATGTAATACGAAGCACCCATGCCAGTACATCAGGCACCATTTTCAATAAATCGACAGAATTACTTGGGTTTGCTGACGACATTGACGTGATAGAAAGAACAAAGCGAGCAGTAACCGGTGCTTTCACAACCATGGAGTCAGCGGCAAGCAGAATGGGGCTGAAAATAAACGAGGACAAGACGAGTATATGCTTTCATCCACAAAAGTCCAATCCCACCACCGACTTGGTCAGAACGTGACCATTGATAGGCAGTCAGTGAATTTGTCTACCTGCGCACTGCTGTAAATACAGGCAACAACATCAGAGCGTTGAAATCAAACGCAGTCTAACTCTTTCTAATCGCTGTTTCCTTGGGCTGAGTTAGCAATTGAGGAATAAAGCCCTATCGAGAAGAACCAAGGTGACACTGTATAGAACACTCATCATTCCGGTCCTGTTATATGGTGCGGAAGTATGGACCCTCTCCCAATCGGATGAAAAGTCACTTGGAGTCTTCGAGAGAAAAGTTCTGCGTACGATTTATGGTCCTGTCTGCGTAAACCGAGAAGATAACATTTGGCGAAGAAGATACGACGAACTATACGCGCTGTACAGTTACATATGTAAGCCTAGCCAGAAAAATTCGAATTCAGCGACTAAGATGGTTGGGCCACGTAGAACAAATGGACATCGACGCTCCAGCTCTTAAAGTCTTCAACGCCAAACCCGAGGGAGTCAGAAGCCAAGGTAGACCTCATTTTCGATGGAGCGACCAGGTAGAGGGAGATCTCCGTCAACTTGGAGTGCGAAATTGGAGACAGATCGAGCCGGCTGGAGGGGCATTCTAGGCAAGGCCCAGGAGCTCCACGCTTTAATGGCGCCATCATAAGTAAGTAAGTTCTGAAGGGGTCCAAATGATGTTAGGTGAATTGAAGACACCCAACAATAAAATATTGCTCTTTACAAGCACCAAATACGATAATATGATGAAGAAATGTTGGTAGATCATTTTCACGTTTCACATACACAAATAAATTGGATTCAAAGAGAAGTGACCTCCTCAATCTTCCTCTGTTCTGCTGTTGTCGGGTTCATATGGTGTGCATTATTTGTGTCTTTTTGGCGTAAATCCTTAAGCCAGCCGCTTTTCCATTTTGTTGAAGCGAAATGCACAATTCGGATAAGTGCATCAGTGCCGTTTGCTATTAGACAGATAGTATCAGCATAGTCCAAATGGATTAAATTGGAAATGGATCCCACTGAATACCAAATCTCTCATTTGCGTCCACCATGGCAGTCATAACATCATCAATCGCAAGTTATAGAACAAAATCGATTAGAGAACATCACCATGTTCATCCACACCCTATCGCACTTCGAATGCATCGGAAATCTGTCCTTTGTTCCATTATTTTATTATGGCAACAATTTTACAAGGGATATGAGGCACGCCAGTGTTTGATACTCCGATAATTTAATAATCCGGGATTATTCATTAGGTGTTAACGTGATCGACAACCAAGATCGACCACTCCAAAACCCCGCTTAGTTCCCCTCTTGAGAATATAAGTCGCCAATAATTTCGGAAATACGGACAATGCCTGTTGTTACAAATCTTGATATCAACATTCTTTGGTAGCTTGACGATAACCCGTCCTTCCATTCCCTGGGAAAGTTTTCGATTTCCGAGACACTCGTTATTGTCCAGTCGACAGGTACTTTCAGGTGGAAAAGGTGAGAAGTTAATGAAACTTGGAAATTTTGTTCAAGGGTATTAAACTAACATTTTACTAAGTTTTTGACTTCAAGGGCCCTGTGCTAAAAGAGCCGCGAGAGCCCTCACCTGCAAAAAACTGCAAATTTTTTGACCTTGCTCCGGTTTTCCCTTAATAACTTTTTTTCCTTACATCTTACGCCAAAAGCATACCCATTCAATTTTTTTGTAGAGCATACCATTTTGTTTGTACAAACATTTTTGTATGTCAATTTGTTTGGTCAAAACATATGTGTGATTAAAATTTTATATCTTAGCCTTTGAAGTTGGAGTGGACCTGAAGTAGGAAAAAAATGTCGCAATATCCTCTATAGTGACGAAACAAAAATTAATTTCTCATCAAATTCTGGGCATAATGTCAGGCAACCAAAAGGAAAGGACTGTCACGCTCGCTTTACCCGGAAGACGATTAAACACGGAGTAGGCAAGTTCTGGGGCGTTTTTCTGCTGTGGGACCTATTTCCTATATTCCGTATTAGTAACATCTTGACTAAATACGGTTATAGGGATATTTTGGAAGATGTCATGCTTCCATTTGCCAAAGAAAACATGCCTCTCCGATGGAACTTTCAGCAAGATAACGATCCGAAACATACGGTGATTGGTTTCGAGAGAAAGAAGTTTCAATTGTCTCATGGCCAAGTCAATCCCAAGAACTATACCCGATTGAGAACTTGTGGAATTAGGTTAAGCGGAAATTAGGAGGCCGATATTTTCAAATGGGAACCGATTGTGGAATGCTGTTCAGAGGCAATGGTATTCTATACCCCAAGAAACATGCCACGCCGCGCCGCCGACTTCAAAAAGTTTTGGATAACAATGGCGGATACTCGAGTTATTAGAGAAAGGCAAACGAAAATTATGTTAAAATACAACAACATTTACATACAAACTATCATTATTGATGATTTAGGAAGACGCACCTATTTTTTTTGTCCAAGCGCAAATGTCTACACAGACGGTTCTATTTTATAAAATTTATAATTACTTAATTTAAAAGCCTTAAATGTTAATATTTCATTAAGTATTGATAGTCTAACGAAAACCAATCTTAAAATAATATTTTAATAAACAAAATATATACACAAATTAAGCATAGGTACATATATGAAAAAACAATAATTGCACCTATTTTTTTGACCAGCTGTGTATGTCGCTTCGAAAAACAGGTACCTAATATTTCAAAATGCACCAAACAATGCCAAAAAATGAAGGTGGAATACCTTATTTCTTCAGATATACCCGAATAATCATAAAATGTTCCGCTTTAAAATCACTTACTTTTAACACTCTTCTACCTATCCCCGTTTGCCCACCAGGTGTCAGGTCATACTCATTATTATTGTCACCCCGCCGCGCCGTAATGTTAATTTATTATTTAGTTTTTTAAGCCCAGTCGGAACGTAGAAAAAGGTCGAAATTTAATGAAACTTTAAAGTGTTGTTCAGGGATAGTTAAATAACATTTGACGAAGTTTTGGACTTCGAGGGCCTGTGGAAAAAGAGCAGTAAAAAAAAGAGGACAATACTCTTTTTCTTCCTTACGTCCTACGGCAAAAGCGTTTTTGTCTTTTTTGTAGAACGTTAAATTTCCTACTATTTTGATTGGACAAAAAGTGTTGTATCTGAATTTGTTACTTAGATATGAAGCTTCGAAAAAAGGCCATTTTTCAAATCGATAAAAAACGAATGTTTTTGTAAAACTACCGATTTTTCGAAGTGCCATATCTCGGTAACAAATTGACATACAAAAATGTATGTCAATGTGAGGAAAAACCCGAACAAATTCGAAAACTTGGAACATTCCCCCCCCCCCTCCTCTTTAGCATAGGACCCTCGAGGTCAAACACTCAGCAAAATGTTAGTTGACTACCCCTGAACAAAATCCCCAAGTTTCATTAAATTCTGACCTTTTTCCGACCTGTCGACTGAAGTAGTGGCAACAAGTGCTTTCTAAGTGGGGTCTGCTTCTAGAAATGCTTCAGGTACACCTCAAGCACAAGTGAAGACACTAAAATTTTACCGTTCGTATCAAGAACAGGATGATTGGTACCACTTTATAGATCGACAAGGTCCCTTGTAAAAAATAAACCACTGCAGATTATGAACTTTGACTTGTCTATCTCAAGACTAATTTAAAAATTCTCGTAGTACAAACATTTAGATTTTGGATAAGAAGAATATTTGTAAGCGGTTGGTATGTGACAAACTGGGATATTTTCTGAAAGAACTAGAAAGACTTAAGCCATTGAATAGTCCCTTAAACTTTCAGCTTTTATAATATTTTTAAAGTACCAAAAACTTTTGCTGTTATATTTAATGGATATGATCCACTTTACTTGGGAGTCTGGGAATGGTCGACAAAAAAATGTCGACTGATGCTTGATCGATACAAAAAAGTTGACAGTTTAAAATCCAGACTATGAAAATGTCGTCTGAAAAAATGCCAGTAAGTCGACAGTTAAAATTTTTAAATTATTTTTGAATCATTTTAGTAGGGGCGCAAGGCGCAACACTGATCGACAGTGGCAAAGTGAGTGATGTTCACATATGCATGTGAAAATCACTCACTTTGCCAACTGTTGACCTTTTTTCGAGTCGATATATATGTTTATTTCTTAACGTCTACAATTATATGAAATCAATCTGGTCGATGATAAACCTAATGGTCTGCCTTGTCCCCACCACTTCAGCTCGATTAAGTGAGATTTTAAGACCATAAGTCACAAACTTGCCATAACTACCCGAACATAAAACACTATTCCTTTTTATATTACTCAACATTTCAAAGAAATCACTTTAAAAACCGACTTAATGACGTGTGGGAGTGAACTGCTTTTCATATCCGGGCTTAAACAAATTAGGACAACTAGTTCAGCTCTTATAGAAACATTCAATCTTTTCAATCATTTTTGATTTCCTAACATTAAATTCTTTGATTTTTTTTTTACTATGCTGGATTGTTCGGCTGATCGCTCTGATGATGTGAGGTGCTCACTGCTCTGATCAATTCTCATAAAATGTCGAAGATTCATAATAACTACTTCTGATTACAAAACACAACCATTATGGCCAGACAAGTAGTGTTATAGAAAGAAAACTACACACAAACAATGACTATACTCTCTTGATGGTCACAAAACTCAAAGCATCATCACATCGAAGAAGCAGATACCGGCTTAGATACACATTCATAAAAATGGTGCAATGTGGATTCTTATAATGGTGCTGCACATAAGGCACAGAGGCAGCAACAACAACAACAACAACTGTCATTAAAAATGATGTTTTATGTGATGTGTGCTACTCATTTGAGGCTGGTGTTACGTAGTCAGACTTATGGGCTTCACTCAAACCTCAAAGCAAGGCCCTGCTTCATTTAGAATTCCCATCAATGTCCGATTCCATGAAGTGCGGAATTTCTGGGGTGCGCGCTCGCGCTTGCGCATTGCGAATTGCGCGCACCTCTCTTGTTTAAAGCGCGCTATTGCCAAACTGTGATGTGGCGCGCGTGATGCACCAACAAGTATTCCCATTTTTTTTTTTGTCTTCTGCATCTAATCTGTGTGATTTTCAGTTCAATCCAGAGCTCAGTGGGGTTAGAGGGTTAAGTAAAGTGCTATAACGGCAGAAGCAGGAGCAAACATCATCTTAGTGAATAGTGAGCATCTCTTGGGATATAATCGTGCGATGGCAATCAAATGCGCAGCATGTTCAGTTCATCTCTAGAGCTCTAGGCGATGCGATATAGTATGATATACAAAAGTATCTTTTTTTTTTTATCCAACTGAAGTCGATGTTATATTTTATTTAATTCTTTTTTTTTTTTTGTCTTCATCGAGATGTTGCTCTAAAACTTACTGTGTGTTATAATTACGCAAGCGTCAGGAGTGTGGAATCCTCTAAAGTCTAAAACAAAACAAAAAACATCTTAAAGATACACAAAAAAAATTCATGAAATATGCAGAAGTGTATTTGTAAGTAGGGAAACCATTGGAGCACGTCCGTCGTTTCGTCCGTCTATATATAATATGAAAATGAAGTATCTTGTTACTAACCACAGAAAATGAAGACAGATACTTCTAGTACCTACCTACCTATATCTATTGGCACGCACACAAAATTGATATTATGATCGAAGATACTTTTTCGTTCTGGGATTTGTAAAAATGATGATCTCGACGTTGATGTCGGTCGTCTTAGTTGTTGGTCTTGCTCTTGGTCCATCAGGCATGTGTAGTGTTGTATAGTGCAATTGTTGCAACTACATACTAAGTGTAGAAGATACAATTTTGGCAGATCTAGATGCAATGTGATCAAAGTTATAAGTTGCAATACATTTGTATGTATTTTGAATAAGTCTAGTGTCTAATGGATATAGATGTGGATGTTGTAACGAATGTGGGAAATTTATTTTTCAACTATTGGTAGCATTAGCAATATTGCAAATATGATGTCATTTGTATTGAGAGTTTTTTGATTAGACTTTTTAATGAGTACTGGTTTGGATTTTTCATACACATTTTTCATCTGTGATGTTTATTTTTTTAAGCTTCTTTGAATTGGTTTAATGGCGGCGGCGGTGCTGCGTGGCAGGAATTCTTGCGAAAAATGTCAAAATTGCAGACTTTAGTCTTGTAAACAACCCAGCAGCAGCACCAGTAACGTATCTACTTTGGTGTAATTAAGTGATTAATTTTCTTGTAATAGAACTGGAGGCGGTGGAAATGAGTTTTACGCTGAATTATTACCACGCTGCGGTGCATTTGATGGTTGATGTTAAATGGTCACTTATGTAGTTAACATAATTCGTAAAATTTGAAAATTAATATTTGGCGCTGAGATTTAATTGCATTAATGACTTGATAAAAGCATTCAAAAGGTGTGTATTTAGATGAGATTTTTTTTTATAATTTTCAACAGTCAAACAAATCAAAGTAATTAATTTTCATACATAAACATTTTTTACAGAAATTGTTGTTTACATTTTTCATTTTAAAGACACTATATTTTTTCACATTATTTATCAAAATTAAAAGAAATTACGGATATTTTTTTAGAAAGGAAAGGTCCTCGGCGTTAAAAATTGTTGCGGCTATCGAAATTAGAGCGGGTATGTTTTGGTGGCCGCGGCCATGTTTTTTTCGGTGACATCTGTCAAATTGTTGTTTATTATTCAGTTACTGGTGCCAAATCACCATTGCAAAGTACACGACTGAACATCACGTCCAAATGATAACACTTAATTATAAAAATGTGTGTCCGTTAGTGCACATGTTGTGCGCGTTACTCCAGTATTACGGTAGACGTGGTGTCCCTCATCAAGGTTTGGTGCCTGAATGTGAAGCGATCGGATCGGTTATTAATCAGCCAATATTTGTACGGTAATTAAACGCCAGATCGGCCGAGAAAATCACCGGGGTCCGCGAAAAATTACTGTAAGTCTGGGTCAACTACGGGTGTTGACCCAAGTCCCGATCCTCCAAATAACCCCGGAGCTAAAAGTTAATGGCCATAGACATAACCGATTGTTCGCTGACTGCTGGCAGCTTCGGAGCGTTTGGAAGAAGACTGGACAATCCATTTTAGCGACGACCTGCATTTTCGAATGAAGGGCTGTGTTAACAAGCGGAATTTGAGTTCAAACCCACACAAGGTTCATCCTCAAAAAATAAGTGTTTGCTGTTGATTTTGAGTCCGCGACGGACGCCGCGACGTCATATTTCAATTTGAGGGTAAGGTTATCTCCCTCAAAAGTGACATTAATTGGCCACCAAGGTCGTGCAATTTGACCCCGCTAAAAATTTTCTTGTGGGGTTTCTTGAAGTCTCAGGTCTTATGCAAATTAACCACAATCGATGACCCTAATGTGAACATAACAGGCCATAGCTCCAATTCAGCCGAAAATTCGACCACTTGGATAATTCGATTCAAAACACGAATGCTTTACTGATCAATGGCAACCAACTCAGAGAATTTTTTTTTATAGTAAAAATTTCAATTGAACTAAAACTTTTTGTTAAACATTTATTTATTTATTTTTCTGATGGAATTTCATTTTTCGTACCAGCTGATTGTCATTTCGATCAAAATGGAATAGTTTCACCTATTCCGTTCTAACTTTTTCTGTTTTACTGAAAGATTATCTGTCCAAAAAAAATTTTCTTATTTTTCGTGTGCAATTAATTCAATCAGGAAAATTGGTGCCTGGTTGTAAATTCGCTCGTACCGTGCCACCAATGTCACCAGCAACGTAGTGTGACAGTAATTTTTGTGAATTGCTTTGCGCCTTTTTCTGGCTCACCATCACTTATGCAACTATTGCTCCAGAAATGTTTTAAGTCGTCTGGTTGGTCTCTTTATCGAAACTTTCATTATTCGACAATGCCGAAAATAAATAATAAAAAATCCTTGTTTTGTGAAATTTCGAAAAGACGTTTTTTTCATTTTTTCCCCGATCGCTATAAACGCTATTCAAGAAAAAAACTTCAGTTTTCATGCTGTTTTAAATTTGTACTTTCGATTATAGGGTAATAAGGCAAGTAAGGCATTCTTAAACAAAATTCTTACAATCAAACATTGACGATGATAGAGAAGTCGAAAAAAGTGGGTCCGACAATCCTGTCTGTCCGTATGTCTGTCTGTCTTTATAGTTACCTACAGCCCAAACGGCTGGACCAATTTGCTTCAAACTTGGTACATAGTATTATTATGACGTCCTACACAGGGGTTTTTGGAATTAGCATTCTAGCTTTAAAACTAACGGTACCTGCCATACGATTTTAAGTGAAAATTTAATTTTTCTCGAATACGGCTCCTACGATTTTGATAAAACTTTGTGAATAATGTTTTCTGTGCAAACTTAATGTTTTGGTTGGAATAGATTTTTCAGAAAAAGTCTTATAACCACTCGTGAACCACTTGACGGATTTCAATGAAATTTTTAATATAAATTCTTAAATTTTTCAAAAATGGTTTTTTTTTGGTTTTTTCCAAACACGGTTTGATCTTTTTTTTTTAATTTGATTTTTCTGATAAAAACTACGAATTGCTAGAAGTTGACATACTCAAAAAATATTTAGAATATTTTTTCGAAAAGTTTTAAAAAAACTGTTTTTTGAAAAAAACTGGTCGAACGATTTTGAAAAAAAAATTCTTAAAATTCTAAACAGTAAACGAAATTAGATGGCTTACTTCATTTTCTCCAAAAAACGTTTTAACTATTGATTTTTAAGTGATCAATAAAATTTCACTTTTTTTTCCAAAATCTCAAACCCCAAGACCACTGTCACACATTAGAGCAAGTTCGTCTGACCCAGTCGTGCACTTTGTTTCATTAAGGTAATGTTTTTATTTCATCAAAGTCATTAAGAACTTGGCTTCCATTGTTACAAAAAATCAAGAAACTACCGTTGCCAATCACTGAATCTTCAGGCTTGGAAAATAGACATTAGCACTGTACAAGACCCTTTTCATATCGGTACTGCTGCATGGATAAGTAGCGTGGCCTCTGTCACAATCGAATGATTATGGGCTGGGGTGCTTTGATAGGACCGTACGGGTTATATTTAGTCCTAAATTTTAAAAATTCAATCACGAAGCAAACTCTCAAATCCAAATTAATACTTCTGGAATTTGTCATTGGTTTTAAGAAAAATTCACATTGAAACAGCTTGTTAAAACAATTTGGGATTTTTCTCCTTTAGACAAGCTTTCATTGGGAATGATTTAGATGAAACTGATATTGAGAAGTGTTGGCAGTAAAATATTTAAGATGCAATTTTTTCTAAAAGTGTGATAATTGTTGGCTTTGACCAATTTGGAGTACATAATTTGAAATTAGGTCAGTTGGTGAAGTTTCGCCTCGGCATTGAAAGAATCTTTAGTTTTCTTGTACAAAATGATTCCATTTTATATTAAATTGGCGTTAACAACGCAATAATCGACGCCATTATTCAGACGAAATTCTGCAGACAGCCTTCATTCTATAAAAGCATTAGCCAAACAAGCAATTTAAAGGAGCTCTCTAAAAGTCACATCAATTTGTTCATCATCATATCGCAGATCGCAGTATCCAAAATAATGTATATCTAGATTCTTTGCCATCACTTAAACGACAGAGCATCAGATTGTTACCACTAACTCAACTAGGTACTATTGTAGGTATGTGTTGTGTACAAAACACTCAAAAGTCTTAACACACAAAATAACATCAAGTGATTACTACAAAATCGGACAGAATGAGGTCAGATTTTATTCATGGACTCACTACTGGGATTAGAGTTTTCAGATTGGTCGTTGTCATCGTTGTTATTTGTAATTCTCATCGTTGGCCGCCGCGCGCCGATTCGATACTCTTCTCCATCTTCTTTTCATCTGTTGGCACCATTTTAAGATGTTGCTACCGAATTTGTTAGCTACATGCATTCCCCTCTCCTTAGTGTGTCGTTCTTCGAGCATTAACTTAATAATCCCATTTGGTGTATTACGAATGAAGATCGTTAAAATAAATGTGCTCACTCTCTTAGCGTATAAAATCTATTTCGGTTGGAATGGAACATAACTTGGTGAGGAAATAGCATCTTGAAAATCGAACATAACTTGTCTCAAATTGCAGAAGCATAGTAGTTGTATATAGTGTAACAACAGTGAACGCGAATATCTGTGCATTTCCATCGCATCATCATCATCATGTATGGCAATAAAGATTCCACTCTCGATGGTACACTATTTCTATGGAGAGTCCATGTCCGTCCAAATGTGCTTCCCATGATAGTTTTGCAATATTTTTCAATGAATATTTCAAAAAGAAAAAAAAAAGAAGTTTGAAACAAGGTAGCTTTGGATACTTTTCACGTTTGATTTCACAATAAGTCACACAAACAAATCTGTTTTAAGAAGCAATCTCAACAAAATGTATCTAACACTATATTTATCTTTGATAAATAGAACTTGCAAGTAGATACTTATTTAGTCTCATTACAGCCAACATTATGTGAGTCTAGTGCATAGATTTAAGGGCCCATTTCTGCAGCGCAACAAAAGTGTAATCCCATCACTTGGGGTGTTAAAAGATATCGATTTATTGCCTCAATTTTCTTTTGGATATGGTGGAAAATGAAAAGATGGATTATATCAATTTTCCTTGGAAAAGGTAAAACCGAAGCAGATGTTAAAGATTACATAACTGTAATTGAAGATGAAATAGACTTCCTGAATCTGAAGATGTGCCTCTGGGCTTTTGGCAGAGATTATTTAATCAAAGTTATATGTTGTGACACTATTAAGCATTTTGAGGATTGAGATACTATACTGATACCTAATTGAAATGTTAAAATTCGATTAGAAAATAATCATACACTGTAGACGAGAAGGTCGGTAGTCGGTTCGTATCTATGTTTATGTTTCCAGTCTGTTTAAGGCATACTTTTAAAGAAGCATTTCCCATCTAGTCTAATGTTTCATTTCACAAAACGTACTTTTGATTGTCCTTACAAAATTTAAAAAAGGTTTTTGCCATTGGTACTAGGAGTATGTTTCGTTTCAGACGTTAAATTTTGTATTTAATATTATTATTAAACATATTATTATTTAAAAAACCTAAGGTAATTTTGGATTTTGGTTTTAAAGGTTAGAACGGCAATTAAACCATTCATACCGATTTAGTTTCTCAAATGGCCATAAGTTGGCAACTGCTGGATCACTCAAACTTTGTTTGTCTTAGCGTAGATTTCTTAAAGATTACATATTTCAGTAACACCATTATAAACGGAATTTACTGAACCGCTGATCGCTCATTTTTACTGAACATTGCAATCTTCTTGATCGAAATTTCTTTAACGATTACTCCCATCGATTAGTGCACTGCCAAATGGAGTGATTAGGATCCAAGGAATTCAAAACTGCACGCGATTTTACTGCTTACTTACTAAGTTCTTAAGGTGGCACAGACAGTCCATTGTGGACCACGGCCTCAACCAATGAACCCCGCCAGCTAGGCTGGTTCCTAGCCAGTGAACTCCAGTTGCGCACACCAAGTTGGTTGAGGTCGTTCTCCACTTGATCGCGCCACCTTATAGATACGTCCCGAATATCACCCGAAGAATTTTTCTCTCAAAGCATCCCAGCCTATTTTCATCCGATTGTGTCAGGGTGTAAGTTGCTAATTGGTATCAACTTGGCGATGCCTAGTGTTGCTACTATCTCATCCGTATCAATTGTTCTTATTATTTTAACTCCTACTGAGTGGTAGCCATCGGGTACTGGTCTTGCCATCCCGTACTTGACTTGCAGAACTTATAAGTGCTAGTGTTGAACACTGTAATTGCCCTGCCAGAACGACTCCTCTATTTTCTTGTTGGGTCTCACTAATCCCGGATGAACCCCTCAGAAAGCAAGTGAGCGGCGGATGAGTTCCAATTAAGTGAATGATGACGCCAACAGTCAGCATGGTAGGCACCCCAATGATTTACTTTGACATACCCTTTCTTGTCTTCCTCAGGGGTTCCCCAAGGTAGTCACTTAGCCAACTCCTTTTCATTCTTACGATTAACGATAAGATAAGATATAAGACTATATTATCATCGGCACATGACTCTTCTCTTATTCAACTTGATCTCGACAGCTTCTCAATCTGATGCCTTCAAAACTGCTTAGAGCTTAATATTACCAAATGCCAATCAATCACTTTTTCACGTAAGCGCATTAAACCTCCTCCCCGGCAGTACTTTCTCCATAACCAACCCATATCCTCCGTGGAGGCGATTCGCGACTTTGGCACACATCGAAAATATCATTTTAAAAGCCAACTCAACACTTGGTTTTGTGAAACGATTGTCCAAAGACTTCTCCGAACCATACGTCACCCGATCTCTCTACATAACCTTTGTACGCCCTTAACAATTCTATTTTCTTCAACACGAACCCTCGTAACCTAAGAAATCCTCGCCTCTTCTATCTTCCTTCACACCGTACCTCATGGCTCCAACGAACCCCTAACTCGAATGCTGCGGAGTGTAAATTCCAACCAACACTTGTTCGACTTTAACCTCAGCACTCCATGCCTTAAACTCCTACTCCGGAATAACCCTACCAATTAGTTTTAAGTTAACCTGTATAGTTTTTAAGTTAGAGTAAGATATTTGAAGCTTGTACTAAGCTTAATAAATGGGGGTATTGCTCCCACCAAAATTAAATGTCCAAGAAGTGCAATGGGATGGTGAAGGCACACGGAAGATGAAAAACTAGATCAACTATTACGGCAAGTGCTCCAGGACAAGAAAACAGCAATAACTTGGATGCGGTTTCGTGATAAGACGAAGACGTAAGTTTTTCGCGGCATAAGCAAACGCAATGTCACAATCCGCACTAAGCCGCCATTGGTGACTCTCTGTGGGACTGGGTTTCAATGTAGTTCATATGAGCCTGTTATTCACGTCACCATTGGCGGGTTAAGGAATTCAGCAACATCTCGCCGATCTGCGTCCACGCCCGAACTGAGGAAAAAGGTGACAGCCAAAGAAGAGTCCTACGATCTTTTCGAGAAGACGAATGATTAATGCCCGAAGTACGACACCAAGATTGTTCTCTCCAATCTTTACCGCGAAGATTGAAAAAGAAGGCAAATTTGGCTCGACAGTAGGAAAGCATAGCCTGCCCGACAACACTTGCGGCAGCGGTAACATTCTAATTGACTTTGCTGCGGGGCGAAGTGTCTAGCGAATTTTGAAAGCGATTTCATGCTATAATGGTTTGAGAATGTATAGGCTTTTCACAGGCCCCCTGCATATAGGCCCCAAATTCCCCCAGTGTATTGATTTGAGTGGTTTTTTACTTTGGAGATTTTGACAACACTTCACTCTGCAATATTATAAATAAGAAACAGAACTTTTTCTGCTGAAAAAATGGACTTCAAAATAATTTGTAAAAAGGCATTTGAATACTTTACTGCAATTTTGACAAAAACCCATTTTTTTTTATGAATCTGTGCTTTATCCAAAAGTGGAAGGTTAAGTCTCATACAGAGAACTTGGAATGCAATGGTGGCCTTAGAAATGGGTGTCCTACAGAATCCCCCCAAAAAAACATCCCCATCGATTAAAATTCCCAAAAATTATAATCCAACTAGGTAATATCCCCAAAGACATAACTCTGGATGAAATCAACACCCAAACAATATTTTTTGCCAAAATCCCCAAATCCCCAGTGTCCGTGTACATCTAAATTATGTGCATTTAGTTTTCAGACAAATCTCATGAAATTATTTTATTGTGAATCTAACCAATAAGTAATAACGATTAAGTTTTTCTATTCGTTTGATTTAAGACTGTGAATATTTATTTACTTACTAATTTCGAAAATGTATTTTTATTTTAATAAACATTACAAACATAAAAAAGAATTTTATATTTACTTTTTGGATTACATTTCCTGCAATATGAATTAAACCAAATATCACCAAAACAATTATGTTCAAGTAGTGAATCATGCGATCAAATCGCGCGCGTGATTTACTACTTGAACATATTTGTTTTGGGGATATTGGTTTGGGGATTTTCGGCTTGTAGATTTTCTCTTTGGAGATTTCGGGGATGGAGATTTTACTGTGGGGATTTTGCGTTTGGGGCTTGTGTTTTGGGCAAACGTTACCAACCCTTTAGAAATTGATCCCTTTTCAGAAAAAAAAAAAAAATTAATTCAAGATTATTTTTCACAGGATAATGTAATAATGTATACATCAATTTTAATTTGTACACCCCGACATTGTGCATTCTTGGTCAAAATGTAAATCTGCAGACTGCAGTAATAAGATTGATTGCAATGCCGGAAAGAGGGAAATTTTCGAGTGTGAAACCAGCTCGCTCATTTAATGTTAAATAGAAGAAGTTTGCGACATCAAAACGGTATAAGAAAGAATAAAATTCTTGCAATACATCTAGATCACTAATTATGGGAATTTTTGGCAAAGTTTAAGAACAAGTTCAAAGTGTCACCGAATTGAAACTGGCAATGTTAGGGGAATTCAGTCTTGTAAAACGTGTTTCATTGGAAAAACATGTAGCCAAGAACTATACTAGTGCATAATTATTTCAACGGCACACTTTTCAATCAATCAGCTGCCTTTGCCAATTGCCGTAACGAAATAACCAATTGGCTAATGGCCTCAAGTTGTTGCTTCAAATTTTTACAATTTGCAAGTCCATATTGTATACCTTACCTAATTATGGGTTGGAGTTTCCCACAATTACTGCTCACTTCAGACTACAGACAGGTGCCATTTAAGGGCCATTTACATGAAAGAATCTAATTACATATTTTCTCTCCTAAAATTGTGTAGGTTTGTTGGGTTTTTCAATATTATATATATTTTTTTTTTTAAAAGCTGTAACACAAGATCTAGTGGGTTAGGTTACTAGAAGTTGCAAATTTCCAATTTTCTGCATAATATGGAAAATAAGAAATAGCAATGTAACAAGTTTATTTTGTTACATTGTATGTTGAAATTAGTGTTGATATGTATACAACGGAACATGTGCAATTAAAAACAGAATTAACATGACAAAATGATGTAGATCGATTGAATACTATTATGGACGCTATGATTAAAACCACGCCTGCACTAGTTCTAGGTTGTAGATATAAAAATAAAGAGTAATTTATTCTAAATTATGCGAAAGAACTTTCTTGTATGAATTGAAGAATAATTAAATGACAAATTTGTTTATTAATGCATATTGTTGATAAGCCAAAAAAAAACCTCATATTTTATATAAGTTGCATTAACGGATAGATGCAAATTCTAGTTCAATATTGGTAAGGTTATATTCTGTATTTTATAAGACATTTATATTTGAAATTTGTAATCCTTGTTCAAAGTCTTCGGAAAGGGAGAACAACTGAACTGGTACAAATCACACAAATCAGGAAATATACTACATTCATTGAATTGCAGAATTCACAAGAATTGGTCAGGATTACTTTTTTTTGGGTTTGTTGAAGAAAAAAAATATCTTACTTTTTTAAATATGAATTTTGATATATATTTTGCTAGATATAAGACGCCTATTGGAATTATAATTTTTAAAAGGAATCGAAACTGACACAAATTGAAAAAAAAATATCATCGAGTTGTAAGAAGTCGCGCCAAAATATAATTTAAAAATTGATATTTTTTAAATAGTTTGGTTTGCCAAGCGATGGGAAAGACACTCCAAGCATAGCGAAGAAGTAGAGAGATAAATCTTGAGCGCGCAAAGCGATGTTTTGATCTTTTTTTTAAATCCGTTTTGCCTAGTTTTTCAAGACAAACCTTTCAACCAAGTTCTATTGCAAACTTGGAACGTAATATTTGTATATCCTTTACAATAGAATGGGTATATGGTGTTTGGTGTGGAGTTGGTAACATAAAGAATATACTCTGACTCAGAATCAAAAACTTACTTGATTTACCGATGTCCGTCCGTCCATCAGTCCGTATGTATACTCTCTACAGGTCGCAATTTTTGAGCTAGAAAGCTGAAATTCGGTATATAAAATCTTTGGTTAAGTTCTTGAACCGGCGAAGTTCGCCTACAAACCGCCCACAATTGCAATTTTTGTTTAACAACCTTTATGTGGTAAAATTGTATTGTGTTTATCGTACTGTTACGATCAAAGCACAACGTCTTAATTTTGCAAACGGAAGCTATAAATAAATCTCCTCAATTAAATACAAATATTTCAGTTTGGGCGTGGCTGACGCCTACTTATCATACAGAACCATCGATGTT
This sequence comes from Platycheirus albimanus, assembly GCA_916050605.2. Taxonomy (NCBI): domain Eukaryota; kingdom Metazoa; phylum Arthropoda; class Insecta; order Diptera; family Syrphidae; genus Platycheirus; species Platycheirus albimanus. The sequence continues at coordinate 303,920,931 of OU696696.1, read as the reverse complement.
ATTTTTATAAGATAACGATGCTTATATTCGAGCAAAACACGTTTTTGTTTTGTGGATATTAATGTTATGTGTAAGAAAACAAAAAATTGGATTTGTGTGGCTGACGCCAATGTCTATTTTCCAAAAAATAAAATGCAGCTTTGAGATTTATTTTAAATTCTTCAAAAAAAAAAATTTGGAAATCAAGCTGGAAATATAATATTGAGGAAAATACAATACAAAACAATTTAAAATGTGCAATTTTTACATAAGCTTCAACAAATTGATTGATTCGTTTACGGGATATTTTGAGCAAAAACGGGTTTAAAATAAGTTATTTTCTGTTGGAATTTTATTGTAAAATTAATTTTTAATATCCTCTTTTTACTTAGGCCTTAGCAAACGGTTTACTAAAAACAGGAAAATTTTATCCGATATCTAAATGACTGGCCATTTAATCTAGTATTTGAACTTGCGAGCCATTTAAAGGAATGAAGTTAAGTTTTGGATAAGATTTCCGTGAAATAATTTAAAGACGTAATCTTTGTAGTATGTTATTAGCTATACAGATATTGCTGCCATAATCTGCTCACCAGATTTTCGTAAAATATTTTTGTTTTGTTCTGCTTTATTGTAATAGTTTAAGGGAATAGAAGAAATCTTTAAAAATGTGTGAGCTTTTATAGTATGAAATAATTGAATTTCTAAATCAAAATTGCAAAATATCAATTGTCGAATCTGCCCATTCACTCATGCATCAAGACCTGTAAAAACTGTATCGAATTCAAATACTCCATTTAAAAATTGAAAATTTCTTCTTGGTCACTGAAAGCATCATAAATAAGTTGTTCGTAAATGAAAACATTTTTATGAGCTTTTGAAAATAGTCCAACTAAATGATGAAACCGGAAACCCTACTGTTTAAAGTATATTAAATCAATCCAATTTTCAACTCTTTGAAGAAACAATAATTATAACTCCATTTATATGATAAAAGCATAGATTCACGTTAATACGTCAAATTGGTAGATAGTTTATTCAAATTTAAAATCAATTAAGAGAATAAAATTTCCTTATTATTCCAGATCAATTAAAAAAAAAAACTTGATAAAAATATAAATCATTAAGACACAAAATGCTCCGACAACGCATTAAATAGACCATTTTTTCTGTAAGAAAACGTCAAAAATATGCAAAAATCTATCAACTTCCTGTATGTCGTTTATGTGAAAAAAAGATTTCAATGTCGTTCGCTGTCAATCGTCATTTGAATTAAATAATTATAATGTTCATGTTAAAGTTTTGCATTTAATTTATTTAAAATATATTTTTTATAGTCAAGTTATAAACAACGGATTTGAATTGTGTATAGGCGTGGCGTGGTATGGCATTGAGGGTGATAATTTTAATTACTCTTGTTTCTCTTCTCTTTTTTATTTAAGTTAAATTCAGAGTTGTTTCTTATTTTGACTGCAATAAACAATTTAATTTTTATTTTTATAGAAACCAAAATGTCAACATAAATGTATATTTTTATTACTAAACTAGCAAACCCATGAACGCTTCCAAGGGGCTGTTCCCTATAAAAAAAAATGCTTTTCCATCTCTTACGTAAATAGAAATTGCACTCGGTTTCCTACTCTAGAACACCCAACGTACCATTTTACCATAAGAAAACACGGGGTATTCTAAATCTATAAAATCAAATGTCAAATCAGGTGGTAGGTATATCATATCAATTCTGGGGATCAAAATGTCTTCCCCTTTATTACTTGCCTTTCAGAATCGTAGCTTCAGCATATTATAATCGGGGCTCCAACTTTGAGCGAATTCAAATATTCCGTCGGGTTATTCACTACGTCCGTCATTCTCATTATGTGTCAACTGATTTGTAGGCAAAAAATTGTCCATCTGTTTTCTCTAAAATTATTGCACCAATTTTAGCCAGATCTTTATTTTTGACAGCTAATGTATCTCTTTCACTTAGCCAAGTATAATTTTTATAGTTCTCTACTATCTTTTTTTGGACCAATTCTTTCTTTGAATCCTTATAAAATAGAAATTGGTTGGCAGTGTTATTTGGTCATTTGAACTATCAACGGGCATTTTTCCATTCCCAATTTCCCACAGCTGCTTTGAAAACTCTGCGGCAGATGGATCGTTTAGTAACAGTACCTACACATACCAATGAAGTGAGTGTTGTAGTTGGTTTATTAAAATGGACAGCGAAAAAGGATTTATCGAACAATTCATAGAATGCTATAAATCCAGTGGACCTTTGTATAAAATGCATCATATACAACATATGCCAAAAATGTTAAACCATTCTCAAGTGATTAAAGTTAATTTTCATTTTTATCGAAAAACATATTTCTTAAGTTCAAAAGAAAATTAATATACTAACTGTATTGGTAACGGCAAAACTGTTTGGCGGCAGTAAACTGCATAATTTCTGGTATGGGATGGGGGATCGAATTGGATTTTACTTTAGATTGTCTGATCCAGCCGTAGCCGTTTACAATACAATATACGCCATCTTTCATCATGGGGATTCACAAAATCATCCCCATTAAATATACTTCTTATCTGGAAAGTTATTAAACCATTGATCAATAGAAGCTATATTTTTTGTTTGCATTTTCTTGCACATTTTTAGCTGTTAGCATTAAGACCAATGAGTTTAAATATTCCTTATAATTTCGCCAGTTTTCAATTATCTACCTACCTAATTAATTATTTGAAAAACATATTTTTGACACACGTACAGAAACCGTGCAATTTTTCATTTTGTCTCTTCATAAGAAACTGCTTAGGACATGAATGTTTGTATGAGTAAATAAAAACGATGATAATCAAGATATTTTTGTTTTATAAGTTGGTCCACAGGGTAGCCATTTAAGACCTTTACTTTTACTCTCTTATTGATATTCCGTATTTTTTAATTTCTTCCTTTTTGCTATTGACCTTAAACTTCACTGTTAGATCATGTGTAATAAGATCGTAGCCTGCTGTTTGAAAAAAATTAGTCAATGTGTACAAGACAATATACCTCAGAGGAAAGGTGCAACACAAATCTTCGAATATAAACGAAAGAGTTTGTATTTGTAGGCAATTGTCTATATGTATAAGGCATATAACGTCCCATTGATATGACGTTAAATTCCTTATACATATAGACAATTGCCTAAGTAAGCTATAAACAAGGTTTGGGATTCATTTTCCATTTTATTTTTACGTTTTTTTTTTTTTAATATAATTCACCGTACCAAATTTTGCTTTAAATTTACCAATTAAGATCTCTTTAATTTACTGGTAGAATTAAAGAATTCTCATAACACCATAGTACATAAGATATCTTTAAAGCCATATCAAAATCAAATCTGATATTGTATGTTCAAAAGAGAAATGTTCAAGGCTGATTTTTACTATTAGAACAGAAAATTATTTAGGACCAATGAACTAATAGTTTCTTCTAAAAGCTGCCAATAATTTCAAAATTTCAAAGTCACATTTTGTAATTAGACAAAGTTCATGAAAAAGCATAAGACCTTATTTTCCAAATTTTGTCTTTTTATGAATTTACGATTTGGATACTTTAGATCTGTTGGTCCAGAATAGTTAATCCTCTGATTGTTCAGAAAAAAAATTATCTTCGCCGCTGTTATTCCCAATTCGTAAGTTTTTTTTCACTAGGTCTAATGATCTTATTTTCGTTTATCTAAAAATACTTAATATTTGATAAACCTATAGTTGTTTCTCCACTAAGTGGCCAAAAACAGTGTCTCGCTTGATTTTTTAAAAACATTTTTTAAAAACATTGTAATTTTCTCAGCATTTCTATTGCAAACTTGGAACGTAATATTTGTATATCCTTTACAATAGAATGGGTATATGGTGTTTGGTGTGGAGTTGGTAACATAAAGAATATACTCTGACTCAGAATCAAAAACTTACTTGATTTACCGATGTCCGTCCGTCCATCAGTCCGTATGTATACTCTCTACAGGTCGCAATTTTTGAGCTAGAAAGCTGAAATTCGGTATATAAAATCTTTGGTTAAGTTCTTGAACCGGCGAAGTTCGCCTACAAACCGCCCACAATTGCAATTTTTGTTTAACAACCTTTATGTGGTAAAATTGTATTGTGTTTATCGTACTGTTACGATCAAAGCACAACGTCTTAATTTTGCAAACGGAAGCTATAAATAAATCTCCTCAATTAAATACAAATATTTCAGTTTGGGCGTGGCTGACGCCTACTTATCATACAGAACCATCGATGTTATTTTTATAAGATAACGATGCTTATATTCGAGCAAAACACGTTTTTGTTTTGTGGATATTAATGTTATGTGTAAGAAAACAAAAAATTGGATTTGTGTGGCTGACGCCAATGTCTATTTTCCAAAAAATAAAATGCAGCTTTGAGATTTATTTTAAATTCTTCAAAAAAAAAAATTTGGAAATCAAGCTGGAAATATAATATTGAGGAAAATACAATACAAAACAATTTAAAATGTGCAATTTTTACATAAGCTTCAACAAATTGATTGATTCGTTTACGGGATATTTTGAGCAAAAACGGGTTTAAAATAAGTTATTTTCTGTTGGAATTTTATTGTAAAATTAATTTTTAATATCCTCTTTTTACTTAGGCCTTAGCAAACGGTTTACTAAAAACAGGAAAATTTTATCCGATATCTAAATGACTGGCCATTTAATCTAGTATTTGAACTTGCGAGCCATTTAAAGGAATGAAGTTAAGTTTTGGATAAGATTTCCGTGAAATAATTTAAAGACGTAATCTTTGTAGTATGTTATTAGCTATACAGATATTGCTGCCATAATCTGCTCACCAGATTTTCGTAAAATATTTTTGTTTTGTTCTGCTTTATTGTAATAGTTTAAGGGAATAGAAGAAATCTTTAAAAATGTGTGAGCTTTTATAGTATGAAATAATTGAATTTCTAAATCAAAATTGCAAAATATCAATTGTCGAATCTGCCCATTCACTCATGCATCAAGACCTGTAAAAACTGTATCGAATTCAAATACTCCATTTAAAAATTGAAAATTTCTTCTTGGTCACTGAAAGCATCATAAATAAGTTGTTCGTAAATGAAAACATTTTTATGAGCTTTTGAAAATAGTCCAACTAAATGATGAAACCGGAAACCCTACTGTTTAAAGTATATTAAATCAATCCAATTTTCAACTCTTTGAAGAAACAATAATTATAACTCCATTTATATGATAAAAGCATAGATTCACGTTAATACGTCAAATTGGTAGATAGTTTATTCAAATTTAAAATCAATTAAGAGAATAAAATTTCCTTATTATTCCAGATCAATTAAAAAAAAAAACTTGATAAAAATATAAATCATTAAGACACAAAATGCTCCGACAACGCATTAAATAGACCATTTTTTCTGTAAGAAAACGTCAAAAATATGCAAAAATCTATCAACTTCCTGTATGTCGTTTATGTGAAAAAAAGATTTCAATGTCGTTCGCTGTCAATCGTCATTTGAATTAAATAATTATAATGTTCATGTTAAAGTTTTGCATTTAATTTATTTAAAATATATTTTTTATAGTCAAGTTATAAACAACGGATTTGAATTGTGTATAGGCGTGGCGTGGTATGGCATTGAGGGTGATAATTTTAATTACTCTTGTTTCTCTTCTCTTTTTTATTTAAGTTAAATTCAGAGTTGTTTCTTATTTTGACTGCAATAAACAATTTAATTTTTATTTTTATAGAAACCAAAATGTCAACATAAATGTATATTTTTATTACTAAACTAGCAAACCCATGAACGCTTCCAAGGGGCTGTTCCCTATAAAAAAAAATGCTTTTCCATCTCTTACGTAAATAGAAATTGCACTCGGTTTCCTACTCTAGAACACCCAACGTACCATTTTACCATAAGAAAACACGGGGTATTCTAAATCTATAAAATCAAATGTCAAATCAGGTGGTAGGTATATCATATCAATTCTGGGGATCAAAATGTCTTCCCCTTTATTACTTGCCTTTCAGAATCGTAGCTTCAGCATATTATAATCGGGGCTCCAACTTTGAGCGAATTCAAATATTCCGTCGGGTTATTCACTACGTCCGTCATTCTCATTATGTGTCAACTGATTTGTAGGCAAAAAATTGTCCATCTGTTTTCTCTAAAATTATTGCACCAATTTTAGCCAGATCTTTATTTTTGACAGCTAATGTATCTCTTTCACTTAGCCAAGTATAATTTTTATAGTTCTCTACTATCTTTTTTTGGACCAATTCTTTCTTTGAATCCTTATAAAATAGAAATTGGTTGGCAGTGTTATTTGGTCATTTGAACTATCAACGGGCATTTTTCCATTCCCAATTTCCCACAGCTGCTTTGAAAACTCTGCGGCAGATGGATCGTTTAGTAACAGTACCTACACATACCAATGAAGTGAGTGTTGTAGTTGGTTTATTAAAATGGACAGCGAAAAAGGATTTATCGAACAATTCATAGAATGCTATAAATCCAGTGGACCTTTGTATAAAATGCATCATATACAACATATGCCAAAAATGTTAAACCATTCTCAAGTGATTAAAGTTAATTTTCATTTTTATCGAAAAACATATTTCTTAAGTTCAAAAGAAAATTAATATACTAACTGTATTGGTAACGGCAAAACTGTTTGGCGGCAGTAAACTGCATAATTTCTGGTATGGGATGGGGGATCGAATTGGATTTTACTTTAGATTGTCTGATCCAGCCGTAGCCGTTTACAATACAATATACGCCATCTTTCATCATGGGGATTCACAAAATCATCCCCATTAAATATACTTCTTATCTGGAAAGTTATTAAACCATTGATCAATAGAAGCTATATTTTTTGTTTGCATTTTCTTGCACATTTTTAGCTGTTAGCATTAAGACCAATGAGTTTAAATATTCCTTATAATTTCGCCAGTTTTCAATTATCTACCTACCTAATTAATTATTTGAAAAACATATTTTTGACACACGTACAGAAACCGTGCAATTTTTCATTTTGTCTCTTCATAAGAAACTGCTTAGGACATGAATGTTTGTATGAGTAAATAAAAACGATGATAATCAAGATATTTTTGTTTTATAAGTTGGTCCACAGGGTAGCCATTTAAGACCTTTACTTTTACTCTCTTATTGATATTCCGTATTTTTTAATTTCTTCCTTTTTGCTATTGACCTTAAACTTCACTGTTAGATCATGTGTAATAAGATCGTAGCCTGCTGTTTGAAAAAAATTAGTCAATGTGTACAAGACAATATACCTCAGAGGAAAGGTGCAACACAAATCTTCGAATATAAACGAAAGAGTTTGTATTTGTAGGCAATTGTCTATATGTATAAGGCATATAACGTCCCATTGATATGACGTTAAATTCCTTATACATATAGACAATTGCCTAAGTAAGCTATAAACAAGGTTTGGGATTCATTTTCCATTTTATTTTTACGTTTTTTTTTTTTTAATATAATTCACCGTACCAAATTTTGCTTTAAATTTACCAATTAAGATCTCTTTAATTTACTGGTAGAATTAAAGAATTCTCATAACACCATAGTACATAAGATATCTTTAAAGCCATATCAAAATCAAATCTGATATTGTATGTTCAAAAGAGAAATGTTCAAGGCTGATTTTTACTATTAGAACAGAAAATTATTTAGGACCAATGAACTAATAGTTTCTTCTAAAAGCTGCCAATAATTTCAAAATTTCAAAGTCACATTTTGTAATTAGACAAAGTTCATGAAAAAGCATAAGACCTTATTTTCCAAATTTTGTCTTTTTATGAATTTACGATTTGGATACTTTAGATCTGTTGGTCCAGAATAGTTAATCCTCTGATTGTTCAGAAAAAAAATTATCTTCGCCGCTGTTATTCCCAATTCGTAAGTTTTTTTTCACTAGGTCTAATGATCTTATTTTCGTTTATCTAAAAATACTTAATATTTGATAAACCTATAGTTGTTTCTCCACTAAGTGGCCAAAAACAGTGTCTCGCTTGATTTTTTAAAAACATTTTTTAAAAACATTGTAATTTTCTCAGCATTTTATATTTATTTTCTAAGTACCGAATAAATAGTCCCCTGGTTGGTCACCAGTTCAAAAACTATGTTTCAATAAATTATTTTAAATGCAAGTAATTGTTACTAAATTGTTAAGTAATATTTTTTAATATATTTGTAGTTAATGTATTTACAAACTTAATTTCTCAGTCATAATATTGATTAAGAATTCTAGTTTGTCCACAAATTTTAGCACCGACCCCTGGTTTAACTTTAAAATGCTAGCAATAAAATCCTTTTACATTTCCGCGCGATGATTTGATTAAAATTCTATTTGAGGGAGCCATCTCGTTTTGTGTAGTGTAGCGCAAACTTTTCCAGTGGACAACCACGCAAAAACTAGTTCGAATCACAGTTCCTTTTTTTTATTTTATTTTTGATATTGAATTAATTACTGTTTGATTTCATTTCTTTAATGAACGAACACTTAACGCTATGAATACCAAAGAATTCCAATAATTCAGTAATATTTACGATGTCATGAGATTTCATTAGTTTTAACAGCCCCCTGGGCAACACAACCCTGCTTTAAACAAGCAACTTTCTTAGTATTATTCCATTAAAAATAGTCCCTTGAATTAAGACAGAGGTTTTGTTAAGCAAAAAAATATTTCACCGTAGTCATTTGTGCAACGCTGAGGGTTAGTATTTAGAGACTTCTTCTTTAAACATACACAGCACTAAAGTGTTATTTCAATCTATGAAATGCCAACATTCGGAAGCAATGCGCAGTGGCATGTTTGGTTTGTCTTACAACGTTCATGCTGCCTATATTGAAAACTGTAAAGCACCAGAGAGCAAATTTATTAACTTCTTGGGTTCAAGTATAGAACTTAAAATAGGATTGAATTTCACAACGAAATTGTGGAACTGAAAGAACCTGCTAATAATATTTTTTTTTTATTTCGGATCAAAAATCACTTAGTCCGGAATACGATATTTCTTTTTTAGTCAGATAAGTTCAGAATAAGGGTTATGAGTCTACCTATAGAATTATTGCATAACTAGAACTGTAAGCAAAAAGAATTAATAAACCTCATCAAGGTAGAACACTCAACTTTTATCTACCCCTTTATTAATGCCTGAACAAAAAGGACGAATAAGAAATAAATTGTCGAATTTATATCATCTTAGATGTACCACTTTACGATTTCAGCTCAATACTGAATTTATTGTCGGATAAAGATGTTAGCAACTCACTTAATTTTCTCAGCTTTTATTGCATTCAACTTATATTCAGTTCAAAATTGTATACAATAACCTTATTCTTCTCAAAACATAAAAGACTTGACGTTAAAACTTTAAAAAATCTTTCAAAACATTCTAAAAACTCCAATCGGTTTTCGTCAAAAATTATAAGAATGCCTAAAAAAATTTACTACAAACTTTTTCTTTTCAAAAAGCCATCAAAATCAGTTCGTTAAAGTGGGTCATAAAAAATTAAAACAAGTTTTTCTTAACATCTATTAAACAGTTGCAATCACCTCATAAACATTCAAAACGATCCAATTATATCCACATGGTGCATTCGATTAAATTTTTTGTTGATTCGAATGTGTTGATATATTTTATTTGATTTTTTTTTAACTTTACTAAACTATATAGCACTTAAGTAAAAACAAGCTTATCGGCTATTAAATCACGTTTATAGAAATCATAAATTCTTTTTAACCAATTCACAATTTCAAATAAAATTAAGAATCCTATTTAATTTTTTTTTTATAGGAAAGGATTAGTTTTGATTAATTGTTAGAGGGGGAAGAAAAGACCGTTTGGATAAAAACATTAATGTATCTTAAGTTGATATTTTCAAGGATATGTTGTATATCGCTTTGACTAGATCAATTTCTGCACTTTTATTCACTTTTCACTCATACATTTATTTTCCCTAAAACAGCTCTTTAAGCTTTGAAATACAAAAAAATCACATTCAGCCGTCGCGTCGCGACCGTAAAAGAATAAACCTTTGAAATAATGCGCCGACCGAAAGCCAAACACCAAAGCACGATCCGTCAACATACAAAACACGATAATAACTAAAACAGTATCGTTGGAAGTATATCCGCCAGAAAAAAAAATTCCCAAAAAAAAATCTCTTGATTGACTAAAAAGCACAAAATTAAATAGATAGATAGATACATGTGTATAAAATGACCACCACACCACACCAAACTGACTTCTTGCCATAAACCAAGTCCAAATGCTTCTTCTTCATTTACCACCAAAATTTCTCCAACATCTTGTCTTGGCTTAAACTTAACCTATGCGCTACAATCTGTACAAGTCCACCACCACCGCTCCGATTGTTACTCTTGTCTAGTTTGATTGAATTTAAATTTAAATTTCTACCAGTTTTTTTCTTCTCTTTGAAAAGAGTTCACTGTTAAAATAAAAAAAAAAAGAGAAACTATCAAATAAAATGAAAGAGAATTGTAGTATTCAGTGATCATGGATCATGTCCGAAATATTTGTTCAATTAATTCAGATCAATCCACATACTTATTGATAGTTTGTTGTGGTAAAGATGAATTCTTAATTTCAAAAGATACATTATAGCCATCCAGGATGCAAATTCCATAAAATAATTGACGGCCAGTATGGATGATTAGATACAAAGATAAGATACAATACGATCAGAAAAATTAGGCCACATATTTTGGAGGTGATGCAAGGGAAAATCGAAAAACCTCAAATTCATTTTGAGAACCAGAACAAATTAATTTGAGAGAATAAAAAAAGTTACTTAATAGTTCTCGATCAAAAGGGGAGCTTTGTCAGATAATAATTTACCGTTTACAACAATTTTAATGAGAACGAGCCGTTTCATTTGAAAGATATTTTGCGTTTGTGTGTGGGCCGGGGCATGGGCATTAGTACATATCTAAGAAGGAGAGGGAAAAAGAAAGAGAGAGAGGAGGAGCCCAAAATTCGTATGATTGTCAATTTTTGGCCGTCGCTATTTCGCTACGTGTTAAATTGTTGTTGACAATAATATCTTTTCCCACTCCATAAAACCGCCTTAAGGTATGGATCATTTGGATTGTCAAGTTAAGATACAAATTTCACGTATATTTATGAACTTTTAAGTGATTTATGGTGCGTGTGACCTTTTTCTTCTTCTTTTCATTTGAATGGAAGTTGAAAAGGGGCGTTGCCTTAACTAAAGCGATTTTATTTCTTTTTAAATACAGTTTTTTTAATAAATTGTAGACTTTATCTGATCTTAATTGTTTTATTATTATTTTTTTTTTTTTTTCAAAGAACCGCTTCGAGATTTTTTTTTTTCCTTTTGAATTTATTAAATCATTATTTTATCGTTAATTTTTCTATTTTTTTTAATATTTATGAATGAAAAAATGCAAATTGAATCTAGTTATTCACATTAAGTAAGGTGAGATCTTGAAAGATGCAGTTAATTATGGGGTTTTTAGTATATTTGGGGAGTGTGATATGGTAAATTAATGATTGCATTGATGATAGATACATGATGCATCTTCGAGTTAATTGCTGTTAATTTGATGAAATTAATTAAAAGGTGCTCAAAGAATTTTAGAAGGAATGTCAGATATTTTTTTGTTTGACCTATGAAACTTGGCATAGTATTTTAGTATTTGTTAGTTTTGAGATTATGTAAATGAAGCAAATGTTATACCCGAGCTTTCGATCACGATATGAAATAAATTCTTGCGTGTTTGATAGTATATTTATAAGGTTTTTTTCAGTTGTATTAAATAAAGCAATAACAGACGTGGTGCCCACCTCGGCAGTCCGAAAGAATATGGTATGTCAGTGATTCTGTTTCCCTATCAATTTTGTTAAAGTAGTTAAAGTATGGCAGGGCCTAGATATCATAATTATCGGTAAAAAAGAAGTTTATTTGAAGGCATCTTAGTAGCAAAGTTCTTTCTAAAAGAACCAATGAGACACTATAAAAGACCTTAGTCATCACAGTCCTGCTGTATGGGCGGAACGGTGGACCCTGACACAATCGGATAAAAAGCGGCTGAGGTAATTTTTGAGAGAAGGATTCTTCATTGATATTCGTTATTGCGTGTATCAAAGAAGTGTGGAGGAAAATAATTAAATGTTCTTACAGCAACAAATACAGCGGGAACATGTTGACAAATACGCATCAGGCCGCCGAGTCGTCAATTCTAACTCTGAGGACAAACGCAGTATTGGAAGACCTTATCCAAAATGGCGTGGATGTCAACATCTACTAACTTGGAAAACGAAAAAATTTATAGTTAAATAAAAATTAAATATCAAATTTGATGAAATAAGTTTTTGTAGATGGATACGATTTTCTGTATCTGTTACGTCGTGATCACATATCGGGGATTAGTACAGTGAACAGTGCAGTCGCTTGCCACACGCAGATGAGGAATTTGAATGGTCTTTGGGAGAAGTTTCGGAGAAACTTGATACTTTCACCTAACTATAATTGCTTAAACCTAAGTTCAAGAGATTACTGTGCTCAGCTACAACTGCTTTCTTGAATGAAAATTTTCAACTCTATCCATAGACTATAAGATCAGTATTAGCTATCTTTCTTTTAATATGTCGAAGAAAAAAAGTGGTATAGTAGTTATAATGTGGGTTTTTATAATGAACACATCCCTGTAAAGCCGCAACAGGAATTATGCATGTATTTTACAAATAATATTGGCTTGCATTACTTTAAGTATTTGCTTAAAAAAAATTTAACGTTAAAAGTGCGAAAGGGTATCATCAGATTTTATTTCGTATGTATGGGTATTGGATACACATGGACAATAGTTTAATACCATTTTCGTTTGTAGTCGACAGAGCTATTTAAGCATATGAACAAAAACGAGAAAAAACTAGACCAATTGTTGCAAAATTAAAATTTCTTCATTTAAAGATCTAAGGTTCTCTTTTGTATTAGTTTGGAGTAGTTGTGTCATGTCAAAGGGGTGGATGTATTTTTTTTGATTTAATCAAAACTTTTCTCTCTGATACTGGCTATTGAGAGGAAGTGTCAAATAACTCAAAAGTAAATGTTGGGTTTTATATTTCAACTGTTTCATTCCAGCAGAGTATATGCACATCAAGCAACAACTTTGAAGGCTTGACAGATTTACTTCAGCAGTTTAAAGCTTTGTCAAATGGCCATTCGTTGGCAATGGCTTAATAGAATTCATTTCTTCTGTTGTTGAATGAATAGCAAATAATGCGTATATGATCAACTGATGAAGGCTGTCGAAGATGGAAACGGTGGTCTATATTTTCTTGATGCGCCCGACGGAACTGTCAAAACGTTAATGATATCATTGAAATTATTTGTGAAGATGTGTGAAAACCATTCCATTGGGTGTGAATATGCGAGTGTTCCTGCAAAAGTAAATTGACAAATTTCGGTAGATACCTCCAGTGGTTTAATATCGATTCTGCCTTCCATTTGCCAATATTGACTTCAACGAATGATGAACTCACCACTAATGTGTATCCGAACATTACTCAAAATTATCTTAACTACGATTGGTTGAGTGTTGTGCGCATTTTTAGCAGCGAAAAATATTTATGTCAATGACTTGAATTGGGTGATTCAAAATCAAAAGGCGGGGAGAATTGCGTTCATACAAATCTATCGATCGCGTAGAAAACGAAGTCGTCAATTATCCAGTTGAATAACTCATAATTTGCGTCTTAAAGTCGGCGTCATCATTATGCTTTGTAATCTTTACATCCCCTTTCTATGCAATGAAAAAGAACTCGACTTATTTTGACGAAACTTATGACAATGTGATAGTGGCAAGGATTTTGAAAGGGCCGTTCAAGGGAGAAGAACGACTGATTCCATGAATGCTCTTGACTTCAACCGATTTACTGTTCCAGTTCAAACGCGTTCAGTTCCCATTAAAACTGACATTTTTAATGACCATAAGCAATTCACAAGTAGTCGCTGGAACTGTGCGGCATCGCATAAATCTCTAAATGTCATGCTTTTCACAAGGCCAGGTATATGTGGCGCTTTCTTGAGTTGGGAAACTAACTTCAATCTTGATTTTTTATATTTTTTAAATTGGATACAATAATTTGTTCCATTCTTTTTATTAGATATTAATAAAAACGAATATAATAAAATAAATTAAATATTTGATTTTATTTTATTTTCGCCAAAGTCGACGAAGTTCGTTTGCCATTAAGTGTGAAAAACGATATACTCGTCATCCAAATGGCCGCCTCGATAAGATTCGCAGCATGTGATGCTTTTGAGGTAATTTTTAACCACTTTTTCTCATATTTTGAGCGGTATTTTGACCAAAACTTATTGGCTTTTAATGCATCTAGCGTTCGAAGATTATTCGCGTAAACACGTAAGCTCAAAGGAAAAAATCTAACGGTGTCAAATCGCATGATCTTGATGGCACATTGACGTCGCTAAAACGTCCAATTTAGCGACCAGGAAATTTCTCACACAATAAAGCCATAATTGGTCGTGTTATGTGGCTTGTAGCCTCATATTGTTGGAACCACATATCGTCCAAGTCATGAGCTTCAATCACCCGCCTAAAGGCTTAGAGTTTGACAGATGTCAAATACCAGCGCTATAAACTGGAAACCACGAATTGAATGACCCTGTATGTGACATAATTTGAAGTTTCTTCCAAGAAGCTATCTTCATAGAATACACGAAATTAAAGTTTCGTTTTTATGTATGTATTATTAAACTGTCCATAAGTTAACACGGAAATTAAATGTGCTAAGACTTGTGTGATACTGGTTACCGTGCATTTGCGTTATAATAACAGATTTAAATTCAATTTAATATTTTACTATAACGAAATAACTTCTTAGATACAATTCATTATAATCTTCACTTTCAAATGAACCCCCTTTATTAAAAAAATTCTAGTTGCTAAGAATCATTGTGTTCTTTTCTTTATATGTTAAAAATCTTACTATATAACACAATTTAAGAAGAAATAAAATTTGAATTTGAATACAAATTGAATACAATTCTTCGCTTATTTAATTCAACTTAGAAAAGTAGTTTCTTTTTATAATCCACTCGTACTCAAGGGTTATTAATACCCCTATCATGATGAATTGATACCGAGCGAGCTTACAGCAGGAGAGAAGGAACATAAATATCGGAAAGAATTTTTGTTTTTTTAATGCATTGAGATTTAAATGATATTTATCGCACGAAAATCGCATTGGAGACATCCAGTTGAAATAAAAAAAATTGGTGCCCAAGCTGGGGCTCGAACCCACAACTCTATATGAGCAACCAAACCCAACATGCGCTGTACCATTTTATACTAGCAGTTATTGTTTAAAAATTATAACTATCAAGCTATTGATCCCGCAGAGAAAGTACGTACGACCGAGTCGTGCATTGATCTAAAACGGAACTAATAACAATTTATATGACTGACAAACTACAAGATAATTGGTTTATTACCACTACAACTGTCAGTTTATGTCATTTAAATTTTCATACGTCATCCAGGTCACAAGGTAAATTTGGTGTTATTTATTGATGCCCTCGAACTTTAAAAATAATGTCATCATTTCAAAACACTCAACAAATTTCTGTCACATAAACACAATCAAAGATACGTATTACTTTATTTATGAAGCCACTTTAACGCCAGGGCAATATTTCAAAAATGTATTGTCCAATTTACGCTACTTCATTTCCTTAATTTTCGACGAAAAAAATATCGTTCACTCCCTAAATAATGACACTTCCAACTGCCACGCAGTAAAGTATCGATAAGTGGATGCTGACTTGTCAATTATTCCAATGTCATGCCGCTGAAGAAGCATCAATTCGGAAGCATTTTTTCGCAATATTTATCGCTTCATTAAAAGCTTTGCAGGTGAAGAAGGTTCGAACACTTATTCACCTGTCCAAGCAAATAATTTGTTTCTCTCAAAATCATTTCCATACAAATTCAAAAACTCCCATCATCTGTATGTGCAGAGAAAACAAACACAATATTAAGCCATTGAGTCCTAAATGTCACACTGAACAAAAAAAAAATTAATGAAACCAAAAAAACCGCTACTCAGCTAACATTTACAAGCTGTCAACCAACATTTTTACAATCGTAATTCTTTAAAAAAAAAAAAAAAAAAAAACAACAACGAAAAAAATCTTTACACAGGCAATGACCATAACCGCCAAGTACGTTCATTAGCATTATATGATAAAATTAACATTTAACTACCGTGAATTCCAATTTGCATAATATTTTGTTGCATTCAAAATCTTTCATGAAGAAAAAGAAAAAAAAATGCAGGAATGCGTTTCTCGGATGTGAAAAAAAAAAAATGTACAGGTTGATGCATCAGAGCAGAACAATATAATACAAAATAATAATAAAAAGTGAAACTTAAACTCATAAATTTATTCTTAAATGAAATACATTAAGAAACGTATCGGTTCTTTTATATCTATGTATCTACATATCTTCTCTATAATAAAAACCATGTCTTGCTAAAACTTGGGACCTGCTTGACCAATTTAGATGGATTTTTCTTGTTTTGTGAGTCTCAACTCAGGGGTTGTTTAGACAAAGAAGACAATTCTGGAAAACTCGAAGAAAAGCCAGAAAGTTGAATTTTACGCGGAATTTTTGTATGTGAAAGCCAGTGAATTGTTTTTCGACAATTCTGTTATACAGCTAGTACTTAAAATTTTTTTCAAAAGATGGCGTTGGATCTGAATCTATCTTTCCATATATTGGTTTACATAGTTCTGACTCGATTAATTACACCGTGTGTGCAAGGCTAAAGGCTGAACTATAATAGTCGGAACAACGCGGACGAGCCCGTCCGTAAAAGTCATATCTCACGCCCAAAATAGCGGATTGCTCCGTTTCGTCAAATTTCGACCAGTATAGTCAATGGAAGTAAACTGCGTTCGCCATCGCACTATACGGACTAAAATTTGACATCTGACTGTGAATTTATATGAGAGTGAGATGTATGCTGATTTTGTGTGTGACGTCACACGTCATATTCATCTTATTGTTCAGGAAAATACACATGTTTTGCTTCCTCGGCAATTCGTCCATTATGGATTGCGTTTTCATTTCACATGTTGCACGGCAACGTTTCGTTCGGTTTTAATACTAGCTTCCGTTTGTTTCCGTCCATTATATAGTTCAGCCTTAAGTATGTACAAAAAAGAGGTTATTTTAAATGTACGTATCCCGGAGAGTAAAAGGGCTTTGCTATTAGAGTGTACTTACTTAAGGTGGCGCAGACAGTCCATTGTGGACCACGGCCCCAACAAACAATCCTCGCCAGCTAGGCCGGTCTCTAGCCAGTGGCCTCCAGGTGCGCACACCAAGTTAGTGGAGGTCGTTCTTTACTTGATCGCGGCACTTTAGATGGGGTCTTCCAGAACTGCGTCGCCCCTCCGGGTTGGAATTGAAGACTTGTCGGGCTGGAGCGTTTTCGTCCATACGCTCCACATGGCCCAGCCATCTAAGCCGCTGTATTTTCAGCTATGTGACCAGGTCGTTGTAGAACCCGTTTAAGCCGTTGAGTTTGTCAATGGATCTTCTCCTCCATACTCCATTGATACATACAGGACCGAATATCACCCGAAGAATCATTTTCTCTCAAAGCACCCCAGCCTGTATTCATGCGATTGTGTCAGTGTCCACGAATCTGCCTCATACAGCAGGACTGGGATGATAAGGGTCTTTTATAGTGTCTCCTTGGTCCTTTGAGAGAGGGCCTTGCTACTAAGATGCCTTCTAAGCCCTAACAAACAGCGATTGGTATTTGGTAAGAGTGATTCTTGATCTCTTCACTGATGTTGTTCTGAGAGGTTATAGTGGAACCCAAAATAATCAAAGTCCTTGACAACTGGATTAAAAAAAAAATCGTACCGCTGGTGTTGACATGCGAGTTGCGTACGATTGCTTCAAGAATGATGTTGAAGAGGTTACATGACAGCGCGTCACCTTTTCGTAAGCCTTTGTCGACATTATATGAGTCAGTGGTGTGTTCGAGTTCTACATAATCATGCTGCACAATTGAGCCTAATAGGGATCTCAAGAAGTGACATGGCTGTGTAAGCTCGTTCCTATTCACGCTGTCATTGTCATAGGCGAATTTAAAATCGATAAAGAGGTGGTGAGTACCTATCGATCTAGAATTCTTGGGTCTTTTCTAAAATCTGTCGAAATGTGAAAATTTAGTCGACGGTTGACTTACCGGGCCTGAAACCACACTGACAGGGGCCAATCAGTTCACGTGCGAAAGGTTTCAGACGTTCACACAGAATGGCCGACAAGATTTTATAGGCGACATTTATGAGACTTATACCTCTGTAGTTGGCGCAGCTTAGAGTATCTCCTTTCTTGTGGATAGGGCACACAATGCTGAGGTTCCATTCGTCAGACATACTTTCATCCGAACAGATTGACAGATGAGTTGGTGTATGCTCCTCACCAAGTCATCTCCCGCAGCTTTGAAGAGTTCAGTCGTAAGGCCATCCGCTCCAGCAGCCTTGTTGGACTTTAGTTTTGATATTGCTACCCGAACTTCTCCTTGGTCGGGAGGACGGAGGTTTTGTTCATCATCAATACCAAGGAGCCTGACATACAATAATCAAGAACAGATCAAAGCTAAGTCGCTTGAAGTTCGCGGGATTATCTTTGAGTTTCAGTTTTTTGAGCATGATTAATTGCTTGTCGCGTGTTCCCGTGTTTTTACATATCTGCAGTTAAAAAAAAACAATTGGCTTTGCGTTGAATGTGAAGATAGTTTTCCATGTAAGTTTACTAAAAGCATTAAATTAATTTCAATTACGAACGAATATTGTAATCATAAAATAAAAAGCAAAATATTAATTACCTCAATCAATTGGAGGAATGATTTCTAATCGCTTATGAAGAGTTAAGCTAAAATCAGACAATTTGTGATTACACAAACATTTGCGTATTATCAAAAAATTACCTATACAATCTCAACCATGAATTTGATGGCAGAAAATTTTAAATGTATGCAATTTCAATTTCTGTATATATTGTACAAATATATAATAGGGCGTTTTTTTTGACGTGTTGTTTTCAAGAAAAAAATAAAACGCAGATAAATTTAATGTTATAACCAAGAATTTAGCTTTTTTATAAAGATAAGGGTTTGCCATTTTATTTTTTAAAAATGATTTCGGGCAAGTGGCCGCCTTGGCTGGCTCGAATTAATTCCTCTGCGATTATGTCGATCGATGCATCGCGCGAACCGAATCAGGTAATAAATTAGCATGATTGGCAAACGTTGTTCAGGAGTAGGTCTATTCATTACAGCTGTCAAAAATACCAACTCCAAATTTTTTTTGAAAAACACGTCTATAAAAACACCCTTTATATTATAAAACACGTATTGTCTGATACGCTATTCAAAAATATTGATGACTATTGTCAATTTATTTATCAATTTGTGTACTCTGAAAATTAAAACTTACTGAAACATTCGCAACACACATTTGTATAAACTCGAAATAAAAAGTTCTTCCTTGGGGCCCAGTGTGTTTATTCACATGTTAGGGGGTATAACGATTCGAGCAGTTTTGCTGAAAAACCCTATTTGCCGCTCTAGCATAGCCAGTATTTTCTAGATGTTTTTTTTTTCAAAACACTGTTCAAAACAATCTGAACAAAAACCCAAATTTGTGCAACAAACAATAAGTTCACCGGATCATCTGGTAGGTATGTATATACAATATACATTTTTAAATTAATTAAATTAAATTATTATTAAATTCGATACCGAAAATGAACAAATTTTATTAATTTTGCCATTCCCCTGCCCATTGTCGCATTTCTTTTGTACCTGCAAATCTACATAAATGTATCTTCAGCACAAACTTTACTATGTACTATCAGAGAACCAATGCGCATTGCATATCAAATTATTTTGATCAAATCATGTCACCTTATGTTTATATTAGTGAAAATTGTTAAACCTTAATTTTTGTTGTATCTACAATAAACGTTTGGGCCAGTTTTTTCGAACACAGTTTTCATATTGCAGATGTCTATTACTTATACCTAATGAGTTCTAACATGAAAACAACACTTATTGCAAACAATTTAAATTTTTATCTTGGGAACCACCACAATATTGCTATTAAGTTTGGAGCAGTTCTTTCACCTGTTAAATGCCAATGAAGCAGACAGCTATTTTAAAAGAGCTTATATTTCCAAATTTGCATCTCTAGACCGAGAGACGACAATTAGTCGTGCAAGAAAACATGCAGAAATTCTCCATAATTCTTGTTATCGAAACCCCCTGGTTTTTGTCCACACTTAACTATAATATTTGCCTCTTAAAAAAATAAGCAAACATGCATTTATCTGATAATAAATTTGATTAAACGGAAATAAAATTCATTCAATAAACAAAATAAGTGTGTGGGTTGACTAAATAATTGATTGGCATTTTAATTAATGTGGCGGAAGATGCTTCACACTGATGTGGGCGGTGACAACAGCAGCGATTGCGGTGGCTGTGGCGGTGGCGTTGACAATGTACTTTGGTGAATACGTTATGTAGATGAATTTTCTGCTTTCATGTATTTGAAAATCAATTTAAACAGTTTAAATAAACAAATTATAAATTAACTGTTTGCATATTTTGTTGGAAATTCCAGTTTAAGAAAAAAAAAAGTTCGTTGCTCAGCTCTTTTGTTTCCTTTTTTTTTGTCGATGGGTGACTTTGAAACAAATAATAGGTAAACAAAATAACTCTTTTTGGAGAAGAAATCAGTTCAGAATATTTTTGAATAATTTGTCTAGAGACATATTTTTGGAGATTGTGTGGGTGATATCAGCCTAAGTATTTTTTATACTGATTTAAGAGAATAGGTATTGACGTTTTAAGATTGTTTTTTTAATTTATTTGGTTTGAAGATGGATATAAAAGGAATTTAAACGGATTTGGAATTCAGTTCTAGATACATAATTTTTTTTTTCAGCCTGGAATTTTTATGAAAAACAAAATTTTGTATTCATTATGATACAATACAACATGTTATGTTAATTAGGTGTTACCTAGACATGAAGGTATACTGTTCACTAAAAACAGGGGAGCAACATAAGTTAGTTAGACATTAAAGAATATCATACAAAACCACAAGAAATTTTGTAAATTCACTCAGAACAAGGAAAGAAGCAAAACAGTTCTCCGATCACTAGAAGGACTTTCTAAAACAGATATCGAATTTTATGTATTTAATACAATAGCTCAAAAAGAGAGCAAACAATTAAAATAATATAATATTCTTAAACTGTTTGCTGTGGACATAATAAAACTTGAAAAATAAACAACATCTCATGAGTTATCAGTACAAGAGTTTAGCGTTTGGAGTCACCCTGTGACTGCAGATATGACAGGAAACTTCAGACTTCTTAGTTGTAAATTTGTTACTAAATTGGTTCAAATAAATAAATGATTATACAAAACAGAGCAATATTTTTTTTAGTCTACGTTTTTATTAGGGCCGAAATAAGTTAATTTGGAAACTTGCTAAAAAGGTCTTTTCATATATTATAGGTTTGCGCATTTGGTTTGAAACAAAGCTATCTTGCTTCTTTTTCTTTTTTACAACCTTTTCATTCTCTCTTCTTGTTTTGTTTTGTGCCGTTGCCGTGCATTTTTTTTTTTACATTTGCCTTTGCCTTGGATTTTGTTTCCGAATTGACATTTTAGAAAATATCAGTTCAATTGTTTTCAATTTAGTTGCGTTTGATTTGTCTTCGCATAATTTGCAAGCTCAATTTCCTTCCAATAAAAAAAATTCGAAATTTGATATTGTATCAAAAATGGAGTCGAATTTGGAAATTTGCTACGAAATTGCATCTTTTGCTTCAATAAAAACGTAGTATTAAATTTTAATAAAAACGGTAAAAAATTAGCTTGTCATTTGTAAAAAAAAGACCATTAATAATTTTTTTCTTTTTTTTTATAAAGATATTTTTTGTGCGATAAAGAGTCCTACATCACTATCATTGTAATGATAGGTGGATAATACTTATTTGTTTGCTTGAACTATAGATTTTTGAACATACAACACAGAAGCAATGATTTTATAATTTATTCACTTTCATGTCCATCTCTAAAAGCTTCTTGTGCAAGGCTTTCGGCAGACAATAAGGAAGTAACTTTTGTCGTTATCACACCTCGAACTGGAAAATGAGTGACGCAAACTTGCCATGAAGGGATCTCAAGAAATTAAATGTCGATTAAAATCATTTAAATTTGTGTCGACTCTTGATGTTTTTCTAGTTCCTTGACTCTTGACCTTCCTCCGACTAAGGCGCTGACTCAGGGCAGTGTCTTTTTGTAAAGTATTTCCGTATTCCGTATACCTTTAATTTATTGATGAAGCTTCCGATAAATATTTTACAGAATTGGCTGAATCCCATTTTGCAAATCACTATCTCGCTTGCTTTTATTATTCATTGGTGATCGGTTGATTTTCGATTTTTCACTGCAGTCTTAAAAGTTTTTTTGATTATCTTTCTGATGTTTGTAGACCACTTTCTATGCCTGTGATTTCAACCAGCACATATCGTCTATAAAGCCAGGCTGAAATTGACTTTAAAAAGTGGTTACGTAGCCTTCCACTTTTTCCCCATTTTTCGTTCGTCTTGAAGAATGTCTTGAATGCGATCTATACGTTATTAATTAAATTAAAACCACGTCTTTGCGATGTACTTTTGCAGTTTTTTTTCCATTTTCAAAAATTTCTATTGGCTACAGAGAAGAGAGTGTGAGTCATTTTCAAAAACTGAAAAAATGGTGATCGCAAAAATGCGCACGATGTTTATACCCTGTTCCATAGAATGGGTACATATATATTGTATTTGGTGTGGAGTTTGTAACATGGAGAAATAATACCGTTAGGTATAGAAAAGTAGACTCAGAATCAAAAGCCAGTCGATTTAACCATGTGCGTCCGTCCGTTGTGTATACTCTCTAGAGGTCGCAATTTTTAAGCTAGAAGGCTGAAATTTGGTATATTATAATCTTTTGTTCAAGAGTAAGGCTTAGTTCTTGAACCGGTAAAATCCGCCCACAATCGCCATTTTTGTTAAACAACCTCAATTTAAACAAAATTAAATAATGTTTTTTGTACAGATATGGCAAAAGCACAACTCACAAAAATTTTTCACAATCAAGCTTAAGGTGAATCTTCTTCCAATAAAAGTACAAATATTTCAGTTTGGGCGTGGTTGACGCCCACTTTTCATAAAAAACCGTCAATATCGTTTTTATAAAATAACAATTGTTATATTAAAGCGAAACATTAAATTTTGTGGGTATTACTTGCACATAAACATCTTGTGTGTGAAATCAAAAAAATTTGATTTTAGGAGTGGCTGACGCCCACTTTTCACTAGAAACTATAAAAAATTGTTTTTTGCAAATAAACGGTATTTATAATGAATCCGCAAGCCAAAATTTTGCGTCTCTTAGTAGAAACTTAAAAGTTTGTGTATGAAAATAAATTTTTGAATTTTGGGTGTGGCTTACGCCCACTCATGAAAAATATATTTCTACATTTTCTTGTGTAAATTTTTTCAATACGCCCACTTTTAAAGGCGTGATTTTGATAAAATACCTTTGTTCAGGTAAGATCGTTTAAAAACTACTCGATTCAGCTGTAGTTTTACACATATGCCTAAATACTGACCAAAGCTTAGTTATTGCTTCAGATTTTTAAGACACGCCCACTTTTAAGGGGCGTTTCCTTCAAAAGTCGAATAATGCATTAATTTGTTAACGTTTTTTAAGTATCGGTCGCAGTTTTGAAGTAAAAAGAAGAACATTTTGGTTTGTATTCCTTGGTTACGTAGCAGAGTGTGTTCCAAGAATTGTTAAAAACACCCATAAACGCTATTTCCATTCAAAATCTAATTTTTAAAAATTTAAGTTTTGTCTTGTTTTGTTCAAATCGATCTGCAAAAACAAAATTGAATATCACTGTGCTCATATTAATTGCCTTGGCAATAAAAAGTTTTAACTTTGGGCGTGGCGCACGCCTTTTTTTATTTTGCCAGCACTAATTGAACATCACACCACACAAAATTAATGTTATTGAATTTTTTTCTGTCTGCTAAAGAAGAATTTTGTTTCTGAAACTGAAACATAGGATGGCTACGGGAGGCGAACGCATACACATACAAAAATATAGGGAAAAGGGTATCCAACAGTTCGTTGAAAACGTACTGTAGCTCTCTCTTATGTTTTTGATCTACCTTAAACAGAATAAAGTGAATGTAGTTGGAAGCCGGAATTATGAAATTGACTCTATTTGAAAAAAAACAACAACATTTTGCACTTTGTGACCTTCCACAAGTAAATAGATGCAATGGAAATAATTAAATAAAAAATATGATTAATTATCTTCAAACATAGTTTAATGATAATACAATCATCAACCAAACTTACACAAAAATTCCTTATTTGGTTATATCGTTGACAACAACTGACTTTCAAGCTTAGTTTTGACTAGTCCAAAATTAAAAAAAAAAAAAAAAACATGGATTACAGTTACCTATTTTTATTTTTTTTTTTCAGCTAGATTGGCGATCCACCAGACTGTGCATCTTTAGGATGTGATAACTGCCAAGAAGTGAGAAACATATTATGCTGACAAAATCAATCCAAGTACTACGTTGGACTAAATTAAACAACTGGTGTTAATCAAATGTATCAGGTAATTTAAATATGAGTACCAAAATCCACAGAAAGTAAGAAACATTGAAGATGTCACGCGACCTAGTTAAAACCCTTTTTTGTTTCTAAAACATGAAAATCCAAGCCTTCCTTGATCGTGTCATGTGATAAATTTTAAAGATTTGTTGGCCTATCATTAAACCTTTGAGTTAAATACTCAGGGTAGTAAATGTATTAGAGAGAAGGAAGCCCTGTGTATTAGAGTGTATTCGTGGTCATAACTATAAGACGTCTTGCTAACCAAGTGCAAGATTGAGTCAAACTTATTAACCGGACAGCATATAAAAGGTAGGTTAGAGTTTCTCGCAGTTTCTCCAAAATTATATTTGAAAATTGTAAACATTTCTAAAAATTCTTGTTTTTGTTTAACTTAGACGAATTTTGAGAAAGAAGATTTCATTTTGAGTTTGATAGACTTTTCAAAAGATTTTCCTATAAACTGATTTAAAAACCATTTGTCGCTTCGTCTTCCTAGGAGAAGCTTTAGTAACATTAAATTTTCTGCCGTAACTTCAATGTTAAAAATAACTGAAGTCTTGCAGCATAAAATTTTCTTTGATATTTTGATAACGACGGTTTTATATGAAAGTTCATTTTGAAGTGTTTAAAAAGAGAACGCAATTAAACACGTATTGTAAAACTTTAGCCAACAATACATTCTATATTCACTTTTAGGCCTCATTCAGTATTTAGGCATTTGCTTAGCTTGGTTTGGTTTTTTTTTGAAAAGTCATTGCGGTGCCTTACTGTTTTCCTTGATTGATTTTCCAAAACCACCCCAAGTAGGTACACATTTTTATCATAAACGAAACGTTGTAAGTAAAGTGCAATTATCACAAAAAACATTCTATTTTATTTCACTTTAATGTTGATTTTCCAAATTATCTGACATTAACAACATTTGCCTTCAAGAAACTTACAATTTGACACATGTAACTGACAAATGACATTGCAATATCCACTCGATTATATATATTTTTTTTTATAAAAACCAATAAATTATACAAATCACTCTAACAATCCCAACTCAAAACAACCCTTTTGGGGTAAAAACAAATCATCCACATATGGATTTTTGTTCATTAATTGCGTCCTTCTTTTGTTTTGTCAAACAAAAACCTTTAACACTCGAGTGAGTAGCTGTAAAATAACAACTCAATAAGTGATCAAACATGGTTAACACCTATTTTCCTTTACAAAACAACCATAAAAGGTCTCATAAAGCCGGTGCCGTACGCAGCCATTGGATATTACACCTAACAATAATAATTACCTATTCGAAACAAAAGAAACATATAGGGTTAGTTGGGTGGCCAAAAAACCACGTACAAAAGTGTTCCACCCAACCTCAGACTCTGTTATCATGTGGGACAGCCGTTTGTAAATTCATGATACATCGTGGATTCGATATCACGAACAGCTCTATATCTGCCATCAGCACTATACCGTCCACCGCACCGCCGGCTGCCTTCACTCTTGTCATAAGGGAATTACGAATTTCTAAAGACTATATAGCTGGTCAGTGCCTCTATAAAACACCACCGATCAACTTCATTATCAGAATTGCAGCGCTTTATGTGCAATCGCAAATAACTGCGGCCAACGTTCGTTGCGACGCACGTTGATCCGCACCACAAGTACACGCAATGCACAATGTTAACGCCTTACGACCGAAAATGGTCAACGTCGTCGTCCCCCCCCCCCCCCGATATAGATACTATTCGACGAATTCTTAGGAAAAAATGCTTTGCCAAGAGACCAGATCAGGCTCAGTGAATATTTTATTCCCTTTAATGGTTTTTTAATGGTCTGCAGACTGGTTGTCGGCTGCCAACCGATGCTTGACGCTTTTGTGCCTGATGCGGTCGGTCGGTGTGATATCGTGGCAACATACCACCAATCTGTGTATTCACAGCATCTCAAGAAAATCTAGTTTTTTTCTTTTTTTTTTTTAAAGAAATTGAAATTAAATTTAGATATTGTATCTATATAGATGAAACAAGAAAAAAAAAAATACAAACAACATCCAATCCATGATTGCATGCGGCATAATATTCAATTCCTCCTCACGCGTCCAAGACAGAATTCCAAATGTAAAACTTGATGCAAAGTTAATTGGACGAACTATATACGACCGTTTGGATACCTTATATTGGATGTGGAACGCCGCGCAAAAGACTATAAGGTGTGACTTGTGGGCTCATTCATATTAAAGAAAAAAAAAAAAAAGAATCTTGATTAAATCAAAATGTGTATCGGTCGATTGAATTTGGTGATAACACGGCTGTTAAACGTGCTGTAGTCGAATAATGGCCAAAATGACGTTATATTCCGAGATTTGCCAACGATCAGATGATGCAAATTTATGGGTGTTTAAAAAAAAGAAAATTGTGTGTCTATCTTTCTGCTTAAAAAGGGAATTGATTTATTTTCAATTAAAATAGCAAACGAATGAGCAAAAAATAAAAAAATTTAAATAAAACAAAAGAGTTGCGGTGCAAACTTGTTTTTGTAAATGGAAATTATATTATGGCGGTTGGTCGGTCTCAGTGGTGTGGTATGTTGAATTGAAATGGAGTAGCGGTAATTTGAGTAAGAGACGCTTAAATTAAGTACGATTACTGTTCTTATAATTGAAAAGAGATTGAGTAACTGAAATTTTATAATAAATTCAATTGATGGACAGTAATGTGCGATGAAGATAACGAGAGGTCACTGATCGACTAGTAAAAAGTTCTTAAAATACAGGATGGGTTATAAATTTAAATGTCACAATAGCTAAGTAGATGTATTGGTATAGAATATTCATAGCATAAATAATGACAATTAAGCATTGTTGAATTAACTGTAATGTTAAGAAAAGAGATTTTGGCGCAAATATTACAATTTTATTATTTTCAAGAGATATTACGGATATAAAAGTTGAATCATTTTGTTGAATGTTCTATTAAGCTTACATAGTAAAATTGTTCTTTTAAAGTTGATTGGCATACGAGAAAATTGATTCTGATGAAACATATTCAAATTTTCATTCACATAACAATGGTCGGAAAAAGTATTTTGGCAAAACTATTTGCAATGCTTGACCACTTGATTTGATAAACTAAGAGATGTAACGGGAATCTTTTGCTACTCAAAATCAAAAACATAGCACCTAGGTAACGGTAAAATCGAAAAATATATATTATTTTTCTCATTCATTCTTTTTAAGACCCGTTTTATGAATAGACTGATCCAAAACTAACTGGACAAAGTAGTTAAAAAGTTAAGCAAACCATACAAAGTTCCTCGTCAAACCTTCTTTTACCAAATAAATAAGCTAACAAAAAAAAAACAAATCCACGTGAAGTGTGCTACGTTCAGGGCACCCACCAGACTTCCAAGAAAGAGGGGGCCGTTTAATAATCGGAAAGCTTAAAGAAAATGTGCTAAACACCCCAAAATCTGTAGCAATTGAAATAAAGGAGTATGAAATTGAAATTTGT
The DNA here is from genome assembly GCA_916050605.2 of Platycheirus albimanus. Classification (NCBI taxonomy): domain Eukaryota; kingdom Metazoa; phylum Arthropoda; class Insecta; order Diptera; family Syrphidae; genus Platycheirus; species Platycheirus albimanus. The sequence continues at coordinate 303,892,617 of OU696696.1, read as the reverse complement.
GAAAAAACCGTAAGAAATCGTTTGAAGGAGGCTGAATTTGCTACTTACATGCAGCGTTGGCATACCAGAGTTTGAAATTTTGTCGTGTTTATCTATGTCACTTGAAGTTTAATCTTCTGAAGTTGTGTCTTCTGAAAAATAGTCTTTTTAAACTATGGCTCATGAGATTATGACGGGCCCCCAGCCAGAACAATACTCCAAATATCCCAAAAAAAAAAAAAACCTGCAGTTCGGCAAACAATTTTTACACAAGCCTTCATCATTTTGGGAGAAAGTATTTAGGATTGATGAAAGCTCTTTTGAGTACCACGGATCAAAAAAGAAATTTTTTGCAGAATCCCTAGGAAAATGTGTGTCAACGTGTACCCCATGGTGGTGGCACCGTTATGTTTTGGGGATGTTTTTGCTTTAATGGCACCGGAGACTTGGTAGCAATCGAGGGAATGATGAACAGAGAACAATATTTAGATATATTAAATAACCAGGCTTTTAGTTCTGGTGATAAATTGATTGGACATTCGTTCATTTTGCAACAAGACAACGCACCTTGTCACAAAGCCAAGATGATAACGAGTGGAAGTGGGTGTAAAATCACTAGATTGGCCACCTCAAAGCCCCGACTTAAACATAATAAAAAATGTGTGGGCCTATATAAAGCGAAAAAGAAGTCCATGCTTGACAAGAACGCGCGAAGAGACAATCGCTGAGGTCGAATGCATCTGTAAGGAAAATTCTCCAAAATTTCAGGCCGATTGCAGAGATTTATAAGTAGCAATCGCAATTTCATTTTCTATTAAATTATGTCTTAATTTTTGTTTAATTTTCTTATCAGACCCATTTTTTCCTCACAAGAATGTTTTGTCATAATACTTTTTCCACCATAAATTTCTGAAAAATAATTCTTAGTATCAGAACCATAACATTGAATTCAATTAATTAAAGTTTTTTTGAAAGCTCATGGCTTTACCATTGATCAGATAAAATATGTAAATAAAAATGTGCGATTTTCTGTTTTTCAAAATACTTTTTCCGACCATTGTATCTGTATATCTTAAATGGTTTGCATTCTCTTTTATTTGATTGCATAAAATAAGTACATCTAGTAAAACAGTAATCTATTTTCGAGTTGATGCAAAACAGAATTTTTAGGCCCGGCGGCGGCGTGCGTTCCTATAAAAGGCGTATCTTTAAAATGCCGACTAATTGCACTAACGTCCCTTCTTTCCATGGTCTGTGATGGTTTTTACTCGCGATTATAGGTACTATAAGGCAAGTTATGCATTCGTAAAAAATAAATATTTTTGGCCAGTCAAATGGCAACCACACGGAGTAAAAATCCTACTAAATGCAGAGAAGATAGCCCTGGATCAAAACCATGGTATCCACCAATACAGCAATCAACATTAGTTTCTATATAAAATCTTTTATATAATCATGCCAGCCTGCGAGCGGTATAGTATGTACATTTTATTTTAGTCAGTCTACAGCGAGCAAGCGTGGAGCAAGCATTACAAATAAATTGGGTTTTTCCGATAAGGTCTTCCCAAAATAAAATTGTTCGTCTTCTTTTTTATTTTTTTGGTAGCTATTCTTACTTTCAGCTAGTTAGTTGAAGAACGTAAAATAGCGCCGCAACAACTACGATGATAAAGAAGTCGAAAAAAGTCAAAAGTCAAAATTGTTTTGACAAAAATCGTTTCGCAGTGTATCATTTCGCAATTTTCGTTTTGCAATTCATTATTTTGCATATATTTGATTAGCTTTTTACATTTAAGCAAAATACATATCGCATTTTATTGTTTTTCAATTTTTGTTTAGCAATTGGTCGATTCGGCTTTAATTAATTCGCATTCATAGAATTCGCATTTTAATGCTTGGCTGTTTCCTATTAGGCATTGTGATATTTGGCAATTTTTTATTTGGCATTTTATTGTTTGGCTCTTTTTTATTTGGCATTCGATTTTTTTGGCATGCAAGGCAAAAAAAAACGAATGCCAAAAAAAAAGAACAAACAATAAAATTAATATAAAAAAAAAAAAAAACAATTTATATTAGACAGACTGTAAAAATCGTTCTTTGGTAGTAGGTTTTTTTTTTTAATCAGTGAAATGCCTTATTTTTTTTAAAGACAAGTGTTTTGCTAGAATTCTATAAGGAAACAGACACAGATTTCTCAAAAGCTTTTGACCAACTCTCACATGAAATCATCATTTTCAAATTAGTTAATTGGATATACTCATATCTCCGGAACAGTGAACAGATCATACATAGTTAAGTTCAGAAATTGGTTTTCTAACCCTTTCCCAGCAAAATCAGTAGTCCCACAAGGCAGCCATCTTGGCCCGTTACTGTTTATACTCGCTATCAATGACGTAACTTCGTGTATTCATTCTAGTGAGATCCTTGTTTTCGCTGATGATATGAACATTTTCAAATCTATTAACTCAGCTAATGACCGCGTAGAATTGCAAGCCGACATCGACAGATTTGCTATCTGGTCTAGCAAGAATTGTTTAAGCCTGAATCCAGCGAAATGTCAGACAATGACATTTTTAAGGAAACGGGTACCAAGTACACATGGCTATTACATTTCACAACAAGTTTTGCATCGCGTTTTTAGTTTTAAAGATCTGGGGAGTAAACTTTAGCCCAGACTTAAGTTTCAAGGAACACATCAACTTTATTGTTAAAAAAGCTAATTCCATGTTGGGATTTTTTAAAAGATGGTCGAAGGAATTTCAAAATCCTTATGTAACCCTAGCTTTATATAACTGTCATGTTCGCCCCCATCTAGAATATGCATCACAGGTGTTGTCTCCTTTCTACGAAGTTCATAAGTCTAGGATAGAGGCAGTTCAGCGTAATTTTATTCGATTTGCTTTAAAAGGTCTCTGCTGGGCAGATCCATACAACCTCCCACCTTACGAACAGCGGATTCAACTTCTACAGATTCAAACTTTGTCACAAAGACGTATTAACAATGATGTTATTTTTATTCACCAACTTTTAACGGGATCTTTGGACTCACCCGATCTTCTATCATGTGTAGGTTTTAATTATCGCGGAGAGGCTCATCATCTTCGTAGATTAGAGCTATTGCATTGTCCCCAACACCGTACTAATTATGGCATGAATGAACCTCTTACCCGCATGTGCAAACTTTTCAACTCTAATAAAAGTATTGTTGATTTTAATATTAGTAAATCCTGTCTAAAAAAAACATTAAAAACCAGTGCACCACGCTCATAGTTTATGTTTAGTATGTACTCAATGTTTTTGTAGCTATTTTGTATAAATGTATTTGTTTGTTTATTTATTTTTTATTTTTTGTGCTTGTGTTATGCTATTTGTATATCTTGCTTACTAACAACTAACACCTGCACGAAATGATGTAGCCAGTGAGCACATAATATGTGTTGGCTAATCTCTGATTGTAAGATAGTGCTTGATATAAGCTTCTTACTCTCCAGAACTGATAGTGCAAAAAAAAAAATGCTTTTCGATAGATACTGAATCATAGTCAAAGAGAATAAAGAACAAATTTCGCAAATCACAACTTCACAATGGTTTAATTTTCTTTAAAAAATTAACAAAATAAGATTTAAGAAAGGAAAGTCAATAGGAATACAAAAAAAATCAAATTATAAAAATCATTTTAATGAATGAGTGTCATCTACATTTTTTACTGTATTAGCCCGGACCTTACAGTTGTATTGTATTTTTTCTCGAAATTCACAACACCAAACAAGACCCCTACTAGCGTTGTCTGCTTCAAAATCGAAAGCAAACCCGTCAATATTTAAATTAAGTTTCGCGCTATTTCACAAAAATGTCTTATATGTCTTGTTAAAATTTTTCATTGAGAAAACTTTGCTAGGACCCAACCAATTAACTAAAAGCTACAGATATAAGTCGAAACAAGCAAACACAAAACGTCTTTTGCCAAAACAGAGGGGACAGACAGAGGGTTTTTGAAATTAGCATTCTAGCTCTAAAACTAACGTTACCTGCCATATGATTTTGAATTGCAAACTTAATGTTTTGGTTGGAATAGATTTTTTCAGGACAAGTCTTATAACATTACCTCCTATACGATCAGTTTTTTCAAATCAGATTTTCTTGTAAACCACTTGACGGATTTCGATTAAATATTTAATATCAAAGCTTTTTTTATGAACGAAATAATATTAATTCTTAAATTTTTCAAAAAAGACATTATTTTTTGGGTTTTCAAAAAAAGGTAATTTTTTTTTCTAATTTTTGGTTTTGTTTTGAACGGTTTGATAATTTTTTTTTTAATTTTAATTTAGACAAAAACTGCAATGTTCTAGAAATATGCATTCTGAAAAAAAAGTTCGAATATGTTTTCAAAAAGTTAAAAAAAACGGTAAAAAAAAACTTGTAGGACGATTTTGAAAAAAAAAAATATTCTTAAAATTCAAAACAGCAAAAGAAAGTAGCTGGCTTACTTCACTTTTTCCTAAAAACGTTTTAACTTTTGATTATTTAAGGATTAATGAAATGGTCATATGGTATTTTTCTATCTAATTTTTGTTTTCAAACTCAAGACCCAATACTACTGTAAAAAATAAGAGCAAGTTCGTGCGACTTAGTCGCGGATTTTATCTCTATGTCGAAGCTCCTCGATGTTTCGAATTATTAATTATCATAAGTATTTATTATTCCCAAATCAATTCTACAGGGTGGGCCAAAAGAAGTCATCCATCCGATGTTGTTTGGGCTCTCTTTTTTTTCTAAATGAAAAACTTCGATTCTGTTTTTTGATTATGTTTATTTGAACCTTTAGAATTGTATTGGTCAAGTCGAGAAGATGATATCGGCCAAATGGGCGCCGTCACAATTGATTGCTCATTTTATGGCATTTTTCATCACTTCAGCGAGAACTTCGGGCGACAGATTCTCGCACTCGTGTCGGATGTTGTTCTTGAGGGCTTCTGCAGTCTCGGGCTTGTTCAAGTAAACACGGGACAAAAAATCCCACTAAGAAATAGTCCAGTCGACAGGTCGCAAAAAGTGGGTTTAGGTGGAAAAAGGTCAAAAGTTAATGAAACTTGGGGATTTCGTTAACAAACATTTTGCTAAGTTTTTGACCTCGAGGGCCCTGTGCTAAAAGAGGGAGGGGGGAAGACTGCAAATTTTTCGACGTTGCTCCGGTTTTTGCTCAATAACTTTTTTTCCTTACGTCCTATGGCAAAAACATATTTTAGTTTTTTGTAGAAAATAATATTTGTTAATACAAACATCTTTGTTTGTCAATTTGTTACCGAGATATGGCGCTTCAAAAAACAAGTCATTTTTCATTTAATGATTATTCGAGTATATACGAAGAAATATAGTGGAATTCTGCATTTCTTGACATTGCTGTTTTTCAAAACACCATGTTTTTGTTACAAATTGACATACAACAATATTTGAACTATTGAAATGGTAGGAAATTTAACGTTCTACAAAAAACTGTTTTTCCTGTAGGAAGTAAAAAAAAAAGTTATGTCGTGCACTTTATTTCCATGTCGAAGCTTCTCGATGTTTCGAGTTATAAATTATTATAAGTATTTATTATTCTCAAATCAATACCATAAGGAGTTATTTCAAATTATCAATCTTAATAATATGTTAGCAACTTTGGCGATGCAAAAAGAAGACGAAACTGTTAGAAACGGTTGGTTTATTACCTCCCCCAAATACCACAAAAATAAAGAGTATTTCCCCTAAAGCTAAGTCTATGGAATACCGAAAAACTGTCTACAACAATAAACGGGTCTATTGCCGGTCCAAACTCCCCTTTTACGATCGCTTTAAGGAGAGGTGCTAACAATAAACGGGTGTCATTTGCAACAACTTTGGCGATGCAGTACTAGAAGACAAAACTGTGAGCAGGGCTCGGTCTGTTACACCCTTAGAAATAAAGTGTAGACGACAAGAAGCGGTGAGTCTTAATTCAGTCTGTGATGAATATCAAAGAAGCCGCAATTCACGACTATAAACGGTAAACAGTAAACGGTGGTCATCTGAAGAGAAAACGCTCCACGACAATAAATAAAGTAACAATAAACTTATACAAAAACCTTGATGAGGGATTTCTTACTGGTACTCTCAGTCTCCCAGCAGCGTACTTGAAGTCTTTCACAAATCACACTATTTTTCAAACCAGATTGCCATCTATAACAACCCCTGGATTAACTCGTGTTACAAAGTTGGTCAGGAATTTACAGAGGCAAATACATTTCGACTCCCGTTTATTATACAAAATCCCACTTTGACTAGGTAAGAAAACGTAAGCTTTTTGGCATAATTTTGGATAAAGTTCAATGGTATTTTCTTTGTCATTGCTTGTACGCCAGTAAATCAAGCCCTTGTCCATCAGCTCCATCAAAAACCTAATTTTGACAAGAACATTGACAAATTACCTACTGAAAACATGAATCTTACAAGCTTAAGTCTATAGAAATAAAAAAAAAAAGAACAACAACTTGTATAGAGCCTCCTGTGGCGCGAATATCATAAATATAATTAAATTTATGATTTGATTAATGGAAATCAAAATTGCTGAAACAGAATTTAAGGCCAACTTATCAGTGGCCTATGGCATTGTTATGCCTATACGAATTGAAGAAGAACTCATTCACACGCTTTTTACGTGTGCTGACGAGATGACGACGCGACTGCGACGACGCGACGGACGCACGCATCGGATGCTGGTGCGTGGTCGTGTCTCCGTTTTTCGTGTGAATTCTTAATTTCTCCGCATGAGGCATCATTTACCAGCCTAAGCCTACCACAACAACCACTTGTTAGACGACTGAAAATTAATGTGTTAAGTTCAACAACTAATGTTTTTGTAGATACATTTGTATATTGGATATCCAAAAATTTATCTTTAAATGAATACTAATCAAAAAAAAAATGTGTAAGACGCGTATCGAAGACACTTCCGTTTGGCATACATTCGGCCAAAGCTTTTAATAAAAATCCGTGTGTAAACACACAAGACAACTATGTAGGTTATTTTTAATTAAAGTTTAGAGTATGCAAATTAATTTTTTCAATCTAAAAAATAAAATCATCCTGCTTATCGGGAAAATTGATTAATTTTTATACTAGCATGTGTATGCAAATGAAAATGTTTTGTCCATAGTGTTTGTCTAAAAAGGTTCCCATGGTATAAGCGCTTAATTCATTTGGTTAATTGTGATTGATGAATATGATGAATCCTACCAACACACAAAAAAATACATGTTAAGATACAAAAACCTTCAGATAGTTTTTTTTAGTTATATTTTTTTGTAATACCATACCAAGTGACATAATCAACTAATTTTGCATATAAATATCTTGTTCTTGTAATGTAAGGAAATCAATTTTTGTAAAAGTATCTCACATGTTAATGTTATGAGATGTTGGTGATCTGGTCAAGATATAGATTACTAATTTGTCTGTACTTATTTGTATAACACATTGGTAGACTTTAAGGCGCCTTTCATATATATATTTCATAAAAAAAAATTTCAACAGTGATTCGATTATGATTAGCATTTTTATTGATATTCGATTCAAATTAAAAAAAAAATTCCTATTTGACTTTGCAATGAACTTTAACACATAAACTCAATTAAATTTAGGGCTTTTAGTGTAACGGAAATTTTTCAAAAAAGTTTTTTTTTGTTGGTTAGCTGAGTGGAAAATTTTTAGATTTTGGCTTTTTAAATTCTGAGATCAAGGCAGTTTTGTATTGATTTAAGTAAACTGATATTTAAATTAGATTAATGATCTATGATAAATTTGAAAGATGATTGTTAAAGTTCAAAAAGTATAGGGTCATTCATTTCTCGGTTTCGAAAGTAAAACTAAATAAAATAAATATTTTATTTCCTTATAAAGTTTAAACTTTGCCATTAAATTTAAAAAAAAATTCATTCAAATGACGCGACGACGGTTTCTGGAAGATTCGCAGCATACGATATTTTTGAGTTAATTTTTAAAAACTTTTTCGCACATTTCGGGCGGTATAACTTCGAGTAATGTTGTCTTTTAATGAATGCGTTTGGGGGGATTATTCGCGTTAACACGGTCCTACCTCACAGAAAAAAAATCTAACGGTGTCAAATCGCATGATTTTGTTGGTCAATTGCCGTCGTCGTCAAAACGTGAAATTAAGCGACCAGGAAACTTTTCACACAACAAAGCTATAAATGGTCGTATTGTGGGATTATAGGTACTAAAAGGCAAGCTATGCATTCGTAAAAAAAAGTTCTAAAAATCAAACATGACATTACGATGATAGAGAAGTCGAAAAAAATGGGTCCGATAATTCTGTCTGTCTGTCTGTCTGTATCGGCACCTAGAGCCTAAACGGCTGGACCGATTTGCTTCAAACTTGGTACTATTACTTGGTATTATTATGAATTTATATTGGAATTAGCATTCTGGTTCTAAAACTAATGGTACTTGCCATACGATTTTTAGTGAAAAATTAATTTTTCTCAAAAACGGCTCCTACGATTTTTGAATAGTGTTTTCTGTACAAGCTAAATGTTATGGTTGGAATAGATATTCAGGAAGTCTTATAACGGTACCTCCCAAAGGACCGGTTTTTTTAAATCTGATTTTCTCGTAAGCCACTTGACCAATTTCGATGAAATTTTTAATGTAGCCCTTTTATAAACAAAATAATATAAATTTTTAAATTTTGCAAAAAAAAGTTTTTTTAAGTTTTTTAAAAAAAAGTTTAAAATTTTTGTTTTTGTTTTTCCTAAAACGGTTTAATCTATATTTTTTTATTTTATTTTTCTGATAAAAACTACAAATTGCTAGAAGCTGTCATACTCAACAAGTATTTGGAATATTTTTTCGAAAAGTTTTTCAAAAAAAAACTGTTTTCTGAAAAAAACTGGTCGAACGATTTTGAAAAAAAAAATTCTTAAAATTCAAAACAGTAAACGAAATTAGATGGCTTACTTCATTTTTTCCAAAAAACGTTCTAACTATTGATTTTTAAGTGATCAATAAAATTTCATATATTTTTTTCCCAGCTTTTTTTCCAAAATCTCAAACCCCAAGTCACACGTTAGAGCAAGTTCATCCGACCCAGTTGTGCACTTTATTTTATAATGTGCACGTAGGTACTAAAGGGGTTGTTAATACCCTTAGGGGCCAGTTATAGCTATCATTGAAATGTATCCGTGAAAATATTGATTACTGATTTTAAGACGATTTAGCAAACAGAACTGGGCCTTTATTGGTATCAAAATAAAGCTCGTGAATTCTAGAATTGTTTTAATGTAAAAAAATATTTAATCTGATTAATACTTTTCTTTAAATCTATTTTTATAATTTCACTAAAAGAAATCGATTTCAGCGTACAGCTGATTTTTGTTTTTGGTACTTGGAACACAGTTTTAATCAGATTTAACTATTTTTTTATATTAAAACAATTCTAGAATTCACGCTTATTGCTTTATTTTGATACCAATAAAGGCCCAGTTCTGTTTGCTAAATCGTCTTAAAATCAGCAATCAATATTTTCACGGATGCATTTCAATGATAGCTATAACTGGCCCCTAAAGATGTTTAAACACAGTGCGAGCGTTAGGATGCACATTGGTTTTAAAGCTCTGATTATTGAAATGGGAAGGAAAGACAGAGCCTGGTAAAGAATTTCACATTCTCATGGTGCGGCTGAAGAAAATATTTGACGGTACCTACGTCCGAAGTTACGCTTAAGCGTAAACTGATGGGCATTCATTGCAGTGCGATGATTACGGTTGCATTGTTTAAGGGGAGAAATGCATCTGGCTATTTCGCTGGAGCACTGTTTATGGAAGCCATAAAACAAGGTAATACAAGAAACATTACTGCGATGTTCGAGTGAAACAAATGTTTCGGTAACGTATAGGTATGGGAATGGGAATTTCTCCTATATCAGTTTTAAGGCTCTTTTTTGGATCCTATCCATAAGGCGAAAGTGAGTGACAGGATCACCTGTTATGATATGAGAATTATACTCAAGCTTCGGGCGAATGTATGAAAAGCTTAGGGTACTGTCGTCAGCAAAACAATTAAGTGGATTAGAAGTCTTATACAAGACAACTTTTATAAAGATTAGAAAAAGAGTCGGAGACAGAATGGAGCCTTGGGGTACACCATTTGTTGTGGATAGCAGACTGAAAACCGTTCAAGACAACACGAATTGAACGGTCCGAAAGGATACTTCTTATCCAACAAAGAAAGGGTATGTCAAAACGCACTTTCGATAGAAGAGCTTTGATGCCAAATTCTTTCAAATGATTTGGAATTATCAAGCGCAATAATTCTTCTTTCTCCAAAACGATGTAAAGATTAGTTTCACTGTGCGGTGAGGTATCCATCTTGGTAACTTTTGAGAATGCATTGTCACCTATTGCATCTCGTACCTATGGGTTAGTATCATCGTATGTACGGCTTCTGGGTCATTTAAATCTTGTAGGGGTGTAGTTTTGGTTCGTTAGTCTTAAATTTGTTCACCGTTGAGGAGTCGACTGTGAAGAGCCACCCTGTGTACAGTGAAGTTCGTATTTTGATGATAAAGTTTTGCCATTTGGATGGGCTGTTGTTCAATCGTGTCATTTGTCACAGTGATTTGGCATCAGTAAAACTTAATTATAAACAACAGATTTGACAGACGTCACTCAGGAAAAATGGCCGCCGCAGGCCGACAAAATCTTCGCTGAAAAACCCTCTAGTTTTTCGATAAGAAGTCGATTTATGAACAGGGGTGGACTGAGATCAAGTTTTGCAAAGGGCCGTAGTTCTAAAGTATAAAACAACTTACATTTAAATAAGTACATACTAAACAAACATGCCCCATTACTATAACTAATCCTGAAAATCCGTGTTTGGTTGGGCCCAATAAATAAGTTTTTTTTTCTTCAAAGATTTCGGGTATGAGCTCGGTTCTCCACTTCCACTTCTGAAACAGTTCCACAAACTCTTCGCCAGGCACTCCAAAGTTGTACATTATGTTATAAATTTCACTGTAAAAATTAATGCTCACAAGTTTCGAAAACCATAAATAACTACCCAAAGCTAAGCCTTGAAAAAATAAACACACCATTTTTCGATCACTATCGTTTCAAATCATTATTTTAACCCACTCCATCAGATCGGCACACCGTGTGAATGCAAAATGCGAATTTAATCAATAAATATTTACAAAGCATTAATGTCCACCTAATTTTGATATATATGTCACACCGTTTTCGCGACCACGACTTGTGCCGAAGTCGCACTACGCCCGCCCGGGCACAAGCTAGTTTAAAGCCTTTTTATATATTTGCACGCATTTTATAGCTACGTATTTCTGTGAATAACATTTTTCATTAGAATAATATCAATTTAGAAAATGGCGTTACACTTTGCATTAATGCGGCCATTAAAATAAAGTATTTTTATATTTCCATTACACCCGTCCCAGTACCAGTAAGGAGTAAGGTAGGTAGGTAGGTAGAGGTACGTACCTACTGCCATCAGTTGGCAAAATTGTTAAGTTTGTCAACTTAAATGCACAATTTCATGCATAAGATTGTAATCGCCTTAGCCAAGCAAAGCGGTCTTGGCCTCCGATATGCGCAAATCATCCACTTATACTCTCCGGTTTCGTCTAATCAAGATATCATCTAGACTCTAGAGATTGGTGGGGAATATCTCACTGATTATCACAAGGCTCAGCTTATGTTCTCAATTTGTCAAATAGCCGGTCATTAGTTTAGGTATAATTGGTTCGACCGACGCAATGCACAGCGGTGGACACTTTATTGGCAGCAGAATTGCAATTTTCCCGGATTGTGTGCCGCCAGAAATTGGACACAAGAATCCACTTGTAACATTACTTAAGAGTTCAATATTGGTACCATGGTGCTACATTAGAACACGCATAATGACTATGTGCGAAAGACGTAAGGTTTCGTTAACAACAAAGTACAACATCGGTGCGGTGCGGCTGCGTATCAGGCTAGATCGGATCAATCGATTTTTGATCTGGCTCTAGATGAACCAAGAACAGATCCGTTAAAATGCTACTCATGGACTTAGTAAGGGGGATTTCTTTAGGATTGGAGTTGATTTTTTGGGAAAGATAAAATAATAAAAAGAAACTCGAACGGATTTATACTTTTAAGTCGGCAGGAGTCACGACCAACTGGCGATAGCTTGACTCCTCAAGAAGATAAGTCGCCAGTGACCAAATCAAAAGTAGGTAGTGTTGAGACTGGTTCTTGGTTAACACCGGATGGTATTTCGGCGAAAAGCTGTCTTCCGGTAAAACTCTCGCATTACCGCGTCATGAGGGTTCTTCCAAGGACCCTCTTCAACCGGTAATCGCAGTGGAAAAGGAAAATACAAATGCTTAGGACACTTGTGTTCTTTCTACTTCTAAAGTTCAAACATTCACAAAGCTGGATCCCTCCACAACTAGAACATTTTGGGTCTATTTACTGCGTCTAGCGAGAGGAGGCAAACCCCTCAATCGGTAGACAGACGAAACTGCGCTCCCTCTAAGAAAGTTTATCATAAGAGTCGCAGTGCTGAGCGGGCTCTAAAATTTGGTAGAACCTTAGCAGAAGAGCAGATTACATTAGGCTAAGAACATCCTGTCGTAGGCCGAAGGACTTGTTGAAGTTTTCATGTTTACAAAGCCCAACCATGATAACCCGCGCATCACCACACCAGTGATGGCATAAGGGTCACGTTGAGCTAGTTGCCTGTAAAGATCAGAGGACTTGTGATCTGTTTCAGCTCGCTACGGCAGTATCGGGAAGTATCGGGCCAGGCGCGAGGCTTGAGATTGTGGCTAAGGATGATATCCTTAACAGGCCTAGGACTCGTAACTGGATTCCGGCAGAACCCCTTCTCTCCGTAACTAAAATTGGGTAACCCGCAAATACCGACTCAAATAAAAAGTCGCCAAGCTGGATAAGCCGGAGGGTCTGTATAGGTGCGCGCCAATTGTGATCAATGAGGAATCTCTTGCTGTTTTGGTATATGGGCTTGACTCCATTACCTTGAGAGTCTATAAGATGGAAAAAATATAGGCAAGTATTATTACTCCACATTTTTCACTATCAGATACAGTGGCACCTAATCCGGAGACGTTGGCTCGTTGTTTCTAAGGTAACTTGTTCTTCCATGGATGGGGAGGCCAACGATGTCTCTGGGTCATGGAGACCGAGGACTCTTATAAAAGTGTTTTGGACGAGAGTGTACTTTTTGGTTATCCCCAGACACCGATATATCTCTGCGAAGGTGCTGCATTAACTTCAGACTAACATCCAACGCTCCAAAAAGTCGAGTGAGCTTGGAATGTTTTGAATGATTTAAAGTTTGTAGTCATAATATTATAAATGCGAATGTGACTTCGTTGGTTTTTTTTTTTTTTTTTTGAGAGGCTTTCACGCCTTAACAACTCAACCGATTATTATGAAATTTCGTCAACACTCCTTAAAGTTACAGAAAAGGACATAAAATATCTTTTATCTCGAAAAAACACTTTTCCCAAGGATACACAACACACATTAGTTTCACATGATCTTCCCGGGAAACAAAACCCGGACCCTCTCATAGCTACGCAAGGGTAAATTTCAACATAAATTCCTTCGAAAATTCACCTTACTAGTAGCTGGCTCGCGTATATACAATACTTAAACGTGTCAGAACATTGACTTCTTCTGCTTTGCTTCCTTGTCGTCCGAATGAAACTATTTAAACTCTAATCCCTCTTTGATCTTTCGTAATTTGCAAAACACCTCAAGTGATTCTTCGAGATCAGTTTTTGGAGGCTTGTGGTAGACGACTATACGGTAGTGATGAGCTGCTCAGAGTAGAAACATCTTGGCATTGCGGTTAACAAGAATATTACAATGCAGAACGATGTGGTGCGAGTTAGAGAAAAGTGTGCTCTACGTATAAGGATTTAATTTAAATGATTGCAAAGCAAGCCAGAGGGCACGGCGCGCGAGGTGACTAGTGGCTAGTTCAACTTGGCAGGCACATCTCATCTGTACACTGGAGCTAGAAATGTTTCCAAAGAAGGCAAAGATACACAAGGCGAAGTTGTACAATACGTAGCTATGAATTAGTCAAGACCAAATTACATGTATTAGGAGCATTGGTGGTGGTTGAATTAGCCGAGTCTATTTAAAAGTGTGTTTTGGTGTGTTATTTAGGATGAAGAGCACTAAAAGCTATAAATGAGAATATTTACAGCAAAATATTTAAAAAGAACAACACAGAGCTATAATTTAGAACACGGGAATTTACAATTTACAGAGAAATGTGTTTACAGATTGTTTATTCTGGCTACAAAGTTGTTGGTTTTGTTTTTTTTTTTTTCTGAGCAAACTTTAGTGAAAGAATTGCTAGCTTCAGTTCAATGGCTTTTTATTTTGTTGTGATGTTGAAGCCCAGCTTGATGAAAGGCAGTTAATATATCTGAACCGACACAAAAGGAAATAGTTCTCACTTTAAATTCCTCGAAGCCCGAGCTATATTTTTAGATCATTGGTGTTGGCTATCCCTGTTTGGGAATGGTAGTAGGGTGTCCTACAGAATCTCCAAAAAAAAAACCCATCAATTAAAATCCCTAAAAGTTATAATTCAACTAGATAATATCCCCACAGACATAAAATGCACATGGATGAGATCCACACCTTAACAATGTTTCTTGCCAAAATCCCCGCGAAATCTCCAAATCCCCAGTGCTCGTGTAAAGCTTAATTATGTGCATTTATTTTTCAGAAAAATGTCGTGAAATTATTTAAACATTAAGAATTAAGAGAAACTTTTCTTTTGAAAATGTATTTTTATTTTAATAAACATTAGAAGCATTAAAAAGAATTTTATATTTACTCTTTGGATTACATTTCCTGCAATATGAATTAAACCAAATATCACCAAAACAAAAAAATTCAAGTAGTGAATCATGCGATTAAATCGCGCGCGATTTCATATCATGATTCACTACTTGAACATATTTGTTTTCTGGATATTGGTTTGGGGATTTTCGGCTTGTAGATTTTCCCTTTGAGAATTTCGGGGCTGTTGATTTTACTGTGGGGATTTTGCGTTTGGGGATTTCCGTTTGGGGCTTATGTTTTGGGGCAAACGTTACCAACCCATTGGGAGTAGCCTATGTACCTATACATTTTGGATATTGGCTCTCGAAAGCGCTGCTCTAAGCAGAGTTAAGTTTAGTCTATGAAGTGGTTTTGCATGTTCATCTGACACTTCATGGGTTGAGACATCCATTTTTAATTTGGATCCCAGAAGATATATGTACGTCCTCATTTTGCATTGCTTTGTACTGGGCAGCGTCTACTCAATCTTAAAAAGGTTATTTCTCATGGCCACGGGATATCTTAAACCTAACCAGCAGATATTCCTGGGATGTTCTTACGCAGAAAGCTCATGGAGGCGCCAGCGGTATCGGAAGTGTCCACATCTTTATTTATTTATTTATTTATTTACTACTTTGGAGCATATAAGAGCCGTAAGGACATATAAGAAGCATTTTGTTGCAAGTTGGTACAGTTTTATTTATAAACTAGCTTTTGCCCGCTACTTCGTACGCGTGGATTTTAGAAAAAAGTAGGTATCTCAGTATATTTTTGTTTTTGCACAACCGGTTCAAAATGGGGGGTATGCGTGGAATGAAAGCTATATACTTTACCAGCTCTACAGCCGTAAGATTTTTGGCTTCTGTATAATATTATTTCGAAGTATCATAACGGTTTAAATTGCAAAGATGGAGGGTTAAGTTCTGAATCAATATACGAATATACCTAATTGGAATGCCCACTTTCAAAACGATGCTGCGCGCCGATACTGCTATTTATGACAGCTCCGCTTCATCAGTTTTGGGCGCAAGTATTGCTCGTTCACCGTTCTTTATGGTTACATTATTTTTCGATTTCTGCTTTCGCGGAATGAGGCATTGGGTATATGTTGGTAAATAGCGCCATCTATGATGTTTTTGATGTAACTTCTATTCAGAACGACTAACTTATTTCTATTCATGTATACGTAGATAAGTGTGGCGCTATTTTATTTTGTAAGTGAGACGCTAACTTCCTTAAAATCTTTTAATTTTGCTTTAAGTTCATTGAATAAGGTTCGATTGCAGCAATATTAAAAAAAAACAACCAGAATTATATATTTTCCTGCGATAAAATATAGCCTATATTTTAAGTTGGCGTACTACCAATATATCTGCGAAAACCGCATTCAATTCCATGCAGTAGTTTTTGCGTGATGCGCGTACAAACATACAGACAGACAGACAGACAGGCAGACAAAAATTCTAAAAACGGTTGTTTTTGCTTCTGTGGGTCTAATAGAGACTCCCCATATTAGTTTTGCATCTATATCTTCAATGTACAGACATCGACCCGTTACAATTTTATTATATGTATAGATGTTTTCATTAAAGTGGAAATAAGTCTAGTCGCTCCAAGAGATGTTATTTACTGAACAGGTTTTTGTTCTTGTACCCATTAATTTTGATAAGGCTCGTGCCTTAAATTTGAGATACAATTTTGGTTTTTTATAGGAAAAAATTGAAGCTCTTTGATTTTCTAGGAACCTTATTCTTCTTCCTTCAATTTGAATTCGGTGGGTGGCTAGGATCATCATGAGGATTTCTACTCTTAAAAAACTCTTCGATAGAAAACTCGATATCCTGACCTATTTAAAATAATAACTTAAAATCATATAAACGACACCATTGTCACGGTAGAACATTTAAAAAGAAAAAATTGTAAACACCCTTTCCATAATGTATTTAAATTTAATGAATTTGATTTTTTCTCTCACTCACACTCCACTTCTGGTTGCTCTTTTTTTCTATATAAGAAAAATTTTTAATGTCAGACCCTATCACACCCAACTGTGGCTACGTATAAGCTATCCAGGTGACCCCATGAGTGGATGAATAAAATTTTATCAAAAGCTCGGCTAAACTGTGCAGGAGGAGGAGAAGAAGGATTATCGAAACGATACAAACAAAGTTTGTGTGTAAAACCCAGCTATAATTGAAGCATTGTTTCCCTACGTAATATGTACGCTTTCAATCATACATTTCGCACGAAAATTTGCCATTTTTTTTTTTCAAAGAGAAAGAAAGATACAAATGCTCCTTATTTTTTAAAGACTATTATGGCCAATTGATGTATTTGAAAGATCGGAAAGAAACTTTCATTCATTTTTGACACTTGCTTCTTTTTTCGCGTATTATAGTTGGGCCTTAATTCACACTGGGTCGAAGAAACTTCAGAGAGTAATCTACGGGAGAATGAGAATGAATGACTCCTTCACACACCAGTTTTGGGATTACTTTGAAACTTTATTTGTACACGCTCACCCTCACATACGCTTGCTCTCTCGCTTTAGGCCTGTAGAGCAGGGTTGCCGTTTAGACTCCATTATAAATCCTGAATTTCATAACACCACTATTTAAAAATCATCGAAAAAGGAATCCTTTTAAAAATTCAGATGTTTTACAAAAATTATTGTCAATAATTTTTGTAAAACATGTTTTCGTTAAATACTTTTCACCACGATATAGAAGTTTCATTTGGCTGTTTTCTAAGATGTCCATGTTCATGGTACTGGTGCCAGTACCTAACGTTAACCGATTTTTTGATACAAATGTCTTATGGTCAGCAAAGCATTTGTGAGAAACTAAGTTAGGTACCAGGAATACATTTGCGAGCAGTTTTTTTTTACGCGATAATGTCTAATAAATTGAAATATATATAGGCAGCACGCACGAAAAAGTGTCACAGTCACAGTCACGTTCCATATCTGCTTTGATTGTCAAAAATAGTGGGTGGTTGGTTGAAGTTGAGTGGATGATTGATTGGTGGTGGTTAGAAAGGGGGAATTTATTGTGTGTGGGAGGAGGAAAAAATGTTCAAAAATGGTGGGCTGTTGTTTGGTGGTTGTATGTGGGGTGGTAGTGGTAGGTTTGTGTTTGGGTTAAGGGGTGAAACAAAAATTACAAAATGGTGGGAGGTTGTAGGTGGGTAGGGTGGTTGGTGGTTGGAGATATACCTACACATGAACTGTTTTGTGAATTGGTTATCACTTAAAATTATCTTTCGTAAACCGGCTTGACAGATAACCATGTTTTTATCCTGACGTTTTCCAAGAGACCTGAAACTTTTTGACAAGGCCAGTTTGTTTAGCTAAAATCAATTGTGTACATTTAAAAAAATATTTTCAGAAAGGATATCTCATCATGATTCTTGACATAAGCGCTTCTAATTTCTGTATATTCAAAACTTAAAAGGCGGTAACTTTTTTGACATAATAACGTCTTATAAATCGATGAACATGGGCTGCACGCACATAAAACTGTCACGTTCCGTATGAGCCAAGCGTGCATGCCACAGCGCGGAACAAGCGATATCGAGGCACGATCGGCCTAAGCGTTCGGTTTGTGACGCATCTATCTCTTTTTCACTCTATCGGTCGATTTGTGCGAGAAGAAGAGAGACACAGGCAGCATACAACCTACACATGAACTGTTTTATCAAATGTTTATAAAGTGAAGAGAAAAATGTTGTCTCTAGAATAATACAACTTCGCACAAAATAAATAAATGAGAATTATTCAAGTGAAGAACCTAATGAAATAAGTTGATCCGAAACATCCTTCCTTACTGTGAGATATCCTTGTTTTTTTTTTCAACCTAACGAATGTTTTCACTTGGTCATAATTCCCAAGTGGCGTAATTTTTTGCTTGTGTGAACCTTTTCGAAAGGCGTCAGAATTAATTCGGTAGCTCATTTGGCCATAATTTATACGGTCGCTTTAGTTAAAAGTTAAAATCACTAAAGCCTCAAAAAACTAAACCGCTGCGCTGCACACAGCACCTCACTTCTTAATTAAATTCCATTAAGAGTATATATGTTAAGTGGCCAGCAGCGTGCAGCAAAAATACCGACGGACAGTGAAATTGTTACGCGATGGAATCCCACTTTTAAAAAGAATTAAAAAAAAAAAATATCTCCATCCACCAGATCAATGATATCAATTTCTGCAAAATAATTGCCCCAATATCGTCGTTGTCTCCGTTGGTTGGTTCCTCGAAGAAGGCCCCAAATTATACAACAACAAAAAACAAACTTAAAAAACTGTTACAAAACAAAAAAAGAACCAAAACACCACATATCGTTTATGTATATAATATATAAGAGGGTACGGTACGTGCTCCCGTGCCAAATGAGCTTGGCGAAGGTCCTAACTCACTCACAATTGGCACACGATGTGCCACATAATCATTACATTTAAAGTGTTCACGTACTGGACACGGAGGCAGCAGCTACAGGATACTATAATACACTACTCTCCATGCAAGCCAGGTATTGCCGTTTGTAACTTAAATGTCAAAATAATTGGCTCTTTGGAGGATTCCTGAACAAAAATGTCCACACCAAGTCAAGAAGCTCTGAGGCTTCAAATAATGCGCGTATAGCATCTTCGTTTGGTTTTGTTTGGTTTTGAGTTTCAACGCCGCGCCGGGGTAAAAACAGTGTAAGTTAAGCGGCGAAAAAGGTTTCGCATAAATTGCATCCCAAAAAACAATTTTGGAAAAAATTTCAGACTTGTAATTTATTGAAGGGAAAGAACATGGATGCATGGGCCATGCAAGGCCGGAGAGAGTCAAGGCTGCAAATAACAAAAACCTTTGGACTTCGATTGAATATGTATTATATATACTTGGTGCTTACAAGTTTGGATGGTATTTCACCAAATTGACAACCACCGAGGAGTTTTTTTTTTAACATGGACAAGAGACATCCTGTTAACAAGAAATCGATAAAAACAAAACAAAAATAGAACAAGATTCCTTTGAGGGTTTGGTATTAGGGAAAAGCAAAAGAATCTTCATAATTTGCTTGTGTGTAGTGGTAGTTTTGGCCTACTAAATAGTTCGGAAGAATCTGTTTAGTTAATCATCAAGCGAACTCCTAGAAAAGGAAAAGAGTGAAAATATAATGCAATGCAAGAAGTAAGCTTCCGATCCCACAAAGCCAACCCAACTGAGGAAAATCGGAAGAAACACAAACAAGTTAGGAACTCGTGCAACTCCGTTATACACAAAACGAAATTTTTACATGACCAGAAGTTACGGCAAAAAATTCTGCAATGTCCCAAAGGCAGTAAAAACTTTTGGTCATTTGTAAAAAACGTCAAGAACTCAACGTCATCATCAGTTCCAACGCTCATCGTCGACGATAAACCAATTGTCAGCTCTTCAGAGAAGGCGAATATGCTCGCAGCTCATTTTGCTGCAAGTTCTACGTTGCCTGCAAGCAACAATGCCCCTCCTGTACTTGAGTACGTTAATTTTTCTATGGGACAGACAGGTATTTTTCCGCACTCGTACAGTAGCGAGAGTTCTTCAAGATCTTTATATACACAAGTCCGCTGGCCCGGATGGTATATCCCCTATTCTTCTGAAGAGGTGTTCTTCATCGCTGGCAAAACCACTGCTTAAGCTTTTCCATCGCTCCTATCGTTCAGGAATCTTTCCTAGTAGATGGAAAACAGCATTTGTCCAGCCCGTCCCAAAAAAAGGTGACTCATCCTCCCCCTCCTCCTACCGACCAATTGCACTTACGTCCCTTCTTTCCAAGGTCATGGAAACGCTGATAAATCGTCAGCTCAAGAATTATCTCGAAGATCGGGAGCTTTTAAATGACCGGCAATACGGCTTTCGCAGCAATCGTTCCACTGGTGATCTGATGGCATATCTCACCGAACAGTGGAACAAATCTTTGTATCGCTTTGACGAAAGCAAGATTATTGCGCTTGATATTTCAAAGGCATTTGATCGAAAATGCTCTTTTATCGAAAATGCATGGATTTGGTATCGATGATACTCTTATTCGTTGGGTAAGAAGCTATCTTCTGGACCGTTCAATACAAGTTGTATTAGACGGTTTCAAGTCTGATCTCCACAAAATAAATGCTGGTGTGCCCCAGGGCTCCGTTCTGTCTCCGACTCTCTTTCTCATTTTTATAAATGATCTCTTGTCTGTGACTTCTAATCCATTAAATTGTTTTGCTGACGACTCAACCCTCAGCTTTTCATATACGTTTGATAATTCACGGCCTTCGCCTTCGGACGTGTTATTACAACGACACCGTATGATAAGCTCATTAAACTCCGATTTAAACAGCATTGTGCTGTCTTTTGTCGTTAAATCTAAACATACCCCCTATGCCATTATGCATGAATAGTACTTGCATCGAAGAGGCCGAAAAGCTATCAGTACTCGGTATGTGTATCAGTGACAACCTTCGTTGGAATGATCATATACTTGAGATTGCTAAGAATGCTGCAAGATGCTTAGGCTTTCTTAATAGATGCAAGAAGTTTTTCACCCTTTCTGATCTGGCTACAATTTACAGTTTATACGCCCTAAACTCGAGTATAACTCCCATCTCTGGGCAGGTGCTTCTCAAACTTTTCTTCACCTGCTCGACAGAGTTCAGAAAAAAGCGTTAAAATTGATAGTAGAGAGAAGCATTATGGAAACATTTCCATCTCTTGAACATCGTCGAAATGTTTCATGTCTTTCCTTATTTTACAGATTCCTTAACAAAAAATGCTCACTCGAGGTAGCCAGCTGCGTTCCACCCCTTAAACATTTCCCCCGTAATACTCATCTTGCTAGGAACGCTCATCAGTTTACACTTGAGCCCAATTTCGGACGTACCGTGAAATATAGGGATTCTTTCTTTAGCCGTACAACACGAATGTGGAATGAATTGCCTGGCACAATTTTCCCTTGCCATTTTGATCTTCAAACATTCAAGATCAATGTTCATCGACACCTCCTTTCCCTTCCTCCCTAACTTCCTATCGCTCGCGCTGTGACTTATCATTAAAAGGGCTATAACAAACCTCTTGAGCGCATGTGCCGTTTAAAAAAAAAAAGTAGGAATCAGGAACTCCCTCTAATATATGACAGTGGACTTGGGGCTTTCGAGAAATAAAATAAAAAAA
Organism: Platycheirus albimanus; assembly: GCA_916050605.2. Classification (NCBI taxonomy): domain Eukaryota; kingdom Metazoa; phylum Arthropoda; class Insecta; order Diptera; family Syrphidae; genus Platycheirus; species Platycheirus albimanus. Next base: position 303,870,551 of record OU696696.1, on the reverse strand, counting down.
AAATATGGTTGAATTTTTATTTAGCACTTAGAAATCACTTTTTGAAAATGTTTGGAAATGCAATTTGACATTTATTAAACTCAAAACTTTTGTTGTCAATTTTTAAATGCAGTTACATTACGTTTAATTACAAATTTTATCAAAGTGGACCAAGTCTGATTTAGAGGAATCGGTTCTAAAGTTATATTATAAGACATTTCCTTTTTATACCCTATTCTATAGAATGGGTATTTTGTATTTAAATTTGTAACATAGAGTAGAGTAGAGCTAAGTTCTTGAACCGTTAAAATCCGCCCACAATTGGCATTTTTGTTAAACAACCTCAGTTTAGCAAAATAAAATTATGTTTTTTGTACAGTTATGATAAAAACACTACGCAAAAAAATTTTGCTCACGCAAGCATTAGGTGAATTTTCTTCCAATTAAAAAAAAATAATTCAGTTTGGTAGTGGCTGACGCCCTCTTTTCATACAAACCCGTCAATATATCTCTTTTCTTTTGTACGTACATTTTTTCAATACGCCCACTTTTAAGGGTAGTTCAAGAATATTGTTGAATACACCCATATCAATTTCCATCGCTATTTCCATTCAAAATCTAATTTAAAAAAAATTTAAGTTTTGTCTTGTTTTGTTCAAATCGATCTGCAATCTTAAAATTGAATGTCACTGAGCTCATAGTAATTGCCCTGGCATTCAAAGTCTCAACTTTGGGCGTGGCACACGCCTTTTTAATTGCCCCAGCGGTTATTGAACATCAGCCACACAAAATTAATTTTATTGAATTTTTCATGTCTGCTAGGGCTTGAGATTTTAATAAAAATAAATTTTTCGTCTTCGCTATCATCGTAATGTCATGTTTGATTGTTATCTCAAAACTTTTTTGTTTGACGAATGCATAACTTGCCTTATACAAAGGGTGACACGCCTCAATATCCGCGGACAAAATATCCGGGTCAAAATATCCGCGGACAAAAAAAAATATCCGCGGGCAAAATATCCGCATACACCCTACCTCGCACCTACCCCAAGTCCTACAGTGTGCCCAAGCAGGGGGGTTGCAGGGGGGCAGCATGCCCCCCTTACATAGGTCATTGTTTATACACCGTAATATTATGCGTCGCGGATATTTTGACGCGGATATTTTGTCCGAGGATATTTTGTCCGCGGATATTTTGACCCGGATATTTTGTCCGCGGATATTGAGGCGCGCAGCCATACAAAGTACCTATAATCGCAAGTAAAAAGGGAACAAGGTATCCAACAGTTCATTGAAAAGGGACTACAGTCCTCTCTCTTTTTGACGTGATAAAGTCTAATAAATCGGTTTGGAATATATGGGCAGCACGCACAAAAAAATTTCACAGTCACAGTCACAGTCACGTTACCTAGCTGCTTTGATAGCCTAGAAAGTCGATAAAGTGGGAGGGGAGGGTGTTGGGTGGTTGGTTAGTGGTGGTGGGAGTGTGTGTGGGGCAGGTGGGGGGGGGTAGTGTCGGGAAGAGGAACAATTGTCAAAATGGTGGGAGGTTGTAGCTGGTTTGGGTGGTGAGACAAAAATTGTCAAAACTAATGGGTGGTTCCTTGGTGGCTGAAGATGGGATGGGTGATTGGTTTTGGGATGATTTGGTATGATTGGATGGAGAGGGGGGGTGAATTGTGAAATATGGTGGGTGGTTGGTTGGCGGTTCTAGGTGGGTTGATTGGTTGGCAGTTTTGGTGGTGGGGTTGGTTCATTGATGGGGTGCGATGAAAAAGTTGACAAAAATGGTGGGTGAGTGGAATGTGGTGGCAGGTGGTTGGATTTGGTGTTGGGAGGGGGTGAGGAAAAAATTGTCACAAATGGTTGGTGGTTGGTTGGTTGGTGGCTGTAGGTGTGATAGGTGGTTGGCGGTGTTGGGTGAGTGGAAAGTTGTTGTTGGTGTAATGGGTGTTTGGATTTGGGGGGAGGGTGTAGTGGAGGGTATTGTCTAAGATAGTTGTACTGGGGTGGGGGAGGAAAAATGGTCAAGAATGGTGGGTGCGTAACAGGTTATTGTAGGTTGGGTGGGCGGTTGTATTGCCGGGAATTTGTTGCTTCTCGCAACGGGGGGGGGGGGTGAAGTGGAGGGAATTGTCAAAAATAACTATACTGGGTAGGGGGGGAATTGTCAAAAATGGTGGGTGAGTAGCAGGTAGTTGTAGATGGAGTGTGTGGTTGAATTTGGTGCATGGTGGGGAATTGTCAAAAATAGTCGGTGGGTGGTTTTAGGTGGGGTGGGTGATTGGTGGTGGTTAGAAAGGGTGGCTTTATTGTGTGGGGGAGGAGGAACAAATTTTCAAAAATGGTGGGCTGTCGGTTGGTGGTTTAATGTGGGGGTGGTAGGTTGATGTTTGGGTTAAGAGGTGAAAAAATACAAAAATGGTTGGTGGTTGTAAGTGGGTTGGGTGGTTGGAGATACCTACACGTGAACTTTGTTGGGTACTGGTTATCACGTAAAATCATCGTCCGTAAACCGACTTTACAGACAACCATTTTTTTTTTAAATCTCATTCCACAAGACCACTGTTACACATAAGAGCAGATTCGTGCGACAAGTCGTGCACTTTATTTCGTTTTGATTTTTATGTATACAAAATAATATAGTGCTTTTTAGTTAAGGGTAAGGGTTAGCATGTTAATATCGGATATTGGACTCTGCAATTCTCCGATGTTATCGGAATAGGGGCTTGGATAGTGACAGTGTGTAATATCCTCATGTTCAACCTCGTCATTGCAACCCCTGCAGATGTCTTCTTCAGTTAGACGCATTTTTTGTTCGCTGAAACTGCATTTCTGTCTATTTGCATAATTCTGTGTGTCCTTTTTCTGTCAAATTTAGGCCAGAGTTTTCTTGGAATATAACACGTGTTAAGAGAATCTCATCTTGTGTTTGTTTCCGAAAGGATTGCGCCTGTTACTTTGCTTTGGAAATCACATGGTGGGGGTTTGATTTTATTCCCATAAATTTAAGGCCAAGTTCCACACCTTTTCTTGCCATTTCGTCAGCTTTTCATTTCCCTCAATTCCTTTCCGGCCGGGAGACCCAGCACAGTCTAACATTGTGCTGCGAGGCAGCTTTTCACAAGCTGGATTTTATTTCAACAATCGAAATTACTTTTGTTGTTGGCTATCGATGAAAATGGTAATAACATCTATGCCTCACTAACTGCTTGTAATCTTATTGAGCTGCTTATTTCTAAAGCTTCCGAGTTGAAGGCAGCTCCCGTTCCAATCTCAATTTACGATTCATCTGTGAAAATGGATTTAGATGAAATTTGTAGAACTTTGTTCTTATCCCAAACCTCTCTAAGTGTCTTGTTGAAAAGTTCTTCCAATTATAAGATTGGCTTGTTCTGATTGCACTTTATGCTGCCGTTTTTATTTTATATAATAGATGAAACAAATTAATTATATTCGGGACACAACGCATGTCCGTCAGATATATCCAAACTTGTCCCATAAAATATCAATGTTTGCTACGAGTGAAGGATACAGCGAGTTTCTTAAATCAATAATGGCAATGCCATTACCACCATCGACGAGGAATACGATTCGATGTCAGTTCATTTTCAATTGTATCAATTAACTATGGCATGCATATTCTACAAAGGAGTTTGATAGCATGATAATTGCAACTTAAAATGGCCACTAAATCATGAGCCTTACGACTTCGGACGCAAACCGTTGAAACCCTTGAAATTAATACACCAAAAACACTCCAGCACACTCACCCATCACCCATATTTTTCGTGTTCCGAATTGGTTTTTACCTCAGGTGTATCCAAACTTAAACCACTCATACTTGTTAATGTAATCCAAGTGTGGAGTTCTTAGAGTTGACCTCGTGCGAGGTCAATTATATACACAATCAACAAAAAATTTTTTGTAACTCCTCTTAAGTTACAAAAACATTTGTTTCCCTAACAAAGCAAACTTTTCTACCACTTTCATGTTTCAGCCAATATCCTCTTCTGCCCAGATTTTCTTTTCCAGCCTAGTTAATGGAAGCAAAGTCTGTGTGCACAAAAAAACCAACACCCATCACCGATTTAAAACAATTCGCAAACATGACACAGCTAACGACAAAAAAAAAGTGACCACCCAAACAGTTTGCACTTCCAACAACTATAAAGGCCTCTCTATCTGAACTTGAATGCCAATCGTTTGCCTCCTACGTCTCTCAGTAAGCATTTTTCATGAAAACAGGCCTAATGCAGGCTGCTCCATCTCCATGATTGACATTTAGGTAAGCCACATCACATCACGGATCAGGCATCGCACACAGCTGCCATGAATTGGATGCTACTATGCGCTGGAGTCCTCCATCGGAAGCTATAGCTTCAAATGCTGATGATAATGATTACCATGACGATAGTCTTTTGTCCTCTTTCAGTTTGACTTGACTATGTACGATAAAAGTGGTTAAGCGGTTGAGATAGCAGCCGGCACGGTATGGCGCGCAGCGGCGCATGTGCGGCAAATCTGCCTATAATTTCACCTAATGTGCGTCCGTTGATCCGCTAGTGATTTGTTTATGGCCAAGTGATCTCCGTCATGTAATCTGTTTGAGTATTATTCCCTCTATCTGATTCGTCCGGTTGTACTGGTCACGTAATCCAGGAGGATTACCCACAGAGAACCAGATATTTGACGTAGTTGCCGGGGCCCCCGAGAGTATATTGCAACTAATTTTTACTGTTTTATACCTACTGGCAGCGCAGCGCTGCGTAAGCTCTCTGTTGGGAAGAACTGTCTATAGCATATACCGTCCCGCTAAACTGGACGCTGTGTTTGCGTTCGCCACCGACGCAAAAACACACATTGCATTCAAACTACAAACGACTGCCAGGAGCCCAACACACAATGTGTGTGTGTGGACTTTTGATAGATGGATGAAGGTTTCTTGGGATTTTTTTTCTTTCCATCGTGCTATGGAACACCTGGTTTACTACGATTGCTCTGGATCATTGGGTCCTGCTTTACAATGGCTGTTTTACTGCAGCACCGACACTGCTCGCTGTTGTGGTCAGCGGAGTAAATAGTGATCGAGAAACCAGTTGAGTATCCGCTTGTTTATAAAGTCGATGATTGGCACATATTTTTTCTGCGAAAGTGCCAGGAGTGGATTTGATAATTGAAGTTGAGGTGTAAGGCCTGCCCTTTTGATGTGAATTGTCTTTTATATTGGTCAGTAGGGGCGACTTAGAAAAATCATGTGTAGCGAAGTATGTTAAATGACTGATAGCTTATAACTTTAAATTTTTTGTACATATCACGGTTATTAAAACGATAAAAACCATGTTGATACTGTATTTTTATTTGAACTCTGAATTTTTCCATAGCAAGAATGAACAAGTTCCTATAAGCGAATTAATTTTAAAAAATTGCCTAAGCGGTTAAAATCTTTTTTTTTATTACTTATTTATCTGACTCCACCCAAAGAATTGTTTTTCATTATCCCAGCTGTGAAATCGTTTTTACGGGTAATTTTAATTGTGCCGTGACATTTGGCCATATTTTGAAATATGGCCACATACACATTTTGAAAGTGTCATATTGCCGTATTTCAAAATATGGCCATATGACACATGGCCAAATGTCACGGCACCGATTTTAATGTATACAATTCTACTTGGCTTCATTATTCTTGCTAGACATTACCCGATGGAATGTATAAGCGAAAGCTGACTCACACTTTGATTCCTCGCTGTTCAAGCCACTATTTTAGAGGATATTTCCAAGTGTTCATCCCCTTCAAACTCACTTACGTCTCTTAACTCTGATAAACCATCAAATTAAGGAATATCTTGTTACATGGAAACTTTTTAACGATCGGCAGCACCTACGGCTTACGGTTTCCGTAGCAATAGGTGCTTTGGTGATCAATATTTACAACCAAGGCTAAGTATAATATTTTCATTTTGGGACAAATGTTCTTGTTATAAATTTTTGCGTCTCCTAGACAGGATTCAGAAAAGAGCCTTGAAGTGAAAAAACCGTTTCACAAAAACTCGTTTCACCTGAAAATTGACGTTTCACTATAATATGGAGGTAATGTTTCTTGTATCACCTTTTTTTTATTGCCAGTTCTTCAGCGAAATAGAAAGAGTTATTCCTTCCCTTAAACAAATTCCCCGTAACACTTCCATTTGTAGTACCCCATGGCGTAGTGGTTAGTGGTTAATATTGCCACGCCGAAGGTTCTGGGTTCTTTTCCTGGGTACTTTCTCTTGCGAGGAAGTGACAAATATTCCAAGAGTAATTAGTATCACGGAAAGTGCTTCGCTGAAAAAAATTGTTGGTCCCTTACATTCCTGCGGAATATCAACGCACACACATGAATGGTTGAGAGTATAAGTCACAGGTCCGAGCTCTGCTTGGAGCTGTTGTGCCAACAATTTATTTTTACACTTCCATTGCTAGGAAGTAGTGGTATGTAAAGAGACACATTTTAATCCGCACTACAAGAATGCAGAATGCTGCTTGAATGCCCTACTCCATTGTCCCCTCATAATGATTTTCAGACATTCATCCAGACATTGATGAGCGTAGATGCGTGCATTATAAAATCAAAATTGGCAAACAAGCTCTTTCAAGGAAATCGCGCCTTGAAAATTTTTTGTCTAAATCCACCCTTGAAAGCAGCATATGTGTTGTCTTCACGTCGCGTCGCATTGTTGCCTCGGACCAAGACCAAGATCAAGTCAGCAGCAACTCATGTTAACCAACTCGAAGGACTATTATTTGTAATATTTCGTTCACCGTGGAAGAGTTGACCTATATTCAAGTGCAGATTGTGCGGTTTTTTTTTTGCTCTGCATGCCGAGATTGATAGTTGACAGTGCACGCGGTAAATATGAACGAGGTCATGGCATTGAATATTATGCGCTCTTAGTCACTTGGAAACAGCTACAGGCCGGCCGGCCGGCGGCGGCGCTGCGCTGTAAGGAATAGAAAAAATATTATTTATTGTTGCACATAATTAAGGCGCGCAAAACTTAGAAGACTTGATTTAGGTGTCTTTTGATGTGAAAGAACTATGACTATTGGAGAAAGAAAATGGCAATGTGCGACAGCAAAGACAAATTATTGTTCGTTGGAAAGTTTCTCGTCAGGAAAACTACTCTGATGGCCACAAGCATGTATATCATTGTCGCATGACATTCCGAGATAAGTTACATTTTTCAGCACAGCATGCAGAAGGGAATTTCTTTATTGGCAATGAGAGTTGATAATGTTTCCATTTCCATTTTCCATTTGCTCCGACCTCTAGCGTTGAGATTTGAATGCAGCCCCGGCCCGGCCATACATCAAGAACAACACATATAATGATTTCGTGTGTTGTTGTAGTTGTTTTGTTGTTTTCCAGATTCGTTTCGTTTTGGGTTTTATGTTTCTTAAAGTCGTGACACTCAGTGTGATTCTAGCCTCATCAAAAGGAAATTGGTTTTGTACTAATGTCGCAGGTGATTTACACAGAACATGGAATTTCTGACGCGTACAGGTTTCTTGAATGAGTTATATTATTCTGCGGAGCTAGCTAACTACGTAGCTGGAAGAGGGCAGGTTATGGGCGTTTGTTTTTGAGAAGTTATTGTGATAAATGAGCTTGGTAAATATAGAGCAGCGTTTGCAAGGCATGGACTGTGGAAAGATGTCATGTAAATAACCCCATCAGAATTTGTGGTGTTTAACGGCGGGCGCTGCATCGGCGTGATGCAGGAGAAGAAAACTAGGTCTACAAATACAAGGTTTCTGCAAATGAATAATAATAGGTGGCTTTGAAAAATTATTCAGACATCTGAGTAGGCAGTTGTATATATTCATAGTTGAAGCATTCCTTGCTTGTACCACGAGATTGTACTTATACAACAATGTTCTATGAGATTCGTTTACCAGGGACCACGGATTCAAAATAATTTAATGCCGGAAACTTTTTTTTTTTTAATATTTTTGAGAACTAATGAACATTTTAAGACGCAAATCCTTTCGTTAATCGAAAACATAAGTTTCAAAATATGATCAAATTTCATTTTCAATTAACATTAATGTAGCAACAAGAAAGCGAAAGAATACAAGTTGCTCCACGAAAGTCACCAAAGTGTTGGGTACATGAAGGTTCCCTTATTAGACCTTTGTTTTTTGCAGTTTTTTATATAAATAGACTGAGTCACAAAAAAAGATTAATTCGTATGCTTTTTTTTTCAAAAAATTCGTTTCTGTCCTGCGTTTACTAGTACGAAGTAAACAAAACGTCGCTTTTTTGTACTTGTTATAAAGTTACTGCTTTAAGGCTTCGTGCTTCTGTAAATGTTTTGGTAAGTCAACTTTAATGGACATGTTGCAATCGGGTAATTAATATTTTTTTGTTGTGATTTTCTCAAAAAAGAAATTCAAACGTTAGAAGAAGTGCAGTAGCACGGTGTGTGCGGTATGCCGCTTTCTTTATCAGAAAACTAAAGTCAACCATCAGTAAAGCTATCCAACGGTCCAAAAACCAAACTTCTTCACTCAGTGTCAGGATAAAGGTCGGTCGAAAATAAATTCTGCTAGAGATGACCGTTATTTGCTACTTTAAAGTCTTAGAAATGTAAATCAAACAGTCTCACAGGCTCAAAACGGTATAGGGAACAACTGTCAATGCTCAAACAGTTAGACACCGATTAGTGGAAGGTGGTCTGAGAGCAAGAAGACCCGCTCGAGTACAGTAGCTCAGGCTAGAGCACATGCGGATTAGAGTTTGCACTCATTCACCAAGCTTGGGCCTTAGCTGACCAGAGCAGTGTTCTCTTTACTGATGAGTCCAGATCTCCAGATAAACGCAACAGAGTCTGGAGACTAACAGATGAGAAATACTCTTCCATGAAGATTGCCCAAAGTGATAACTTTTGGGGAGGTTCGGTAATGGTTTGGGCAGGAATTTCCCTGAGTGGAAAAACCGATCTGTGCATCGTGGAATGATCGGTGAGTTCTAGCTAATATTTCAACAACATACTCAAAGAATAAGGAGTTTTCCATTTTCACCATTTATTGGCCAAAACCTTTTACTGATGCAGGACACTGCTAGGCCATAGATCGCCAGGCGCGTTATGGATTATTTGAAAGAAATGGAAATCGCGGATATTAATAATTAATATCCGCGAAATCCAAGAAATGCCCCGTCGAATTGAAGGTTTGATTGATGTTCATGGAAGCAATACCCACTATTAATGGAACGAGAAGTCGTTGGAAACAAAAAATATTAATAAAAGTTTTAAATGTTAATTTATAAAGTTTTGTATATTTTCTTTAATTTGTGATTTATTTTTAAACTTTTCCAATTTTTTTTAGAAGAATTACTTTTTTTTATGTTAATTAACAGAACTGTAAAAAATTTTTTTTTTTAAATAATTTAAGAATATAACAAAATTTTGCCAAATCAACCATTTTGTCGTGTTATGAAACGCCTCTTCCGCCAATTATTTAATTGCGAAGTAAGCAATTCCGACCGACCCCCGCACATTAATTGAGGATTTCACTCCTCTCCGACCGTGACATATTATATTGCACAAGCCAACACTCGATTGCATACCAACAATACCAGCCAAACCAGCTTCGCCACCATAATCCATTCAACACAAACAACAACCAATGGCAAGCTATAATTTACTTGCGATTTGCATTGGAAGAGATTTAACATACATTTTTGTTGTTTATGTTATAATTACCACTGTCTTGCATGCGAAAATATGTTTAAGAGAGCCAGTTTGTCTCAGCGCAAATCGAGTCGGTTGCCGCCAGTGACCGTGTACCAATCTTGAGTACAGTGCCAAACTCCAATATTCTAACCAGATTGGAACCCAAAGTTGACGTGGGCTTCCAGGTTTTAAAAATTTATTGTCCGCTGCTATCTCATTCGAGAGTTTATTGTCCGCTGCTACCTCAGTCGAAAGTTTAGTGTCCGCTGCTACCTCAGTCGAAAGTTTAGTGTCCGCTGCTACCTCAGTCGAGAGTTTAGTAGACCTTGCTACCTCAGGGTCAAAAATTGTTAAGATTATATATTGAAGTACTAGAAACTAGAAATTATAATAATATTAACCAGAATATGTGAATTGAAATCTTGGACTTATTTATAAAAAGAAAATTACTTTTATTAAAATTATATTAGGAAAAAAATAACGTACCATTGAAATGGTTTGTTACTCGAAATTATTTCATGCCTCATATAAAGAAAGCCCACAAAATTGAATTTTATAAAAGTCAATGAGAATTTATCAAAGCACTCACTGCATCAACTTAATATTATTAAGTACACACTAGATGAATAGATTTGTAAACATTATGCCATTTTTTTCCACACTTAACAAAGTAACTTGAAACAGACCTTGCTCTCGAAATCTAAGCCCTTATCTTTTTAAGTAGACCCCACAACAGAACAACATTGTTCTCAGATACTCAAAAGGACACCGCAATCGCAGTGATACACAGGCTCACTGTGAATACATTTGCTTGAAAAAACATTGTCGCTTTCAAAGAGTTCCACTTTTTATAAAAAATCCGAAAGTTTCTTTAACTTAAGCATATATATCCGTTTGATGCAGACGTAGACTTCACAGTGAAACACTTATCTCAGCTCAACTGAGTTGTTTCCAGCAATTATCTCAACTTGTATGTAATTAAAATATTTTCACCCCAAAGGCATAACTCTTTGAAAGCCTGTGGCATCACCAAAGGCGTTCACTTCCAACCAATTGTTGTCCACTTTATCTCATAAGATACTCTAAAGCCTCGAACGCCTTCTAAGCAGCTATAGACTACACCATCTCCTATTAATCTAAAATTCATAAATTTCAGGATCGTAAAATATCAGCAATTAACCGCAAAAAGGAAAACGATACGGATTAACATGTGCATCGTATCCCGTGCGACGCGACGTCGTCGTCGTTGTCCAATGTCCACCCAACACACAAATTGTCATAGAGAGATACTCTACAACAAGAGCACCAATCTTCAATACAAAAATATAATCATCATCAAGGCTTTTTGGTGGTAGCTCTAAGGAGAGTCCTGGCCACAGGCATTAATTCCTATTCCATTTCAATCAATTGAAAATTTACGATTGTGCTTAATGTAATTTGCGAGACTTGCGGGCATCTATGGCTGATAGTGGTTTTTCTTGGTTCTGATTTTTCGAAAAGAGCAGCGCGCAGCTGTGGTGTGACGGCTGTTTTGATTACGCCACACAGTCAATTGCAAGTTATTGCGACATTTTCATTGATAGCAAAAATGGCCTCAGATTGAATGGCAAAAATGTTCTCTGTTCATATAATGGGATAATACTTTGTTTTTATGGACAAACTGATCAGCCTCGGAGTTTGGAAGCTACGACTAATAAATTGATAAATTTTGATTAGGTTAGGAAAAATATTACGCAGCAGAAATATTTGTTTTAATTTTATCGTTATTTAATTGTTAAATTGAGGTCAGTCACTGCTGAGGAATTATAATTCACAAAATTGGCAATTAAAACAAAAGAGCTGACAAGCGAACTTGGTATTTTGAATTATGGTTTTTAAAAAGTGTCTCGATATAATAGATGTTAAAAGTTGAGAGCGGTGTATTCCTAAGGCAGAATAGATTTCAGGATAGCAATACAACATGGTTACAGCAATAAACGAGGCTAAAAACAAGCCCAAGGATTCGAGCCATCTGCTTGTCTATCTGTTTGTTAGTAAATATCGTTGTCTCTAATCCAAAATAAAAGCGATATAAAATGAATTAAACAACTTTGATGCTAAAGCAATTTGCAAACATGATCAAGGATAATATTCTCAAATTTTAGCTACTCTAAAATGAATAAGTAGTTCTTCATTTTGTTTTCAATTTGACTTCAAAGGACAAATAAAAGCATTTTCATAAAATACAACACGTAGTACAAATAAAATAAAATTTATCTTACTATGTATCTATCACTCATATTTAACTAGATTAATTAATCAGAATATCAATCTAAAACTGTCTGGCTTAAGTCCATTATATAATGTTCCAAAACCCCAACCAATTGTCCGAAAGCCCCTAATTGATATTCTAAAATACACTCCAAATAATATGAAATCCCAAAAAGTGGTAATGTCAACTGATTTCCTGAATTATAATTCAATCTTAAATCTGGTCCACAAATCGCGCGCATTTCTGTTAAAAGTCTTTTTTCGTGACACACAAACTAACAACGACATTAAAAAAAAAAAACATACTCAAATGATATATACGTTGACAGATTGATGAAGTGAAAGCTTAATTATTGCACGGTGAAGCAAAAATGTCTTTGCGCGCCCGCAACAGCACTTCAACTATATGCAGAAGCTGCATGTCATCTGACATCCAAAACAGACACAAATCCTAAAAAAAAAAATTCAAACACTTAACAGCCTATGTACGTAGAGCTTTGCTGACAACACTGCCTCCCTCGCGACTATTCTTTACAGAAACAAGTGTTGCCAATAGAGGTATAATATACAAAAAAAAAATTAAAGTTTAAATGAGATATTTTATTAAAGCAAATTCAAATATCTGATTGTATGAATTACTGTCTATTCGATTGACTGTTTTTTTGTTTTTTTTTTTTGAAAATGTTAACAATTAAAATTAGGGACTATGTCTAATCGTACTTTCTTCGTAGTACAAAAACATATGAATCTTTCGGGAGATCCTGCAAGCGAAAGCTAAGTTAATTAAATTTTGCATTACAGTACTTGAGATAATACATGATTTTCTGGAACAGGTCTTTTTTTTTTAACATGCACTGTACACTTCGAACAGTATTTTAGGATTTAGTATACAGGAAATTAATCACGCAGAAAGTATCCCCCTGATACTCTTCAACACTGGCAAAAACACTTTATATTTCTTCCATCTACCATATTCTACAGGTCTCTTTCCGATCTGCTGGAAAACAGCATTTGTCAAGTCTGAAGCTAAAAAAGTAGTATCTTTTCTCCTCAAACTTGTGACCAGTTTTCCTAACAACCTTCCTAAATAGGCCAAAGAAACGCTGATAAACCACAAGGGCGAGAAATATTTTGAGGAACTCAAACCTCTTAATGATAGTCATAGGCAGAACTGCTGATATGATGGTATCACAGAACAGTAAAACAAATCTTTTCATTGTTTTGAAGATAGCAAGAATATTGGCATTTGGTATTTCAAAAGTATTTGATACAGTTTGGCATTAAAGTGTCTTATGTCTGTATTTGGACAAAATTTGAAATCACTTTTTGGACCGTTTCATTCACGTATTTTTATGGCAGTTTTGACAGTCATAAAATAAATGCTGGTGTGCCACAAGGCTCTGTTCTGTATCCGATTTTCTTTCCTAAATTTATCAATGATCTTTAGTCTTTTCCACTAAATTATTTTTCTAGAGGCAATACCCACAGCTTTTTATAGGTATTAATTTCCAAATTAAGAACCCTGTTCTTCGAATGTACACCTTATTATACACGCTCGTTTGATTCCGTTTTTAATAGAATTGCTGAGTGGTATATTCTCAACGCTGCAAAATTTAATTCTTCAATAACTCAATCCTGTCGTTGGTCTTTAGAGCTAAGCCTAATAACGTACCCATGAGTAACTTCTTTGTGATGTCTATCGCATACATATTTGCCCCGAATTTCGTAAACGCTACTGCTGTGTTAATTCATAAAAATATTCCCTTTCTTTTAATTTATTTAAAAATAAAACAGTATCGATTTTTACTGTATTTCTTCAAAAAAATGCACATTTCATTGCATAGCCTCTTTTAAAAAAAAAATACCTACTCAAATTTTGAAATGTAAAATTGGAATGGCTTTGAAGTATATTTGAAACATATGATTGGAGCTTGGAAATCTCCATTTTCTTACTTTTTTCAATAAGATTAAGTTCCATTATTGGCTTCTTGCTAAAAAAAATTAAAGATTTAAATCAAACATGACATTACGATAATAGAGAAGCCCAAAAAGTGGGTTTCGCCATTCCGTCCGTCCGTCGGTTTGTCTGTGTGGATGTGCATCAGAGCGCTTTTCCATGTCAAGCAACTGTCTAAACCACTGGAGGAATTTTCGGTTTCCGAAGTTTTTTTAGTACCTGAAATAACGCCATATGAAATTACGCCAAAAAAAAATGGGAAAAACGCACAAAAATCTCCACACAATATTTAGAAAAAAGGCCCAAAATTGTTGGCTTTATTTTTTGCAAATTTTGGGTATTTTTTCCGTGATTTTTGCCTTAAGGATAAAGGAAAAAATCCAAAAGAATTTTTTTTTTTGGAAAATGGTCAGAAAAAAACTTTTTGGCTTTATTTCCGAATCGAAAAGGAAAATGCGCCAGTAAACAAACTTTTTGACCTTTTTTCCAAATCGAAAGAAAAAAACGCCAAAAAATTAACGTTTTGTCTTTCGCAAATAATTATTGTGGTGATTATTATAATGTAATCGCTCGATTTTAAAACTGATTAGTGATAACGTTATAATATTCGCCACAATGATTAATTTAAAAATCCTCACATTGCTTAGTAACAGTAGTTTAAAAAGATCATATCTTTTTAGTATTTGGGCGTTATTTCCAAAGCCATTTTGGGAATTAAGCCAGAAAAATCTTTTTTTTTTGGTCTTTTTTCCAAACTAAGTTTGGAAATTGAGCCAAAAAGTTTATATTTATTTGGCGTAATTTCCATTTCCACTTTTTGGCCATTTTTCCTAAATTGCGGCGTTTTGGAGATATTTCCATAAATATTTTGAGCGTTTTTTCTAAATTTTTGGGCTTTTTTCCACTCATTTGGGCGTAACTTGCTATGGCGTAATTTCAGGGAGACCTTTTTCAGGGAACGGTTTTTTCATTTTGAAGTTTTCTCCAAAATAGCTTTAACGATTTTGATTAAACTCGAATTTTGACAAACCTAAAGCTTTTTTGTGACTACTGCATTTTAAGTTAAAGGCTCAAAATTCAAATAACGGAAATCGGGGTTATCGGTTTTATTAAATTGGCGATAAGAGGACAACGACATTAATGAAATAATTCAGACTTGCTAAGCTATATATCTTTCACCCAAATAATGGCATCTACATTTGAAATGTTACAGAATTCCTTACAGCTCGCGTATACCGGGGTTTCCAGTTTTAGCAAACTTTTTTTAGTTTTTACCGAATTTTTCAAAAATAAGTTTTGCAACAATTTCGATTTACTTTGTGGGATTTTGTTTGATTTTTGTATTGCCTTCTTAAGTTTTGGCTGTAAATGCAAGTAATTAACTCTGTTTATAAACGACTTAATTCGATTGATAGTATAACGAAATAACTAACAAAACTTTCTGTCAAAATCCTCGAAATGCAGGACATTAACACTTCTTAAACAAAGAATTTGAACTTCTGTACTATTTTATATAACAAAAAGTAGTTGTTATTGCACGCAAAAATGTGTTAACATTGTGCTATTGCACTCACAGAGTAAGTAAGAGCCACCAAGTCGTGCATTTTATTTTTAAAGGTATTGAACAAAAATGCTGCAATTAAATAGCCACATGCATTCTTCCCCTTACACAATTTTCCCTTATCGCATTCCTTGGGATGTCCATCAATTTTGCCTCAAGCCTAACTTTGGACTGATTTTTTAACCGCACTTCAAAAATGTGGAATGCATTCAAAACCAATGTGCATTGGCATCTACTTTTATCTCTTCAACTTTCTTTAAAGCTCGCATAATATTAGTCCATGTTAATTGTAAATAACCCTTTGAATGCACGCAAATTAATAAAAAAATTATAATTTATAAAATGAAAATCTGCTGGAGGTGGAAATGGTACAGTTGACGCAGTGCTGGATTGCTCATCCAGAGATGTGGATTCGAGCCGAAGCCTGGGCAGCAATTGTCCAATATTCCCCCAGCTTCGACTGGATCAAATAAATGTCTAACAAAAATTTGTCCTATCTTTCTATTCCTTCTTTTTTAAACGCAAGTAGTTAATTCATAATAAGGGTATTCATACAACCCCTTGAGTGCAAGTGCATTAAAAAGAAAAATTAAGGATATGGCTAAAATCCTGGTCGATTCAGTTTCAGCATCAAACTAAAAGTACGAAATATTTAGCATACAAGTGAAAATAGCAGTTGTTTATATATAACGAAAATAGCAGAGGACCTAATACCGAGCCCTGGGGTATCCCCATTTCCCTATATTGGGAATAACAGAATTTGAACACTACCTACAAATATATAGAACAAAAACTCAAGTGAAGTGCTCCTTATTCTTGAATTTGGAGAGAAGAATAGAGTGATGTAGTCGAAGGCCCTTAACTAATTTAAGGTCCTATGACACCAAACTAGTCAAAATCAGAATCAGAATCAAAGCAGATGTCCCATGTAACTTATATTACTGCAAATTCACCTGATATCCACTTCAATAGTTTAGTCTGTTCATTGAAATAAATCTGCGTTAAGTCATGCAATATTTTTTGAAGTAATTAGCCCGGGAATAGTAAAATACTAATTCGCCGATACTCTGTAGGATTAGCAGGATTTTTTTTTTTTTGGGAACAGATATAATGCTGAGTACATTTTGTGGAAATTTACCACTTTGTATGTAACAATTGAGTATTTAATAAAATATTTGCGATACTTATCTTTAAAATCTAGTCCCCAATTGTTAACGATAATGTATTGCTTCGGAAAAAACAAAATCCTTATATGTTTGCTTGTTTGCTTTTTGCTACAAATTTTGGCCCTCTTTGGCAACATTGGCAATGGACACCATACGCGACGCGCAAACTACTCCTTAAGCAAACCGCACCAGCTCGATGGTTGTTTTATTTGACATGGACACAATACACGACGAGATTGACGGGACATACTTGCTCGAGCACTATCTCTTCGAAGATATCTATCTGCAGATAGGGACTTGAAGTCAACGGCGCGCGGCGGTGGCGGTGGCGGTGGAGGATGACTTGGACGTCTATTTGCATGCGGAGGCATTTTTGGACTTGGTTTGCTTGGTATAAGGTATGCGGAGGCGTTAAATGGTTACATGTTGGGGGTCAGCAGCGGCGGCGGCGACAGCAAAAAAAAAAAAAATTTCATGTGTTATGAACTCTTTGAGGGAGGACGAAGACGGTGAGTGAGTGAGTGAGTGAAGGCGGTTGCGGTGAATTCGTTAATCTACGATAGAGTTGATTGGATGCCTCAGAGGTGGTTTGAGATAAGAAGTGTTTTGAGGATTTTGTTGTTGTTGGTTTTTTTGGTGCTCGGAACATCGGTGTCGTAGAGAGGGAGGGTGGAGGTGTAGTTTTTTTTTTTTTTGATTGATTTTGTTTGACTTCTGGCTGCAGGTCGGCTGCTGCTGCACATATATCCCGCGCAATTACCTTTTACGAAATAAATTGCTCCATGTAGCTCCATTGTGAGATAATTTTTTTTTTTGTTTTAATCTTTTTTTTTTAGTTTGATTCGCTCGTTTTCTTTCGCTAATCATTCCAAGTGTGGAATTTTGATTTGAGCTTATCAGGTGGTAGCAATCAAACATGGACCTCGCAAAAAGGAGTATGCGACATGTACTTTAACTAAGCGTTGCAATTAAGCATTTTTAATTTGATTTTTATTTTTCTGTAAATTATAAGGTGGAAGGTTTTGATGCTGACGACGCGACGCGACGGTGTAAGAGGAGTATGAGGCCGGGCTTGATTTGGCTACTTAGGAGTCAAAGCTTTTGTTGTTCGTTTCTTAGTTTTGTATGAGATGATTAGCACCATAAACTGGAGATAAAAGATTCGATTACAATGAAGTATGACATTCATGCGGTTTGGCGATGTTTTTCGTACATTAAGGCCAAGAGGGTTTTGTTGATGACCTCCACCTTGTTAGACTTTTTAAGACTTTGATAGGCAATTACATGAAAAAAGAGAAGAGTTTGAAATGTATGTTTATGATTTTATTTGTATTGTATATTTCAAGTGTGATTGACGATACAGACAAAAATCAGCATACCTACAAATTCTTCGTTTTCTAAAACATAAATTCAAATAAAATGCAGCCCTATAAAGCAACAAGAATGTACGACTGGTTCGCAATTGCTTGCTCTTATTTGCGAAAGAGATCTTGAATTTTTAAAAAAAGGTACCGTTGTAAGACTACCGGAAACAAAAATATTCCAAAGAAAAAATAAAGTTTACACAAACACCATTCAGAAAGTTTGTCAAAATCGTTGCAGCGGTTTTTGAGAAAAAATACAGGTACCGTTAGTCTTAGAGCTAGAAAGTTTATTCTAAAAATCCTTCTCTAGGACGTCTTAATAATACGGTGCCGTGCCATTTGGCCATATGCCATATGGCCATATTTCAAAATATGGCCATATGACACTATTGAATTGTGTCATATGACCATATTTTGATATATGGCTATTTGTCACTTTGGTAATGTGTCATTTGACCATTATGGCCAAATGACACTTTAAAACTTGTTCTTAAACTGCAAAAACAAAAACGAAAGAAAATTTTGCATATGCAATATTTCTTTCACCGACGATAGCCGCCGCGATTCAAAATTTGCAAAATGGTTCGGGCAGGAACTATCTTTTAGATGGTACTTTTAGTGTTGTACCAGCTTGCGGCTACAAACAATTGATAATTGTGCACTTCGCTCATGATACAAGTACACAAACATTCATACATCATATATACATAATGTACATTCATAATTCAGGGTTCAGGTATAATAATTGGTAGCGAGCGAAGCGAGCGGAAAAAAATTTGCCCAAAAGAGAATCAATTTGGGGTGTGAAAATAAAAAAATTCGATCAAAGTTCAATTGATGCTTTAATTTTTTTTTTTTTGCAAATTTTTAGGACACGCAGACTTTTAATATCGGTCACGGTTTTAAAGCAAGAAGATGAACACTTCGGTTTGTGTTCTTTGGTTACGTAGCAGAGTGTGGTTCAAGAATTGTAAAATACACCCATCATCGCTTTTTTCATTCATAATCTAATTTTTGAAAAATCAAGTTTGTTTTGTTCAAATCGATCTGCAAGCATAAAATTGAACGTCACTGAGCTCATACTAATTGCCCTGGCAATAAAAAGACTCAATTTTGGGCGTGACACACGTCTTATTTTATCGGCCACACAAAATTAATGTAATTGAATTTGTTACTGTCTGCTTAAGAAGAATTTCGTTTCTGAAACTGGAACAGCGGCTAGCTGCTCTGAACGCATACACATACGTACAAAAATATAGGGAATAGGGTATCCAACAGTTCGTTGTCCTCCAAAAGCTCAATCGTTTTGGGCCTAACGGCGTAGACTAACGATTTCACATAAATCCCCACAGAAAATAGTCCAGCGGCGTTAAATCGCACGATCTTGGAGGCCAATTCACATGACGAAAACGCGAAATTATGCGCTCACCGAACGTTTCCTTCAACAAATCAATTTCGGCACGAGCTGTGTGACATATTGAGCCGTCTTGTTGAAACCACAGCTCCTGCACATCATGGCTGTTCAATTGATTAATGTAAGTCAGTAATTATGGCTTTATAGCGGTCACCATTGACTGTAACGTTCTGGCCAGCATCATTTTCATAGAAGTTACGGACCAATTATTCCACCAACCCATAAAGCACACCAAACAGTCAGTTTTTGTGGATGTAACGGTGTCTCAACATACACTTGAGGATTACACTCCAAATACGGCAGTTTTGTTTATTGACGTATTCATTCAACCAATAGTGAGCTTCATCGCTGAACACCGTAAAATTGATGAAATGCGCGATACGTACATATTTCGAACAGAACCGTGATTTCCAAAATAAATTTGCACAATTTGGAAGCGTTGGTCAAACGTCAGTTTATTCATGTTAAAATGCCAAACCACTAAACTAGAAAAAAAAATCACTTGACAGCTGACAAAATGGCCGTCAGTTAAAAAAGTGCTGCCAACTTAAAGTTCTTTACCTCTAAAAAAACACCCGTTATAAGGCAAGTTATGCATTCGTAAAAAAAAATTCTTACAATCAAACATGACATTACGATGATAGACAAGTCGAAAAAAGTTGGTCCGACAATTCATTCCGTCTGTCTGTCTGTCTTTATAGTTACCTACAGGCTAAACGGCTGGGCCGATTTGCTTCAAACTTGGTACACAGTATTATTAGGTGCCGTGACATTTGGCCATATGCCATATTTCAAAATATGGCCATATGACACTATTGAATTGTGTCATATGACCATATTTTAATATATGGCTATTTGTCGCTTTGGTAATGTGTCATTTGACCATATTTTCTTGTGTCATATAGCCATATTTTTAATTGGATATCTGTAGAGTGTATACAAGTACACAAACATTCATACATCATATATACATAATGTACATTCATACTTCAGGGTTCAGGTGTAATAATTGGTAGCGAGCGAAGCGAGCGGAAAAAAATTTGCCCAAAAGAGAATCAATTTGGGGTGTGAAAATAAAAAAATTCGCGCGAATTTTTAGTGTTGTACCAGCTTGCGGCTACAAACAATTGATAATTGTGCACTTCGCTCATGATACAAGTACACAAACATTCATACATCATATATACATAATGTACATTCATAATTCAGGGTTCAGGTATAATAATTGGTAGCGAGCGAAGCGAGCGGAAAAAAATTTGCCCAAAAGAGAATCAATTTGGGGTGTGAAAATAAAAAAATTCGATCAAAGTTCAATTGATGCTTTAATTTTTTTTTTTTTGCAAATTTTTAGGACACGCAGACTTTTAATATCGGTCACGGTTTTAAAGCAAGAAGATGAACACTTCGGTTTGTGTTCTTTGGTTACGTAGCAGAGTGTGGTTCAAGAATTGTAAAATACACCCATCATCGCTTTTTTCATTCATAATCTAATTTTTGAAAAATCAAGTTTGTTTTGTTCAAATCGATCTGCAAGCATAAAATTGAACGTCACTGAGCTCATACTAATTGCCCTGGCAATAAAAAGACTCAATTTTGGGCGTGACACACGTCTTATTTTATCGGCCACACAAAATTAATGTAATTGAATTTGTTACTGTCTGCTTAAGAAGAATTTCGTTTCTGAAACTGGAACAGCGGCTAGCTGCTCTGAACGCATACACATACGTACAAAAATATAGGGAATAGGGTATCCAACAGTTCGTTGTCCTCCAAAAGCTCAATCGTTTTGGGCCTAACGGCGTAGACTAACGATTTCACATAAATCCCCACAGAAAATAGTCCAGCGGCGTTAAATCGCACGATCTTGGAGGCCAATTCACATGACGAAAACGCGAAATTATGCGCTCACCGAACGTTTCCTTCAACAAATCAATTTCGGCACGAGCTGTGTGACATATTGAGCCGTCTTGTTGAAACCACAGCTCCTGCACATCATGGCTGTTCAATTGATTAATGTAAGTCAGTAATTATGGCTTTATAGCGGTCACCATTGACTGTAACGTTCTGGCCAGCATCATTTTCATAGAAGTTACGGACCAATTATTCCACCAACCCATAAAGCACACCAAACAGTCAGTTTTTGTGGATGTAACGGTGTCTCAACATACACTTGAGGATTACACTCCAAATACGGCAGTTTTGTTTATTGACGTATTCATTCAACCAATAGTGAGCTTCATCGCTGAACACCGTAAAATTGATGAAATGCGCGATACGTACATATTTCGAACAGAACCGTGATTTCCAAAATAAATTTGCACAATTTGGAAGCGTTGGTCAAACGTCAGTTTATTCATGTTAAAATGCCAAACCACTAAACTAGAAAAAAAAATCACTTGACAGCTGACAAAATGGCCGTCAGTTAAAAAAGTGCTGCCAACTTAAAGTTCTTTACCTCTAAAAAAACACCCGTTATAAGGCAAGTTATGCATTCGTAAAAAAAAATTCTTACAATCAAACATGACATTACGATGATAGACAAGTCGAAAAAAGTTGGTCCGACAATTCATTCCGTCTGTCTGTCTGTCTTTATAGTTACCTACAGGCTAAACGGCTGGGCCGATTTGCTTCAAACTTGGTACACAGTATTATTAGGTGCCGTGACATTTGGCCATATGCCATATGGCCATATTTCAAAATATGGCCATATGACACTATTGAATTGTGTCATATGACCATATTTTAATATATGGCTATTTGTCGCTTTGGTAATGTGTCATTTGACCATATTTTCTTGTGTCATATAGCCATATTTTTAATTGGATATCTGTAGAGTGTATACAAGTACACAAACATTCATACATCATATATACATAATGTACATTCATACTTCAGGGTTCAGGTGTAATAATTGGTAGCGAGCGAAGCGAGCGGAAAAAAATTTGCCCAAAAGAGAATCAATTTGGGGTGTGAAAATAAAAAAATTCGCGCGAATTTTTAGTGTTGTACCAGCTTGCGGCTACAAACAATTGATAATTGTGCACTTCGCTCATGATACAAGTACACAAACATTCATACATCATATATACATAATGTACATTCATAATTCAGGGTTCAGGTATAATAATTGGTAGCGAGCGAAGCGAGCGGAAAAAAATTTGCCCAAAAGAGAATCAATTTGGGGTGTGAAAATAAAAAAATTCGCGCGAATTTTTAGTGTTGTACCAGCTTGCGGCTACAAACAATTGATAATTGTGCACTTCGCTCATGATACAAGTACACAAACATTCATACATCATATATACATAATGTACATTCATACTTCAGGGTTCAGGTATAATAATTGGTAGCGAGCGAAGCGAGCGGAAAAAAATTTGCCCAAAAGAGAATCAATTTGGGGTGTGAAAATAAAAAAATTCGCGCGAATTTTTTTATTTTCACACCCCAAATTGATTCTCTTTTGGGCAAATTTTTTTCCGCTCGCTTCGCTCGCTACCAATTATTATACCTGAACCCTGAATTATGAATGTACATTATGTATATATGATGTATGAATGTTTGTGTACTTGTATCATGAGCGAAGTGCACAATTATCAATTGTTTGTAGCCGCAAGCTGGTACAACACTAAAAATTCGCGCGAATTTTTTTATTTTCACACCCCAAATTGATTCTCTTTTGGGCAAATTTTTTTCCGCTCGCTTCGCTCGCTACCAATTATTACACCTGAACCCTGAAGTATGAATGTACATTATGTATATATGATGTATGAATGTTTGTGTACTTGTATACACTCTACAGATATCCAATTAAAAATATGGCTATATGACACAAGAAAATATGGTCAAATGACACATTACCAAAGCGACAAATAGCCATATATTAAAATATGGTCATATGACACTTTTGAATTGTGTCATATGACCATATTTTGAAATATGGCCATATGGCATATGGCCAAATGTCACGGCACCTAATAATACTGTGTACCAAGTTTGAAGCAAATCGGCCCAGCCGTTTAGCCTGTAGGTAACTATAAAGACAGACAGACAGACGGAATGAATTGTCGGACCAACTTTTTTCGACTTGTCTATCATCGTAATGTCATGTTTGATTGTAAGAATTTTTTTTTACGAATGCATAACTTGCCTTATAACGGGTGTTTTTTTAGAGGTAAAGAACTTTAAGTTGGCAGCACTTTTTTAACTGACGGCCATTTTGTCAGCTGTCAAGTGATTTTTTTTTCTAGTTTAGTGGTTTGGCATTTTAACATGAATAAACTGACGTTTGACCAACGCTTCCAAATTGTGCAAATTTATTTTGGAAATCACGGTTCTGTTCGAAATATGTACGTATCGCGCATTTCATCAATTTTACGGTGTTCAGCGATGAAGCTCACTATTGGTTGAATGAATACGTCAATAAACAAAACTGCCGTATTTGGAGTGTAATCCTCAAGTGTATGTTGAGACACCGTTACATCCACAAAAACTGACTGTTTGGTGTGCTTTATGGGTTGGTGGAATAATTGGTCCGTAACTTCTATGAAAATGATGCTGGCCAGAACGTTACAGTCAATGGTGACCGCTATAAAGCCATAATTACTGACTTACATTAATCAATTGAACAGCCATGATGTGCAGGAGCTGTGGTTTCAACAAGACGGCTCAATATGTCACACAGCTCGTGCCGAAATTGATTTGTTGAAGGAAACGTTCGGTGAGCGCATAATTTCGCGTTTTCGTCATGTGAATTGGCCTCCAAGATCGTGCGATTTAACGCCGCTGGACTATTTTCTGTGGGGATTTATGTGAAATCGTTAGTCTACGCCGTTAGGCCCAAAACGATTGAGCTTTTGGAGGACAACGAACTGTTGGATACCCTATTCCCTATATTTTTGTACGTATGTGTATGCGTTCAGAGCAGCTAGCCGCTGTTCCAGTTTCAGAAACGAAATTCTTCTTAAGCAGACAGTAACAAATTCAATTACATTAATTTTGTGTGGCCGATAAAATAAGACGTGTGTCACGCCCAAAATTGAGTCTTTTTATTGCCAGGGCAATTAGTATGAGCTCAGTGACGTTCAATTTTATGCTTGCAGATCGATTTGAACAAAACAAACTTGATTTTTCAAAAATTAGATTATGAATGAAAAAAGCGATGATGGGTGTATTTTACAATTCTTGAACCACACTCTGCTACGTAACCAAAGAACACAAACCGAAGTGTTCATCTTCTTGCTTTAAAACCGTGACCGATATTAAAAGTCTGCGTGTCCTAAAAATTTGCAAAAAAAAAAAAATTAAAGCATCAATTGAACTTTGATCGTTACTCAATTTTTATATGTGTAAAACTACAGCTGAATCGAATAGTTTTTAAACGATCTTACCTGAACAAAGGTATTTTTATCAAAATCACGCCTTCAAAAGTGGGCGTATTGAAAAAATTTACACAAGAAAATGTAGAGATATATTTTTCACATAACGAACGGAAGGGAGAAAGGTTTAAATTGAATATTGGTAGTACCTTAAATTTTTAAAACTACGTTTTTCGTTCTATTATGAAAAGTGGACGTAAGCCACGCCCAAAATTCAAAAATTTCTTTTCATACACAAGCTTCTTAGTTTCTACTAAGAGAGGCAAAATTTTGGCTTGCGGATTCATTATAAATACCGTTTATTTACAAAAACAATTTTGTATAGTTTCTAGTTAAAAGTGGGCGTCAGCCACGCCCAAAATCATTTTTTTTTGATTTTATACACAAGATGTTTATGTGCAAGTAATACCCACAAAATTTAATGTTTTTTGCTTTAATATAACAATTGTTATTTTATAAAAACATTATTGATGGTTTTGTATGAAAAATGGGCGTCAGCCACACCCAAACTGAAATATTTTTATTTAATTCGAAGAAGGTTTACCTAAAAAATGCGTATGCAAAATTTTAGCTGTATGCTTTTATTGTAACTGTACAAAAAACATAATTTAATTTTACCAAATTGAGGTTGTTCAACAAAAATGGCGATTGTTGGCGTGTTTGTAGGCGGATTTTACCGGTTCAAGAACTTAGCATACTCTTGAACCAAAGATTATATATACCAAACTTCAGCTTTCTAGCTCAAAAATTGCGACACTGACATGGCTAAATCGACTTTTCTTTACCTAACGGTATTATTTCTCTATGTTACAAACTAGACACCAAATACAATACACCTATTCTATGGAATAGGGTATACAAATCGACCACATATTTGTTCATTCAACATATTATGTAAATTGCATGTCAATTTAAAAAAATCTTCTCTGTTTTAATCCATTCCAAAGTTCTGTACCTCTAAGAAAAACATTCTTTAGTATCTATGTATAATCGGAATTAGAAATTGTATTTAAAAAATCGATTGAGAATGTATTGTGTGTACGAAGAAATTTGAATATTAAATGGCGCCCAACACAGACTCAATTTGATATCAATAACACTTAATGTATTTTCAATTACTCGTGTTTTGGTTACTTGTTTAAGAATAAATTAGCCAAAGAGGATGATCGAACTTTCATGATTGATGGTGTTAGTATTTGAGCACAAGCCATAACATAGCCAAAAAATGAATGAGCCAAAAAAATAACTAAGGCTAAGAAGAAGACATTTAGGTTTCTTCTCGACTGGACTTAGTGTCAATTGAATGATTGATTTCCCAGTTATTCAAGTTTTTTTTAACATTAACAAAAAAATTAACATTTATATGAATGGCCTCTCAAAAGTCAGTTTTATCAATCGGATTCCCGAAAATCTTATCACTTACAATCAGCAATCAATAAAAACAAAAATAAGACAATAGACCACCTCAAAGAATAAAAGAATAAATAACAAAAATAATATTCGTATCTCATATTAACGCCACTTCTTTTGACGCCAAATCACAAAAAAAAAAAAATACAATGAATAATTAATCTGTTAGTTTTTTGTGCGTAGTATAAATTATTATTAACAACCTATCTCATGACAAATAATCTCCATTCCATTGGAAAACAAAAAGGAAAATTGTTAAGAAATCTTACTCTATTTTGCACATAACATGACGCTCATAGAAAATATGTATATAAATGATTAATGTTAAAGTGCCACTTTAAATTCCAATTTATTACCCCGACAAACAATAAAGTGGGCCGAAAGTAATTTAATCTTTCAAATACGAAACACAAAGTGCATATTCAAATCGATTTATCAGAGAACCCATAAAAAAAAAAAAAATTATTAGCCAGACGGACAATACAAGACCGTCCGTCTAAGTCTAAGGCCTTACCTTAAATTCACGAAAAGAACCCCAAAATGCAACGCAGGGAGCCTCAACCAAATCACATGGCAAATAATTAAATTGAGCAATAAATCATCGAGGCATAAATCAATCAACTACATCTGTCAACTCTGGATATCTGTTTGCCATGCTGTGTCAGGTGAGATAACTAACTGGATTGAAATCTATTCATATGCGAGAGTAGTCATGCAGCTGGAGCTGGACCTGGACCTAGAGCTTGTGATGCTGTGTGTGTCTCTCGAAATGCCTTTCTGGTCCAAGATCTTTGATTTTGTGGTGCATGCAAAAAAAAAAAAAATGAGAACCAAAAATGTAGGCTGTCATTGTAAATCGTTTTGTTGTCGCTTGTTGCGTGGTCAGTTCTAACAAAATGCCAAAGGAGACCAGACCCTACGAGACGACCACGGACCATTTGGCCAACAGCAGCTCAATTCCATCATGGTGGTAAAACGTGGGATAACTACGTACTTACCAAAATTGAATTGGCTTACCGAATCGTGTTACAAAAAAAAAAACTTTTTCTGATCCCATTCTGTTTGGTGTTGGTGGTCAATTATATTGGGCATAACAATTGTTATAGAGGCGTTGTCAGTCTTTTTGTGTGCGGGTCTTGGAGTTATTGCAAATTGAAGTGTCAGTTACTGGGTTGCATGATATGGGTTTTAGCACCATTTTGAAGCAACACACTACACCAAATCTGATTATGATTAATTAATTGATTTTCTAACCAAAGCTGTTTAATATTTTGTCATTTAACATGCTACGCTCGCTTACACATTCGTGAGATACAAATACCAAATACGTTTGTATATTTTTTTGTTCTTATCTTAGATGACAGTTCTAACAACGGTGACTTACCTTATTTTTTGGTACATTTATTTTTTGTTTGCATGAGTAATAACAGCAGCATTTGAATCTGAAAAAAAAATTAAAAAAAAAAATAAATAATAATGACTTCATGTGAAAACAAAAGAGCTGAGAAGCAAACTTGGTTATGCATAAATGGATATGGAGTTATATTCTGTTATACTTCAATTAATGAGAGCAATGTATTCAGATCAATGTAAAGTGGATTTTTTTTTTTGAATTGAAATATTACCGTTTAATGGAATTTCCGTTATCGGATTTTGTGTGTTTTTGGGTTATGTTAAAGCGATTGGGTGGAGTTGGAGCTGTCGAAACAAGTAGATTGGATTTTTTTTTGTGTAGAATAGTGATTTGGATATTTTTGTGCTTTTGGTTATGTTCAGGGAATTTTGACGCCCATTGGTTTTGTATTTTGTAAAGGATTTTCAATTAGATTTTTCACACAAAGAGCAGTGGAGCGTAGCATTAACAATTTCTTTTTATAAGTAAGGCTACATAAATTAGAGCAACTATTTTTGGCTTTTTTGTAAGTGTGTATATTTCATTTACATCTGCGAGAGTCTTTTTAATAACGTTTTATAACCTTAAAAAAAAATAGTGTGTACTAAATTATAAGCGTCAGAAGTTTTGTGAATAGGTCTTAAGACCATGGAACTATTAAAAATCTTGTCGCTTTATTTAAGGAACAAATCTCGTACTACTGAGAGCATCATCGTATACAGGGTGTCCCCTATGAGGCATGATTATTGGGTATATTTTAAGAAAAAAAAATCGTTCTACTTTTAAGGGCCTTTCTCTAATTTTGATATAATTTTCTTGGGTTTTAGAAAAATATTATCTACTTTGGTGTACCCTGTCTCACGCTAACAGTAATTGCGCTGTTAGTACTAATGATAGACATTTTTTTTCAGACTTTATTTTAGAAGAAATATTAGCATTTGTAAATGCGGTTAAATGAATTTGATATCTTGTCGCAGTTTTAAGATATCAAGTTGTTAACCTTTTCCATTTTTCCTGCCCATGCTGATTTTTGGAGTTTAGGGTCAAAATCAGAAAACCCTTTTTAATTTAAGGAGGTTTTTGTATGAAATTTTATACTCACAGTTTAAGGCAGCTGCTTGCCGAATTTACAATTGAAAATTTAGAATGAAACAACAACAACTTGTGTGTGCTACCACCAAGTTCATAGGCTGGAGTTATAGCTATTTCACGGGGACCAACCCGATCATCAGACTTCTTTAGTGGTGCTTAACCGCTTTATGTTCAATTTAATTTTTGAAGAACTTTTGCCCGAGTTGGACTTGAACAAGCGACCTAGCGTGTGAGGAGCTAGTGCACTACGCACTACGCCACCGCACCCACATGAAAGTTGTAAGCCAATTACAGGTTTTTTCATTCTATCGAACTATACTGAACCGATTAGCATTTTTCTAAGCACACACAAGTAATTGTTGTTGTTTTATTCAGGTTCTTTCTATTATCTCCTCTCTTTTTCATAAGCCAACGATTTCGATTTTTAACTGCTTCAAAATTTTCGAAGTACATATCATAAAATCTAAGCGGTGTTCTGCATACTTGACTGTGATTTTATTTTAACAATTGTAACGTTCATTCAAAAAAAATATTATAACGCATTTTCTGGAGAAAATTGATTCGAAAGACAAAAAATTAGCAATTATGGACAGGAAAATGGAACAGACTAGAAAGAGGATATCATAAAACTGTGACAAGATTATCAAATTTATTTATACGCATTTGAAAAGGCTATTATTTATTCTTAAATAAAATCCTAAACAAATTTTGTATCATTAGTACTAACATCAGAATTGCTGTTAACGTGGCTGAGGGTACACCAAAGTTAACTTTTTCTTAAATCGCTTAAAAAATTATATCAAACTTAGAGATAGGCCCTTACTGTAGAACGAGAAAAAATTTACCCAAGAATCGTCCCTGAAAATATTGGCTACGAATTTGTGGACAGCCTGTATATTTCTCATAATCCCACTTCTGAGGATGAAATGAAGATTTCATGGATGCAATACTCTTTCTAAAGTGTTAAATGTCTATATACTTTTAAATTTGTTTATTATTTAAAATATAGCATAGGGAGCAATTGAAAATCATAGTATTGGTGAACAATGAATAAATAAGCCAAAAACTTTGATTAAATGAAGAAAAAATATCCAATCTCAATTATAGAATTTTTTAAAGAAAGCGTCGACACTTGATGAATATTTATCTTTTTTTTTTCTTCATTCGCTTCTTCACATTTTTCTTTCGACTTCTACATTTTTCTTTCGACTTCTGACATTTTTCCTAAGACATCTTCAAAAGTGAAATCCATAAACCCAAAATCCCCAAAGTAAAATCAATAGCCGCAAAATCCCCAAAGAGAGAATTTCCAAGCCGAGCCAATTTTATCGCATGATTTACTACTTGAACATATTTGTTTTGGGTATTTTTAATTTAGTTTATATTGCAAAAAAATTAAATCAAAGAGTAAATACAAAATTCTTTATAATTTTTGTAATGTTTAATAAAATTTAAAACACATTTTCAAAATTAGTAATTAGTTTACCATAAACGTAATATGATAATAACTTTGACCGTTAACGAGATAATCGCGAAAAACTGTTTTTTGTGACCTCTGACCCCTAGTAACATTTTAAGCAGCACACGGATGAATGAAGACTTTTGGGATTTTGTTTAGAACTTCAAAAGGAAGGTTCCCCTAATTTTTCCGAAGTTCAGTCTTTTTTTTTGTCTTTATTCCCTGAACTAGATCTTAAGAATTCGAAAGGTAATGCAAAATCATTAAGTGCTCAACACAGCATTTTTATTTGATCACAAATAACAGACGAGGGGTAGGTAAGACTTCAAAGGTGAGGTATATGTAACTCTAGGCTACCGGAAATTACTCCAGAGAAAATTAAGCCATAATTTTTTTTGTTGAAAAAACGTCAGAATTTATATCCGGCTTAAAAATGGAAATTAGAAAGGAAATTTTAGTTGGAAAACAAGCCCGAAATGTTGTTAATAAAGCTTAAGTGTGATACTGAACCAGAAAGTGTATACCTATACATTCTGGCTGGCCTAAATTCCAAACAAAATTTCCGAAAGAAGACCAGAAAATGTTTTAAGGTATTTTCAAACTAGATGCAGGTGGGCGGGCTATCTGTTTCCCACCACGCCCCGCATCTGTCCAATTCGGGTTTTAAGGTAGGGTAAAGTCGGAGGGTAGGGCACCCATTTTTCTTTTTCCATATAACTTCCAAATTAAAAAACGATTTTATTTTAAACCAAAATAACTTTATAGTCCGGTCAAAATAGACAAAAAAATAGTGCTAGGTTTGCAAAAATTCGCATAAAGCTGAAAATTGGTACAGACGTTGGGAACACCATTTCAAATAAATTAAGCAACATCCCCATCGATCCGACTGGTGCGTTAAAATTTATTGAAGGTCAAAAGGTCAAATAAACGGTTTTTACAATTTTTCTGGTAAACGGTAGGTTTTATCATAGAAATATATGAGACAAAGTTGTAGACCATTAAATTAACTACAAAACTTGTTAAAATAATTTTTTTGTAAGAATAAGCATTTCGGAGATATCGTGATTTTAAAACTTGAAGGAGTCACGTTCTTCATGATATGCACATATATGCCACATGCATAAATTTAGTCCAGTCGACAGGTTGGAAAAAGTGGGTGAAAGGTGGAAAAAGGACGGAAGCTAATGAAACTATCATATATTGTTGAAGGATAGTTAATAAATATTTTACGAAGTTTTGGATCTCGAGGGCCCTATGGAAAAAGAGAAGGGGGAGGTTGAAGGGGTAACTGCAAAATTTTTGACCTTGCAATGGTTTTTCCTCAGTTACTTTTTTTCCTTACGTTCTATAGCAAAAGCATTTCCATTTTATAGTAGAACGTCAAATTTTCTACAATTGTGTTGTTACCAAAATTGTTGTATGTTTATTCTTTACCGAGATATAGCTCTTCGAGAAAAAGGTAATTTTTCAGAATTTGCTAAGAAAATGCCAAAAAAAATTCAGCTTATTTCTTCTAATAGACGAAAACTAGTGCGAGGTTTTTGTATGACGAGATTTTCACACGACATTTTTTAGAAACTATTAAACAGCACAAATCGTAGTATGAAAATCTCGTCATACAAAAACCTCGCACTAGTTTTCGTCTATTAAAATCCAGTCATTGGAATCATTTTTTTTTTTCAAAAATAAATAATCTTAAAAAGTGGAGGGTGATATGGCACACCTGCTTGTGGGTAAAATGGCATTTCAATTTTTCTTGCTGTTTTTTCCACATTTGTTGCAGGTGTTGGTATACAATATGTACAGGAATTCATTTGACTAAAAGTTATGCAGTTTATCCACTCGTCCGGTCTTGTTGTAAGGGCATAATTTCACACAAATATTTTCTCTGAAATCTTCGGGAAGATCTGAGTTGTCTTGCAACGATATTTGCTCATCTTTACCCTATATTTAAACATGACGCAGTTGGGACGGTTCAGGGACATATGAAACAACAGGCGCGCTGTCTTTTTTCTAAACTAATTTTTCTTGGTGATTTTCCAATTAAATTTTTTTGAAAAAAAAAGCCTGAGATTCGGGAAAGATTGTCAGAAAACTTTCGCTATTTTTCCTAGACAAAAAAGGCCAGAATTTGTATGAAGAATTTTTT
The DNA here is from genome assembly GCA_916050605.2 of Platycheirus albimanus. Lineage (NCBI taxonomy): Eukaryota > Metazoa > Arthropoda > Insecta > Diptera > Syrphidae > Platycheirus > Platycheirus albimanus. Next base: position 303,838,263 of record OU696696.1, on the reverse strand, counting down.
GACATTTTTTCAAAAACGATCTGCGGTAATTTCTTAGTAATTTCTGAGCTTAACATTCTAGGATTTAATTTGTGCTGTTGTATCCTTAATGGATATCTTGAGAATATTTAAAAAATGTAAATACTTCATTGTTATCAATTTCGACATGGACACAAGTTCAATTCCTAAAATGAAGTACTATAGAAGTGACTTGTGACAAAGTCTTGCCACTTTTAGGGTTTAGATCAGATATTTTATCTTTAAATATTTAAATAAGACCCTCTTTAAAATTTTTAATCGATAATGTACGACATAATCTAAGTGAATGAATAAATTTAAATAAAACAAGCGTTCTTGTTGCCACTATTCAAACATAAAAAGTAATAAATCGTTTTTTTTTTTCGAAAAACAAATTTCTTTTCACTTAAACAACAACAACAACAAAATCTTATAGAAAAAAATTCTTCCAAAAAAATATTCAAAAAATGTTGTCCGATCTTTTAACATGATAAGTTAGTAAAGCTCATGACTTTCTTTGATGATGCAGCATTAAAAAAAAAGTGTCTGAAAGACTATAAAGATAATCACACAAATAAAATGTATCTAAGGCACGCATAATAGGAAAAAAAAAAAAAAAACAACAAAGATGATGCTCTGATCGATAGAAAACAAGGTCTTTCTTCAAGCCACCGAAAAGAAAAAACCTCAGTGTTACAACATTTAACCCATAAATGAATCTTAACTTTTCTACAGCTCCTGTGGTGGCTGTTACACGACAAACTCAATGGAATCCATTTAATCGGGTCGGATGACGTGAAATGAGATAAATCAAACAGCTAGAGGACAGACCAGCAACCACTTGTATGCCATCTGACAAAAAAAAAAGATCACTTTAAAATGTTGAAATATGCCTTGACGTTCGGCAAAGCCGACAAAAAAAAAATAACATAAAAACGACAAAACAAATCAAAATCAAAATAAAAAATGTTTAATTTCAAATGTAACTTTTTGACGGCTGGCTTTCGATCATCTTTGCTAAGTGGCTTGTTAGCGGCTCCTAAAATTATGACTTTGACAAGACAGTTTTTAAAGGCGGCCCTTGTAAGCCTATTTAAGATGAACATTGATTTTGATTTTGATTTCACGTTTCTCTTTAAATTTATTGCATCCACCCATAGCAATTAAATTTTTGTGTGTGATTAGGGATTTGCTGGGATAGTTTGTGTAGATTTTATTTTTTTTATTTATTAATGTTAAGCTCGTGTCTTAGAAAATATCTTTGCGTGTTAAGCTATGCAAATGATTGTTAATAAAATATTTAATATCGGCACGACAACCATTTAAGTGAAATATACAAATAAACATTTATTTATTTTTAATTCTTATGTTTTCTTGATGATTTTTCATGTCTTCGACTAATGCTTTGACCCTGATTTGTATGATTGATAGGCTTGAATCGGATCGGGAGGAGATTTATGCTTTACACTATTTTGATTGGGCCAAATGTAGATATTTTTTTTATTTTGTGGAGCAAAGTGAAATCGTCTTGCTTTGGGGGACTGCAGGACTGTTTTTTTTTCGTATTAGTTATGACTTATGAGTTAAGTAAAATTTGAATACGTCTTCTAAGATCAGTATTTGAGTATCCACTGGACATTGATATGTCTATTTGCAGATTTTTGATTTTATTGATACAGCACGTTTTTTAAACAATGGCCTAGGTTCCAAATTTGAAGTATTATAGTAAAGCCGTTTCAAGTGCTGTCAACACCGTTTGCACGCATAATCTAAACGGCTCGCCCGAAGCACATCGCTCTTCTGCCTACCTGATAGAGAAATTTTGATTTCCACTTCAATTTCAAATATTTTGATATACTAACTCCACATTTAACTAGAAGGCTTGTTTTAAAGATATAAATTTAACTTTTCGAATAACACTTTCAACTATTTCAATTCAACTGATGTATCCATATCAAAGCTCTAACAGGGCCTTTTTCTCGTAAAAGATATTGAAAGGAAGCGATACGCTTGCACAAGTATTATTTAGCTGAACCCTAATCGTTCCATAAAAAATAAATTTTTACCAATTAGCTACCATCGTTTAATGTAAACAATACTAAAAGCCGATTTCAGTCCGTCGGCATCAGAAACTAAAACAATGAAATTTGCAAATTTATGCACCCAATACTTGGGTACCCATCAAACAAGATAAAGCTGGAAAGCCATGCAGACAGGATGTTGAAGGGAGCCAAATTTTCTTTGCGCTTGGTCAGTAAGAAAATCAAGCTGCCTGTCTACACACAACTGATCCCCGGTTGGTCATTACATTTCACCAAGAGTTTTGAAGATTAAGCTTTTAAAAGGAAGTTGTTCCGCACCTCCTAAGGACTACGCCGAAATCAAGTGAAGGAGAAATTCATGCGAACAACAAAATTGGTTGAGATGATAGACGAATACATGTTACAGTTTGTAGGCAAAATCATCAGAAACCTGAGACATCATACACTATCTCGTATAACAGCAGGAGTAAGAAGGCTTGATCGAATAAGAAGTGCGTCAAAAATGCCATTTTGCAACAACTAGAGCACGACCGATTTAGATATTATTAACACGTTCAAAGGAGCTATCCTAAAAACCCGGCCAAAAAGGAAATACCATTCAAAATTTCAATACAATCGCAAAAGAGAAAGCGAAGAAAAACTCCTTGTAAAAACAAATGAAGCTACAACAGTATTTAGTTGGCCTCATAAACGGAAACGAGTTCATCTCGGCGAACCCCAAAAGCGGATGAAAAGTGTTATAGACGGGATCACGACGTTATCCAGAGTGATAGAATCTAGAAAGGATAAAATCTAAAAAAAAAATAAAGAAAGATAAAATCTAGAAGTAGAAAAAATCTAGAACGTAGAAAAATCTAGTAAGATGGAAATCTAGAATAATCTAGAAAAAAAGTATTCTAGATTTTTTTTAACTAAGAGGAATTCTAAATCCAGAACTAATATTAATTTTTGAGACGATGGTTACAATTCTAAATTTTGTCTATTCTAGATTTCTTTTTCTAGATTTTGGGTTTTCGAGATTAAGTTTTCTAGATTTTCGGTTTCTTGGATTTTTCTAATTCTAGATTTTTTTTTATAGATTTTTTTTCTAGATATCGTGGTAAACAGTTTGAGAGTTGTGATCCGCCTGATATCATAATGAAGATCAGCTGTTAGACTCTGATATCTCAAAGTTGAACAAGGATAACATTTTTGACCCTTGAAATGAAATAAAGTAAAAAAGTATAGATTTTTCACTGTGTATCTCAGAGCTGAGGCTATAAAGTGTATAAAAATCATAAGGAATTATATAGGAACTACCTCCTTATCTGTAATATTAAATCTTAATCAACCATCCAACTCAAATTCATTCAGATCAGTTAGTTTGTTTATTTCATGTAGCTCATTGGTAATTCCAATAAATTCAATAACTTTTTTTTACATAAAATAGAAAATATATTCACATAAATGCCAAGTAAAATGCGTTAGCAAACAGCTGGCAGGCACGCGAACACTCGACATACAGTTTTCCATGTGCGAAGCACTGAATTAAAATTTTGTTCCTTTGTACTTTCGTTATATAATTGTCGTCTCCTCAATCCTCGATGACTGACATGATGATGGAAGAGTGTACTTTTAATTGAAATCCAGGCAGTTTCAGTTTCTTTGTTCTTTGCTGAGTCTTTAAGAAAACTATGAACGGAACAACAGTATAGATCCTCTTGCAATCTTACCGACTATTAAAAAGGTCGAAGTATTTTTTAAGAATCATAAAACTGTGGGAATCGTTGTGTCTGAAAACAGTTCTAATAGAGTCCAATATGTCACGATTCGTTTCTTAAATGACGACATGATTTTGAGTTTGATTTTCGGAAAGTTTACTATTTCATTTGTGCAAAAAAAAAAAAAAAATGCACGACTGGGTCGCACAAACTTGCTCTAATGATAAGCAATTGCGTAGTGGCTGCATATGTATATGGATATTAAAAAAAAAATAAATAATTTCGAAAATTCTTTTATTTTTTAAATTAGTTTAAGAGTTTTCTCGAAAAAACTATGTATGCAATAAAATTTCAAAGCTATATGTCATCTAGGAAAAAAATTTTTTTTAAAAAGGTTATTTTTGAAAAAAATTTCCAAAAAATATTTTGAAATTTATTTGCGCAAGTAAATATATGGCAATACGTAGTTTACATCAGAAAAAATAATGATACAAAAAATCAATATACCCAAACAAAAAGTTTTTTTAAAATTTTTAAATGGCATATTAATAAAATTATGAGTGACTTCCTGTGCCCAAAATTTAATTGAAATAGGATGTATAGTTTACGAGAAAATTTGATTTGAAAATACAGGTTCTATGAGAGGTACCGTTATTAAACAAATTTTGAAAAAAAATTTCAAACCAAAAGATAGATTTTCTTGCAAAAATAGCATTCTGAAAGTTTTATCGAAATCGTTAGAGCCGTTTTTGAGAAAATCAATTTTTGTCTTCAAGATTGTATGGCAGGTGCCGTTATTTTTGGACCTAGAGCAAAAATAAAAAATTTGTTCCTAGGGACGGCCAAATAAATCCTAAATACCAAATTTGAAACACAGCGGCACACCCATTCAGCCTCCAGAGGCGCGAACAGACATACAGACAGACAGACAGACGGACGGAATTCCCAGACCCATTTTTTTCGACTTCGCCATCATCGTAATGTCATGTTTGATTGTTATCTCAAAATTTTTTTTCTGCACGAATCCATAACTTGCCTTATAGTACCTATAATCGCAAGTAAAAATGGCAACACATATTTCTGAGCAGGGCGTTTATTTTTTACCCATAAAAACCTTAACATTCAAGAGTTCTGACTGCAAAAACTCCATTTGTTGTCATCAAATTACTGTTTTGGAAGCAAAGACTTTAAACATCTTTATTTTCAATATACATTTTGGAATGGTTTTCTTGCCTTTGTCTAACAGAAAATTTGAATAAGCTTCGTTCAAGAAAAATGCAATATTTAAACAAATGCATAAGAAAAATTATTGGTATCTAATTTTTTTTAATAGTTAAAAAAGTGCTGAATTTTTGAAAGGAGTCCGTTTTCCATTATTTTTGAAAAAATTGGCTAAATGATCACTTGTGCCATCCCGTAAAGCTAGATTTTTTTGTTTTTGTGAAGAAAAAGGTTCGGTTATTTTTGAATATCTTGGCAACAAGAAGTCATAAAGCCATGGTTTTCAGTGTTATATTTAAAATTAATAGGAGCATTGAATTCTGAGAACAAAAATAATATTTATTTACGTAAAATTTTGAAAAAAATTAGTTTTAAAATTATTTTTTTTAATTTTTGTTTCAAAATTTTGAGTTTGAAAGTTAATATTTTGAAAACGGTTCACTAGAATAACTTATTACAATAAAAAAATAAGTTTTTGGCTTTACAAAAAGGTATATCATGGCATTGTAGGAGTTAGATACCATTTTTTTAAATAATTTTTTTTCAAATTTAAGTCATGTTTTTAGAAAATTGCCCCTCCCGGCTAAACGGAGGGGAATAGACCCCATTCCCATACGATTTTTTTTCAAGCTACATGCTCTAGCTTTTTGTAACACCCTGTATAGAGTTCTCTCATAAACGTCCCTTTCGTTTCATCATTTGTGCTTCTTCCAAAATTTGTCTGCTTTTCTACTTCTGTATCAATACATCCACCCTGGATGGCTCTGATACCTTGGCATAAACATACAACATTTATCTTACTCCTGCGGGTCATCTTAAACTTACCCACCATGACTGCTAACGTAATACATATTTGCCTTCCTTTAACAAATAATACCCCTTCGCATCATTATCATCTCTGACCAAATTGAACATCTGCTCAACATAAGCCTCAGTCCCAACTAGACGACGAAAATCCAGAAAAAGAAGATTCAAATACATTTTAAAGCCACCAAAATCGAATCCGTTTTTTTTTTGGGTTAAGAGGTTGCAAATTTATTTCGTGTCGAAAATAACGAAAATTCAATTTTTCGCTCGCTTCGACACCATCACCATCGCTACATCATCGTCATCACATCAGTATTATGTACCAAGAATAATGTTGGGTCCTCTAGATGATGATGATGATGATGGTTCTCTTGCTACATCTCTGCATTTGGAACTAAAGATTTGTCTCCTCCGATGGCAATCGCGCCCGCTGTACCTACAACATATACGAATTTTTCATGTTAGTCGTAAAATCAATTCGGACGTGAGGTTCATCGATATTTTATGCATATATGATCCAAAAGATACATCCTCTTCACACAAAAGTCGCAGTCGGCGAGGTGCATTTCATGTGTCATTTTGTATGATTTGCGATTTCTCAATCTTGTCTTGTCTTATGGAATTTGGATTCTGAAGACACACGGTTTATCTCCATATCCAGTCAGCTAGTCAGCAGCATCAGTTTGATTGAGGATTCAATGTAGATTCTTCTCCTCTTGTATTAAGTAAGATGCATAGATACTTCTTCAGAAGCAGAGAGATAAATAGATATACAAAAGGCTCATCTGATATTAAGATTTCTCTTCTTATCGAACAACAAGTTAATACGATGCGATGCGATGCGCTGCGCAGGTGTTAGACACTCATGAAGATGATGCAAAATAAAAATCTTTATTTAGTGTAAGAGTCGTGAAAATAGTTTTTTGTTGGGCATTTCCTTGATGAGGATGGCAAAACAACATTGTTCCCACAAAATTCCCAACAAATCCCAGCAATCAATATTTCATTTGGTTTGGATCTCGAATAATTTATCATCAACATGCAACTAAAATCACGCATCGAACTTCGATTCTCGGCATAAATCACATCATGGTGGGGAGTTCTGATGGAACCCATTTTAGCTGGATGACCTCTCTTAATGCGGAGACGAAGAAGGATTTTCTTTGGAGCAGCCAGCAGCGGTGGTAGCGGCGTCGCGTCGGGGTACAGAGATGCGACGACGACCAAACAACCAACGGGGATCTATGAATTGTGGTGTAGCACCTGCTCCAGAGAGTTTTGTGTTACCACTTAGATGAGGCACATAAAAACGTGCAATTGCAACGATTTCCCATAAAATCGGTTTGTCCCACTGTGTCCCAAACGCCATCGCATCGCCACGACAACCACCACAAATATTGGTTTGGTGGTGCTGGTGCGCCTGTTGCGCTTCAATAGAATCCTTGTCTTCTCTATATACCGGAGCAGAGGAACGGTTAATTTTGTGGTGCTATGGACAACTGCTGCAGCAACTGTAAGGAAAAAACCAAAACATCCGTGTAGCACAATTTTCAAGAGTGCACGAAAATCCTATAAAAAGTGTGTAAGTGCGATCGGTGACTTGGCCCATAAATCTAGCTCACGAGGAAGAAGAGCCTGGTTTGGCGGTATTTTCTATGGCGCTTCTTAAGTGGAGGCCTCCGGAGTGGTTGGATATATTCTTATACAGTAATTATGTGAAGCATTTTGTTTTTTTTTTTTATCGATGGATGTGAAGTGGAGGCAAATAATTTATAGTCCTTTAATGGAATGTTTGTTATGTAAGTTATGACTGACTGCTAAGCGAGGAAAAATGTGTGTTAAAAATGAGTTAAGTGTGCAATACTTTCTTGATTGCGGCGTCTGAGAGTGGGAATAAATAAATGGTAAATCACCTAAATTGGTTTTATAACAACCTAGCCATACATGAGATATTCATGCCGTGATCCTGGATTGATTCTCATGGTAAGACATTTCTTAAAAAACTTGAGTTTCAACTTAAAATAAATACTTTGTTTTTGGGCTTAGATTGTACTGAAATTGGTCAGTTTAATCCTTGTCCTAAAAAAATAAAATACAAAATAACAATTTTTTAAAGCAATAACAACTACTCTTATAGCGAGTTTCATTCAAGAAAAGATTTTTAATCTTTTTCAGTTTTGCAAGTTTCATTGCAAAAAAAAATAATCAAATCTCAAGACGATCATTCCAAAACGGCATTTTTGATTGTATCAACTAGGCATATCCAGTATTTCTCCGTGTCATGTCAAAAAATGTGTGTGCTTGTCAGTCAATCACCAACACTACGATAAAATAGAAGAAGGTTTCATCGAAAAGGCCAAATCTTCCAAAGGAGAATACCCAAAAATATATGGGTGAAAAATCCAGTCCAGAGTCGATAGAGATAAATTATATTTAGGCAAGCAGTTTTTTTGGTGGTGGTGGTACCAATTGCGAGGTGGTTATCCAACCGATTGAGATGATATATATATTGTTGGAAAGGTATTACTGAGTAGGTATGCTGGGAATATTTTGTTTTGTAATTTTTTTTGGAAAATACAGGTGAAAATGTCTTGATGTGATTTTTACCATTTTGTTCGTACAAATTCGCTGTGAAATTTTTTTTTCCCACAGTTTTGGGCCGAATTTTGGCCACTGGACGATTCTAGTATGGTTTAAAAGGGCATACATTTTAGATTACTTGCATTCCAAGTTATCCATGACAATTTTTCCAGTTTAAATAGATATCAATGAATTTCTTCATGTTAATAAAAATTGGTTTGAGTACCTATTAAGATAAGACACACTTGCTGGGTTTTTTTGGTCATTCTCCTTTGAATAAAACTCGCTTATTAGTTGTATAAATTGAGCTGTTCAAATCCTTTGTTTTTAGAAGTATGTATGTCCAGCATTTTGAGCATATTGACATTATTATAAGATAAGTTATCTTTTCCCGTTATTTTGCTATATTAAGATTTCAAATTGAATTAGTAGTGGTACAGTGGATGTAGTGCTTGGTTGCTTAACCTGAGAGCTGTGAGTTCAAACCCAGTCTGGGCAGCAATTTTTATTTATTTTCCAAGTTTCGACTGGATGCCACCCGTGGAATTTCCTTAAGATAATTATCATCTAAAATCTCAAACCACTGTACCACCTTTCTTTCCTATCTTTCTATTCCTTCTCTACTTGCTCGCACATGTTAAATCATTATAAGAGTATTCATATCCCCTTGAGTGCGAGTGCATTATAAAATAAAATGCACGACTGGGTCGCACGAACTTGCTCTAATGCGTGACAGTGGTCTAGGGGTTTGAGATTTTGATAAAAATAAATTTTTCAAAATTCTTAAATAAATACTTAAACTGATTTGAGCTGAAAAAAAAGTACGCCATTTTATTCCTTGGATAAACTTGAATTTATGAGAATAAATTTATAAAAATCTGTGGAGCGGTTTTTGAGAAAAAAAGTTTTTTTTGAAAAACTTTTTGAAAAAAATTTAAAAAAAAAATTCAAAAACGCCAGTTTATAGGTATTCAGCAAATACATTTATTTAAAATTTTTAGAAAAAAATTTAATAAGCAGTTTTCAAAATATTAATTTTTTAAATTTTTTTTTTTTAAATGCTTTTAAAAATACAAAAAAATATTTTTCAAAAATATTGGTATGCAATACAAATTAAGCTACCTACAGCTATATGTGTGTGAAATTTCGAAAGAATCGGTTGAGTCGTTTTCGAGTTAGTCGAAAGCAAAAAAAAACGGTCCTATGGAATGTACCGTTCTTAGCCATTTTTTAAAATTTTTTTTTCAGCCATATGATTGGTCGTACCTAAAAACCAACACTGATTTTTTTAAATCGAAATCGTTAGAGTCGTTTTTGAGAAAAATAAGCTTTAACGTAACGGTTGTATGGCAGGTACCGTTATTTTTTGAGCTAAAAAAAAAATTTCAATTTCCCCTCTGTACAATACCTAAAAAAGTCTATATACCAAGTTTGAAGCAATTCGGCCCACCCGTTTGGGCTGTAGGTCTCTATACATACAGACAGACAGACAGACAGACAGACAGACAGACAGACATACAGACGGACAGAATTTTTAGACCATCTTTTTTCGTCTTCGCTATCATCGTAATGTCATGTTTGATTGTTATCTCAAAACTTTTTTTTTCGACGAATGCATAACTTGCCTTATAGTACCTATAATCGAAAGTAAAAAAAGTTGTTTGCATATATGTAGACGTCCGTCACATGAATTTTGAGCCACAAACTGAGAACGGAGTTATGTATGTTTAACATTTTCGCAAACCCATTTCTATCCACAAAGTTCATCAAAATTGTTTCAGGCTTTTTTGAGAAATTTGGTAAAACACAAAAAAAAAGATTGGTTAGAACTGAATTCGTCGATACATCAAATTTGGTATTAAGTATTTCTTTGGACGTCCATCGAAACGTATTTTTGATTTTTGTTCTAGGTCTTGGCCCAAAAATAACGGTACCAGCCATACAATTATAAATAAAAAGTTTGCTTTTCTCAAAAACGGCTCTAACGATTTTGATAAAACTTTCCAAATGCTATTTGTTTAAGATAGTCTAACTTTTTGTTGAAAAAGATTTTTCGGAATATGTCTATTAACGGTAGGGGAGAGTGGGGCTAATAGTAAAACATTTTACGAAAACCTATGCAGCTCCTATGATTTTGAAAATAAGTCACCCAAACTTTTTTTAAATTTAAAAACCATGTTTCACCTAGTAGATCCACCAAAAAAGTTAAACAAAGTCTGCTCAGAAGATGTCAAGATTTTACATTGAGAAAAAAAAACGTGTTGTTACAACTTACCCCGACAATGGGGCAAGTTTTATCATAGGTAGGGGTAAGTTGTTACAAGTATTATAAATAAACAAAAAAATTATTACTTTAAGCCAGTTATTATTTTATTAAAAGCTGATAAGAAAAAAAAACATCTTAATTTAATTAAATAAAACTTATGACAAGAATATATATTACTTAAATATAATATGGAAAAAACAGCCATTCTTTAAAAAAAAATAACTTGAAAATAAAAAGTAAAATCACAATTCAAAAATCAAAAAAGCATATAGGACTAGAAGGAAGAATCTTCATCCGTGTCACCTTTTATTTTTTGCATTTTATGCACTAAACTCAATGTTCCCCTGGCAAGCTGCCAGGAAATGCCCCACGAGAAACAGGACATACATTTTGTTGATCATCATCAATTCCTGATGAAGAGGCTGATATATTTTTTTTCACCTGTTGATTTGGTTTTGGTCCCCTTTTTTGTTCCGTTCTTGGTTACTTTTGTGACTACATTTCTGGCGAAAACTTAGTTTTTTTCTCGATGGTTCTTGTTCACAATGATTAGTAAACAAATCGGGGGGAAAGTTTGTTACAATTTACCCCGCAAAAGTGTTACAACTTGCCTCACCATGAAATTTCACACGAAAAAATAAATTAACAAGAAACCGGATGTCACACATATGTATATAAGATATACACACAAGCAAAACCCCTGTTACTTTAGCCCCCACTCTCCCCTACCTCTCATAGAACCGGAATTTTCAATTCAAGTTTTCTCGTTAACTATACACCCGATTTCCAATAAACTTTGGATTCATGAAGTAATTTTTGACCCTATTGATATTAAATTTCAAAAATTCTTAAAAAAATGTATTTTGGTTCTTAATAACTTTTTTTTTTAAATTGATTTTCGAAATATGTTTTGAAAACAGGTGAATCGAATGTTTTTTAATTATTTTTCCAGATAAAAACTACAGATGTTCTCAAAATCACATATACAAACAAAATTTCAAATATTTTTTCGAAAAGTTTTTCAAAAAAAAATAACGATTTTATTTTTTTTTCTGGATAGACATTAAATTTTGAAAATTTATTGCATTCTTAGTTGTTCTGAGAAAACTCTTCAAGTAATTAAAAAAATAAAAGAATTTTCGAAATAATTTTTAATTTTGTAATACATTATGCAGCCACTACAATTTATCGAACATAAGATCAAGTTCGTGCGACCCAGTCGTGCTGTGGGAATAATTAAAAATGTCTGCCCAGGCTGGGTTTGACCTCACAACTCTAGGTTTAGCAATCAAGCACTATATCCTCTGTACCTTTGCCGCCTGACCTGCTTTTATTAAATTATGAGCTTAATCAAAACTATTACAGGCGTTTTCGAACGAATCAGAACCGAAAAAAAAGTTACATGAAAAGTACCATTTCGACCAGGGGCCTAAACGATTTTTTTTTTTTTTTTTTTTTTTTTTTTTTTTTTTTTTTTTTTTAGTTTGAGCCCGCACACAAGGGGTTATTAATACCCTTAATATGAGTCAACACAGTGCGAGCGTTCAGGAAATGAGGATAGGAGATAAAAGGAGGTGTCGGTGCACATTGGTTTTGAATGTCTGTATAATATCGCAATGGGAGGGAAAAATCGAGCTGTGTTAATTGATGGGCGTTACTTGCGGTGCGGGTGTTACGGGGAAATTGTTTTAAGGGAGGAACGCATCTGGCTATTTCGCTGGAGCACTGTTTGTGGAAGTAGCGGTAAAACAAGGTTAGACAAGAAACATTACGACGATGTTCAAGTTAAACAAATGTTTCGGTAATGGTTTTGACCTATCAATTTTAAGGTGCCATGAACTAAGGCCATACGAATTTAAGCCATAATGGCGTAAATTCACATCTAAGTACGAATTAGTGCCATAATCAGGATATGGCCTCAATTCAACTTAAAAGGAGAACTTAAGCCGTATGGCGTTAGTTCATTTTGAAAAATGGACGTTAGGTGGGTGAGAAGATGGACAAGGAGGCAGACGAGGAGGCAGACGAGAAGACAGACGAGGAGGCAGACGAGGAGGCAGATGAGGAGGCAGACGAGGAAGCAGACGAGGAAGCAGACGAGGAGGCAGACGAGGAGACAGATGAGGAGGCAGATGAGGAGACAGACGAGGAGGCAGACGAGTAGGCCGCCTGCTCGTCTGCCTCCTTGTCTGCCTCCTCGTCTGCCCCCTCGCGGGCTCCTCGTCTGTCTCCTCGCCTGCCTCCTCATCTGCACCCTCATCTTCCTCCTAGTCTGCCTCCTCGTCTATCTCCTCCCCCACCTAACGTCCGTTGTTTTATTGTACTAACTGTACCCCAGAGATCAAAAAATTTTATGGCATTAGTTCACATTGGACCTATGGCTATAGCTCTCATTTAAAAGTGAATTAAAGCCATATCTTGGATATGGTGCTAGTACAAACTTAAATGTGAATTAACGCCATTATAGCCTTAATTCGTATGGCCTTAGTTCATGGCACCCAATTTTAAGGCTCTTTTTTTAATCCTATCTAGGAGGCGCAAGTGAGTGACAGGAGCACCTGCCCAGATATGAGAATAGTACTCTAGCTTCGGGCGAATGAATGCCTTGTAGATTATAGCCAGATCAGAAGGGGAAAAATATTTCTTGCATCGATTTAGGAAACCTAAGCAATTTTCGGCATTTTTGGCAACGTCAAATATGTGATCGTTCCACAGAAGATGATTTGTGATGCACATACCTAGAACACAGAGCTGATCTGTTTCCTCAATGCAAGTGCCAGTCATGGACAGTGGCATAGGGGGTAGGTTATGCTTTAACGACAGAAGACAGCATTGAGTTTTTGAAGCATTAAATTCCACGCGGTTGATGATTCCCCATTGGACAATGCTGTCAAGATCGGAATTTAATGAGCTTATCATACGATTTCGTTGCAGTTCCACATCCGAAGGACATGGATGGGAATCTGGAAACGAGTATGAAAAGCTGAGAGTACTGTCGTCAGCAAATCAATTTAGTGAATTAGAAGTATTAGACAAGAGATCATTTATAAAGATTAAAAAGAGAGTCGGAGACAGAACGGAGCCTTGAGGCACACCAGCATTTATTTTGTGGGTAGCAGACTGAAAACCGTCCAAAACAACGCGTATTGAATTAAAGAAAACCTCGACAACTATTCAGATTTGGCGTTGAATCGTATGTCCCAAACATTCCTACAGAACAATCACGATATTAGAAACTTATGTTGTGTAAAACTATCTATCTACGTATCTATCCTCTTAATTTATCTTTGGTAACAAGCGTAAGCCTCTACTTGTGATGAATCTTCCTTAAAGAGAAAAATTCTCGAATTCACCAGGACAAGGTTAAGCTTCGAGAACCGCATGAAAATATAAACACTTTATCATAATAGACTGTACTGTTGGATTGCACGGCTTTGATATTTTTAACAAAATTCAATTCGAAATTAAAACAAAAACGAAAATCGTGTACAATTTTATTATTCACCAAAAAATAACAATTTATGTTTTTTTTTTCTTTTAAATGAAGTATTTCATGTGGTTTTACACAGTGAATTTTTTTTTTAAAACAATACCAGTTATATGTGAGTTTTTAAAATATTCAAAAATAAAAAAATTCTTTTCTTTCTTTTTGTTTGAAAAATTTAAAATCTCATACAATTTAATCACGAGAGCCTTAAGACATTTGAAATGTTATTGAAATCGGTACATAGGCTTACGAAAAAGCCTAATTTAAATCATAACATACATATATCTATGGGAGGTTGGTTTTGGTGTAAAAAAATTTCAGAAAAATCAATTATAGCCAAAAGGTAGTTGTATGGCAGGTGCTGTTTTTTTAGAGCAAGAAATACAAACATTTTGTATTAATTTTGGAGCAAATCGTTCCAGCCGATACGTACATACATTCAGATTTGGCTGAGCCATTTTCCGAATACCGAATATCATGATAGTGTCATGTTTGATAGTTTTCTAATTTTTGTACTACTTCATAACTTTCACCGCTTATTTTTCCGTCCTTCTCCGTCGACTATTTAACATTACTTGATGAACGAACTTTAGTCATTCGGTCCACTGGGAAAAGCAGAACCTACTGAAAATCTCTACGTTATTCGTAAGAGTGCAGTGCAAAAAAAAAAAACCAGAATTTCAATTTCTTGAGCTCGGGCTTTCGCAGATACTGTCTCAGCAAAATTAGCATCGTGCTTCATTCATGCAATATCCAGCCTATCCAAGCGTTGAAGAATATCTATCACAGGCTACGTACGCCCGCCATGTGTAAAAAATGGCGAGTACATTGCCATCACCATCAACAAAGACTTTTTTGTGAGGTTTCCTTTAGCAGCAGGTCTAGTTTACTCAACGTCAACTTAACCGGTGCCATCGCTACCTAATGGTAAAGTAAGATGGTTTGGGTACAACCAAATTGAAGAAATGAGCATAACGAAATAATATTAGAACCGGAAGTGGTATGTACAATTTAGTCTTTCCTTTGATAATTCCAATGATGTTAAAGACAAAAAATGTATCTTTATCTTACATAAAAGATGATAACAATATTGTTCAAAAACTATTCGATTATCTTAATGCTTCGAATATGGCTTAGATTTGACAGAAACCAAAGCATAAATGGCCACCTAATGCTCATTTTTCCTGATGCTTGTCCCCCTATTCCTATAAGACTGTAGCAGAGGCATGCAACCGCACACAAATCGTGATTGCATCACATTCGTTTCACAGTTAAACGAATTAAAAAAAAAAAAAAAAAAAAAAAAAACCAATGCCTTTTCTTATATCTATCCAAATAATATTTTGATTTAATTCACATGTGCATGCATGTGCATTGTAAATATCCCTCCAGAAAGTCTCAGTTACGGAACGAACATGAGGCATGTGCTGTGCGGTGCTGCTCCACAGACCCTCGCTCGCTCGCCTCGGCCACAACACGTGAGACTCCCAGAAATAACGTTTTGCCATCTCCGCTTTCTAATAACGCGCGCGTTTGGGTCATAAGCTTATATCCATCTTCTCTGGATTACCCAGGTAGGTTATATATGTATGTATGGGTAAGGTACCCAGGAACACATAACGT
The DNA here is from genome assembly GCA_916050605.2 of Platycheirus albimanus. NCBI lineage: Eukaryota > Metazoa > Arthropoda > Insecta > Diptera > Syrphidae > Platycheirus > Platycheirus albimanus. The sequence goes on along the minus strand of OU696696.1, from coordinate 303,822,540 downwards.
TGTCGTCTCTTTGTCGTGCATATCAGAACTCCATCCCGTTTGAATCCTAGAAGAAGAAAAAAGACTGAAGAGAAAAATAACCATCCTATTAATTGCCTCCTCTTACTCAACCATCATCCCGAATCCGAGTGAAAATCGTTACAAATCGATTCATGACATATCATTGCAGGAGGCAGATAAATAATGATTATCATGCATGCTCTGTCTCCCGAAGGCACAGGAGGGTGACTTTTTGTATACTTTTGTACGTTCCTACACGATTCATACCCCCCCCCCATCCCACTTCATCGAATGAGCTATTTTTGCGCCTCGATAATGGATATCATAGACATATAGATACAGCTGAGCTGTGTATTTCTAGAGCAACTGCTCCATCGCCATCACATCATCCACTGGCAAAATTTGTAGGTGAAGCTGGCGATCCAGATTGTGGATACATTTATGTAGCTCTAATGAACTCATTGCCAATGTATCTCGTGGTGTGGTGGCTAAGAGAAATCAACAATGCAAGGCCAAATAGGTGCGTGTATTTCTGTATCTATGAACGCAACTCTACGCGCGCAAAATTTGAATCAATTCACAGAATTTTTAACTCGGACATCAATAAAGGCAGGTCCATGGTACGCACGCATTTATGGCAAAGACACATGATGCAGATAGATTTCAACAGTGGCACGCAGAATTGTTGTGATTTTTTTTGTATACTTGTCCAGACCCACGACTTGAAATATTCATAACGTGGTCAGAAGCACATATTAATTTAATTGATTCAGCAGTAACAGTTTTTTTTCGACTTTTATTTTGTTGATTGTCGTTTTATTTGTTCTTGATTTCGCTATCAAGGTTTCAATCGGAGTGCGTTTGATGATTGATATTTGACTTTTCGTGGGTGATTTATCAAATCGGTGCTATTGACTGACCGCTAGCGTTGGTGCTGTTGAAATAAGATTGAAAAAAAACTATTAAATATTGATGAAGTTTTTTTTTTCGATCAACAAGTCCAAAGCTTACATGACAATCAATAGGTGTTAAGAATTGAAAAAGAAAAAAGTGGAAATAGGACTATGGTGGCTTGAATATTGCCAGAAAAAGATGTTAGAAATTGTTTTCGGATACATTTTGTTGTCGTTCTATATTTACTTGAAACATTATTTAGAATAGTGCGTTTTGAGAACACACCATTAACCAAGTTTTTTTCAGTTTAAATTATTTAAAAGAAAATCATGTTTCATGAAATTTATTTCAGAATCAATGCAAGACCAGATTTAGATAATTGTTTCGGAAGTGCATAGCTTTATTCCTACATGCGAAGCACACTATTGTATTTCTACAATTTTTTTACTACGAAAGAATTCCAAATTTTCGACCTTTCTTTGGTTTTTCCTCGATAACTTTTTCTCAATAGCATCAATTCTTTTTGTAAACCATTAAATCACCATTTTCCAAACACGTTTGTAGTTCAATTTGTTTCCGAGATATGGCGCTTCAAAAATTGTCATTTTTAAAATTTCGTTAAAAGTCCCACTTATTTCTTCTAATATACCCGAATTATGATGAAAGAATTGACTCCATCACTGCTGATTTCAAAAGAATGGTTTTGTCAACACTCGGCGATGGGCAGAATACTCTTTTCAGCATCGACTTAAGTGGACTAAAACTTGCAATTCTTTTTTAGCGTTGACGGCTACGAAATCAGTGGTCAAATTTTGAAACTGGTTGATGCGCTCTTCTATTTCCTTCTCTCACTCATCTCCACGCATCCTAGCGTTTTCGATAGTAATTTTGGGTAGTGTCATTGTGACCGGAGCGTTGCGCCTTTTCAATGGAAAATTTGCCCATTGAGCTCTGAAATCATCAGTGATAACTTTCTCACAAAAAAAAACGCGTTAGTGAAGTCGAATTTCGCAACTTCTGACCACCGGATGAGTTCATGAAATGGAGTTTTATGCCATGCTAAGGAAGCGATCAATTACTCATTGTTGTAACTTATTTAGCAAGCACTGTGTACTCTCACTTCACTCATGCCATGTTTAACTGTTCATCTGTCAAAATGTTTGACTGTACTTAAACAGTCTGCTAACTCCTCTGGCTTTCACTACAGTTAGTTCACCTGCCCCTTTACTTTGGAGGATTCAAAGTTTAAATGAATGCATATTGATATTGTGCTTAAAATTTTATTGAAATCGGAAAAATAGTTAACGAGGAAATCTGATTTGAAAAAACCGGTTATATTAACAGTACTGTAATATGACAAATTCCGATAAATCCATTCTAACCAAAAGATATACTGTTTTGACACAAAAAGCACCCGAAAAGTCTTATCAAAATCATTTGAGTCGTTTCCGACCAAAAGTCAAAATAAAAAATATTCGACCCATCTTCTGTTAAGGTTGTAGAGGTGCGAAAGACGTAACAATATTTTCAAATCCAGTCTTTTTGGACTTTTTACTATCATCATCAGTTGTCATGTTGGATTGTTATATCGAATTCAATTTGTGCACGAATCCATAAGGTGTTTCAATTGGCTCGTGTTGATTTTGGAGGCCTGGGGCGTGGCAGCCATATTGATTTGGTGACATCTGTCAAATCTGTTCTTAACTTCCCAATTCAAACACGATGAAACAGTACGTCAAAATGATTAAAGTTTTTTTTATCATAATGAGTCTTCGTTAGTGCAAACGTTGAGTCCATTTTACGGTAGGTAATCCGGTAACCTGTTTGGAGTGGATAGCAGGGTAGGAAAAAATCGTAGAAGAGGCAATATTCTCCTTGACAGAATTGGAAAATAAATTGCAAAATTCAATAGATTTTTGGTCAGAAAAAAAAAACCTGGTATGCCAATATATTTGCAAATAATAGCACATTTGAAATTTTTTATCTTACATTAATAAATTGTTAATCTTGATAAATAATAATAATAAAAAAAAGCATCTCTGTCAATTTTGCAATCAAAACCCAACAATTAGTTGGATGGTTTCGTGTGTCCATGTCCAGTCTATTCCATTCAAAATCACCTTTCTTCCCCATAAAATCAATATAACCTACCAAACAACCAACAACGCCATGACTTTGGATTTGGTATCATCATTATGAACAGGCACACGGCACGCAACACTATATAATACTTGACCCCTTTCGCCATTTCATATCATATTCAAATTCAATACTACATTTTTGTATGTTCATTGGCACGGATAATAGATACATTATAAGAAAGTACACTCTGCGTGACTGTGAAGGCTTTATTTTTATTATTGGTTGGGTTGGCGAAGATCACTATCTTTTTCGTGATGCTATCGATGACATTTTGTACAAATTTGAACATATTTATGATTAATTATTCATAATTTAACCCATCAGAATTATTATTATTATGAGATGTGGTTTCATCTTTCTTTTTCAACATCTTCAGATATGGGAGTTGAGATTGTGCAGAATTCTGTGAGATGAACAATGAGGTTTAATTTTCAAAATCTAAAATTTTTTTAAGAAATTGAGAGAAATTTTAAATCGACCTTTTGTATTTTTTTTTTGTCAAGCAGCCAGAGATAAGTATATTTTTTATTATTCATCATCATGCTAGTCTTAAACACTAAAACCCGAAATTCCTTCCTGGTTGACTTTGTATATGATTTATCGATGGTCAACCACGAGATCTAAGTTAGGAGTGCCTTTTAAAACAAAAACAAAGATTACCGGTTACATACGTGTGGACAATAATGGACACCGATTAAGCGGATTAGGCAAAGTATCACATATGAGTAGAGGGTAGACTCATTACCCCATCATTTTATATTTTACAGTTCTCGACTCTCTTATTCAATGTGGCAGACCCAAATGCTGTGAATCCAAACCCACTTTTTCTTACCTTTTTACTGGACTACAAGGGCTCTGCCATTTTCTGCACCTAAGGAATAGATGCAAGGGTAACTCACACCTTCACTTTATACAGGGTGTCCCAAAAGTCAACGTCGAAACGAAAACGGGTGATAGGGTAGGTGGTGACAGTTATCAGAAAAATAATTTAAAAAAATCGTTGCCATGTATTTTGTGAGTTAGAGGCATTCGAAAAAAAATCGAAAAAATGCTCACCCTCTGCCGGCCTTTCAAGTGCCGTGATTACAAATCTTAATTTTTCTCAATTTTTTTTCTGTTATGGAACCTCGAATAATCCCGCTAACAATTGCATTAAAACATTTAAACACACCTGCATCAGTTTTGAAGAAAATGTCACTTTTTTGCCCAACTAAATACTCAAAATTTTTACATGACCCTAATTCAATGGGCTGTAGTGTAAAAAAAATGTACTACTAAATTTTGGCAAGTTACCTTAAAAGTTGGCGCGTTCAATTCTCCTTCCAAAATGGTATACGATTTTTGAGAATATTCCATAAATAACGGAAAAAAAATGTTTTTCTCAAATAATCAGGTTTTAAGATAATTCTTTTTAATTCATTAAAAAAAAAAATTTGAATGTAAGTAACTACTAGCAGGCCCAGACTACCAAGGGCTATCAGATAGTGATTCATTTCTCGCGTTTAAGAAACGTAAAACTGATCCGGTCCTTGGAATTATATGAACAAATATTTTCAAAATCGTTTGACCAGTATTTTCAAGAAACGTTTTTTTTTTGAAAAACTTTTCCAAAACATGTTCCAAAATTTTGTTTGAATGTGCCAATTTCTAGCACTTTCTTATATTTATCAAAAAAATAAAATTTATAAAAATGGAAAAATTCATTTTTGAAGAAACCAAAAATTAAAAAAAATGTACTTTATTAAAAAAAAATATGCAAAACGTTCGTGAGACTGGTATGCTACTGAACAACAGGCATGGTCGTACGGTGCACACAATGTGGCTGCCTTAGCCGAGAGTGTGAGACTCAATTCACGAACATCAACTCGCCATCGATCTATCGATCTCAACAGCTCAACATTTGACGCACTAGCCTGAGCAGAATTCTGTACAAAGATCTCGCATTATTCGTTTACAAGGTTCAATTGACTCAGCCACTGAAGGCCCACAACCATCCGTTTCGTTATTGCCTCGCAGTTTGGGCCTTAGAGCGAGCAACTTGAATTGGACAACGATTTTGGGCGGAAAATCATCTTTTTTGACGAGGCACATTTTCATCTCGGCCGCATCTGGGAATAGGAAAACCGGAAAACCAGCACGCTTTTGTCAAGAAGCCGATGCATCCACAGAAAGTGACAGTTGGGTGTCGATTTTGAAGTGGTAGCATCATTGCACCATTTTTCTTCGAAAATGAAACTGGAACAACGTTTCGGTCAACGGTGGGCGTTACAGAGCCATGTTAACGGACTTTTTCTTATATTGAAATTGAAGACATTTATTTGAACCTCTGGTTCATGCAGAATGGTGAGCCATGACACACAGCCCATGTTGTCATCCATCTCTTGCGCACCTAGTTCCTATATTGTGTTATCCGCTGTCTTGACGATGTCAATTGGCCGACTCGGCATTGCCATTTGACCCCTTTCGACTGTTTTTTATGGCGAACCGTGAAGGACCGATATAAAGCCAACAATCCGGAAACTATTCAAGCACTTAAACCTGATTTTAATTTTGACCAATTGAGATAAAAACTAAAAAGTCCTAGGTTAGATGATGAGTCTTATCAAAATCTTAAGACCCATTTTATTGTACCAGCTTGATCCGGACTTAAAAATAAATAAACTTTTCAACCGTTTTTTTTTTTAACTTTGAAGAAAATCCTTTATGCCGTTTAGGCTGTTACATGACGGGAAAGCGCACAGACTAACAGACAGACCGACGGAAGATCTGTGCGAAAACCACTTGATCATTTCTATCATCGTAATGTCCATAGCTCATAGCGGGGCCGGGGCTCATGAATTACACTCTCAACCTTTCCTAAATGTTTTGATATTCTGCAGGAATGGAAGGGACCTACAATTTACCGCTGAATCCGAACGGCTAACAGAGAAGCACTTTCGATGACATGATTTACTCTTGGAGGATTTGTAACTTCCTCGAAAGATGCAGTATCCTCTCGAAGTACTTAGGTGGAGTCAGGAATCGAACCCAGAACCTTCAGCGTGGCAGTCCGACACTGTAACCACTACGCCACGGGGTACTACCATGTTTGATTAAGACCCCGAAAAAAATCGGGGTCTAAAAAAAAAAGAAGGCTTCGATTTTTTTTCTGCATGAAGCCAATACTTACCCTATAATGCAAGTAGAAATTAATAATCATTAAAATTATGGGACGTTGTGCTCTAAGGAATTCCACAAAATGATTGCGTGCTATTTTTTAGGAACAGTCGTCTAGTATGGTATAAATTTATTATAGAACGGAACCTCATAGGACTGCTTTTTAGATTTGAATTTCTCGTAAGCCACACTATAAAGGGGGCGGACATTGTTCACTAAAGAAGTTTTGTAAAAAGGAATGATATTGTCTCATCCAGTCAAGCTTATTTAACATCAGCCCTTCCGATTTCCTAATCCTCCTGCATCCCACTGTTCACAAGTCACACAGTTCACTGTCTTCTGCTGTATGAGTTTTTGGTTTCGAACAATAACATACATAGGTGTGACCGTACAACTTTGCCATGCTTAATCAACCTCATTTGAACAGTGACCCTCCCTTAACTTTTTGTCCCTGACATTGTCAAGAAAATGACAAGACCACTTCAACTATACAAGATCCCATTTTGTACGGTCACAATAGGTAGGTACACCTTTTGCTGCGGTCATGCACGTGCTCACACATGGTCATGGTAATTTCTTATAAAATTGTTACCTCCAGCAAAACAACTTATTGATTATTCCTTAAAACAGAAAGTAGGTGCTCCGTAGAACGCCCACCTATTTTCATTGCACATCAATGTCCACAGCAAAACAGCGATACATACATGCATCTACTTTCCCACTGAGCCTGTGATGGACTTATCCATAAAATATGATTTTTTTTTTGCATTCGTCTCTAAAAAAGTAACTTTAAAACTTGGCGCATGCACTCGGGAGAACATGTATAAAGGTCCCAAAGTCCCAGTAGTTGTGGTATTGCAGTTGCTACTATATATGCTACAGCTGGATGAGCCATAATGTCATGGTAAAGAGGCAATTTGTAATTTTCTGTAATCAGTAATGAAACCTGAAGTCGCACCAGCTTAACTTGTGAATGGAAATTTAGTTACAGGGTGTTCCATGTAAAGACGGTAAAAGAAAGCAAAGTTCGCTGCAAATAACACGCTACCATAGTGTGAAGTGGCTTCTCCTGCAGTTTTATAAAACAAATCTTGTTTCACACTCGTACAGTTGCAAGAAAAGGGACCTAAAATATCTCGACACATACAAATCCCGTTGGCCCAGATAGTATTTCTTCCAAAATTCTGGAGAATTGTAATCCTACGCTGGTGAAACCAATTTTGTTATTGATCCTTCGTGATCAATTTTTTTTTTAAATAATTGTAAACTCTCCTTTTCAAATTAAACGACCGTTTTATAAATCAATATTTCTTTTTTATTTTTCAGTTACTTTTCAAAGGCGACCAATGTTCGGTGAGTACAATTCAAGAAGCGTTTCAAGACTGAATAATAATCATATAATATTTCTTAAGCTCCATATGAGCTTACATTTTTAAGAGATACATTATTTCTATTTTTAGAATCGATCGTTGTTGCATGTTCATACAACAATCGATGTTTGGGGTGGTTTTAGTTTGACAATTTGTTATTGTTAGCGTTAAAAGAATTTGTCTGTTTACATTATGGTTAAGAGAATGATACTTTGTTTTTGTGATTTGATGACAAGAGGAAATCTAAGAAGAAAAGATTAAATTATCCGAAGGGATAATTTATTGCTGTATCAGTTTTTTGGTTTGTATTGGTCATAACAAACCACTGCGTAAGCTTTTCCATATTTCCTAATCTACAACTTCTTTTCCAAATGGATGAAAAACAGCATTTTGTCCAGCCCGTTCAAAAAAAAAACCGTATCTTCCTCGCCTTCAAGCTACAGACCGATTGCACATACGTCTTTTCTTTCCAAGGTCATGGACACTGATAAACAATAAGATCAAGAAATATCTTGGGAAACGGATCTGCTTAGTTGCCAGTAGTACGGTTTTCGTAGCCGGAGAAAGTAAGACTATGGCACTGGACTGGATATTAAAAAACCATTTTATAGAGTTCGAGCTCTTTTATCAAGAATGCGTCCATTTGATATTGACGAACCATTTCTTCGATGGAGTATAAATAACCCTTCGGACCGTCTCCGTCTCATTCGAGTTATTTTATATGTTTCCCGGTTTTTGGATAAAGGAACATGATCATTATTCAGATGCAGAATTCATCACCTCGGAACTTTAATGTCCGTGCTATAGAACCCCATTTTTACTTATCTTCTACGGAGGGTTTGTATTTTAAAGTTCGTAGTCAAAAGCAGAAATCAGATCAAAACTTCTCAGGAACACCTTGTATTACGATCCCAAACAACTTCCAAAATACCTCAATGGTTGATAACAAAACTTAGCTTCAGTCCTCAGAGTATTGGATTTCGCTGTAACGTTGCTATTCCCAGCCCATGAAACAACAACCGCTTATTGAGAGGATTTGTCGCTATATCCACAAAAGGGGAAGTTAAGATGTTAAAATAGTGAAATAGACGGGTGTGTGCAACTGTTGCTGCTGAACTCTCAGGAGGTTTACTCTTGCATAGAACCACACACATGGTTGGTTTATCTTGTCATCATCATAAAGTTATTTGACTTATTCAACGGTTTTTTTTTTTGTCCAAACCCTCTTTGAGGCGGGGATGTCTTTATCATGGGTAACTCTTCCTTTATTTTCAATGTAATTAATATCGATGACTGTCCTTGGAATTAAACGCTAAGAAAGGGGAAAGCCTTTTTTCCTGTAATTAGTTGAAATAAACCGGAAGAAGTTGGATACTGCGTTTTTTCTATAATTAATATTTTGAAAGGCCAAGTGTTTGTGGAAGTTTGAGGTTCTGCATTGTGCTTATCGGATTTTTATTGAAATTTTTTGAAGTGAAACTTCTTTTATCGATGTGATTTGAAACTCGACGAAACGGAAATGCGCCTTGAACCAATTTGAAGTTTTTACGAAGAGCACAAGGGAATTGATGACGAATTAAAGAATAATTCTATTAAAAAGAGTTTTCGTCTGTAAGCAAGTTCAGAGCCCGTACATAAAAGATGAAAAATAAATTGTCTTGTATTCGTCGTTTGCGAGTACGTCAAGTTTCGAGGCGTGTCTACCTATCAGACAGTTTCTTGTAATGACCCCTGTAACGGAGCTTATATGCCGTTTGCTTAGAGAGATCAAAGCCTGAGTGCGGTTTCGATCCAGCTTTAGCCATATATGCTACCACCTGTCCACCTAAGATTTGTCCTCCCACTAGCATCTTTGCTTAAGCAAAAATTTATATGTCCCAGCAATGGGTAGGGTATACCCACAAAGTTGTGCTTAGCTTAAATGGGTAATGTTGTTTCTTTTTTTGGATAGTTCGTCGGCTTTGCACTTCCTTGGAATATAATCTATTCACCGGAACCCAATCGAGGTGAAATTTAAACTGTTCTGCCATCTCTTTGAGAAACAATCGAAAGGTGTTCTGGTGTTACTGGAGATGAAATCCAAAAATTTCAGCGCAGCCTGGCTATCTTAGCAAATGATTATGTCTTTGGAAGATATCACGTTCTCTTTAAACCAGGATAAAACTGGATTTGTTCATCTTTCCTCACAGGATGATCTAGATAGAGGGCTAGCTTGAAAGTTTTTGTCAAAATGTAATATTGAGACGTGGAAAAGTCCATGTTACTTAGTTATGGACACCGCAAGTATTCAGTATGTTAGCGTGAGTTAGTTCATACTCTTCCACTGTGCCTTAGTCGCATTGCTGAGCAAACATCAGTTTGATTGGTGAAATAAGTGTCATGTCATTTCAGGGCTTAGTGTTGTAACATTTTTAGATACTCGGATAATTTCGGGGTTCTAACAAAGATTTCTGCTTGCACAAAGAATTCTTTGATGTCTGGCTTGGGCTTCATGAGAGCCTTGTGATCGCTTGGTGAGAATTAATAGGACTGTAAACGCTAGAATTGACAATTATAAGTTCAGGCACAATTTGGGAAAGTATACCCCGACAATGGCCAATTGCTTAATTAATTTCTGAAGCTATGGAAACACTTTATGTCCAAGCAAACATTTTGTGGTGCAGGGAAATAAGTCCCCGGGTACTAAGTCCACCGAGAAACTTCATTCTCACTTAAAGGGAAGTTAGTGCGCAAACGCATCTACTCCAAATCTAACAGTTAGCCCAAGCAGGGGAGTTGCAGGCGGACAGCATGCCCGCCTTACCCGCTTCACTTGTTTTTCGATGTAAGCTTCATATGCCTTTATTGCGTATTTCTTAATTCTTTTGTTTTGGAAAAGGAAGTGGGAACGTATTTCACATTAAAGGGGAATTAAATCCACTCGATTTTCTTGGGATTATTAAATTCTCACCATTCATGGGAACTAAGTCCGTTTCTCTTAAGAGGATTTATTTTCCACTAAGTGGGAATAAAGGTCCTCGGTGGACTTATTTCCCTGCCACATTTTGTTAGGTGTCCATTAGTAGGCAAGGCAATTGAAAGCCAATAAAAAGCTTTTTTCTTAAAGACACTCTCACAGAGTACTTAACAACTTCTTGGTTTCTGTGCCAAACTCCTAGGTGAGGGTTTGTCAATGTCAAAACGGACAAATTTAGGGTCCAAACTCATTTCTATGAATTCTGGCGATACAACACAAAAAATAAATAAAGGGCTGAAAATGTGAACAAATTCTTTGTGTTCATAGATATATGGGAGGGAACAACAATTTTCAACGGTCCCGAACCCGAATGGAAAACAGTTATACACTTCTTGACGAAAAGATTTATTCGTCACTTTCTCGCAAGAGGCAGAACCTTAAGTGAAAAAAAAACTTGGTTGTCTGTAAAGTCGGTTTACGGAATACAATTTTACGTGATAACCAGTTAACAAAACAGATCATGTGTAGGTTGTATCTCTCCAACCACCAACAACCCACCATTTTTGAATTTTTTTTCCTCACCCCTTTCCCCCCAAAAACCTACAAACTCACCCAAACATACAACCACCAACCAACCACCCACTATTTTTGACAATTCCCCCAAATCCAAGCAACTACAACCACCAGCCACTTACCCACCATTTTTTACACTTTTAGCCTCCCCCAACACCATATCACCCCCACCCCTAACATCACCCACCATTTTTGACAATTTTTTCATCGCACCAATCAAATCAACCTTCGCCACCACCTACACTGCCAATCGCCCAACCCACCTACAACCACCCACCATATTCGACAATCCCACCAAGCCATACCAAATCCCCCTCAACACCAAACACCACCTACAGCCACCAACGAACCACCCATTGTTTTTGACTCTTTGCCTCACCAGTCACCACCCACATCAACTATAACCACCAACCAAACACTCACCATTTTTCTTCTGCCGGACTCTACCCCCCCCCCCCTCACACACACACACACACACACAACCACCACCACCACCACTTACATTCATCACCCAACACCCTCCCCACCCACTTTATCGACTTTCTAGGCTATCAAAGCAGCTATATAACGTGACTGCGACTGTGACTGTGACACTTTTTCGTGCGTGCTGCCCATATACCTATTCCGATTTATTAGACGTTATCACGTCAAAAAAAAAGTGGTCTTGGGGCTTTAGATTTTGGAAAAAAAAAATTAAAAGGACAAATCATACGAAATTTTATCAAACACTTAAAAACCGCTAGTTAAAATATTTTTGGAAAAAAATTAAGTAAGCTATCTAATTTCTTGTACTGTATCGAAATTTAAGAAAAAAAATCAAAAAAGTATCTTTTAAAAAACAGTTTTTTTAGTAAAACTTTTCGAAAATATATTCCAATTTTTTTTTCCATTTTGCCAGCTTTTAAAACTTTTTAGTTTTATCAAAAAAATTAATTTAAAAAATTCATCAAACCCTTCAAAAAAAAATAAAAATTTAAGAGTTAATATTATTTGTTTATAAAAGGGCTTCTACATCAAAAATTTCATCGAAATCCGTTTGGTGACTAAGGAGAAAATTTAATTTCCAAAAAACTGGTCCTATGGGAGGTAGGTACCGTTACTAGACTTTTCCTGAAAAACTTATTCAAACCAAAACATAGAGTTTACATAAAAAACACTATTCAGAAAGTTTTATCAAAATCGTAATAGCCATTTTTCGTATGGCAGGTACCGTTAGTTTTAGAGCTAGAATTCTAGTTCCAAAAACTCCTCTGAAGGACTTCATTATATATCAGTTTGTACCAAGTTTGAAGCATATCGGTGGAGCCTTTAAGACTGTAGTTGCCGATACAGACATTTGTACGAACATACAGACAAAATTGTCGGACCAACTTTTTTAGGTTTCTGTATTATCGTAATGTCGTGTTTGATTGTCCAAATTTTTTTTTGTTTACCAATGCATAACTTGGCTTATAGTCTGTACCTATAATTGCAAGTAAAAAGTACGCTGCATATACCCTAGCCATATTGTCTGCTGTTTTTTAGACCGGGTCTATGTCACTGTATAACCCGTTGAGTTTGTCATAGAATCTTCTCCTCCATATGAACTCTGTTGATACATACAAGACCGAATATCACCCAAAGAATCTTTCTCTGAAATTACCCCAGTCGCTTTACATCCGATTGTGTCAGAGTCAGGACACTCCTATTTCGTACCGTTTTAATAAGTCAGAATATTTTCTCAGTTTCTTCATTCCGAAGATCCATCTCGCGATGTAAATAACCAAAAGATGCCATTCCATTTCCCTTATCTACATATATATAGATTTTGCTAAGAGATGATGGTTCAAAAAAGTATTATGAAGAGAAAATTCTTCAATTAAGTGAATTCCTTGTTATTAATTTCCTACTTCCTTGAAATACAAAAAAAAAATTAATTCAGTTAAATTATCATTCTAAGATATTATCGATATTTCCGATTTCATAGTATCCTTGGTCACAACTTGTTTTTTGTATGAATTACATAACAATTCCTCAGGAAATACCATTGCACACAGACCAATTTAGGAGTTTGCAATGCGAGTGAGTTGTCATGATATCCACACCATACTCAATCATTGTCTCTTGACTCAAGCTGCAACCTGCAACATCGACTGAAGAACAAAATCACAGATCTACACCCAATAAAGACCAAAGTAAGAGAAGAAAACTTCAAAGATATACCAATCGTGATTCTGACTACCTCATTGAAACGGACCCGGCCATTTTTAATTTTCGCTGTTTTTTTTTTTTGTATTTTTTTGTATCGTGTCGTTCATCTCACCGTCTTTGTATCTCTGTATTCGATAGCAAGATCGATCATTCGATAGATGCTGTTTTGCTCGACAAAATAAATACAAAGATATCACCTATACACGCAACTGAATAAGGAAATCGACGGCATTCCTTCTAGGCAAACAGTATCGGCTTTTAATCACTTCATTTGAAAATGCACAAACTCTAGTATGTCTACCGTAATAAGAGCGTGGTGAGCAAGTTCCTCATGGGGTGGCCGGTATAGGCTTCCCGCCATCATCGCATCGGCAGCCACTGCACTTTTAAGATGACGCATATTGTGTTTCAATCTTATACATCAGCTAAGAACTGATGCAATTGAAATATGGTCATGGTATGACAGAGCTGCAGCAACACTGTTGTTGCAATAGCTGCTAGCTGCTACTGCTTCTGTCAACAGTCAGTCAAGTTGTCTTTTGTTGGAAATACCGTATACTTTAATTGGCGGCTATTTAATAGTTGTACAAGTGACACAGTGACCACAATGATACTAACACATAGCTCTGGGTTAACAAAAAACAAAAAAAATGAAATTGAAACATTTTGCACAATACTCTACCCAACATATACTGTAAGATAGATTTTGATTCTGTTAATTAGTTGACATTCTCAGAATAGCACAGAGCGATTTTTGCGCTTAAAAAAATCTCCTTTTATTGTGTTTTGTGTACACCTAGCAAATGCAGTTCCAGATTCTTGGAATATCTTCAAATGAATTCAGTTTTTTTCTTTTCAATTCTTTGTGAAATAAAAGGCTTGGCTACGAAATTCTTTTGCAGTGAATGAATGAATGAATATTAACCGAGGAGGTGTTTAGGGGAGGGACAAATTATTGTTGCATTGGAGCACGTGTTGCACTACATAATCCGTCATAACAATTCACTGGGATTTTCAAACAATCTTTTGTGGTATCAATTAATTTTAAAACTTAAAAATATTTGATATTCTATTTTTATACCCTATTCCATAGAATGGGTATATTGTATTTGGTGTGGAGTTTTTAACATAGAGAAATAATACAGTTAGGTATAGAAAAGTGTATATATTCTGACTCAGAATTAAAAGCCTAACCGATTTAGCCATATCCGTCAGTCCGTCCATCCGTCCGTCCGTATGTATACTCTATAGTTTTCTTACAGTTACGATAAAAGCATAACGATAAAATTTTGCACACGTAAGCTTTAGGTAAACCTTCCAATTAAATACAAATATTTCAGTTTGGGCGTGGCTGACGCCTATTTTTCATACAAAACCATCAAAATTGTTTTAATAAAATAACAATTGTTATATTAAAGCGAAAAACATTAAATTTTGTGGGTATTACTTGCGCATAAACATCTTTTGTATGAAATCAAAAAAATTGATTTTGGGCCTGACTGACGCCCACTTTTCATTAGAAACTATAAAAAATTGGTTTTGCAAATAAACGGTATAATAATGAATCCTCAAGCCAAAATTGTGCGTCTCTTAGTAGAAAATAAAAAGTTTGTGTATGAAAAGAAATTTTTGAATTTTATGCGTGGCTTACGCCCACTTTTCATGAAAGAACGAAAAACGTAGTTTTACAAATTTAAGGTAGGGTAGGGCGGGGCTAGTTGGACAGCGGTGCAAGTTGGGCCACACGAATTTCTCAGAAACCGAAAGCACCACAAAAACATGAGTATACACGAACACAGCATGCTCTCATAGCAGCACTAGCCATACCGGTTTAAGTTGCATTGTGTCTCCAGAAGCGAAACCACGCACAGTTTGTGTTTTTCAAAGGCAAAAGTAAAAAATACGCTCTATTTTTATTGTGATAAACCTGAATTTTCTATTGGGGTAAAGTTTTATTTATCTGTGAATATATTGTATATTTATATTTTGTGTGTTCAATTGAATAGTTTACAGTCCTTTTGTATTTATGATGAAATATGTTCATCAAACTAGGAGCGGGGCTAGTTGGACGGGGTGGTCCAACTAGCCCCGCTGATTTAAATATCTTATTTTATATGTATGTTTTTATTATGCGCACGTACATACGTGTAACGGGGAGAGCCGAAAGTGGGCTCATACAAAATCTTCAGTTGCTGGAGGTGGGCCCTTCTTTGTTTGTGTTAATTGCAACACCGATTTTGACTCTTAATTTTTTTTAAACCTTAATTTTAAATGAAGTATTTTATATTGTTTTTGTATATTATTATTAATAAGTATTTTTTGTTAGTTTTTTTTGACTGCTTTTAATAACTTTATAGAACTTTTTTTTCCACTTTTCAGGGCTAGGTCCAACTAGCCCCATAAGCCGGTCCAACTTGAACCGCTATAGGGGCAAGTTGGACCACCTGGACTTGATACATTTAAGGCAGTATTATTCTTCGCCGGTAACATATTTCAAATGTTTTAAAACTTCATTTAGAAGCCAGAATCCCATTCTTTCTTTCACTACCAGCTCTATGGTTGTACTAGGAATAGTTTGATATCTATGAGACTTCAAGTAAAAAGTGGTCCAACTAGCCCCGCCCTACCCTATTAACATTCTATTTTAACCTTTTTTCCGTTTTTTTTTTTCAATACGCCCACTTCTAAGGGCGTGAGTTTTATAAAATACTTTTATTCTGGTAAGATCGTTAAGAAACTACGCGATTCAGCTGCAGTTTTACACATATACCTAAAAATTGACTAACGATCAAAGTTCAATTAGTGCTTTAAATTTTAAGGACACGCCTACTTTTAAGGGGCGTTACCGTCAAAAGTCGTAATATGCATTCATTTTTTAATGTTTTTTAGCTATCGGTCGCAGTTTTGAAGTGAGAAGATGAACACTTCGGTTTGTATACCTTGGTTAAGTAGGAGAGTGTGGTTCATAACTGTTATTTTTATTCAAAATCTAACTTTAAAAAAATTAAGTTTTTTTTTTGTCTCGTTCTGTTCAAATCGATCTGCAAGCTTACAGTTGAATGTCACTGAGCTAATAGTAATTGCCCTGGCAATAAAACTTTGGACGTGGCTCCCTGCTTTTTTTATTGCCTCAGCAGTTATTGAACATGGGCCACACAAAATTACTGTTATTGAATTTTTTCCTGTGTGCAAAAGAAGAATTTTGTTTCTGAAACTTGAACTGCGGCTGGCAGCTGCAGGCGAACGCATACACATAGGTACAACAATATAGGGTATCCAACAGTTCGTTGAAAATGTACTGTAGCTCTCGCTTATGTTTTTTTCTTAATTTTTTGTCTGACCAAGTCAACGTCCCTGTGTATAGAGGTTGTCACCCACACTCCATTCATATATACAGGACCAAATATCATCCGAGTTCCCGTGGCGTAGTAGTTAGTGTTTCGGACTGCCCCGTCGAAGGTTCTGGGTTCGATCCCTGACTCCACCTAATTTCTTTTCCGGGGTATTGTCTCTTGTGAGTAAGTGACAAATCCTCCAAGAGTAATAATGTCATGGAAAGTGCTTCTCGGTTAGCCGTTCGGATTTGGCGGTCAATTGTAGGTCCCTTCCATTCCTGCAGAATATCAACACACACAGGAATGGTTGCGAGTGTAAGCCACAGACCCGACCCGCTTGGAGCTGTTGTGGCAAATATTTCTTTATTTATTTTTAAAAATCAGCCAATTGTATCAGAATGCACGCAGCATGCTTCTGCCCCATTCAGTAGGACAGTGTCTTGTATATGTCTCCAAGGTCCTTTGAGAGAAGGCTTTGCTATTAAGCCACTGATATTTTTTTTCGAGAGGATATAGTGGAACTCAAATGCTCGACTCTTTTAAAGATATGTCTAAGCATCGTGAAATTTTGACTAAGCCTACGATGACAATGCTCTGCACCTGAGAACAGCATATAAATACATTGTTTTGTCTGATTCTCGCTGCGTTCACTTCAACACTGACTTCTTTCTATAATGTCAATATCATTAGCATTGCCAATTAGCATTCCTAAAGGTTGGGGCAGAGGTTACATGATACTACGTCACCTTGTGTTTTTGTCTATAGTCATCCTCGTCATGGGTTGCCTCTATTCAAACTGTCATCGAAGATGGTGAACCTTTAATTTTTGGGTTTTTTCTTAAAATCTGTCAGAGTGTGAAATTTTGGTCGATGGCTGACTTATCTGGCCTAAGACCCATTCGTCAGGCATACTTTCATCAGGCTATATTGTAAGCATGAATTAGTATCCCGATTTCGACTGAGAGGCTATCTGCTGCATCTTTGTTAGACTTTTTTTCGGCATGTTTTCTTTTTGGACGAATGCTTCATCCTCTGGTAGAACTTTTGGGCGTTGCTGAACTGCCGTAGCGCTCCTCTCAATAGATTCGTCAAAAAATTGATGTTCATCTTTAATTTTTTGCTGGTAGATAAAATGCGGGTTGCACTCTTGCACTCTTCTTCATTTGATTTCCAGCCTTCCAAAAGTTGAGGAGTTCTATTGATATCAGATTCAAAGTTATATATTTCAGACATACATACTTTAATATACTTTAATATCACTATTTTCCAGAGCAAAATCAAACAAAGAGAAAACGAAAGAGTTGAGCTGCAAACTTGAAACTCGGTTTGGTTTCATTTTAGCGACTTGCGCAATGGTTTTTTACTTGCGATTATAATAACTATAAGGCAACTTATGCATTCGTAAAAAAAATTCTAACAATCAAACATGACATTACGATGATAGAGAAGTCGAAAAGAGTGGGTCGTCCGACAATTCTGTCTGTCTGTCTGTCTGTCCGTCAGTCTGTATCGGCACCTACAGCCTAAACGGCTATATCGATTTGCTTCAAACTTGGTAGATAGTATTATTATGACGTCGTTCAGAGGGGTTTTTGGAAATAGCATTCTAGCTTAAAAACTAACGGTACCTGCCATACGATTTTTAGTGAAAAATTATTTTTTCTCAAAAACGGCTCCTACGATTTTGATTAAACTTTCTGAATATTGTTTTACGTGCAAGCTTTATGTTTTGGTTGGAATAGCTTTTTCAGGAAAAGTCTTATAACGGTACCTCCCATAGGACCGGTTTTTTGAAATCCGATTTTCTCGTAAGCCACTTGACGAATTTCGATGAAATTTTAAATGTAGGAGCCCTATTATAAACGAAATAATAAAAATTCTTAAATTTTACAAAAAAAAAGTTTTTTTTGAGTTTTTTAAAAAAGTTTTAATTTTTTATTTTATTTTTTGTTTTTTCCAAAAACCGTTCCATCAATTTTTTTTAAACTTTATTTTTCTGATAAAAACTACAAAGTTCTAGAAGTTGGCATACTCAATAAAAAATTTGGAATATATTTTCGAAAAGTTTTTTTTTCAAAAAAAACTGGTCGAACGATTTTGAATTTTTTTTTTAAATTCAAAAAAGGAAAAGAAACTTGATGGCTTACTTCATTTTCTCCAAAAAACGTTTTAGGTATTGATTTTTAAGTGATTTATAAAAATTTCATATTATTTTTTCAACGCTTTTTTCCCAAAATCTCAAGCACCCAAGACCATTTAAATTCATTGGAGCAAGTTCGTACGACCCAGTCGTGCAGTTTATTTAATAAGGATCATTATCAAGAAATTCAAACTTAACCTACTTTAATATCTAGTGATTTTCTTCAAATACAGGAAAAGTCTTACCACTAATCTCGTGTTACGGATTAATCCACGTTTATACAAAGATTGACTGATTTCTTATTGAAATGATAATCCTCCGTTTTTTTCTTTTAAGTGAGTATTCTTATTTCTTAGTTAAAATAAAAATAAAAAAAAAAGACCATTGTATGTTTTGAATTTGTGAAAAATTTCCTCCTTTTGTTGCATACATTGTAAGCGATACATGCGATACATTGTGTGTGGTGATATCAAGTTTCATAGTGTTAATTTGGTTACCGTCAGCTTCTAGAAAATTGACAGCAATTTGTCAACGTTTGGTAGTTCTCACGTTTACCTTGGTCAATAACATCTTATTTATCAAAGTTAGAAGTGAGTGAATAAACTCAAAAGCAAAATATTATTTTAAGCATTAAAAGAATAAATTATTTATGTACCTCCTTTGTCATATTAAAGATTTTATTCAGCAGCCCACCTTTCTCAGCCAATGTGTTGAGGTTAGGTGTCAGTTGAAAAATGAACTGAATAATGTTGGAGGTGTATCTTTTGGGTTTTGTGAGATTTAAAATACCCCCCCCCCCCCCCGCCATTGTGAAATCAGATTATTAATAATTTTTGATGATTTATTTGGAATGTTTTAATATTTTTATGATTTTGAGCAACCACTAGTTTAAAATTAAAAAGATAAAGATAAAGTTTCCAAGTTTTATTCAAATTACCAATTTTAAGAAGGATAGTTCTTTTTTAAATGGTATTGGTATGACATGGAAAATTACCATAAAATCTACTGTTCTGTTGGTACGATTGACATCAGAAATCAGAGAAATGTGGTGTAAAAGAAGAGCTTGGGAACGTGTGATAGAAAATACTCGTCAAACAGTCATTGGAGAAGAAAATATTTAGTGTTTTGTAAATTTATCTGTCATCTTATAGAACTGACAAGTAGAAATGTTGAATATAAGAATGAGTCAACTTTGTCTTTGAAAGCTTGTTTAGTTTTATAAAATTTTTTAAAGACTTGTTTAAAAAGTGTGGTATTAAAAAAAAAAACATCTAAAATTATTTTTGTAATCAGTTACGATTTCAGTTTTATAGAAATTACAATCCTTGTCAGAGTCAAACATTTCGTTTACATGTGAAAGCTTAACACAACCGACGCTGACGTAGTCAACGAACGGACAAAAAAACAAATCAAATTACTGGCGCACAAGTTTCAAGCGGGCCGGTTTATCGTTCGTATGTGTGTGTGATATCTGCAGAAATAGAAGGGAGCAACTTTTTCAAGGACTTTTTTCAAGCAATGCAGTTTACTACCAGTTTAACACTACCACCTAGTGTCACGGTTTACTGCCAATTCAACAAAATGCTTATGGGGGAATCTCCTTTTGCACTCGTTCAAGTACAAGAGCCCTTAAAAATCTCGATATAAACAAATCCTCTGGTCTGGATAGAATCTCTCCCATATTTTTCTAAAGAGGTGGGCTTCAACGCTGCGTAAGCTTTTCCAATTCTACAGGTACCATCTAACGTGCCATCTTTCCAGAGAAGATATGAAGAAATATCTGGAGACAGCGGAAGCTTCTTAATGCAATTTTTAGTAGCAAAAGTTCCAATGGTGGTGTGATGATATATCTTAAAGATCAGTGGTTATGGAGTGTGACGAAGTCACCTTTTTCTTCTCCCACCACCGCTATCAATTATTATATACACAGTCGTTCATAGCCACAGTGACGAAGGCATTCCCCAACAATAAAAGCTCTAAGGTCACATGACTATGTATACGCAAACCAGTAGCGTTTTATATGTGAATTTGTATTTGGTGTTTATAAGTCACACTTAGTTATTGTGGATATATTCCATAAAGGAAAGTGATTTAGCACATTAAAATTGGGGAGAAAATCTCAATGGTGATTATTTAAAAACCAAAGATTCTCCACTACCGGGGTACGCAGTGTACCGAGAGATTCCTAATATTTTCAAGCTGTAAACTCGCAAGAGCACAGCAGAATATTCCTGTGCTGTCCGTTGTCCTACCGTTTTCTTTACCAGCTCCTTAACCAAGGCAATACCTTGTTATTTCTACTTAAGCCGTACATTTGTGCGTTGACATTGCCGTACATATTTGTGCGTTGACATTGCCGGAGTTTGGTTCCGTTGACATTGCCGTACATAATTGTGCGCTGACATTGCCGGAGTTTGGTTCCGTTGACATTGCCGTACATAATTGTGCGTTGACATTGCCGGAGTTTGGTTCCGTTGACATTGCCGTACATAATTGTGCGTTGACATTGCCGGAGTTTGGTTCCGCTGGCATTGCCGTACATAATTGTGCGTTGACATTGCCGAACATATTTGTGCGTTGACATTGCCGGAGTTTGGTTCCATTGACGTTGCCGTACATATTTGTGCGTTGACATTGCCGGAGTCTGGTTCCGTTGACATAGCCGGAGTTTGGTTCCGTTGACATTGCCGTACATATTTGTGCGTTGACATTGCCGGAGTTTGGTTCCGTGTAATAGCCGGACATTGGTTCCGTGTAATAGCCGGACATTGGTTCCGTGTAATGGCCGGACATTGGTTCCGTGTAATAGCCGGACATTGGCTCCGTGTAATAGCCGGACATTGGTTCCGTGTAATAGCCGGACATTGCTTCTGTGGAATAGCCGGACATTGGTTCCGTGTAAAAGCGATAAGCTAGATTTAAGTTAAGAGAATTCTTGTGTTAATTTATATTATGATTTGGATTATATGACGTATATATAAACTGAATCTATGTACATTATTTGAATTATATAACTTATATTTAATCAACTTCTGTTTGTGACCTAAACCTATTGAATTAAAGGTAATAAATAAATTGTTATTTTCCTTAACCGGAGTTTTACGTCTTTTCTTCGGCTGACCCTGGAACTGCTGAAGCTACCTCAGCTATAGACGAAAAAGGACAACTCTTACAGGAGAAAGCAAGATAATTGCGCTGGATATTTCAAAGGCAATTTTCTTAGAGTTTGGTATCAACCATCAATTGATAGGTGAAAGAACAACTACTACAACTATGAACATCGCCGGAATGTTTTCTGTGTCACCTTTTATTGGTAAAAATGCCCATCAATAAACCACGATCATAACTTCGGACGTACTGTCAAGTATAGAGACTCATTTTATAGCCGCACTAAAAGAATGTGGAAACATTTAAAACAGCATCCGTACCTCTTTTTATTCCAATGAATCTCGAACTGAAGCACCAAAACGAAGCTTATTATTGCTAAAACTAATATATAAGTGAGAAGTCACCAAAAATCACTAGGGAAATCGAGCTCTCTTACATGGAAAGTGGAAATTTCGAAATATTTGTTAGTGACCCGTCATATCTTGGAACTTGAAAGCGACTGGTTTAAGGACTAACACAGGACCAGCCCGATGATAGAGTTAACAGCTCCGAAACGCGTCGCTCATTCTCAAAATTTAGCTAGTGATAATAATTAATTATAATTTAATAAAATAATAAGCAAAATAAATACAAACATTTTTTAAAATATTTAAATATTAAAGTCTTTGTGTTTCTTTTGTGTATCTGTTTTATTCAACATTGTTCAAAAAGACAAAGATAATGCACAGCAGCCGAAACTAATAAAAGAAATTTATTGTGAGGCAGGGTCATTCAGTTCAAAAACCTCGAAAGTTATTTGTGAACGTCAAAAACAGAATAAACAAAGCTCGTAGTGCATACGGAATCCTTTCTCCAATGTCGAACTGCAGAAAGATGTCGCTTCGAAACAAATTGAAACTGTTTGAATCCAACTTTAAATCTTTGCTGCTGAATGCCAGTGAAACGTAAAAATTATCTGCCAATGTCTCGAGTAAACTACAGGCTTTTGTGAACAATTGTCTCTGTTTCATCTGAAAAACCCCGTGGCCACAAACCACATCCAATCCAACAACCCACTGGACGAACGAAGGTAGATTTAAACATCATACAGAGAAAGTGGTGCTGGATTGGTCATACTATGAAGATGACCGATGACACAATAGCAAAACAGTCTTTTCAATGGAGTCCTGGTAGAAGTATCTGGTTGTCGAAAGATGCTCCAGAAAGAGTTATAGTTTAGTTGGCGATAAAAGCTTCCGGAAACTCATAGACAGAGAAACAGATAGTATATTGAAGTGCGTTTCAGCTTAAAAATAGTCATGAAGACCTTTTCAGACCTTATCAGAAGCTATTTAATCATTGTTAACGCAAATGCATCCGAAATTGAATTTTGGCTTTCCACCTTATCCATACAAAAGTCTATTTTATAATTTCCGATTTGAATTTTAATAAATTTTATGCAAGTAGTATTCTACTGGACTATCAACTTAACTGTGCACCTCAAGAATGTTCCACTAAACCAAACAAATTAATCACCGCTTCCCGTTAAGTTTAAATCTTTTCTGAAGTTTTTTTTTTAACTGTATTCATAAAATCCTGTTCGTATCCCATTGTAATTTTTCTTACGTGATTCGCATAGTCTTCCCGCATTAATACCTCAATAAGTGACTAATTTGCGAACCGTATTGGGAAACGCTTATTACATTCCAATAATGATGCGTTTTTGGCGAATTCCAACATACTCAATACTCATCCATGCTAATTGTTCGTGTCCAATTGTTTCGTGCCAACCATAAGAAACAACTTAGAGACCACTCGTAGTCATTTACGACAACTTGCATCACCATCTGCCAAAGAGGAGGCATTAATTCCAAGTAATTTTTTTTTCTTCCTTCAAGCTTTTCTACTTTTAAAATGAAAAATGAAAAACGCAAAAAAAAGAAAAAATTAAAATGAAAATTTATGCGGTTAATCTATGACTGTTCAAATGAAACAGATAAAAAAAAAATTGCAGAGTCCATCCGCACCTTGAAGAAGATGCAGCATCGCATCGAGCCATCATCATCTTTATGATATGTGTGTGGTTGTTTGTGTCCAGATACGCGCACATCGGAATGTCGCGCATTCCTTAGCATCTTCAATCTTGGCATCTGGGCATTTATTAATCTCAAACCACCTAAATACCTCAATCATCATCATTTTTGTTGTCGTCATATTATCATTTGAGGCATCATCTTCATAAATTTATTGCCGTTGTAGATTCAAGTTTTTTTTTTTTTTTTTTTTAGAAAAGATGCGAACTTCAAACACTGGACACCACAGATACGGTTTTCTTTTCATCTTTTTCTTCTCCTCTCTGAATCTAAATCATGGATAAATGGATTTACCCGATACAATGAAAGTTGCAATTGCTTTACCTATACCTATACACACGCATAATTTTCTCTTTCAGTATATGCAATGAATTTTCCGCACCATTGACGTCAGACGGACGAACGGACTGACACACAAAATGGCTCAAACACCAGACTCGTTTCTCAAATTAACTGAAAAACCCCAGCACGCTGGGAGGCAGTTTTCAAATGGGATGGCCACCCCACCACACACATCATGTCGTGTAAGCCAGGTTTATATGGAAACATTTTACCTGAAAGTGATTTACCTACTTGGGGTTTAATGAAATTTAAACGAATTTTTAATTTCGATTAAATAAATAAAAGTGAAACGAAAACAATCTTTGTTGATTTTGCTGAATAAAATGAATTTCCAAAATGATTGACGTGAAGGTTAATTTTTTCGGACAGAGGAGCTGTGTATGTTTAAAAATGTTGGCAGAAAAAATGTCTGTCTGATTGGATTATACCAATCCAAGAAGAGAAGACACCATTCCAGGTGAGCGGATGGCGTCAACGGATCACTCAAGTAATCGGTCATTTTGATTACAAGAAAGTAGCCTGTGTCAGATGTTATTTTCATTTCCAGTGCGAGATGGTAACGAATCATCAAGGCTTTATTGGATTTAATTTGGATCGTAATATTCGCCCTTATTTGCATACAAACAAAAAATTAAAATAATTATAAAAACTATGTCTTAAACTTGCGAAAATAGATTTTTCTAAACTCAATCTTTATATTCTCACCAAACATACCATTAACGAAGAGAATACGTCGAAAAGGGAGTGAGTGGTGTGGTCTTAAAATTGGCAATCAAAAGTATAGACATAAAAATGTTTGTATAAACCATTGTTTCACTTATAGTTGACTTACGGCCTAACCGATTTTGATCAAATTTAGCACGATTTTCGAAAATATAACCGATATTTTGAAATATTAGAAAAAAAAACGACAGCAATACAACATTACAAAATAAATGTATATTCGCTTTGTACCATCTCTGTTGCTTCACTCCGAAGTCGCCGCGTCGGAATATTGTATAGCTTTCTTTTTCCCTCTTTTGACATACAAACTTCTCCTTTCTCATGTAACGAAATGTGCCTAAACGTGACTTGTCCTTGAACATTATCTCTCACTCTTTCTGAAAATATCGATTAACCACACAAGAATTTTTACTGCAAAAAATATTTTTGGACTGTGTCGCTCGTTCCTTTAGAGAAAAATAGAAAGCCTTTAAATTGAAGAGGTTTCAAAAACATTCAAGTTCTTTAAAATTCCAAAATACATAATTGCGCAAAGCAATTGGCGTTAAAACAAACACTTTTTTCACGGTGACGTTACAAGTGCCTTCATTCTTAAGCTATAGGGTTAGACGGGTGCGGTGACATTTGAACATGCGTCATGTGGCCATATTTCGAAATATGGCCATATGTCGCTTTGTCAAAAAATCATTAGGCCATATTTTTCTGCGACTTTTAGCCATATGGTACAATGACACTTTTCTAAAAGCGTCAAAAGGCTATAAAATTCAAATTTTGCCTAACAGAGAACAAAGTTTTATGGGTACAGGGAAATAAGTCCCTGGGTACTAAGTCTACCGAGGGACTTTATTCCCACTTAGTGGGAACTTAGTCCACTTAAGAAAAATGGACTTATTTCCCATGCAAAGTGGGAACGTGCCCCACTTTCTTGTGGGAACTAAGTACATACATCATGAAGAGGGAACTCACTTCCAAACACATTAGTTAAGAATCTTACATACTGAACTGCTGCTAAACTGAACTAATAGCTTTTAAGATTTTGAAATTAATCAAAGAAAAATACCGTGGATTTCTTACATAGGTTCATAAAACTTACTGCGTATATAAAGTGAAGTGGGTAAAGGCGGCATGCTGCCGCCCTGCAATCCCCTTGCTGGGGCTCACTGTTGGATTTGGAGTAGATGCGTTTTTGGATATGTGCAAAGTTTTTTGTTGTGTTAAAGCAGTTTTGCATAAACTTCGCACCTACTCCAAATCTAACAGTGAGCTCAAACAGGAGATTGCACTGGTCCAGTATGACCCCCCTTACCCACTTAACTTTTTGAAGTGAAACTTCTTTAGGCGGATGGGGGTAAATTTGTTTCTGATGCAGCGGAAATAAGCGTGACTTC
This sequence comes from Platycheirus albimanus, assembly GCA_916050605.2. Taxonomy (NCBI): domain Eukaryota; kingdom Metazoa; phylum Arthropoda; class Insecta; order Diptera; family Syrphidae; genus Platycheirus; species Platycheirus albimanus. The sequence goes on along the minus strand of OU696696.1, from coordinate 303,796,151 downwards.
CTTCCCCGAACATTGAGAGACCGATTGACAGAGAGTGAGAAAGGGCGAACGTAGCATGAAGAACATAGCCATGGAGCGAGAGTAGGGAGCAAGCGAGTGAGAAAGGTCGAGAGAGAGAGAGAAAGAGAGCTAGCGTCGCATCACGCCCAGTGCCATGGGGAGAGAGTGCTGTAGGTTAGGTTAGGTTTGTTTTATAATAGCACAAACTGGTTCTGCATATCAACTGATCAACGGCTGATGGTTAAAAAAAGAACGGTGGGTAGCAGGGACTAATTGCATTATTTGTGTCTTATCAGACAAATGTGATTCGTATATCCACTGTAGGCAGTCAGCAGTGTTCCCTGATTGGTTGTTTTTCCAACCAAAATGGTTGGAAAAAAATGGTTGTCTGTAAAGTCGGTTTATGGACGATAATTTTACGTGATAACCAGTTCATGTGTAGGTAGTATCTCTCCAACCACCCACCCCAATAACAACCACAAACCATTTTTGATTTTTTTTCTCACACCTTCCTCCCAAACATTAACCTCCCACCCCCACATACAACAACCAACCAACAGATCACCTATTTTGACAATTTATTCCTCCCGCCCCCTCATAATAAATCCCCCTTCCTTACCACCATCAAAACAAATTCCCGGCAATCCAACCACCCACCCAACCTACAATAACCCGTTACTCACCCACCATTTTTAACAATTTTGTCCTCCTCCACACCACATCACCCCATTCCCACCACCACCGCCACAGACCCACCAAACCTATAAACACCAACCAGCGACCCACCGTTTTGACAATTTTATCCTCACTCCTTCACACAATAAATCCCACCTTACTTACCATCAAAAACCACTCACCCCACCTAAAACCACCAACCAACCATAAATAATTTTTATTAATTTTTGGCTTACCACCCACCCAAATACCACCACCAACCAACCACCCACCATATTTGACAGTTCACTCCCCCCCCGCCCTCCATCCAATCATACCAAATCATCCCAACACCAAACACCCATCCCACCTACAGCCATTAAGGAACCATCCATTAGTTTTGACAATTTTTGTCTCACCACCCAAACCAGCTACAACCACCCACCATTTTGTCAATTGTTCCTCTTCCCGACACTACCCCCCCACCTGCCCCACACACACTCCCACCACCACTAACCACCCAACACCCTCCCCTCCCACTTTATCGACTTTCTAGGCTATCAAAGCAGCTAGGTAACGTGACTGTGACTGTGACTGTGACTGTGACTGTGACTGTGACTGTGACTGTGACTGTGACTGTGACTGTGACTGTGACTGTGACTGTGACTGTGACTGTGACTGTGACTGTGACTGTGACTGTGACTGTGACTGTGACTGTGACTGTGACTGTGACTGTGACTGTGACTGTGACTGTGACTGTGACCGTGACTGTGACTGTGACTGTGACTGTGACTGTGACTGTGACTGTGACTGTGACTGTGACTGTGACTGTGACTGTGACTGTGACTGTGACTGTGACTGTGACTGTGACTGTGACTGTGACTGTGACTGTGACTGTGACTGTGACTGTGACTGTGACTGTGACTGTGACTGTGACTGTGACTGTGACTGTGACTGTGACTGTGACTGTGACTGTGACTGTGACTGACTGTGACTGTGACTGTGACTGTGACTGTGACTGTGACTGTGACTGTGACTGTGACTGTAACTGTGACTGTGACTGTGACTGTGACTGTGACTGTGACTGTGACTGTGACTGTGACTGACATTTTTTTTTGCGTGCTGCCCATATATTCCAAACCGATTTATTAGACGTTATCACGTCAAAAACTATTTGGTGGGTAAAGTAGTGGGAACAAATTGTTGGTGGTTCTTGTGGTTGGAAAATTTCCTATTGGATTGTTATTTTATGAAGTGATATTATTTTAAGGATAATTCAGTACGACATAGGTACATACCTACATACATAAATATTTAAAAAAAACCATTTTATCACCAAAAATAAAAATATGGCTTAAAGTTTGATTTAACGAAAAAATAGTAGTTGAGCTCAGCAAGTACATATTTTTTACACAAAAAAGTAAGATTTTTATTGTTGTTACCCGAAAACCGAATCATGACAATTGTTATTTATATAGTCTAGGTAATTAATGAAAAAATACAAGACTTTAATTTCATTCGATAAGGCTATCCCTACACGAATAAACTATTTTTCAATTCCAGTTTCAAACTGGTGTTAAATCGATTGCATTTAAGCTGAATAGTGTGCTACTTAACGAGTTGACTGCTATGCAATCAAATTGACTACGGTTTGAAACTGGGATATCAAATTTTTGACGCAAGTGCACACGCGCGGGTCTAAGGTGTTTTTTTTTTTGAAAAATGCATTGAGTAGGCTTTTAGCGTAAAACTTCCTATTAAACAAAATATGGTGGTTTTTTCCCCTACAGTACAAATTTAGTGGGATTTTATTTCGAATCCGGTGGGATTTCATATAGTTATTTCATCTGGCATCATTGGCAGTCAGGTGGTTGATGGTTTTAAATAGATTGGCGGGTAGCAGGGATGTGACTTGGTATGTGGTTAAATGAGCGCTGGAAGGTTGATATGAAAAATGTGATGTGTATAATGTTAAATGTGTTAGGCGGGTAAACGGCCTTAAGAAGCTGTACTGGTCAATTAATGCGGTGCAAAAAAATAAAAATTAGTTTGTTAAAAAAGTTTTATTTCTGACCATGTGTACTTTATACGCACGCACTTTTTTTCGATGTAAGCTTCATATGCCTTTTTTTGCATATTTCTTATTTTTTTTTTGTTTTGGAAAAGGAAGTGGGGACGTATTTCACATTAAAGGGGAATTAAATCCACAGGATTTTCTTGGGATTAAATCCTCACCATTCATGGGAACTTAGTCCACTTTCTTAAGAAGATTCATTTACTATTAAGTTCGAATAAAGTCTCTCGGTGGAGTTAGTGCCCGGGGACTTATTTCCCTGCACCATTCATTCATTTCCTCAATAAAATATTGGAATGATTTTGATATCAACGGAAAATAAACTAAACTTGTCTTATAAAAATAATTTGTTTGAAATGCTGGCTGTAAATACTTTTTAAAAACTTCTTTGCATTTAAGAATTGCAGTTATTCTTTAAAAAAAATGGAATAATAGTGCTATTGCGCACACAGACCGTGCATTTTAATTTTCTCTTGAATATGTTTCATATTTGCACATATAGCATTGCTGGGAAATGCAGATTTCTATCTTTTCAACCCTCCCATTTTGTAAATTCCAAAAGTGTTACTACTGCTGTAATATTCGGATTTGGCAAAGGAAATGTTTTTTCTTTACAAAAAAGGACATTTCAATAACCTCTATTTGGCTAGACAATAGATAACCTTTTGGTTATTACGTTGTCTAATTTGACATTACAATCAATAAATCACATGAGTGAAGTGTTTCATTGTGACGCCCCATATTTCCCGTAATTGACTAAAGAAATGATAGGAATCTCTTCCAGAACATTTCATTTCTATAATCAATATGAGGTATTGATAAAAAAATATAAGTTTGATATCTGATGAAATATAAATGAAACCGACTTTATAAATACTCCTTGAACAATAGAAATGTTCGTAAAACAAGTTCATCCGTATAGACGTAATGGCATTTATTCAGTTATTTTTTGTGGTCTTCGTCGCAATGACTGCAACTAAAGATGCTTATTCGCGATACACAATTGTCAATTTAATTAAAGATATTCATAAAGACGAACAATTTAAACAAGTATTAATTATAAAAAATTCAAATGAATCCTTAAATACAAGTTTTGGAGTGAATTTCATAAAGAACCTTTCAATGGAAATTCCTGTGATCCTTTTTTCAGAGTCAACATCATTCTTTTTAAAAAGAAAATTCAGCAGCAGACATTTGACAGTAATTTATCTAGAACCACGACCAAGTGCTTTAATACTTCAACGAATGATGGAAAGTCTTTGACAAATGACTTTAACAAAAGTTATTATTCTTCTCAACTCAACTTCAAAGAACAAAGTGGATTTAAGAAATATTTTGAAGTATTTTCTTGAGAAAAACATTATCAATACCTTGGCCTTATTTAAGGATTTTTCATACACAAAAACCTTTTACACTTATACGAATACACCGTTTTTGAAAATCGTTGAGGTTCAGATCGTGAAAGGAACTTCTCGAAACATATACTTTCCTGATCGAAGGACCAATTTTAATGGTCATCGTCTTCGAGTTGCTTACGGAGGATCTGAGCCGAAGCTAATAGTTTATGTGAAACAAAATGGTGAACAAATTATTGCTGGATACGTGTCACACTTTTTTGAAGCTCTAGCCCGAAAGCACAATATTACTCTAGTTCGATCTATAATTGACACCAAACAATCTGCAAAGGATCTACTCCACCATGTTCGAAATGGAACTGTAGATATTTCAGCTGCGATATCTTTCCCTGGAATTCCACTTGTTGGATTCTCATATCCTTTTGAATACACAAGTTGGTGTCTAATGCTTCCGATTGAGCCAAGCATTCCGAGATACAATATCTTCATGGTTGTCTTTCGTCGGGATACTCTACTAATCACAATTGGATTCATAGTTCTTTTGTCAGCTGTTCTCGAAAGGTCAAAGTTTCAATCTGGAAGTAAAACAAATCTTCTGGGATACATTCTAAATGACAATTGCCTAAGAGGTGTTCTTGGGCAATCGTTTTCTGAGATGCGATGTGCTTCTCTCAAAATTAAATTCATTTACCTATTGATTTGTCTTCTTGGAATCATACTCACTACTTCGTACAGTTCCTATTTGCAAACCTATGTAACAAGTCCCCCTACTGTAGCAAAAGTGTCTTCCTTTGATGATCTTCTAGAATTGGATATTAAAATCTACTGCCTCCAGGATGAATTCGAAGAGCTTGAAAAATCCGACAAAAGATTCAAGCAAAAATATTTTAAAATATTTCACTTTGAAAAAAGTTTTATAAAATATGTTATATTCCGTGACAGTTTAAATACCAAATTCGCTTATATGGTCAATAGTGGGAAATGGATAACAATCGAGGAACAGCAAAGGATATTTACGAAGCCTCTATTTCGGCGGCCAAATGGAATGTGCTTTTTTGATTTTTTCCCACTACATTTTCCCATCGATGAGAATTCAATTTTCATGGATGTCATAAATTTTCTGATATTGGAAATACAATCTTCGGGACTCTTGGAATTTTGGTATAAAAAATCCTTCAATGAACTGATTGATTCGGGAAGAATTAAACTCAAGGACTTGACACCGAATGGGGGCTTCGTTCCAATGAGAGTGGATGATCTGAGACTTATATGGATGGGTTTGATGGGAGTGCTTATTTTGGCAAGCTTATGCTTCTGCGGGGAGATATTTTGCTTTAGATGGAGGAGTCGAAAACAAAATTTTGAAATTAAATAAATGTGTGCGTTTAAGTAATTTTTAATAAATTGGTGATTTCAAAGAAAGGATTTTTTATTAAAAGTGGACAGTGCTAAGAAAATTACGGACGCAAAATACCTTTTTTTTAAATTTTTAAAACCGGCGTGGCGCGGCAGAGGAAAAAACGAAAATGCAGATTTTTTGGCGTACGTCGCCAACGTTTTATCTGTGCAGACTGACTTATCCTAGTTTTTTGTAGTGAAACTTTTTTCGTATCGCTGTAATTTGAAACTCGATGAAACGGAAATGCCCCATGGACACTTTTATGCAAATAAATATAATAGATAATTTTCAACTTTGAGACACTGGAATTCAATATGGTGGGCTTACACCGAAGAGTTGATATGGAAAAGGTTATCTCTTATCTTTGACTTCTGAAATATATTTTGAAAGAGTCCTGGCTGATAAAAAGTGGGACTCTTTATAGAGAAAAAAATTGATTATTTACAAATATTGTTTATTAAAAATTTTTTTAAGCATAAGAAAAGAAAATGACAAATTATTTTTCAACACAAAAATAAATAATAGAGTAAATTTTCAAATTACTTAAGTCCTTGTTTTACATCAAAAATCAGTTCACGAAATAAAAATTTATAAATACTTGGTATTAGGATCACTTTGCCCATAGTTTCGCACTTGATTTGATTCAGGAACCGAACCTATGCATTCATATTTTAGTATACATTTAATTAGTCAAGAGGATGCAAAGGAGTCCAAAAGGGAACCCTGCTGTACATGATCACGGTAATTAGCTCTCAGATGTATAAAATAAGCAAAAGAAGTTAAAATTTTTGTTAAAGTAACAATTTTTTTTGATGTGAAACATCTACTGGCACACCTTAGTCAGTAAAATCGATCGTAATCGTCACAAAAAATGGCATGACGCTCAATAAAAGTTTTCAAAGTGTGACTGGAGTGGGTTGGGTGTCAAAAATTGTGGATGGTTGGTTGGTGGTTGTTGGTTGCCTGGATGATCGGTGAAGGGGGGGGGAATTGTCAAAAATGGCGGGTAGTTGATTGGAGGGTAAAATTGACTAAAATGTTGGGTGGTTGGTTGTAGGTGGGGTGGGTGTTTAATGGTGAAAAAAAATTAATGAACATGGAGGGTAGTTGGTTGGGAGTTGTTAGTTGTGGGTTGGTAGGGGGGAATATTGACAAAAATGGTGAGTGGTTGGTGGTATGAAGATTAGGCATAACCCTATAGTCATAGGCCTATAGTCATAGACATAGGCCTCTAAGCGTAGGCCTTTAAACGCAGGCCTATAAGCGTAGGCCTATGAGCGTGGGCCTATAAGCATAGGCCTATAAGCATAGGCCTGTAAGCATAGGCCTATAAGCATAGGCCTATAAACATAGGCCTATAAGCATAGGCCTATAAGCATAGGCCTATAAGCATAGGCCTTTAAGCATAGGCCCATAAGCATAGGCCTATAAGCATAGGCCTATAAGCATAGGCCTATAAGAGTAGGCCTATAAGCATAGGCTAAGCATAGGCCTATAAGCATAGGCCTATAAGCATAGGCCTGTAAGCATAGGCCTATAAGCATAGGCCTATAAGCATAGGCCTATAAGCATAGGCCTGTAAGCATAGACCTATAAGCATAGGCCTATAAGCATAGGCCTATAAGCATAGGCCTATACACATAGGCCTGTAAGCATAGGCCTATAAGCATAGTCCTATAAGCATAGGCCTATAAGCATAGGCCTATAAGCATAGGCCTATAAACATAGGCCTATAAGCATAGGCCTATAAGCATAGGCCTATAAGCATAGGCCCATAAGCATAGGCCTATAAGCATAGGCCTATAAGCATAGGCCTGTAAGCATAGGCCTATAAGCATAGGCCTATAAGCATAGGCCTATATGCATAGGCCTATACGCATAGGCCTATAAGCATAGTCCTATAAGCATAGGCCTATAAGCATAGGCCTATAAGCATAGGCCTATAAACATAGGCCTATAAGCATAGGCCTATAAGCATAGGCCTATAAGCATCGGCCCATAAGCATAGGCCTATAAGCATAGGCCCATAAGCATAGGCCTATAAGCATAGGCCTATACGCATAGGCCTATAAGCATAGGCCTATACGCATAGGCCTATAAGCATAGGCCTATAAGCATAGGCCTATAAGAATAGGCCTATAAGCATAGGCTAAGCATAGGCCTATAAGCATAGGCCTTTAAGCATAGGCCTATAAGCATAGGCCTATAAGCATAGGCCCATAAGCATAGGCCTATAAGCATAGGCCTATAAGCATAGGCCTGTAAGCATAGGCCTATAAGCATAGGCCTATATGCATAGGCCTATATACAAAAGCTTATGAGCATAGGCCATAAGGAGTTGTTGACTATTGACATTATGTTGTTCTTTCTTCTGTTCTGTCTGTCTCTCTTTGTCTTGTGTTTGTCTGAGCCTATGGTTGTTCTCACCCGTGCCTGACAAAAATAAATAAATCAGGGAAGTAGACACATCAAAATATTATACGACTTCAAAATGAAGTTCCTGACTTGTGAATGGGAATTTCACAAAGTATGAAAGCTATTGGGCTCTATCATGGTACCCGATCGGAGAAAAATTGTCTCTAATTCGGACGAAATGTACGAATTTTGTATCATGGTACCTCTCCGATTGATAAATCGGACACACATCCGAAAAATAATAAAGCATGCGTTGAAAATGTCAAAATGACAGTGACGCACAGCGAATTCATGCGATGCATGGCTTTTTTATATTTGTATTTCTCTCGATTGTCTCCGGCAGCAAATTACTTGCGGACTTTTGTCGGATGGTAATAAAAAAATACAAACTTTTTAATTTCGTGTGTATTTGTTTTTTTTTTTTTTATTCCTTTTCCTTTGTTTGAGGCTTTCTGCTTGTGTTATGTATTTCATCCCCTAAAAATACAGCTGCGCTGTGCAGTTTTATTCGACTGCAAAGGAGGTTCATATTTTATTTTTTTGTTTTCCTCATGCCAGGATATGCGCGTCGGTACGCATTTGTATTTCTCTTCCGATTCGGTTACCATGAACACAATAAATGCTCCGATCGGAACATTTCCCCGATCGGAGGATTCTCCGATCGGTTACCATGATAGGGCCCATAATGCCAGTTTTCTTTGCAATTGCAGAAATATCCATACTAACGATTGCTTGAAAGATACCATGAAGGTGGTTTTCAATAGCGAGCAAATTTATAATAAATGTTGCTATTTCTTTGTCGAATCGAAAAATGTCGAAAATGTTAATCATTTAACGCGTATGGATTAAACCCTACCTTTATATTTTCTTTTGTCTGGCTGGTGGCACAATTTCATACAATCTATCTACAAATCTATGTCTTCCAGAAATAAAAAACAGTTAACACTTTTTTGGGCTTCTTCATCATCATTATCTCGTGTTCTATTAAAACCTCGATTTATTTATGCATGAAACCAAAACCTGCCCCATAGAACAAGCTAAAAATGAACAAATGGCTTCTGGCACATTCTACACGTTACCTGACCCTGAACTATTTTCTTGCTTCATTTCAAAAATATAGAGCTGAAAGATGTCTCTTTTCAGCAGGGCAGCACGAAAGCGTGCACAACAGAAGCTTGGATGGACTTTTCGTACGACAGATCTGCCAAAAGTTCTAGATGCCTGAGAGGCGATTCGACCTACCCGTGTGCATGGTGTCAAATACCCATCCCATAACTGAAATGTCATGGCAATGTTGGAAGTGTGAGGGCTGATATTTGGCCGATACCTTGTTCAAAATTCTGCAAACCCATATCTTCCATAAAAAAAATACTAAAAATTAATAATTTCCGAAAGAGCGGCATGGAACACATGTGCCAAAAACTGAAGATTTTGCTTCCCGTTTGCAAACGTATCTGCTGTATGGTATAGACTTATCTTCCCTCCAATGGACCCTAATGAAGCTTTCACCTTCAACTTTCCCATACTTCTTGTACTTACCAGAGAAGATGTGTGATACAATAAATTCTCCTCTAATTCAATTAGCATATTGTTGACAATTTGACAGCATTTTGCACACTCTTCCAAATATAGAAAACCATCATATCCATCAATCGTCAGCGACACCCAGCCAGCAGTCTTCTTCCTTTTGTAGCTTGGAGTTTCTCCCCATCATCATATAGTTTCAGAGAGGTCTCCCTTGTGGTTGTATAGTCTTGTGCCTTGTAATATATTCAAAAACAATTTTCAACTCCTATAGGCTAGGCATATATAGAGGCAACCTCTTTACCTAGCCAAAAACAAACTGCCATCTCCAAACGCCCATTTAAATAACTTGAGACAAACGATCTTCTTTGCTTGCACATAGAAGTGTTTCAAAGTGCACACCCGGGGCACTTGTACTATACGATATGCCTCTTCCAAGATGAAGCACAAACGGCGAAGGTTGCGCGCTTTGACATTTTCTATGGATTTTTGTATCTTGAGAGTCTACAAGAGTATAGTGCACCTCTACCTACTACAACAACAACTATGCCTGTTTGTTTATGCAAAAAACAATGTGCACTCCAAAACTGGAAACAATGTGATACTACAGAGTTGGAGCTGGAGCGATCTTCTAAGACTATCATCTGGCAATACAATTGATTCATGTGCCATGTATGGACCCCGCAGATACTACATAGCCTGCAACTAAATGCTGAAAATGTTTAACCATACTTGGTGTCATGTACTTATTTATTGGCATTAATTTTGTGTTTACCCGTCGCGTCCGCGTCGCGCCGCGTCGGTGTGTGTTGTCGTCCCTCTGCCTTGATTGGATGTACTCGTCAAGTTCAAGCCTTTGGCAATATTGTTTCAAGGTGCAACTAGCAGGCATATCTTCCTTAGACAGAGTGACCAGACCATTTGTCATGGATTCGTTGGTCAAAGTATAAGATGGAAAAATGGAAGTAGGTGTTTTCGAAAATAAAAATAATAAAGACACACTACTTTATTTTTGGAATCAAGATTTTGATGCTGGGTCTATGGAGAACCCCATATTCTCTATCTGTCATTTTAATTCCGTCTGCGGCAGAGTTCAAGGATTTAATGATGCAAATTAAGGCTGTATCAGGTATTGAGTCCAGTATTTTTGGATGACTGTTATGCTTTATACGAAGAGAGTCAGTGAGAGAAAGTTCTGGCTTCCATTTGTACAGGCTGGAGCTAGGCAGGTGGAAGGATTTGAAAAGTACCCTTTTCATGAATTTACATTGAAAAAAACTTTTTAGAAGGTTTGAAAGAAGATACACAGAGACCACCGATGCACACTGGTTTTCAATTTCTGTAAATGGGAAGGAAAAACTGAGCTGGGCAAAGCTTTTTACATTTTGTGTTGTGTCACCATCTTTGATAAATCAACTTGGGTTTGCGGACGACATTGACGTTATAAGGAAAACAAAGCGAGCATCAGTATCCGGTGCTTTCACTACAATGGAGTCAGCAGCAAGCAGAATGGGGCTGAAAATAAACGAGGACAAGACGGAAGTATATGCTTTCATCAACAAAAGTCCAATCCCACTACTGATTTGATCAGAAAGTGGCCATTGATAGGTATAACTTCGGGATAGTCAGGGAATTTGTCTACCTGAGTACCGCTTCCAACACAGGCAATAACATCAGCGCTATGGAAATCAAACGCAGACTAACTCTTGGTAATCGCTGTTACTTTGGGATGAATACGCAATTGAGGAATACAAATCTATCAATCGGAGTCTTCGAGAGAAAAGCTCTGCGTACGATTTATGCTGAATATCTGCAAAAACTGAGAAAAAACATTTGAACGAAGAAGTCCTGTCCAGCGACATAAGCCTAGCCAGAAAAATTCGAATTGGCTGGGCAATGTCGAGCGAATGAACTTGACGCTCCAGCTTGTAAAGTCTTCCACACCAAACCAGAATTATTCAGGAGACAAGGAGCGCCCAGGTAGAGGGAGACCTCCGACAACTTGGAGTGCAAAATTGGAGATGGCAGGCTTGAGAGCCGGTTGGAGGGACATATTAAGCAAGGTTTAAGAGCTCTAGTGGAGCCAACGTAAGTAAGTTAGTAAGTAAGTTCTATCGCGTGGCCAAAGAAGGAATCTTCATTCTTAAATGTACGTCTGAAATTAAGTTTAAAAATAAGCTTGTTGTCATTCGAGTGAACTTTTTTTTTTCACGTGAGAATTAAATACGTCGCTGAATTATTTTTTATAAAAGTAACGATAAAGTAAGGTGAGTATAAGTAGTCCGTAGTAATAGATACCTTCCTACAACAACTGGCTTGCAAAGATCTTTTCTGTGCTTTGGAAGCCCAGGATCGATTCGATTTGGGCGTAGTTTCGATTATACTTACTTGGAAATAGTTTTAAAGTAAAATGCAATGTTTTTTCGGTCCCATGTGATAACTGGTGACTATAAGGACTGCTCCGAGCCCATAGGGTGATGCGTTGCATGTTAGTTCCAATTGCAGCTTCTCATCATAATGCATTGACACGTCATCTGATATGATGATGTTCTTTAGTCTAGTAAAGGCCCCTTTGTGGTGTTGCTTCCATTTCCAGTGAGCATTTTTATCCAAAGAAGTAAGCCGTGGCATTGGGGTCAGTGTGTGGAGGTTGGGTTCTGCCCCGCCGAATGTTCTGGATTCAATCTCTAACTCCACCTTACTTCTTTTCTGGGAAAAATAATGTCATGGAAATTACTTCTCTGTTAGCCGTTCGGATTCGGCGGTAGACTGTAGGTCCCTTCCATTCCTGCAGAATATTAACTGACACGCAGGAATGGTTGAGAGTGTAAGTCACAGGCCCTTTCCCCGCTTGGAGCGCTGTAGTGCCAGGTATTTTTTGTAATTATTTTCATCAAAAGACGGTGTAGTAGTTCTGCTATGGTGGTTGGTGGCTTTGTGTGTCAAGAATGTATGATACAAGTTTATCAACCCTAAAAATGCCTGCAGTTTTTTTTTTGTCCTCCGGTGATGAAGCGTTGTGGATTGCATTGACATCATCAGCTGACGATCGAACGTCAATTTTGAAACCCTAAAACAAAACTGATGGAACACCGAATTGACATTTATCCCTTTCTTAGCCGGAGTCCGGTCTTGTCGAAACGGAACAACACCTTATATAATCTTATACTGCCAGTTCCTCTTCAGACTTTCTCTTGACAATGATGTCATCGAATTATGGAAAGACTCTTCGTCGACTACAAATTGGTATGCTTTTGCCAAATCTGTCTTAGCAAACATTGAACCAACTTCGATGGACGCCAAAAGTGTGTTGACTGCTGAATTTTGGTGATTGTGTGTTTTGATAGCCCGATTTAAGGTTGATTTGTTGTCCCTACAGATCCGGATGCTTCAAAACAGTTGCATGCAACCAATTTGCCAGTTTTATTTTTGTGGGAATGATTTGACACATCGATAACTAGAATCAGGTTGCTTTGGATGTAATTCAGATTCAAATCACATTTGGGGAGATCCTTGCATGCGCAGTCGTTGATAACAATGGAGATGGATTGTTTTGGTTGACCAATGGAAAAACTTGGTTGATCGAAGATTTTCCATGAGATGATTTGCCTTGTGAAGCCCCTTGATGTGCCGATGTTAAAAACGATGCAGTTGTTAAGGATTTTGTTGCATTAGTGCTACGACAGATCGAGGCACTAGATGGCCCTTTTGGCAGGAAGAATGGCAAACAGCTTCACGATATGGACATTGTTTCAAAGGATGTTTGCCTCCACACCAAGTAAATGACACCAACTACTAACAAAACTTCCTTAGTCACTAGTTTTTTTACAGTCTGGTAACCCTTTTTTTACATTTTGACACACCAAACCAAACACAACTGGCAATATGCCTTAGCTGGCTAATAATAATAAGTAAGCATTTGACATTGCTCGTTGAGCACACATTGGCCAAGAAGATAGATTCCCATGGAATACTGGGCTTATAGCATTGCTAGATGGATACCTCACTCACATGAGTTACGCAAAAGCGATGTCATTGGCAAGTGCGCGCGCATCTCTTGAGTTATAGTCCTTGGCTTTGCATACAATTTGAATCGGTAATTAGGAATGTGCCTGCCTGTCTGTCTGTCGTTTTTTCCAATGTCCACCGTCCACGTATATGTCTATCTTGCTGCAGTTGCTGCTGGTTGGGATTTGCTTGAGAGTTGAGAGAAAACTGAATATTCCATGCTTGATGTCGCTAGTAGTAATGTATTTGTATTTGCCTTATGGATGATGACTTCTGGTCTGTGTGCAGAGATTTGTTGGTCTACCACCATATGACCGCACAATATTTCCAATATAACCAACTCTGCCGGACTTCTTCGAAATGGGCAATAAAGTAAAGTAAAACAAATAACCATTGAAATTTATGGGTAATTAAATTCGCAATGATTATGGTTTAATGCTATGTTTGCCTGCCGACTACAACTGCAGAAGCAAAAAGAAGAAGCACTATTCAAGTGGAAGAAATTGACCGGAAATTTTAATATTTATTAATGGCGACTGTGCCACTTGCTGTTGCTACTTCAGCAGTTCAGCAGTAGGTAATGCAGTTATATTATGCCATAGTTAGAGTTCGAAAATGTCAATTATTTTTAGTGTTTTATTATGGGCAATAATTCTGGAGGTCTTGCGCAAAAATGGAAAGAAAATAATTTAAATGTTTTACAACTTAATCTTATCTTGGGCTTGTTTTTGTTCCAAGTGCTGGAAATATTTATTTCAATTAGTAGTTAGTTGTTCAGAAGCCAGGGTTTGAGATCTCTTTACTTTTCCAAACAGCCCTCAATTACAGAAAGTAGTAGCTATGTAATCCGGAGAGTTCGACTTTAATTAAGTGTTTTGAATCCTAGGCCCTTACTTTTACAAATCGAATAAAAAAAATTCGGCGTTATTAAATCTTATTATTTTCAACGCTGAGTAAGATAAGTTTTTGTATGTTCAGGTCTCTAAATTACAGTAGTTCATAATTGAAGGTATTGATAAAGTTAGAATTGAGGACCTTTTTCGCTAAACTCAACAAGCACCAAAAATAGAAAAATGAGATATGGGTATCAACATTTTTGTAATCTCAAAGCGCATCGGCTGCGAAAAACTGCCTTTCTGACACCAAGAACGAAAAACGAGGTAGGATAATGCACAAAGATCTTTGAGACGCCGAAAATTGAAGTTTATTATATAAATATAATAAGTGTCGAGTTTTTAATACATTAGAAAATAGTTTTAATTTAATGTGGGATATTTAATAAAATTTTCGAGTGACATATTTAACGGGTTTTTATATAAGTGGGATACGTGGTAATATCTGCGAAGGCCATAAATGTATCGAATAATACTGTTGAACGCTACTTTCAGTTTCCTCCTACTTTCCGCATCGCAGTTATAAAAATTTCACATCCGTTTAAAAGCGTTGGGATGGCTAAGGATTTAGCTAACATGATTCTAGTTGGTAGGGGGGTATATGACTGGGCTATCCATAGTGATCGCAGAACACCGTAGGTCTTACCAATAACGCCGTTTATGTGATCATTCCAAAAGTAAGGTTTCGGTTAAATACTATACCCGAATTCTTAGCTGAATCAACGTACTGGATATGTGAGTCATGTAATGAAATAGCTGGGTAGTACGAAAGATCTAATTTGTTAGGGATATAACGAGACATTTGCATTTAATTGAATTTAGTGTAAGGTTGTTTTGTAAGGACCAGTTTGAAATGTTTTTGAGATCCTGGTTCAGGTTTTCAACATAGTTCTCAATAAGACCTAAAGGACAGTTTTGATAAACCTGAACATCATCGGCATAAATGTGCATCATCGAATTTTTAACTACACTAGGAATTTCATTTATGTACATCGAGAACAAAAGTGGACCTAAGATAGATCCTTGTAGAACGCTATGAAGAACTGGGAGAAAATCTGACAATTCGTTATTTGCATATATACTGCCTGTTTTCTTCCACAAAGATAGTTAGATATTAACTTTACTGATGGTTCGGAGAAATTAAAAAAGTGACGCAGTTTGGCACATACAATGTCGTAATTCACCATGTCAAAGGCTTTGGAGAAGTCAAGCAGTACCAAAAACTTATGCTGTCATTTTCAAGAATAAAACGAATATCATCTATAACTTTGAGAAGAGCTGTAGTACAGCTATGCCTTGTACGAAACTCTGATTATATATTTGTTAAGAGATCATTTTGGTTTAGATATTCATTAATTTGGATTTGTAAGATTCGCTCATAGACTGCGCAAGCGGAGTTTTTTGGTACAGGGATGATTTTAGCCAATTTCCACTGGTGGGGATAAGAACCTGTAGTGAGAATCGTATTAAATAATATGTGTCATATATGGCAATATATTCACTGTGACAAAGCTACCTTAAAAGGGAAAGTCTTTTTTACACTTTCAAATTTTTTTTTGGTTTTTTGATTCACACACAAAAAACCTTCTCCTGAAAAATTTGCAAAATGGACTTGTTGAGTTTATTAATAACTTCCCTGATGAACTACTGTTCACGTAAATCACTGAACCAATGTCTAAGAAAACTATACTGACATAGCCTTTCCGTAATTTTTTAAATACTGAAGAAATGTTGACATTATTATTTAGTTTGGAACACCTTGGATAGCAGTAAAGATGCTGAAAATGAAGACGCTTAATGCTGGAATCATATTTGTATCAAAATCAGGTGTTGAAATGGAATAAAAGAAACTGTGTGTGGGATATTAAGATTTTTGTTTTATCTGATAAGCCCATGGATGCCATATTCTGTATGGATTATGACAACGGCAAACTACCCTGTTCAAATTCATGGAGCCAACGATCTTCCGAATAGATCTATCTGAATTTGATCGATGACGGCCCGGTTGTGGTTTATTCGCATAATCTGTAACTTCAGGAAACGCAACCAGAAATTGGATAGCGGGGCAAAATCTTGGCATGATCTTGGTTCCCATTGTTCAGTATCGCCCGCCATTGACCGGTATTTTAGCTTGTTAACAAAGCCAGTCATAAAACTATGTGCAGAAATTATTTCCCAGAATTAAAAGAAGCCTAATGTGTCCCTCTCCGAACAGCCAGTCAGCCGAAAAGTCGATTGGTAAAAATACCGACTGATTAAAATGTCGACTCTTATATACTTAGTCGATTTTGAAAATATCGACTCGAAAAAAGGACGACAATGGCAAAGTGGGTGATGTTCACATGCATGCGGCGCCGCATCACCCACTTTGCCACTATCGATCAGTGTTCCGCCTCTACTTCTATGATTTAAAAATTTTAACTGTAGATGCAATCCAAAGAACTACATTTTTTATCAGGATAAATGTCGACATTATTACCGACAGTCTACATTTTCATAGTCTGGATTTTAAATTGTCAACATTTTTTTTGGTCGATCACACATCAGTCGAAGTTTTTTACTTGCGATTATAGGTACTATAAGGCAAAGTTATGGATTCGTGGAGAAAAAAAAATTTTGAGATAACAATCACACACGACATTGCGATGATGGAGCAAAGCATAACGTGAACACCTGACAATTAAGGCTTAATATCACGGCGAGCTTACTCGCATGCAGAGTCAAATTGGGCTTAGACCAGAGCCCTAAGATCTACCCCTCGATAGAGTCTTAGTACCAATTTTATGGAACATGTTGAGGCATGTCCACATTCCTTGGTAAGGGGCGAGGTCTATCTAACACCTCTTGCATTCAATAATAAAATCCGTAGATAATATTACCCAATGCCATATGTTTCCGCTTGGAGTAAACACAGCCACCACGATACTCCCACAAGGGGGCCTACCTCATAGATAGTCTCCCAGGTGACAAGGCCACCTGGGTTGGCACTATCTCCCGTGGTACCAGAATAAAGCTTCCGGTGGAGCCTCGCAACCGTAAGGTCACATCCAGATGAGCACCATCAATACTCAATACTTCAAGGAAAAGGTATGTATTTATCTGCAGATCTCACTCCTATTTCATTTACAACAATTTTCCTGCCATTCATATTGTTCCCGGGTTGCCACGCGGAGGCGGAGGATAGGCACATCTATGCCCTCTCAAGTTCCAACCACATTCATGATTGGATAGAAGCCAGCTTACAAAACATCGACAATGCTAAGCCCGGCAGGGACCCAAAAGCCGAAGAGGTGCCGCAGCCTCTATGCTCCAAGGATCTGCACGGAACAGAAGGAGTACTGCGATCTATATTTGCAGCCTTGGCTAAGCGTTCAAAACACTTAAGAGGGTATAGTTCACCCCCACCATGATGGAGCAGTCGAAAAAAGTTGGTCTGGGAATTCCGTCCGTCTGTATGTCTGTTCTCGCCTCTAGAGCCTGAACGGATGGGCCGATTTGCTTCAAATTTGGTATTTAGGACTTATTTGGCCGTCCCTCGGAACATGTGTATTTTTAATTTTTGCTCTAGGCCCAAAAATAACGGCACCTGCCATACAATCGGGAAGAAAAAAATTGATTTTCTCAAAAACGGCTCTAACGATTTTGATAAAACTTTCAGAATGCTATTTTCTTAAGGCAGTCTAACTTCAAGTAAAAAAACTTTTTTCAAAATTTGTCTTATAACGGTACCTCTCATAGAACCAATATTTTCAAATCAAATTTAAAAATAAAAGAATTTCCGAAATTATTTTAAATTTTTTTTAATATACCTATGCAGCCACAAAGAAATTGCTTAGCATAAGAGGAAGTTCGTGCGACCCAGTCGTGCATTTTATTTTGTCGACCATTCGTACTCCTCTCTTGTTATCGCCTTACACTACAACGGAGCTGCACTATGGCACCAGTAAACGGATAGTTATATATGTACTCAACTAATGCAGTGCCGTGCCGTTCCATTAAAGTACAGTACTTCCTAGTGCGGTCTTAACATAAAGCTGCAAGAGAGGCGAGTCCACAAATGTCGCAAAATTAATGTTCGCATAATCAATGCTTAGACGAAGTAATGTCACAGTTGTTCCACTGATCAAGAATTTGAGGTTCAGTGCTGAACTACTAGGGAAGCAAAAACAGTGCAAAGTAATACTTTTCTTCTTCAGCACTAAACTTCGTGTTTAAATTCTTGATCCATAGATCAATTTCATTTAGTCCGTGGAAGGCGGTGTGTTAAAGGCCACCGTCTAAATTCTGATCATGTTAAGCATTTCCAAATTTTGATGTGTGAATGCGAAACATAAAAAAACTTTTACTTTAAAGACAAGTCACAGTAAATTCTTTTCTTATTCCTGAAGTGCCTCATTTATGTGCGTCCCGTATTTCAACCGAATCGTTGAGACGCGATAACAGAAACCATATCCAAGCTTTAAAATTATTCCTTAAAACATGTTCAAATTATTTCCCAAATTAATGTTTATCAATTAAGAAACACCCTTTATAAATAAGTGCACAACACATACATACAGCAAATACGACTCCAAGTTTTAGATTTAAATGAAATTATTTCAGCCATTGCCAAGTTATCAACGATCTACCCTTTCGTATCGTAAATATAATCTATAATGGAAGAAGATGAAAGATAAGGAACATGTTTGTACTTGATAAAAAAAAAACTCACACACTCAAACACATTATTACCGTAATTGTTCTCTCACTTTCCCAAATTGCTATTAAAGTTAAGGCAAACCAAGTCGAGGAAAAACTACTGGCAACGCTAGACAGTGTTGAATTACATGCCACACTGATAACATGAATCCAACTGCTCTTGGAATTCTGAATTTTCTGATAACAATAAGCAATCGTGAATTATTTGAAAGTGTAATTTTAAATAGTTCAACGAATTCTTCGGACCCTTTTGAAGTAGAAGGTCAAAATATTGTTGAATTCATAAGCAAAAATACTTCGATTCCTGTTTTCAGTCTAACTTTAACGGCACCGAAGACAAAACATTTTGCTCGAAAATTCAAGGGTGAGTTTTTAGCAATTGTTGACTTGAGAACGCAATATCAAAAAGAAATCCTCAATAAAACAGCCTCAATACTTGATTGCATCACAAAAACAAAAATTATTCTAATACTGGATCTTGAACAACAAAAGGAAGAGCTTCTTCAGGAAATATTCAAAAACTGTTGGAAACATAAGCTGATAAATGTAATTGCACTGTTTCGAGATTTTTCACAGACTCAGGTCTTCTTCAGTTATGCGCCATATCCTAAAGTTCAAATAGAACGAATACCAAGCTCATCGAAAGTCCTCTTTCCCAATCGAGTCAAAAACATGAGAGGATCAGCATTGAAGGTTTTTGCAGATCAAATTGAACCTCGAGATATGATGATTCGCAGAACTGATGGAAGCATTCAGCTTTTTGGATATGTTGGCCACATTATTACTGAATTAGCTCGGAAGCACAATGCTACGCTTGACTTCTCTTATCCTTTTGAAATTGGTAAGAGCGTCTTCTTTGCTAATTTGCGGCTTCTTCTTTTTAATGATACTTTGGACTTGCTCATTTCTCTGACTTTGGCCAATATTTCAAGTATGGTAGCATCATATCCAGTTGAGCTTACGTCCTATTGCTTGATGCTACCCGTCGAAAAAAATCTGCCAACCTATCAGTTTTATATTGTCATCATGGATGGGATGGTCCTTGCAGTGACGTTTTGCACGTATCTTATTATTTCCTCGCTGTTGGTTACGGTATTAAGACACTTGGACAAACGACGATCCTTTCGTCTGATTGACGTCTTGTTAAATGACAGCTGTATACGAGGACTTCTATCACAATCTTTCAACACTCTTAAAAGTTCTTCATCAGTTTTGATGTTCATATATTTTTTGGTTTCTCTTCTCGGAATATATTTCACAACTTGGTATACAGCCTATCTTCAAGCTTATCTTACCAATCCCCCAACGGAAGCTAGAATAGAAAAGTATTCTGATCTTCGTAGAGCTCAATACAAGGTTCTTTTCTACTCGAGAGAATATCAGGAAGTCAAAAGAATGGTAGATAACCTCTTTCCTAAAAAAACATTTCAAATCACTCATAACTACACCCAATACTTGGAATATGTGGACAATCTCAACCCTAAATATGCCTATGTCATTTCAAGCTCAAAATGGAAGGTATTGCAAGTGCAGCAGGCATTGTTTTCGAAGCCTCTGTTTCGAATGTCAGATATGTGTATTATTGGCATTCAAATGTGGTTTCCAATACATAGGAACTCTGTTATGAAGGATTCTTTAAATAAAATTATCATGCAAATTCGGGACACTGGACTCTTGCAGCATTGGATGGACATAACATTTTTTGAATTGGTTCAAATTGGACGGATGAATTTTAGTGATTGGAGCAATTCAGATGATGGATATAAGCAGTTGCAGGCGAAGGACTTGGGACTCGTGTTTTCTGTTTTATTCCTTGCACATGGCTTACATTGTTTGGTTTTCGTTTGTGAAATTATTGTTGGTAGGATGAAATGGAAAAATTAGTATTTTTATAACGGATTTCATCCTCTTTGATATACAATAAAATGTGTTAAAGAAATCTTATTAAAATAAAAGCATATTCCTTTTGATCAATTCCGTTTTGCTTTTATTATAATATCATCATCCTCATTAGGAAAATGGAAGCTGACCGATTTCCAAATATTCTTCTTGTGGTACGAGTAGTATAACATTTTTGGTCATACATTTCATATGCCATCAGCAACATGTCTACAACCTTCTTCTGTGACTAACTTACCAAAGTTTATCCATAAGTGCGCAAGGGCTTCAGAATCAAAAGCCTATTAGATTTAGCGATCTCCTCTCCGTCCGTCAGTCCGTCCGACCATCCGTCCGTATATATACTCTCCAGGTCGCAATTTCTGAGCTAAAAAGCTGAAATATTTGGTTCAAGAGCAAGGCTAAGTTCTCGAGCCGTTGAAATCCGCCCACATTCGCCATTTTTGTTCAGCAACCTCTATTTGGCAAAATTGAATTGGGTTTTTTACGATGAAAGCACAACGCTTAAATTTTGCAAACGCAAGCTAGATGCAAGTCTACTCTAAATTAATTTCAATGTAGGCGTGGCTGACTCCCACTTTTCATACAAAACCTAAATATTATTTTTATATAACAACGATGCTTATATTCGATCAAAAAACCTAAAATTTTGTGGGTATTAGGCAGTTGTACGTTAACATCTTGTGTATGAAAACAAAACAAACATTTTTATGGGTGTGGCTGACGACCATTTTTCATTAGAAACTATAAAAAAAAATATTTTTAAAATATACGGCACTAAAAATAAATCCACAAGCCCAAATTTGTCGAAACTAATAAGATTGTGTCTGAAAAGAAAAATATATCTAGATTTTTTTCTGTAAATTGCTTCAATACGCCCACTTTTAAGGGCGTGATTTTTATAAAATACTTGTTTTTAGGTAAGATCGTTAAAAAAACTACTCGATTCAGCTGTAGTCTTATACCTATGCCTAAAAATTGTCTAACAATCAAAGCTCAGTTTATGCTTTAAATTTGTTTTCACAAATTTTTAGGTCACGCCCCACTTTTAAGGGGCGTTTTCGTCAAAAGTCTTTGTATGCATTAATGTTTTAATATTTTCTAACTATCGGTCTCAGTATCGAAATGAAGATGACAATTTTGTGTTTCTATTCCTTGGCTACGTAGCAGGTTGTGATTTATGAATTGTTAAATGCACCCATAATCGCTATTTTCATTCAAAATCTAATTTTTAAAAATTCATGTTGTGTCTTGCTTTGTTCAAATCGAGCTGTAAGCTTAAAATTGAATGTCACCTAACAGTTATTGCCTCGGCAATTAAAAGTTTCAACTTTGGGCCTGGCACACGCCTTTTTTAATTGCGCTAGCAGTTATTGAACATCGGCCACACAAAATTAATGATATTGTATTTTTTACTTGCGATTATAGGTACTATATAAGTTAAGTTATGTATTCGTCGAAAAAAAAAAGTTTTGAGATAACAATCAAACATGACATTACGATGATAGCGAAGACGAAAAAAGATGGTCTAAAAATTCTGTACGTATCTATGTCTGTCTGTCTGCCTGTCTGTCTGTATTTATAGACACCTACAGCCCGAACGGGTGGGCCGAATTGCTTTAAACTTGGTATATAGAGTTTTTTAGGTATTGTACAGAAGGGAAATTGAAATTTTGTTTAGCTCAAAAAATAACGGTACCTGCCAATATAACCGCTACGTTAAAACTTATTTTTCTCGAAAACAGCTGTAACGATTTTGATTTACAAAAATCAGGGTAGCTTTTTTGGTACGACCAATTTTATGGCTGAAAAAAGTTTTAAAAAATTTCTAAGAACGGTTCTTTCCATAGGACCGTGTTTTTTGCTTTCGAGTATCTCGCAATCGGCTCAACCGATACTTTCAAAATCTCATAAATGTATATATAGGTGTAGGTAGCTCAATTTATACTGCATACCAATATTAAAAAAAAATGTTTTTTTTTGTATTTTTAAAAGCATTTAAAAAAAATTAAAAACTAATATTTGAAAACTGCTTATTAAATTTTTTTTCAAAAATTGAAAACAAGTGTATTTTCTGAATACCTACCTATGAATTGGCGTTTTTTTTTTTCTCAAAAACCGCTCCACAGATTTTTATAAATTTATTCTCATCAATTCAAATTTATTCAAGAAACAAAATGGCGTACTTTTTTTCAGCTCAAATTAGTTTAAGTATTTTTTTAAGAATTCTGAAAAATGTATTTTAATCAAAATCTCAAGACCCAGACCACTGTCACAAATTAGAGCAAGCTGTGCGACCCAGTCGTGCATTTTATTCCTGTCTGCTAAAGAAGAATTTTGTTGCTGGTACTGGACAGCTGCTGGCTACAGGGGGCGAACGACCACACATACAAAATAGGGAATATGGTATCCAACAGTTCGTTTCAAACCTACTGTAGCTCTTGCTTTTGTTTAAATTCTTGATCCTTAGATCAACTTTATTTAATCCATATAAATTTGTGGGCTAACTCTTAAGCCACTCTTGAACCACCGTCTAAGAAATAAATAAATTGTTGGTTCAACAGCTCCAAGCGTGGTCGGGGCCTGCGACATACACTCAGCCATTCATGTGTTTGCGTTGATATTCTGCAGGAATGGAATGAAAGGGACCTACAATTTAATTTAATGACATTATTAACTCTTGGAGGATTTGTCACTTCCTCGCAAGAGGCAGTACCCTGGAAAAGAACTTAGGTGGAGTCAGTAATCAAAACCAGAACCTTTGACGTGGCAGTCCGTCACACTAACCAGTACGCCACGGGGTACTCCACCGCCGAACCGTCTAATGTTTGATTATGCCAACACGAGGATGATGACCCACTATTGTACAAATGGTCCTACTTTTTTCGACTTCCCTATCATCGTAACGGCATGTAAGATTGTTACCTGAAAACATTTTTGTGTACGAATACATTTTCTGCTTGAATGTTCAAAACTTGCAGGTGAAAGTTTCTTAGTTTTATATTTATGTAATAATTATAAAAAACCGAGTTCTGTGGGCAGTGGCAAAACGCCCAAAACATGTGGATTCACTTCCGAAACCGAAATCGAAACTCCAAAATTTAAAATCTCAAAAAAAATCCTTGAACAATGAAGCTGCGTGGATAGTTGTGCCTTCGAAGAGGAAAACAGAATCCCTTGATCCTGCGAAGCCGCCCAAAGCGTTTTACCATTTTTGATATCGGGGCATAGACCCAAGCTCACAGTTATTCACAGTGATCTACAAAAACAAATTAGAAAATTGGAAAACAAAAATTAGCCGTCACGGGACGACCAGCAGATGTGAAACATTCAAGTGTACATTAAAAGTAATAATTTTTTAAAACCATCAAAGAAAATATGAAGTGAAATAATTTTTTATAATTTAGTGTTTCGTTAATTAAATCAATATATATTTGTCTTACTATTTTACTATAATAACAATTATTACAGATTATATTCATTTATAAATAGGAACAAAATTTTTCTCAACCCACCCATCAAATCCCCCACGACCGTCATACACCCAGCCCACGCACAACTACCAAAAAGCCACCCGCCATTTTTGACAACTTTTTCCTCCCCCCCTCCACACAATCCCCACCCCACCACCAGTAACCACCCAATACACCTGCAACCGTCTTCCATTTTTGTCCATCCCCCTTAAACCACTCCAAATACAACCACCAACCTGTATTTTTTTGAAAAATATTTCCTCAGACTCCCCCCCACATCAACCACCCACCCCACCTACAACCAATCACACATCATTTGTATCAATATTTCCCCCTACCAACCCTCCACCCCAACCGCCAACTCCCAACCATGTTTGTAAATTTAATCTCACCCACCACACCCTTCTCAAAAACCATTCCACCCCCACCTACAACCAACAACCAACCACCCACCATTTTAGTCAATTTTTCTCTCCATCAAACTATCCACCTTTTTTGACAATTACCCCCCCCCCCCAACAAAACCCCATACCCCGTTCTCCACAGCCACCCCACCCCCTCCAACGACAACACAACCTACAACCACGCTCCAGTCACACTTTGAAAAATGTTATAGAGCGTCATGCCATTTTTCGTGACGATTACGATCAATTTTACTGCCTAGGTGCGCCAATAGATGTTTCACATCAAAAATGGAAAGAAGATCTTCTTTTTAACATTTTATGATAATTCTTTTCTGCGTAAATGCATAACGTAAAATACAACTTGCAACTTAAGAAAAAGTAAGTACCTGTATCGATACGTTTATCAGAAATACGCAATTTGTTTTTCATATTATTTAATAATGCGTTATATGTGGCAAATTAAAAATCCCTTATCTAAAATTTAATTTTACTACGACATGTGTAGTGTAATCAAACATATGAACCAGCTAATGTGTATCATAATCCACTCACGGATTATTAAAGTAATCGACCTTCAGCGTTCCATTTTATTAATTTCACACTACAATTTAGGAAATTCAATAACCCATAATATAGCAAGGAATTATATTGGCGACACTAGACAGTTTTAAATAACATGTCACGCTGATAACATGTATCCAACTACCCTCGGAATTTTGAATTTCCTGATAAATATATCTAAACGTGATTCATATCAAAGTATAATCGTTCTTAGTTCATCGAATCCTTCAAGCCCCTTTGATGTAGAAGATCAAAATATTGTTGAATTCATAAGCAAAACTACTTCGATTCCTGTTTTGAGTCTAACTTTAACGACACCAACGAATACACTAGATATCGCTCGAAATTGCAAGGGTCAACTTCTGGCAATTGTTGATTTCAGAACGCACTATCAAAAAGAAATCCTCAATAAGACAGCTTCAATACTTGATTTTATCGCATCAAGATCAAGAATAACTTTAATACTGGATCTGGAAACACAAAAGGAAGAACTGCTTGAGGAAATATTCCAAAACTGTTGGAAAAACAAGCTGATAAATGTTATTGCAATTCTTCGAGATTTTCCGCAGACTCAAGTCTTCTTCAGTTATGCGCCATATCCTAGATTACAAGTTGAACGAAAATCAAGCTCAACGGAAGTCCTTTTTCCCAATCGAGTCAAAGACATGAAAGGTTCAGCTTTGAAGGTTTTTGCGGATCAAATTGAGCCGCGAAGTATGATGAAGCGTAATACTGATGGAAGCATCAGACTTTTTGGTTATGTAGGCCATATAATCACTGCTTTTGCTCAGAAGCATAATGCTAAGCTTGATTTTTCTTATCCTTTTAAAATTGGCCAAAGTGTATATTTTGCTAATTTGCGGCTTCTTCTTTTCAATGATACTTTGGACTTGCTGGTTTCTCTGACTCTGAGTCATATGAAGGATGTTGAAGTAGGGTCATATCCAGTGGAGCAGACGTCCTATTGCTTGATGTTGCCGGTGGAAAAAAATCTACCAACCAATCAGTTTTACCTTGTCATCATGGATGGTCCGGTTCTGGTTGTGACTTTTTGTACCTTACTTATAATTTCCTTGATGTTGGTGACGGTTTTAAAAGACTTGGACAAAAGACGATCCTTTCGTCTGATTGACGTCTTGTTAAATGACAGCTGTATACGAGGACTTCTGTCACAATCTTTCAACACTCTCAAAAGTTCTTCATCAGTTTTGATGTCAATTTATTTTTTACTTTCCCTCCTTGGAATGTATTTCACAACTTGGTATCTATCCTACCTTCAAGCCTATCTAACCAATCCTCCGACTGAAGCTAAAATAGAAAAGTATTCTGATCTCACTAGAGCTGACTACAAGCTCATGTTATACAGAAGAGAATATCAAGAAGTTGAAGAATTAATTCATCTCTTCTTTAACAAAAAAACATATCAAATAACTAGCAATTTCACGGAATACTTGCAACATGTTGACAATTTTAACACGAAATTCGCCTACTTCATTCCAACACCAAAATGGAAGATTTTTCAAGTCCAGCAGTCCTTTTTCGCCAAACCTTTGTTTCGTATGACAGATTTGTGCATTATTGACATACAAATGGGGTTTCCAATTCATCCAAACTCCGTGTTGAAGGAACCATTGAATAGAGTTATAATGCAAATTCGGGACGCTGGACTCTTGCAACATTGGACGGATACAACATATTTTGAATTAGTTCAAATTGGACGAAAGAATTTTAGTGATTGGAGCATTTCAGATGATGGATATAAGCAGTTGCAGGCGAAGGACTTGGGATTGGTGTTTTCTGCACTATTTGTTGCTCACGGATTTCATTGTTTGGTTTTCTTGTACGAAGTAATTGTGGATTGGAAGCTGAAGAGAAGCTTAAACATTTTCAATTTCATAAAGAATATAATCTAAGCAAAAGTTTATTATATGCATCTTTTTATTAAGTTTAATAATTATTATTAGATTTTTGATATTCGTTTCTGGAAAAAATTTAATCTTAAAGCAGTTCTTTAAATTAATGTAACTTTACTTAACAAAATGCAATACTTGGAAGAACAATTTGGTATGTTAACATACAACTTATTTAGAAACTGACTTTAAGACACTGTTTTATAAGTTTATATTTTTATATAACATTCCGGTGTACTGGACCGGTGTCGGCGTGTTCCTAATGCTTCTCCCCCCAAACGGGTTCACTGATTTTGATAACGAAAATTATGTGCAATGATGTGTTGAACTGGTTAGTTTTTATTTATAGCTGGATCCGGTAGGCGGCGCTGAATTCAAGTAATTTATTTAATTTTATTTAATTACATAGATAAGCATCTGAGGCAAGCTTACAACAACGACCTATTTTGTTTTTAATATTGAAAGGGTGTCGATTCTGAGGTTAAATCCAAATTGGAAGGATGGAGGCTTTTTACGAAATTAAAACGTGTCAGCAATATGAACTATCGGATCGGGTAATCTATACCTGCACAAAAAAAAAATCGCTTGTATTGTGTTTAAATAGATCATCGGTCGCATTTTTGGCCGATTGGAACCTTCGATTTCTAATATAACACTTTAACCGCAATTTTTGAAAGTCAATAATTATACCGTTTAAAAACTAATAAAAATATTTTAAAGTGTGTAATGATAAATTGATATGTTCTTTCTTACAATTAAAAAAAAAGTCGTTTGACACTTTTTTGTACCGTAAAATATAGAAGGGGAAGACGACCAGTACGTCAGTCTTTTTATGAAAACCTCTACTACCTACACATAACTTATGTTTGTCAGGGTTAATAAGGCAAAGATATTTGTTTCGAGAGCATAAATCGATATGAGGTCAAACAGAATGATATATAATGATTTAATTGCTTGATTTTATCCAAATTTTCTCAAATTGTCACTCATTGTCAGGAGCAAGTCAATGGGCC
This sequence comes from Platycheirus albimanus, assembly GCA_916050605.2. Classification (NCBI taxonomy): domain Eukaryota; kingdom Metazoa; phylum Arthropoda; class Insecta; order Diptera; family Syrphidae; genus Platycheirus; species Platycheirus albimanus. Next base: position 303,767,871 of record OU696696.1, on the reverse strand, counting down.
AATTTATTTTCCTTTCAATTAGTTCATAGAGTGAATTGAATAAGAGATTGTAGTTGATAACTTTGAAATTATTATCCACCCCAATCAGACCCAATTAAAGAAATTATTATTATCCTGTGGATGAATATGGAAACCCTCAAAGAATTGATGACGGAAAAAAAAGGACGACCAATTTTTTTCCTATCGCAGAAGCTAATGATTACCACTTAATGAATTGATTTGCATCATTTCGAAAAAGTTAAAAAATATTAAAATGTATTAATATAATAGTCGTAAATAATGCACCCAACCTAAATTTGTAATTATTTTTTGGGTTGGGGTCAAAATCCTTTTTACAAAATTCTGCCAATTATAAAGAAAAACATAAGCAGAGCTACAGAACGTTTTCAATAAACTGTTGGATACCCTGTTCCCTATATTTCTTTTTTTATGTGTATGCTTTCGCCCCCGGCAGGCAGCCGCTGGCGCTGTCCAGTTCGGAAAAAAAATTCTTCTTCAGCAGACAGGACAACATTCAATAACATTAATTATGTTTGGCAGATGTTCAATAACTGCTAGCGCAATAAAAAAAGGCGTGTGCCACGCCAAAAGTTGATACTTTCATAGCGAGGCAATTACTATAAGCTCAGTGACATTCAATTTTAAGCTTGCAGATTAGATTGATTTAACAAAACAAGACAAAACTTAAATTTTTTTAAATTAGATTTTGAATGAAAATAGCGATTATTCGTATATTTAACGATTCTTCAACCACACTCTTCTACGTTACCAGGGAATACAATCTTACTTCAAACTGCGACCGATAGTTAAATAACATTAAAGAATTAATGCATTTTACGACTTTTGACGGAAACGCCCCTTAAAAGTGGGCACGACCTGAAAATTTATAAACACAAATATAAAGCACTAACTGAGCTTTGATCCTTAGTCAATTTTTAGGCATATGTGTAAAACTACAACTGAATTAAGATATTTCATTCAAATCACGCTCTTAAAAGTGGGCGTATTGAATTAACAAAAAAAAAAAAAAATGTAAAAATGTAGATATTTTTTTCATATAATGAACGAAAAAAGTTTAAAATCGAATATTGGTAGCTAATATTTTTAAAACTACGTTTTTTGTTCTTTCATGCAAAGTGGGCGTAAGCCACGCCCAAAATTCAAAAATTTCTTTTCATACACAAGCTTCTTAGTTTTGATTAAGAGATGCACTATAATTTGGGCTTGTGGATTCATTTCAAACACCGTTTATATGCAAAACTTTGCGTCAGCCACACCCACAATAAATTTTGTTTTGTTTTCATACACAAGATGTTAACGTACAACTACCTAATACCCACAAAATTTAATGTTTTTCTCTCTAATATCGATGGCTTAGCGCACAAATGTGTTAAGTGCCCAATTTTACAGAGGTGATTCTCAATATCTTCGAAAAAAATTTTTATTTTTTTATGTTTTGTACTTTATTATATACTTTATTTATTGTACTTTGGTTTTCATCAATATCAATCAATCATTGATCTCCAAATCTTATAAATAATCTCATGTAAAATTATGTTTTGAGCACTTAACACATTTGTGCACTAGGCCATCGATATGTAAAAGCATTGTAATTTTATAAAAACAATATTGATGGTGTTGTTTGAAAAGTGGGCGTCAGCTACGCCCAAACTGAAATAGTTTTATTTAATTGGAAGAAGATTTACCTAGAGATTGCGTATGCAAAATGGGTGTGCTTTTGTCGTAACTGTACAAAAAACATTATTTAATTTTTGTGTAACGAAAATGAGGATTTTAGACGTTATTATGGGCAGGTTTTACCGGTTCAAAATTTTAGCCTTACTCTTGAACCAGAGATTATACATATACACAGCTGGTCAAAAAAATAGGTGCAATTATTTTTTTTTATATAAACTTAATTTTTTAATATGTTTTGTATATTTAAATATTATTTTAACATTAGTTTTCATTGGACTATCAATACTTAATGAAATATTAATTATTAAGGCTTTTTAATTAAGTAATTATAAATTTTATACAATAAAACCGACGGTGTAGACATTTGCGCTTGGACAAAAAAATAGGTGTGTCTTCCTAAATTATGAATAATGATAATTTGAATGCAAAATTTGTTGTATTTTTTAATAATTTTCGTTTACCATTCTCTTATAACCCGAGTATACGACATTGTTATCAAAAACTTTTTAAAGTCAGCGTGGTATTAACTCTACAAACTTTTGGCATCTTTCTTGGGGTATAGAATACCATTCACTCTGAACAACTGTGGTGTATCTATATGGTCCTAGTTGTTTGGTATTAAGAGCGTACCACGCTAGTATATTGGGAGCGTACTACGCTTTAATGGTAAGGCGATGTCTCGCCGTAATGTTCCTTGAAACAAAAATAAATAATCTAAGCAGTGCTGCTATTTCGAGTATTAATTTAAGTCTGTTCTTATTTTCAGTTTAATGTTCCTTAAATACATAATTCATAACTGTTATACTTATCTTCTATCTTACTTCTACATTTTCATAATTACTAACAATGTTATTCTTAGCTCCTATTGGTTGTAACATAAAATAGGATCTTATTTCTATTGAGTGACATTCAGTGCAATCGAGTGTATTGCTATTCAAAATTATTAATGTTGTGTGATGACACACTCGATTGAACTTAACATGTTTTGTCACTCGTTTTGTGTTTGGTTTGAGAGCAGTGGCGGTGCATATGTGGGTACACACTACACCCTCACCCTTAAGAAAAATTTTAGGGAATAAAGTTGGTTAACATAGGTAGTATAATATCATATATATATTTTTTTTTTTTTTTTTTTTTTTTTACAAAGTTTATATAATATGAGTTTATGAGCTAAAATTTTGATATTTATTAATAAATTATAATGAAGACAAATTTTTTTTGTTTTAACGTTTTGTATTGTTTTCTATTGGTTTCTTAGTTTATAAGGCTTAAGAAGATTGTTATGTATTTCTTTATTTATTCCATTTTTATCAATTACTGAATTTACTCCTTTTCTTTCTATTATTTTGAATGGACCAATATAAGGTGCTTGACTTTTCTTTCTATTTTCTACTTTTAGCAATACTAAATCACCTACTCCTAGATCTAACCTATTATTGTATTTCTTATTTTCTGTTGCTGTTCTTTTTTCTTTTATTGTTATTGTCATTTCTCTGGCCTTACTTAGTGCATGATGTAACCTGGTTTTCAACTCATTGGCATAATTATCGTAGTAATAAATTTTTGTTTTATTATTTAGCGTATCTGTCGGTAAGCAGGGTACTTTGCCATAAATGAGTTCGTAAGGTGAATACCCAGTGTCTATATGTGGTGTTGTATTGTATGCAAACGTAAAATATGGAACCCATTCGTCCCATTCATTATCATTTACATTTGATAATAAGAATTCATTGAGTGTCCGATGGTTTCTTTCAAGGGCACCTATAGTTTGATGGTGGTATGGAGAAGAGAATGTTTGTTTTATCTTTAAAAGTGAACATACGTTGTTCATAAGTTCGTTATTGAATTCTGTACCTTTATCTGATTTTAGAATCTTAAAGTGTCCATATCTAAGAATAAATTCTTCTACTAAAGTCTTTGCTGTTGTTGTTGCGTCTTTTGATGTCATCGGATATGCGACGACAAATTTGGTAAGTTCGCATTGCATGGTTAAAATATATCTTTTATTATTTGATATTCGTAAAGGTCCGACTGTGTCAATTGACACCACTTCAAAACTGTTGCCTGGAGTGTCTGTAATCGTTTGTGGTTCTATTGTGTGTTTTGTTTGTTTATTTCTTGCACATGAATCACAATTTGTTATGAATTGCTTTACCATTTGACTCATTTTTCGCCATACGTATCTTTGTTTTAATTTTATTAGTGTTTTCCGTATACCTAGATGTCCTCCGTGTGCAGAGTTATGGAATTCGTCAATTAGTTTGTATTTAGTTAAATCATCAAATATTTGTTTTGGGGCATTATAAATTATTATTTTTAGCTTAGGATTCTGGCCATTTATTTTTATCTTTGCATATGTTTCTTTGAATTTATCTTTTTCAAAATGCTTAAATATTTCATCATTGCTCATAAGGGCTAGCTCGTTTATATTTTCTTTATTCATTCTGGATACTAATTTCTTCAGAGTCGACTCTAGTGTCGCTGAATTATCATTAGGTCCCGTATACGTATACATATTATTATCTTTGTTTATTTCTGATGCAAGCTTCCTCGGGGTCGAATCTGGATTCGCCGATTTATCACTGCATCGCACGTGCACAAAATTTTCATCAATATTTATTTTTGAATTCCTAGCATTTTTATCAATATTAAATTTTAATTTCTTTATATTTTTGACGTCATTAATGGATATGCATTCCCAGATTTGAAGTTGTACAGGCTTCTCTTGAGAATTGCATTTCTCCTTGTTGTTGTCCACATTTATTTTGTTGGACATTCCCCTTGTGATGACTAATGTTCTTTTGACGGTTTCATTGATTTCTGTCGGTATCATTTGTTTTAATAAGTCTGAGTCGATTTTTATTCTAGATAGAGCATCTGCGTTAGTATTCATTTTTCCTTTTTTGTATATAATGTCAAAATCATAATCACTTAAGTCTACTCGTATTCTGGTCATTTTTGACGATGGATTTTTGTGTGAGAATAGAGATACTAAAGGTCTGTGGTCGGTGACAACAGTAAATTTTCGTCCGTATAGATATGATCGAAAAAATTGTATACCCCAATGGATTGCGAGTAGTTCTTTTTCTATTACGGGTTTATTTAGGTCATGTTTTTGCAATGATTTACTTGCGTATGATATGGGAAGGTCTTCGCCAATTTTGCCTTGGGAAAGGATTGCTCCTAGTGCATAATTTGATGCGTCAGTTGTTAGGATAAATGGTTCGTCGAAATTTGGGTACTGTAATATGGGAGGTTCAATTAGTTTATTTTTTAAAGTATCAAAAGCTACTTGACAGTTTGTATCCCATTTGAATTTCGTGTTTTTCTTTAAAAGAGCGTTAAGGTTTTGTGCAATATCAGCAAAATTTGGTATAAATCTTCTGTAATAATTGCAAAAGGCTATGAATCGTCTAACTTCATCTGCATTTTTTGGTATTGGATACTCTTTAATCGTTTTATGTTTAGCAGGGTCAGTTTTGACACCTTTGTTTGTAATAAGATGTCCAAGGTAGATGACTTCAGGGCACAGAAAATTGCATTTTTCGGGGTTAAGTTTTAGATTGTAGCGTTTCAGTCGTTCAAGAACACGGATTAGGTTTTCGTTGTGGTGTTTTAGACTGCAACCGTAGATTATTATGTCATCAACGTATAGGAAGGCTTCTGTTTCAAGTCCAGCTAGAGCGATGGTAAGCATTCTTTGAAAACTGTTTGATGAAATTTTAAGTCCAAATGGGAGTCTCTTGAATTGGTAGTGTCCGTTGTTGGTGGAAAATGCCGTAAGTGGTCTTGAATCTTTGTGAAGTCCTATTTGGTGAAAAGAACTAGTCATGTCTGAGGTTGAAAACCATTTTGCTCTCCCTAGTTTGTCAAGTACGTCTTCTAATCGTGTGAGTGGAAATTTATCATTTATAATTTTGTCATTCAATTTTCTAAAGTCTACTACGACTCTCCATTTCTTTTTGTCTGCTACGTTCTTTTTTGGTACGAGTAATAGTGGAGCATTGTAAGGGCTTGTTGAATGCTCTATTATATCGTCTTTAAGCATTTGTTCAACTTGTCCTGATACAACGTCTAAATGAGTGTGAGGAAGTCTATAATTTTTTATATAGGTTGGTGTACTATCAGAAGTTACTATTTTCTGAGTGTAAAAATTGTTTGTTGTTAGTGGTTCGTTTTCTAAATGAAAAACTTCTTGATATTTTCTAAAGATGTCAATTAATTCCTTTTTTGCTTGATCGTCTTTGCAGTCCATTTTAAGTTTTTTTATCATTTGTTTGAAGCGATCCTCATTATTATTTTTTTCGTTTTTATATGACAGTATGTCATAGTTATCAAGTGGTTCTGTGTTTAAGGTAACGTTGTTTAAAATTACTTCATTGTCGTTCGTGTTGAGCAATTTGATATGCGCCATGCCATTTTTTGGTATTATTGTGTTGCTAACAAAAACACCTGGCGCTATTTCTTTATTAGTAATAAGTGTGTCATCCGTCAATTGCAATTTTAAAGGTTGAATCATTTCTGTTCTTGAAGGTATTCTAATAGTCAGTGTATTCAAAGGCTTGGATTGCATTGGTAATGTTATCGTTTTTTCTTCATCAAAAAGTGATATGGTAAACGTTTCATAGTCTATTTTGCAAAGGAATTTGTTGAAAAAATCCCTACCTAAAATGCCATCTGTTTCAATTGGAAATTTTTCTTCTACTAGTTGAAATTTGTGAGAATATATTGATTCACATAGTTGAAGATTTAAATATATAGTACCTAAGGAGTATATTTCTTCATTTGTTATACCCGTCAATTTGCATCTTTCTTCGGGAAAATATTCTTTGTTTGTGAGTTTGTTTGATTTTTTGCAAATTGAAATATCGGCACCTGTGTCAATAAGGAAGGTCAATGTTCCATGTTTATATTTTGCGACTATAAAGTTTGTATCTATATCCGATATTCTGTATACTTTTAATTTTGGCTGTCTGGAATATTCGTGTTCTCGTATTCCAAGCCGCTTTCGTTTCCCTCTTGTTCATCGTTTACTAATCGTATTCGGTGTCTTGTGTCTCTGAATGAGTTTTGTTGATGACCTGTGTTGTTATTTCTTTGATAGTTTTGGTTTCGGTTATTGTTCCAGTTTTGTGGGTTGAAATTATTATTTTGGTTATTGTATCGGATTCGGTTATTGTTGTTGTAATGTTGTTGGTTCATGTTTCTTTTAAATGTGTTGCGGTCATTTTCTTGATATCGATTGAAGTTTTGCATGCTTGAACTTTGGGAGTTTCGCCTAAATTGCATAATTACATTTGTATTAGTTTTTTCTAGTTCTGCGGCCAGATTTGAAGCTTCAGTAAGTGTTTTTGGTTGAGATGCGAATATCGTTTGTTTGATGTTGTCGTTAAGACCATTTTTGAAGATGTTCAGTGCATATATATCATTCATTTTTATTATCACGTCTTTTTGTTCTTTTGTAGCCTCGGGTCCCAGTTCTTTGATCTGTAGCCTGTTTAGCTCCGTTATATTGTTTAGTAGTTTATCCTTAAATGAAGTCACTGAAAGATTCTTTTGATTAAAATTAGATAAGGTATTTTGAACTTGGGGTATTGTTAAACTACTCTTATATCTTTCTTGAAGTAGTTTTTTTAATTCATCAAAACTACTCGGTTCTATGCTACCTAAAGCTGTTTTAATATTTGATCCTAATTTGACGTGAAAAACAAATTCAATGAGTTGGGCTGTACAAGTGGTTTTCAATCCCTTGTTTATTATTTCGACTATTTTTAAGAAGCTATCTAATTCCTTATAATTACCTGTAAATAAGGGTATGGCTTTCATAGCCATTGTTAAATCGAAATCTGACATGCTGCTGGTTGTTAGGTTTTGGTCCTTTTTAGATAAGTTAAGATTTACCTGTTCTTCTAATAATTTCTTTGTAGTACTGTATATTGTTTTGAATTCTAACTTTAATGCTTCATTTTTACTATCATCTTCGCTATCTACTAAATCTTCAAATTCTCCTTTTAATTTTTCGATCGTTTCTAGTTTAGATTTTAGTGTCTCAGGTTTACATGGCCTGTTTGAGCTCTTTTTAAGGTTAATTAAAATGGTATCAATGTCTTCTTTAATCTTTTCCATTTATAAAAGTATCTACCTATTTTATGTGAAGAATTAACTTTAAACTTTTACTATAAAAAAAAAAATATAATTCTACAAAAGTCATAACTCATTTTTGTATATTTATTTAATTGAACATGATGGCTTGCTTTCGGTTTTTTTTTTATAATATTTCTTTTTTTGTTCTTTTATTTTTCTTATCAGCTCCTTTTTAGTCTTCTGGTCCGTAGTTATTGCTATTATACGGTGTAGGTCGGCAATTTCTCTCCTCGTCCTCACTAGTCTTCCTCCACGGATTCGATTTCGTTTTGGTTTAGATTGTTCTGTCTCCTGTTGTTCTCTTTTTTCCTTCAGAGCTTGTTTTTGCTTTTTTTGTCTTTCCTGATATTGAAAGATGGTAATCGGCTTCGGTCCAGCATTCTTTGGTGTTGGTGTATATTTTATTGGCGGGGTTGAACCTTCGGGAATGTATTCTTCGATTTTCTTGTTCTTCAGCTCTGCCAGATACTTTTCCCACTTCTCTACAATGCTATCGAATTCTAGCTGTGACATTTGGTATTTTGCAGGATCGCCATGTGGTGTATCTATATGGTCCTAGTTGTTTGGTATTAAGAGCGTACCACGCTAGTATATTGGGAGCGTACTACGCTTTAATGGTAAGGCGATGTCTCGCCGTAATGTTCCTTGAAACAAAAATAAATAATCTAAGCAGTGCTGCTATTTCGAGTATTAATTTAAGTCTGTTCTTATTTTCAGTTTAATGTTCCTTAAATACATAATTCATAACTGTTATACTTATCTTCTATCTTACTTCTACATTTTCATAATTACTAACAATGTTATTCTTAGCTCCTATTGGTTGTAACATAAAATAGGATCTTATTTCTATTGAGTGACATTCAGTGCAATCGAGTGTATTGCTATTCAAAATTATTAATGTTGTGTGATGACACACTCGATTGAACTTAACATGTTTTGTCACTCGTTTTGTGTTTGGTTTGAGAGCAGTGGCGGTGCATATGTGGGTACACACTACACAACACAATCGGTCCAGTTTGGAAAATATTGGCATCCTAGTTTCCGCTTAAGCTCTTTCCTCAAGTTCTCAACGGGGTTGAGATCTGGGATTGACTTGGCCATGAAACAATTGAAACTTCTTTCTCTCGATACCACTCTTTCACAAGATTTGCCATATGTTTCTGATCGTTATATCCTGCTGAAAAATCCATCGGAGAGTCATGTTTTCTTAGGCAAATGGAAGCATGATATCTTCCAAAATATCCCTATAACCTTATTTGGTCAAGATGTAACTAATACGGAATATAGGAAATTAGGGCCCACACCATACTAGAAAAAACGGACCCAGACCATAATATTTCCTCCTCCGTGTTTAATCGTCTTTTGGGTATAGCGAGGGTGATAGTCCTTTCTTTTTGGTCGCCTGAAATACGCCCAGAATCTGATGAGTACAAATAAATTTTTGTTTCGTCACTCCAGAGGATATTGCGCCATTTTTGGTCCTTCAGGTCCGCTCCCACTTCTATGACTAAGATATAAAATTTAATCACACCTATTTTTTTGACCAGCTGTGTACATATATCAAATTTCAGCTTTCTATATAAACGGACGAACGGATGGAGGGATGGACTGGACATCGCTGAATCGACAAGGCTTTTGATTCTGAGTCAGAATATATGCACTTTTCTCTACCTAACGGTATTATGTCTCTATGTTACAAACTCTACACCAAATACAGTATATTTATGCTTTATAATAGGGTATACAAAAAGTTTGGAAAGTGTTAAAAAGCGCATGTTGCAGGTTTTGTCAAATACGCCTTTGGTAGTTAGAAGTTACTTTTAAACCCAAACTGTTTCGCGAAAAAAAATATCTAGTGGGGGCGTTACATGAATGTGCAAGGTTAATTGTAAGGTTAAGAATACCGCATAGAAATGGGAAAACACATTTTTCCAACAGGACCTTTCTTGCTCTGCGGATGTTCTACGACCTACGAGGTTTTGAAGAATAATATATGCTCACAGGCTCTTGCATCTTTTTATATTTAATAAATAATAGGTTCGTTTTAAATCGAAAAAGGTTTGGTCAGTTTTAAAGTAATGTGACGTTTTGTTTTCAAATACGAATACTCAATACCATATGGCCTTACTTAAAGCATAATGCATATATATGACATTATCTCAAAGACATACACTGTCGCTTTTTATTGATCCTATTCTCAACTCACTGATAAAAAGAACATGGTAGCCCCTTAGGCTTATAATAAATAAACAGAGCACCATTCAGATTGTCATTTTCCAAAAAAAAAAAGAATACTTAATGCTACATTTGAGTTTCGCATTCGTATCCCAAACACTAAGCTACGTGTGTTCCGAACCATAGTTTATGCTCAAAGATAGAAACAATGCACCTAACCGATATTCAAAGCATGAATCGATATCATATTTTAGTTATCTAAATAGGACTCGGGCTGACATTCACACTAAGGTCACCCACAACCAACTTCTAGTGTCGTGGTTGCAGACATACACATTTTGTTGCAACACACCGCACGATGCGACAGACGCGACGCGACGATAGGATGTTAACAGTCACTAGACAGTGTGACCATTTGCTTTTTTTTAGTGAAAACTTATTCAGCGACGTTGTGATTTAAAACGTAATGAAACGAAAAAGCGACACTAAAAAGAGATGAGCTGAATACAAAATATAGTGTGTTTCATGTTGTCTTCGTCTCTTTTTTGTGCGGTTCTTCGCAGTGTCCCCACTCTTGTATACCAAGCGCCATTTAATTCTCTTGCAGTTTACTTTCATGGCAGGAAAATCAATCAAAACTACATATTTGACTGACTATGACCGATGGCAGAATGAATTTGTTCGCGCCAGATTTAGTTTTAGTACGTTCGGTGGAAATTTATTTCAATATCTTGACATCTAGGAATAATCAATATAATTTTAGAAACGTGGTGCCTTCATATTAAATATCCTCTAACATTCAATCACAAAATCTTTCTAAATTTGATAGAACTTTATGAAATGAATGTTTTATTAAAAAAAAAAAAGATCTGTAAGACCGTGTTTTAACATAATTTTTAAATTTTTTTTGAAGTGATAACGTCTAATAAATCGGAATATATGGGCAGCACGCACGAAAAAGTGTCACAATGTCACAGTCACCTTCCATATCTGGTATGATAGCATAGAAAGTCGATAAAGTGGGATGGTGTTGGGTGGTTGTAAGTGGTGTATGTGGTGTGGAAGGGAGGGGGGGGGTAGTTTCGGGAAGAGGAAAAATTGTCAAAAATGGTGGCTGGTTGGTTGGTTGTTGTTTTGGTGTTTGAGGGTGGGAGATTGTCAAAAACAGTGGTTGGTTGGTGGTGGTGGGCTGTTGTTTGGTGGTTGTATGTGTGGGTAGGAGGTGGATGTTTGGGGTTAAGGGGCGAGGAAAAAAAATTAAAAAAATGGTGTGTGGTTGTAAGTTGGGTGGGTGGTTGGAGAGATACAACGTACACGTGAACTGTTTTGTGAACTGGTTATCACGAAAATTTATCGTCCGTTAACCGACTTTATAGACAACCAAGTTTTTTTTTCTCAACAAAAAAGATCTGGCAACACTGTCAATATGTTCGATTCATGATGGCCTTAGGGATGGCATTCAATTCTTATGGTTGTCAATATTATGAGAATGCGAACAATATGCCATACTCGAAGAACTATGAGAGGTTACCTAGTACCTGGCCCCAGTGTGTGTTCAGCAACAAAATTATCTGTACTTTGGCATCAAAATACAATAAAAATAGAAATAAAATTGACTTTCATTTCATCAGTCTGAAAGGAATAATAATAATTTATGCTGTTGAGCTCATCCGTACAGGTTAGAAGGGAGTTCTTTGGGGTCTTCCTCATTTGCGTATGCAGCAGCAAATCTTATAACATGGTCATGAGCGATTTCTGTTCCGTCGCTCTTTGGCTTTGTTAGTTCAAAGAATTGATGATGAGCTGCTTTTAATCAAGTGCAGCACTGCAATTGAGCCTTTGGGACAGAATTATAATTTTTAATCGTCTAATGAATGAAAGTATGAGATTTTTTTTAATATATATTCCAAATAACCTCATTTCGGCTCTAATAAAAATATAGTGTAAATACACCTTCACTTTTGATTTCCAACTTTTTCGCGCCACAATAGAATACAAATAACAAGCAACGATAGCTGTCAAAAGAGTATGGGGGGGGGGGGGTCGAGTCGGGTAAAGCATTTAACATTTTTGTTTGGCGGCTGAATAATGATTTTCTATACTTAACTATACGTCCTATGTTAGACTCGAGAGTACATTGATGGGCATTTCTAGAGATGCAAGTGTTACGGGAAATTTGTTAAAAGGGGGAATGAATCTGGCTATTTCAATCGAGCAATGTTTATAGAAATTACGATAAAACATGGCGTGGCTCAAGGGAAACAAGTGTTTCAATAATGGTCTTTTCATTTATATCAATTTTAAGGCTCTTGTCTGAATCCTAGGAGACGCAAATGTGTAACAGCCCAATATGCCTTGCAGAGTATAGCCAGTAGCGGATTAAGAATGAACGGCGGCCTAGGCCCAAGACGATATGGCGCCCTTTTTTATTTCGTAACAAGCGACATTTCTTACTTGCGATTATTCCTACTTATTTCGGATATCATAAAAAAAAAGATTTGGAGTTTTTGAGTACTTTATTTCTTAGTATTTCTTTGAGTACACCATTATGCAAAAAAAAAAAACAAAACAAAAATGGTGCCATCCTAGACCCGGACCTCACAGGCATAGGCCTAATCCGCTATTGAGTGTAGCCAGATCGTATGACGAAAAAATGAGAAACAGAAGGTTGTTTGTAATACATAATATATTTAGAATGCAAAGCTGGTCAGTTTCCTTGATGCAGGTTCCCTCAGAGGAATTATTGCTACGTACTGCTGGTCATTAAGAAGTTTCCGTTTCTCAAGATATTTCTGAACGTTGCGTTGGAAGCGATGACGAAGTAGTGTTTCGAATGTTTTTTAAAATGACAAACAATGTTAATTACCTGTGGGAAATTGTAGTATTTTTGGCGGTAATTTTTAGTCATGTAAGAATTTGGTTCGACGGATATGGCCGTTCAAGTTCTTCCGAGCTCGTTTGAACTTTTCGCCGTTTTCTTCAGTTAGTTGGCTGCTGTAACAGCGGAAACTTATTTCTCTAACCCTGAAAGCATATTTACAGCTCGAATCGAACCATGAAATCTATTTTGGTTTCATCCTATTCTCATTCCGCAGAGAATTAAATTTGTGATCATATCTGTTCTAAATTCTATGTCTCTATCGAGGAAGAATAGTGACCAGTTAAAGTTTCTGCAGAATTCATTGAGACCATCCCCGTTGCCTTTCTCGTGTTACCAAACGGTTTTCTTATGAATTTTTTCTTTAACTGGGTTTTTCGGACATGAGAAGTTTGCAGATATAACACCATCCAGACCAAAGCAACGGTATTGTGTGTATCGAGATTTTTAAGTAAGTACTCTTGCAACTCAGCGAGTACGGTAAGACATTTTTCTCATAAACAGGAGGGGTCATATCACTCTGTAGAAGTGCCGAATTCTCAGCAAAATGTGCTGAAAATAATTCACCTTTCGCTTGAGAGCTTACAATAGGGTTGTGATTGGGAACGAGCATTGCAAACTTCTTTCGTTTTTTTTTTGTCAAATGACCAAAAAATTGAACTTCCTTTGGGAATTTGTAGTATTTTTGCCTTAATGTTTTTTCATGCAAAGCAGCACTTACTGCCTATTCTACTTCCTGATTGACACAACCCCTTTTCACACGAAAAGGTCATTTGATTTGAAAAGAAAGTCCATGAAAAGAAACTCTGCGAACCAAATTGTGATACAATTGATCACAGATAATTTTTTGCAACTTTATTGGAGTTTCTACTAGATATACTAGAAGTCCGATTTTTACTTGCTATTATAGGTACTATAAGGCAAGTTATGGATTCGTGCAGAAAAAAAAATTTGAGATAACAATCACACATGACATTACTATGATGGAGAAGTCGAAAAAAGTGGGTCTGGGAATTCCGTCCGTCTGTCTGTCTGTCTGTCTGTCTGTCTGTCTGTCTGTCTGTCTGTTCGCGCCTCTGGAGGCTGAACGGGTGGGCCGATTTGCTTCAATTTTGGTATTTAGGATTTATTTGGCCGTCCCTCGGAACGTATTTTTTATTTTTGCTCTAGGTCCAAAAATAACGGCACCTGCCATACAATCTTGAAGACAAAAATTGATTTTCTCAAAAACGGCTCTAACGATTTCGATAAAACTTTCAGAATGCTATTTTTGCAAGAAAATCTATCTTTTGGTTTGAAATTTTTTTTCAAAATTTGTCTAATAACGGTACCTCTCATAGAACCAATATTTTCAAATCAAATTTTCTCGTAAACTATACATTCGATTTCAATAAAATTTTGGCCACAGGAAGTCATTCATAATTTTATTAATATGGCATTTCAAAATTTTCAAAAACTTTTTTTTTTGATTTTTTATAATTTTTTCAAAAAAATTTTTGGTTTTCGAAATATGTTGGAAACGGGTACATTGATTTTTTTTAAAATTATTTTTCAAATGTAAACTACAGATTGCCATATATTTGCATACTCAAATAAATTTCAAAATATTTTTTGAAAAAGTTTTTCAAAAATAACCTTTTAAAAAAAAACTGGTCGAACGATTTTCAATATTTTTTTTTCCTAGATTGACGTATAGCTTTGAAATTTTATTGCATACTTAGTTTTTCCGAGAAAACTCTTAAACTAATTTAAAAAATAAAAGAATTTTCGAAATTATTTATTTTTTTTAAATTTCCATATATGCAGCCACTACGCAATTGCTTATCATAAGAGCAAGTTCGTGCGACCCAGTCGTGCATTTTATTTAATTTCTTTACGACCCTATTAAACAACTGCTATAACACTTAATTAAAACTTTGCTAAAAAAAAAGAAAAAATTCAATTCGCCTCCCAATTTGGTATTGACTTTAATTCTAATGACGATTAAACATTTTTATGAAATTTGTATTTCCTTCTTTAATGCTGCAACCAAATAATTGCCACTATTTCAATAAACCAATTAATTCAACGTATGCGAAACCGTGTGCAGTAAAAATCAAATTCCAATTCACATATCATTATGTACCAAACCATAAAAAGTCCATATATGTTTAAAATAAAAGCACTTACCCAACGACTTCAAAACTCTGAAAAATAAGAAATAAAAAAAAAAAGAAAAATTAAATAAATAAAAAAGTTAATAAAAACAATAATATAATCATTAATTTGCAATCAAAAAACAATTTCAAAGTAATTTTTACTTTGAAATAAATAGTTTTACACTGCGGCTGCCAAAGTGCAGCCTTAGACACAACTCTAGAGGAGCTTAGGTTCGTAACAAGTAACAACATACAAATCGACACCAAATCTGAACAAATTAATTGCCCAACTTGGAGCGGACCAAACGACTCCACCCAGCTGAGACTAAGATCTCAAGTCTCAACTCTCAAGCTCAATTTTGGTCTGTCTGATGTCGATAAAAAATACAAAAAAAAAATCATTTTATTTTTATGTGTGCATCTAGATACCTTTTTAATTTTTGGTATTATCAAAGAGCAAAAGACCGGTGAGATTGCAGACGTCATTACGCAACTTAAAGTCCAAACCGAGCTGAATAAAAAGGTTTTTAAAAAAAAAGTATATAAAACAAAAAAAAAACTTCTCTGTTACGATGCGAAAATTCCTCATATTTCCCTTTTTTATGGGTCTCCCCCAGTGCGATGATGATGGAGTCTTTTTTTTTTGGAACTCCTAGTTGCTGGACCAGAGGTCTGGTCTGGGCTGCGGCTGTTGCTGTCCCGTGTCGTCTGTCCGCTGCTCGCTGCTCGGTGCATTTAAAACAATTTCTGTATCAAAGCCTCACGAACTTATTTGGAGCTCGTTAAAATGATCTTTATTTGGAATTTTTTGCCATCCGTATGTGATCAAGCGTGCGCGCGCGTGTGCATTTGGAACAAATGCGTGACAACAACAAGTTGAACGCGTTACACATTGAGACTCTGATGATGATGGCAAAATAATCGCTGGACCGACACATCAATGCATGCATCATGATCTGATCATGCCCCACATGGGCCACATGGGGGCAGCATGAAGCTACCACCTTACTTAGTTGAGGCTCGTCGTCGTAGCGTCACGTCGTCGTCGTCGTCGTAATGGTGTAAGTGTTTCCAGGCGGAGCCGGAGGAGGGGGTTTTTATGTGTCCGAATTCAGAATTTGGCAATTGCAGGTCTTAAAGCTTGAAGAGTCTGCTACTGTGAACCAAATTGAACGGAAAAGATAATTTTATGAATTTGGCAATTGCAGGTCTTAAAGCTTGAAGAGTCAGCTACTGTGAACCAAATTGAACGGGAAAGATAATTTTATGAAAATATTTTCAGATGCTGCCCAGGATACACAAGAAAGACAAAGTATACGGAAAGCGGCCACAATGACAGGCAGTACTTTAAGCTAAAGGCCACACCACAATTGCAACGAGAGAGAGTCATGTGTCGGCAAAACAGCAAATATGATGAAGGAGTTGACTTTAACGAGATAACATTTTTGGGAAAAAATATCTTCTTTTTAGCGGATGCTTTGAGGGTTCCATTTTGGTGGATGGAAGTCCTCATTACTGGACATGAGTGCCCCTTGGAGAATTTCGTTTTTTTTTTCTAAAGACGGTCTTATAAAGTAACTGACCATTTAGATACAATGTTTCCAACTGTATTATAGCACATGAGAGTGTTCATTAAAAAAACTAGTTTGTCGCAGAAAAAATTTTCTGGGACTTAGCTTATAATCTTCAAGGACCAAGTTGAGTTCAGCCCAGTCTCATTGACAACATTTTAAGTTATAACGAGTTTAGTATGTTGGACGAAATTTTGAAAATAGGTTATGTTTCTTTGGTATATCTTAAAAGGGTTCACGTTGGGCGCCATTTTATAAGAATTTGAATATTCAAAGTTATTTGGCTAGGAAAACTAGTTTAAATACTACATTAATCATCTATTGTATTTAATTGTTTGCTATACTGTCCATTAGCACAAACGAGATACTGACGGTACAAAAATCAATAAGATAGATATTGGGCGCCAGTTAAGTGAAGAATTTTGTTGATGCAATTGTGATAACTCCAATGGCAGCCGGAAATATCTTGATTTTTTTCGGCCACCTTTTAAAGCCGTTTGGAAAAACGAAACCTTTCCAGCGAATGGAAGGACGGCGTCATCGTCAAGCTACCGAAGAAAGATAACTTCTTTCTTACTTGTCTTATGTTGGCTCAACTATAGCGTGGTGCCCCTAGGACTTAATGTGCTCCTTCAGCCGACTCGATCTCTATCCTGCGGTCTCCAATTTTGCACTCCAAGTTGTTGGAGGTCTCCTTCTTCCTCGTCGCTCCATCGAAGATGAGGTCTATCTTGGCTTATGACTTTCTCTGGTTTGGAGTTGAAGATTTTATGAGATGGAGCGTTCATTCGCTCTACATGATTAGGCTTATGTCTTTGTACAGTACGTATAGTTCGTCGTTGCATCTTCTTCGCCAAATGTTGTTTTCTCTGTTTACTCAGACAGAAACCAGAAAGAAGACCTTTAACAACTATAGTGTGGCCTGGTATTACAATTGTTTTTTTGAATTCTTGAATTTAATTGTTCTCGAGAGGGTTAAGTCAAGGATCGAGGCTACGCTAAAGAGTCGCAAAGGTTTCGCAGTGTTCGAGCATGTGTCGATCGCATTCAAATCAAATTCGCGGATTTCGAAAATGCGTTTGATGATGTTCCACGGTGGATGGAAATGGGAAACTTGGAAGGGGACTGGAGCCCTTCACAAATTGTGTTATTCGCTCCAGCAGGAAGAGGAAGTGACTGGTTTAAAGATTAACAGTAAAAAGGCAAAAATAGTCAATACCAGTCAGAACTGTAGACAAATTCGCTTTGTACCCAATTGAAATTTTTTTTAATCCAAGTTGAAAGCTGTGCTAAAATCGCACACAGAAAGTGACGCTGAATTGGTCAAGCACAGAGGAAGCCCAATGACACCACGCAAAACAGTCTTATCAATAGAATCCTCAAGGTGATAGGTCAATTGGAAGACTAAATAAGGTCAACTGCTATATGAAGGAAGCTGAATCCCAGAGCCGTGTTCAGAGCTGAGTTAAGAAAAATCATCGATGAATAGTATCTCCCACAATGTTCTGAAGAGTTGTGCATCACACTGGCAAAATCATTGGAGTTAGTTTATACATCTGTTCTATTCTACAGATCTCTTTCCGACTTTTTTTTTTTTTATAATGCGCTCGCCCTCAAAGGGTTATTAATACCTTTATAATGAATTAACATGTGCGAGCGAGGAAAGAGAAGGAATAGAAAGATAGGAAAGAAAGATGGTACAGTGGTTTGAGATTTTAGGTGATAATTATCTCATGGAAATTCCACGGGTGGCATCCAGTTGAAACTTGGGAAATAAATAAAAATTGCTGCCCAGGCTGGGTTTGAACTCCAAGCTCTCGGGTTGAGCAACCAAGCACTACATCCACTGTACCATTGCCACCCGCTTGACTGGTTGAAAAACAGAAATTTCCCAGCTTATTCCCAAAAAGGCGTGTCTTTATTACTTTCAAATTCCCGACCCAATCACACTTACGTCCCTCCTTTCCAATGTCATGGAAACTCTGATAAACTATCAGACTTAGAAAAATCTTGAGAAACGGAAACTTATTAATGACCGACATACGGTTTTCGTAGCAATAAGTCCACTGGTGATTATGATGGTATGTCCCACCGATCAGTGGAGCCAATTTGTACATCGTTTTGGAGAAAGTAAGGTTATTGCGCTTGATATTGTAAAAGCATTTGATAGAGTCTGGCACCAGCCTCTCTTTTCGAAAATGCGTGCATTTACCATCGATGAACTTCTCCTTCGATGGATTAGAAATTACCTTTCGGACCGTTTAAATTCGCTTTGTTTTGGACGGTTTTCAGCCTGATCTAAATAAACTAAATGCTGGTGGTCAAAAGGCTCGGTTTTGTCCCCGACTCCCTTCCTCGTCTTTATCAAGGGTCTTTTGGCCAAAACTTCTTACCCACTTCAGTATTTTGCTGATGCTCTCAGCTTTCATATTCTGGAACTGAAACATAAAATAAGCCCGATCTTGACAGCATTGCCATATGGAGAATTATTAACCGTGTGGAATTTAATGCTTACCAAAATTTTAATGCTCTCTTCTGTCTTTAAAGCATAGCCTACATTCATCCCAGTATCCTTGTGAGCCATTTGAAAAAAGTAAACGTAACATTTTTGGGTTTAATGTATGTAATATTACACACACCACCTTTTGTGTCCAAAAATGCCGTAAAATTAAAAGTTTCCTTAGTCGATGTAAGTAATATTGTTCTTCTTCTGATCTGGCTACAATCTACAAAAGTCATACGTTCGCCCAACGCTCGTATCGGGTCAGGTGCTCTAGTTACACATTTGCGTCTCCTATATGATTAGAAAAGATTCTTTAAAGTGATAAGTGAAAAGACTTCAACATCGCCCCCATTTTTCATGTCTGAACTTGATTTATCAATATTTCTATACACAGCGTTCCAGTGAAATAGGTAACCCGGATGCATTCCTTCGCTATTAAGTATAGAGACTCGTGTTTTAGCCGCACTACAAGAATGTGAAATGTTTTACTAGGCTCGATTGTTCCATCCCATTGTTATTAACAGACATTCAAAAACTGTTTGCATCGGAATGTCCTTCTACTACTTCCTTTCCAACTTTCCTAAAAGCTTTTTAGTTTTCGTTCTCTCGAAATTCAATTTTTGGTCACCATTTTGTATTTTTGTTTTTCATTAAATCGAATCCTTTAAATGCCCTGAAAAAGCTGAAAGCCGAATTACAACAAAAAAAGGAAACATCAACTCGAACGAGGTACACCACATCAAAAGGATATGTATTGTAGTTGTAGAGGTCGTATATGGCTCGGACAGACCATGCCGATAGAGTATCCGATGATTCGCATATTAAAGTTAAGACTGTTTAAGAAAACATTCAAAATTGAATGTGGAATTAAATAATAAACTTTGGTGCAACGCACTGAACAGCGGAATAAGTGTTCCAAAAACTGGCTTATTGCTTCGCTAATTTCGCGGTCGCGTCGGTCCAAAGCTTGTTCAAAAGGTGTGTCTGTTTATTGCTCATCTACGTTACTTATATACAGACTCTGCTGGATTGCTGAATATTAATGATGTGGGTACAATGTGACAACAATTCAACAAAAGCCAACCGAACACATATCGTTAACCTCCTGCTAAGTGTTGCAATTTTTCTTCCTCGAATTTTCTCCATCGCTCCTCGTAGATTTCTCGTATAGATATATCGCTCCCGTACCCCCTTTGTTGCAAATTAATAATACTTCTGTTAACAGTGCTATAACTTCCTTGCCAAGCATTGCGGTTAAGATGTCCGAACTTCGTCGTTGTCGTTGTTGTTGTTGTTGTTGTTGTTGTCGTTTTGAAGCAGAGTCTGGTGTGGTGCATGTATATAGTATAGTGGAATCCCAAAAGAAAGATTATCTTAAGAGTCGCTTACAACAGAAAAATCTTGTTATTCCTTTGAAACTATTGTATCTTTGTGGATATTTGTGTGTGTGTGTCTGTGTCTTTAAAGGAAATAGGCAGCACAGAATAATTTATAGTCTAGTCTCACCCTTAGACAATTTATCTGCTCACTTAGTCCGTTCGCTTTTATGCGGAACTTGCTTCCAAGGAATAATATATAAAGAAATATTTTCTTCTGGTTTCTTACAACTTTTTTTTTTTTCTTTTTATTTTTAACTTCGCGGCCTTATAGTAGCTTTGGTTCTCCTTTTCTGTGGCTTTGGCATCTACAGAAACAGAAAGAAAGATGCAGATTCGCTGATAAATCTAAATTCGGGAAAACTATACATTGGCACAAGCCACAGCTATATAATAGAGGATATAACTGTTCAAGTGCAATGATTTATTGAATATTTAATCAGTGACACTGGGGGGAAAGTAATCATTTAATAAGGCTGTCAACGCATACTCAGTGGGCTTTTGTATACAAAATGAAATCTTAATTAAATTTGCTGTGAAAAGATGTGAAATGCGAAATAGCAGTAAAACACGGATGAATAATTTGTTGTGGATTCACGTGCCGGAAATTAATTTTGGCTTTGTTTTAAATTGGCAGGAGCTTTTGGAATTAGACAACATAAATAGTTCTTTGAATGTGCGAGTGTTTGTAATTTGTTTAAAGATTTTTATGGCCAATTGCAACTAGATAGATACATCAAAGTTGTGAATCCACTTTCCTGTGTCCCCTTAAAAATGTACAATTTTATGGGAAAATAGTAATTTTTTATTGCTTCATAGTCCATCTTCTCATCATCACTTTCTTTTTCTTATAAAAAAAAAAGGAACACATTGTAATCATTTAGCTTCGGCTACCGTCTAACTAACAGGATACTTTGATTGAATTACCTTGTTTCGATACAAAAAAAAACCAGATAGGAATCTAGGTACCTACCACCACCGGGACGGGACCAGACCGGCTTCAACAATAATTTCAGTTGTTGTTCCCCATTTACATTGGAAGAAGAAGAACTAAAGTTAAGATTTCTTTGAGGCTGATGGCAAACTTGTTGACCATCGCTAATCGCTATACTATTTGCGGTATGAAGCAGGTTTCCTAAGCTTGGATTTCTATGTCTTTAAGTGTTCAGCGAGGATTATGTGTGAGAAAAAACACATCATAATCTAAGGTTCGATTAGAGTGTCTTCGTCAGGTACTTTGTACTGATGTTACTGATTTTTTTTTTAATTTCCGGAAGCTAAGAGAAATTATTAAGGCAACCTTTATATGTCATGGATTTCTGATTTCGATCGCATAATGGAAACCCAAGCAAGATTTTTTTTTTGTAATTGTGTGTGTTCTTCTCGCAATGATAAAAACTAAACTTAAAAAAATGCTGCTTGAGAAATGTCAAAAATTATTGCGGTTTGTGTTAAACCTCGTTTGAAAATGAGATTTCAGATTTTGCTCTGAGAGCAAAAATAATTGATCTGTTGACCAATGGAAATCAAAATTTCGCTGTCAGATCAAAAAAAAAAAAAAGCTCAGAGCAAAAAAAAAATTGCTCTGACATGACCAAAAAAAAAAATCGCTGCTACAACCATCCTTGTTCGTTCGCTGACCAGGCTTGGATTCATTAAGAAAAGGAATCTCAGCAGTAAAGGGCGCATTTTTTAATGAATGACTATGTTAAGAAGCAAACTTAATACTTATACATTTGACGACGCCAACCGAACCGGAAAACGAAATACACCATCCATCTCTTGAACATATTTAAAACCATGAATGTCTTTACCAGAGGCGACAATAAGATCGCTAGATTCAACCCCGTTAAATTTTTCCTTGTGAACGACTTGGGAAACTAAGCTCACGCCAACAATCTCAAAAGAATTGCAATTCTTAGTTTTTTGTACAGTTACGATCAAAGAACAAGGCTTAAATTTTGCTCATGCAAGTTATGGGTAACTTTTCTCTAAATTAAATCAAATCAATTTCAGTTTGGGCGTGACTGACGCCCCTTTTTCATACAAAACCATCAATACTATTTTTATGAAATAACGATGCTCAGGTATATTGGATCAAAAAAACCTTAAATATTGTGGATCATACTTGTACGTAAACATCTTGTGTTAATAATAATAATAATAATGCTCTGGTGAAAGGCACCCTCCAACATGGGCTCACCCAATTTATGTTTACTTCGAAGAAAAACTTGAATAACATTGATATAGCCATCAACCAATGCTACCGAACATCCACAGGAGCTCTAAGGACTACGCCAATTGAAGCTCTAAGAATAGAAGCCGGTTTTTCCTCAATCAACAGACTAGGGAAAAAAAGAGCTATAAATTTGATGAGCAAAGCGCTTACAGATATCACACATCCTCTTTACACAGCTTCACAAGAAATTCAATCCAGAAAAAAACAAAATAGGGCAAACTCAATATCTTCCCTAACAAAAATGCTAACTCTGATTTCTTCTCATGGATATATTGGTCTGGAAACTTCACGTGACCTCACCCTCCCGTTCCCTCCTCCTTGGACAAGGCACTTGTTACCTATCGACACTAGCCTCTCTAGTCACAAAAAAGAAAATACTTTAAATCTACAATACCGTATGCTTCATCGTGAATTGGTCGAAAATATCAAGCCTATGAGGACATTATACACTGATGGCTCTTATAAGGATAACAACTCCACGTACGCAGTCATTGAACTGAAAAATAATAATGATGAAATAATAGTGTCCAAAGGTATCCTTCCAGATGCAGCTGGTTGTTATGTAACTGAAGTAACAGCATTGTTGAAAGCTCTTTCTATTGCACAAACCTGGACAGTAAAGACTTTGATTCTCACGGACAGCTTGAGCATCCTTAACGGAATTAAAAGCGCAAACAATAATTGCTCTACCTTTAATAAAATACGAAGCGCACTACATAATAACCCTAACATTAGCTTAGCATGGGTACCAGGCCATGCTGGTATTAAAGGAAACGAAGCTGCAGATACTGCAGCAAAAGAAGCAACTCGGTACCCTTGTTTAATAGAACTACCAAGCATATCCCAGCTCATCCGGAAAATATTCATTGACATTGAAAACGAAGAACTTGCAAGTTCTTGGTTTAGTGAACAAAACTTCCTACGTAAACATCACTCAACACATCTCAGGATTCCATACAGCAAAACACTAACCAGAGAAGAATGTATATCGCTCTTTAGAATCAGAGTAGGAAAAACTCTTTTCTCAAGTCGTCACTACTTTACCAACGACCCCCCGGAGGAGTGTGCAAATTGTAAAGAGGTCCTCTCAATTTGGCATATATTTGCTGATTGTCCAGTATCTCGACTAACTTCAAATACCGATTCAACGGAAGAAAAACAAAAGCATCTAGCCAAATTACTTGACCCATCTGATATTCGATGCATTCAGCGTATTAAAGAAGTCACAACTCTACACAACAAATTCAAACAAATATAAACTATGCCTTCTGCCTTATAGCAAATTTTAACTTTTTTAATTATATGTAGTCTCAATTAAGAAACAAGTGATAATTATTTATTTCATAATAATTAAATCTATACATATAACGTCTAAACGACATCGATGGTCTTGTTGCCCTGATGTCTTACATGTAAATAATAATTTATAAATTTATTTTGTAAGTTATTTTTGATAAATAAAATAAATAATAATAATAATAATAATAATAATAATAATAATAATATATATTTTATTCACAAGAAAGGTGTGGGTACATATTAACATAATTAATTAATTCGTTTAAATATCTTAATAATAAACTCATGGTACTCGATATATGAACATTACTTAAGAACAGGATATCACAAAATATTATGACATTAACTGTATGTTGTATGTCAGATTGGCAATATGAATGGATAATATAAATCTGCAAGATAACAAATTAAATTGAATTTAAAAATTGGGATAAATGAATAAAATAAAAAGTTTTTTAAAATTATAAATTTATCTTTTATTTAAAATACCATGTTTTTACACAACTTTAATATTTAATTTAAAATTACGACGCGTTTCGAGATAAATCTCATCTTCAGGTCGAATTGCACTGTGTTACCGATGTTGTTTTCAAGTGTATTGTTGGTATTGTTCGACCTGAAGATGAGATTTATCTCGAAACGCGTCGTAATTTTAAATTAAATATTAAAGTTGTGTAAAAACATGGTATTTTAAATAAAAGATAAATTTATAATTTTAAAAAACTTTTTATTTTATTCATTTATCCCAATTTTTAAATTCAATTTAATTTGTTAAAAACCACACAACTGGAGACGAAAAACACCAAAATGATCTGCAAGATAAGTAATTCAACTAAATTCATTTATAATTAAAAATCTATAATTTAGTGCATATGATAAATACATGTAGAGAACGAGCGTCTCCTGACCGTTCATTTTGAGGTAAAATTCATCCTTGGTTAAAACTATTTTTCCCAGATATTTTTTTCTCATAAACTTGTATATAGGACATCTCGCGACCAGATGGAAAGTATTTTCAGGTTCATCTAACCTGCAGATAGAGCAGATACCATCCGTGTTGCTTTTAAATGCCCTCGCATTAATGCTAAGGAGGCCACCTCTGGCTTTGAGAATAATCGAAATCCACTTTGCTTTCAGTCTATCATCGAAGTAGTCTGAATCATAGTTTAAATTACAATACTCATCGTGATACTGCGAGCTGTGTGCTAAGTTTACGTGGTCGTTCCAGTGTACTTTGACAAGACCTTCGATAACCGCATTGTGCTTCGAAACCAAATCGATATTCGGTGAATGGAAATCCAATTCGACTCCAGTCTGTCTAAATAAATTGAGCCAATCTTGCACCCAATATGTTGATTCCAGGATAGTCTCTTCAGCTAGTATTTTCGGTAGGCGATTGTTTGGATATTTGAGTATTTTGCGAATGTAATCGAAATGCATTTTTAAGGTAAAAACATGCATTTTGTTGATTTTCGTTTCTAAGTGCAACATGTAGTTTGGTGTGTTACTTGGTAAACAAAGCATTTACTTTAGAAAGAATCGGAGAAGTTTTTCGACATCCTCGTATCCATTTTGGCCCCAAACCTGAGCAGCATAGCACATTATCGATCGTGATGCTGCATCAAATATTTTCAGTTTGTTGCTTTGTGTGATATTTGGGTTTCTTATAAACGATAACCACGTCATGTTTATTGCACTTTTTGAGCTCGCCAGTTTAGATTCCAGGTGTTTTTTATATTTAAGGTTATATGTAAGGAGAACCCCGAGATATTTGTACTCGTTAACTTCTTCAATTTCATTTTCATTAATGAACCATTTTTCAGAAGCTGGGCGCCTTGCACCTTGCCGGAAAACCATACATTTGGATTTGTCAGTATTAACAATTAGGTTCCACTTATCACAGTAAATTGCTAGTTTATTAATCATCTCCTGAAGCATCTGTGGACTGTCTGCAAGTATTACCAGGTCATCTGCATATAGGAGTACTTTGATCCGTAAGCCACCAATAAGTATTCCACCAGGTAATTCATCAAGGAGGTCATTTAGATAGATGCAAAACATTATTGGGCTCAGTACACATCCTTGTTTCAATCCTTGGTTTACAAATATGGGATCAGAGACAAACACACCATCCCATATGTTTGTTTTGGTGTTACTGTAGAGGAGCTGCAAAATTCTAACCATTTTCGATGACATTCCAATAGTCGTGAGCTTATGGAACAGAGCATTTCGCGAAATCGTGTCAAAAGCCGATTTAAAATCAACAAAAAACGTGTAAACTTTTTTCTTCTTCTTGAAACTAAGGTGAACTATGCTGTTAATGCTAAATATATTATCTACAGTACAATAGTTCTTCCGAAAGCCCGCTTGATACTCATTGATAATATTATTCTCGTTCAGCCAACAATTAATGCGGTTGAGCAGCACACTGGTGAAAGTTTTATAAATTGTATCCGATAAAGTCAGACCACGGTAGTTTGAAACACAGTTGACATCTCCCTTTTTGAAAACAGGTATAGTAACCGATTCAAAAAAAGAGTTGGGGATAGTTTCGTTGTTTAAAATTGTGTTGAAAAGTAGGAGAATTTCATTTATAAAACTTAGAGGTGCATTTTTATAGAATTCAAATGGAATTCTGTCCTTGTCTTGTGTTTAATAAAACAAAAAAATTGATTTTGGGTGTGACTGGCACCCTTTTTTCATTAGAAACTATACAAATTTTATCTCTGCAAGTACACCGTTTAGTATTCCTCTCTTAGTCGAAGCTAAGAAGCTTTTGCATGAAATTTTGTTTTAACTTTTGGCGTTGCTCACGCCCACTTTTCATTTTAAGCAGTTGTTTTCGTTCGTTATATAAAAAATTCATCTCTAAATTTTTGTGTTTTAGTTTCACAATACGCCGACTTTTAGAGGCGTGATTTTTATAAAATACTTTTACTCGGGGAAGATCGTTAAAAAAACTACTGGATTCAGCTGTAGTTTCACACATATGCCTAAAAATTGACTAACGATCAAAGCCAAGTAAATGCTTTATCAAATTTTTAGGACACGCCCACTTTTAAGGGGTATTTTTTTTTAAGTCTTGATATGCATTAATGTTTGCTAATTATCGGTCTCAGATTTGAAGTACGAAAATGAACATTTCGGTTTGTATTCCTTGGTTACGTAGCAGG
This sequence comes from Platycheirus albimanus, assembly GCA_916050605.2. NCBI lineage: Eukaryota > Metazoa > Arthropoda > Insecta > Diptera > Syrphidae > Platycheirus > Platycheirus albimanus. The sequence continues at coordinate 303,740,677 of OU696696.1, read as the reverse complement.
TTGTGGTTCAAGAATTGTTAAATACACCCATGATCACTATTTCCATTCAAAGTATAATATTTAAAATTTCAAGATATGTCTTGTTTTGTTCAAATTGAGCTTCAAGCTTTAAATTGAACGTCAGTGACCACATTTGTGTTGTTCGGATGAAGAAGGCAGCCCTATATTTTACGGTACCTTGTCCTCAGCTGTAAACTGATGAGCGTTCCTAAAAAGACAAGTGTTACGGAAGAAATGTTTTAGGGATGAAACGCAGCTAGCTACCTCGAGTGGAAAGACATGAAACATTTCGACGATTTTCAAATGATGGAAATGTTTCCATAATGTGTTTCTCCTATCAATTTTAGCCCGCAAATGCGGTTACGTTAACAACGGGCTCATAAGAATAACCTTAAAACCCGGTCTCACAAACCGTGCGTCCCCAATGCCGGGTTAACTCTTTTTTCTGACCTCTATCTAGCATGTGTAAATAAGTTTGAGAAGAACTTGCCCACAGATGGGAGTTAAACTCGAGTTTAGGGCGTATAAACGCTTTGTAAATTTTAGCCATCATTATGATGTTTAACCTCTGTAATTGTCATAAAATGCAAGCTTCGTGGTCAGCGGTGACTGAAAATCCGATCCGAAGCTTCGTTCGAAGCTTTTATTTGAAAAAAAAAACTTGGTAGTTTGAAGGCAACACTATAAGTTTTGTTTCAAAATGGCAGTCCAATCCATAAATTTTTCAAAACTCAAAAAAAAAAAAAACTTTCCAGAACAATCCCCTTTTTAATACCGACATCATTTCCCGGTATATAATACCAGCTCCAAAACATCAATCGATTCCACCGATTAAATTTGATCCAATTATATGTCGCTCAAATAACCAGCGGCCTTATTGTAGTAAGGTGCGTTTGATAATTACAAATCATTCAATGACATCCTACAGCTAATTGAAAGAGTAAATATAATTATTACAATAATCCCCAGCCAAAGGCACTCATTGGTAACACTACGCCTTACAACAAACACGCTATACAGATACAGCCACTCCCGTTTAAGCCTTACACTTTGATTTCCCAGTCAGCAGCTATTCCCTTGAGCGTTTTGTGCAAAAGCGTATATGACATTTTGAAACTCGATAGTTTTATTTTATTCAGACACAAAATCAGTATCCAATCCACTGAGACTGACACACTCTCTCTCTCTTCCAACAAAAGTCTGTGGGTCCTTCCATTTTTACTTGTTTCTTTCCCAACTCGAAACAGATCAATCAAGTTTAACTTTTTATATCAAACGCGATCCGCATCTCAGATCTTAATCAAAGCTTTTGATAATCGTGTTTCTCCTCACTTGGCGATCGATGGTGATGGCGATGGCGATGGATGAAAAAATAACATGTCCAAAACGATTCCCTGTGGTCACTGCCACAGAATACATCGCTCCGATACCGTCATCTGAGATATGGGGACACTATGTGTTTTTTTTTTTTTTTTTTTTGTAAAATCTACCTCACCCGCAAGCCATGTCGAATTTTTCTTCGATCTTTTAATTAGCTACTTTTGTGTGTAATTTTTTTGAATGGATATCTCTCGCGGGAGATAAATGACCATATAGTGGATTATTTGTGCTTTAAGGTGTTTCAATTCCAGTTAGTACACGCCCTGCGATGAAAACGCGCGTATAATTGTCGTAAAAATACCCGTCAGCGGATTATGTCGAGTCTCGACTCGAGTGGCTGCCGCCGAAAATAATTGGATTTAAATCATGTACATAAGGTAAGTTGGGGTCAATAAATCCTTTGGGCTTAGGCAATAATTGTGCGTGGAAGAGTTCTCCATTATTAAGGAAATTTTTAAATTACTTAATTTTGTGCCTTGGGAGGTGTCAACATTTTTTTTAATTCTTCATTCAAATAATTGCTTAAGAAGCCTTATACTCGGATTTCTGGCTGCGAGCCAGAATACTATTTATGCTAACTTGACAAATCGTACGTTAAAAAGTAACACTGATTTGCAGTTTTGAATAATTTAAACTATGAATTAAATTTTTTTAAGTAAAAGAAATCTATATCCCACATAATAAATTGACAGGATGATTTCTGTATTTTAAAGGATATTGAAGAAGAACAACTAATATGGAAGGACTTTATTAGAGCAACAGAAAATTTTGTGTCTGTCTGTAGGGGAAAGTGGCCTAAGGCGGCACAATGCATGCGTAGAAAAAAAATAAATAAACAAAAAAAATATTCTCATATTTTGCATGTTTCAACAGAATATTGAAAAGTAAATATTTAAACAGCAGTGTTTGGTAAAAAAATATTATTTTTTTCTACTAAAGTGCTACCACGTGTGTGGGTAAAACCGTATCTATACTCTGTTCAACATAAATCGGCGGTACAGGTAATATAGGGATGTTTCTCTCTCATTTGCACTCTTTTGTTTTCCGTAAGGGCGTTTCATACAAAAGCTCTTACAGGGTTTCCGTAGTAAGTATTTCAAATAAGTAAAAATCTGAAAAATTTGTATGTAGGGTTACCGTCTTTTTTTACTTGCGATTAAGGCAAGCTATGCATTCGTAAAAAAAAAAAATTCTAACAATCAAACAGGACATTACGATGATAGAAAAGTCGAAAAAAGTGGATCCGACAATTCTGTCTGTCTGTCTGACTGTCTGTCCGTATGTCTGTCTGTATAGTTACCTACAGCCTAAACGGCTGGACCGATTTGCTTCAAACTTGGTACATAGTATTATTATGACGACCTACCAGAGGGGATTTTGGAATTAGCATTATATAATAGTGTTTTCTGTACAAACTTTATGTTTTGGTTGGAATAAATTTTTCAGGAATAGTCTTATAATGGTACCTCCCATATAATTGGTTTTTTTAAATCAGATTTTCTCGTAAGCCACTTGACGGATTTCGATGAAGCCTTTTTCAATACAAAATAATATAAATTTTTTTAATTTTTGGAAAAAAGTTTTTTTGAGTTTTAAAAAAATTTTAAATTTTTTTTTTTATTTTTGTTATATTTACAAAAACGGTTTAATCTATTTTTTTTTAATTTTATTTTTCTGATAAAAATTACAAGGTGCTAGAAGTTGGCAAAAAAATATAATATCATATATTTTGTGAAAGTTTTTCCAAAAAACTATTTTTTGAAAAAACTGGTCAAACGATTTTGAACAATAAATTTCTTTAAATTCTTAACAATAAACAAATAGCTTACTTCATTTTTTCCAAAAAAACGTTTTAACTATGGATTTTTAAGTGATCAATAAAATTTCATATCGTTTTTCCCTGCTTTTTTTCCATAATTTAAAACTCCAAGACCACTGTCTCATATTTGAGCAAGCTGGTTCGACCCAGTCGTGCACTTTATTTTAATTAGTTAAAGCTACAGAAAATCAGATTAATGTTTTATGTGTGTTGTATACTACCTTTGTTCATGTTATTTATTTTAATTTTTGTAAAAGCTTTAGAAAAGCATTTTTAAGTTTATTTTTATTTATTACTTTGTAATAAACATTGTTGAAACAGCTGGTTCAAGGAACCTTTACTTTTAGCATCTGATAAATAAAATGAGAACGTAACTTTTCAATTATTACCCAAGTGGTCAAAATATTTTGCTAAGTTCTATAGTTGAAAACCAAAAAAAAAATTGCCATCTTAGGCCACTTTCCCCTATTCACGTATAAAAAATTACCTATTGCATGGAATTGAATGCAGTTTTCACTGATGTGTTTCTAGATGTATTCCTTAAAATAAAGCCTCCATTTTACCACTTTATATCGATTATCTTAATTTAAAAATTGTCCGGATCGCACGTTTTTAACAAACTTAAATGTTAAATTGTTCCTGCAGAATATCAAGGCACACACAGGAATGGTTGAGAGTGTACGTCAGAGTAATGTTAATTGTATTTATTTATTTATTACAAAATTTGTTAAGTTAACAGATTTCAAGGGAACTATAGTGCCGCTCTAACGTGAACAGATAATTAAATACTTCTGTGAAGTTGTTGCGAAAAAAAAATGTTTATTTCAATTTTATATAATAATACCAAAACAATATTAAAAAAATATTTACCAGGTCCATAATATGAGGCTTCCTCTTGCTACTGCTTACAGCTGATGAAGTTTTCTTTGGCTTTTCAACTCATTTCTTGTGTCTTGAATAACTATTCCTTCTATTTTTAAAGTTTACATCATTACAAGGTTGTCGCGGTTGTTTGAAATGAAAATTAAGCTTAGGGTTGGAAACTTTCATGCCATATTTCAATTTTTCGGTTCAACTCCTTCATTCTCCTTTACCTGAATGAAAAAGAGGTTCCAGTATCCAGTTTGTTTTATGAATGCAAATATGGTTGTTCCTTTTTGTGGATGATTGCTTATCTTTATGCCAATTTTACGCCTCTTTCAAAAAGGGTGACTAAGTAGGTACCAGTTGTATAATCGTGGTTCAGCACTGAACCTTGTTTTTAAATTCTTGATCCGTGGGTAAACTTTATTAAATCCACCGAAATCGGTGGGTTAACTCTGAACCACTCTTGAACCACCGTCTCAACTTTAATTATATACACTGGGACCGAGATAGATTGATTTTAAATTTTGATCAGAGGATGAACTACTATTGTATTTTCTGACTTTGTGTGTGACGTTACAGTCATCTTATTTTTCAGAGGAAAACACATGCTTTGCTTCCGCGGCAATCGATCCATTATGCGTAGAGCATTCAATTCACAGGTTAGACGTCAACGTTTCGTTCGGTTATGACACAAGCTTGCGTTTGTTTTTGTCCATTATAGTTCTGCCTTAATGCTAATGTTGGTGCAAATGGATGAGGCATGATTCTCACCATCAAATCATCCGACATATTTGAATCGAAGTACTCCATGGTATGCCCTGAAAGCTCTACTCGTCAGTCGATCGTGGTTGATATTTAGACTAAGAAGCCCATGTTGCTGATTAGTGGGCTTTTGGTGTAATTTTTGTAAAAGACTCGTTCCTGCTTGTGTCTTCTCAAACTCTCGCTGTTTTCAGTCTTTTCCCTATAAGCGCTTCTTAGTTTTTCGAAGATTCATATCTTGATTAAGAATAAACATGCAACAATTATTGTGCTATTAATTGTATGAAATTTAACGCTCTATAAAAAATTTAAATTTGCTTTTGCCATAGGACGAAGAAAAAAATTAAATAGTTGAGGCCTAAACTGAGGCAAAGTCGGAAATTTTGCAGTTCTCCTAGACCCCCTCCCCTTTCCCTCTTTTTTCCACAGGGCTCTTGAGGTCAAAAACTTAGCAAAATGTTTGTTAACCATCCCAGAACAACATTCATAAGTTTTATTAACTCCCGAACTTATTCCATAAAATCGCACTTTTTCCGACCGTCCATCGTCGATCTGTTCGACTGGACGTTAATTTTAGTTGTTCGTGTAGTTTGCTTTAAAACTGCTATAAAACTATAAATCTTAAAACTACGACCGTAATCATCACATGTAATCTCCTTGAACCATGTACCTACCCATTACTTCTGTGATAGACAGGAATTATTTGCATCACTTCTTGCATAGTCAATTTTACAAAATCTGTCAGCCGTTCAGCATTATGGAACCCCACCATGAAGCAAGAGTATATAATATGCCCCAACGTATGGACATGAAGGCATGTCTATGTCTACCCATTTTGACAAATTCATCTAGATTACAAATTTATGGCTAAGTCTTACTACAACTTACATAAACGTATTCTGATAACACCCACAACTCAGTGTGCCACAGATGACCTTTGCCCGAACTACCAACCGTATCAGGTGTGACTTTTCACAGCCCGTGGAGTGGTGGTATTTCTAACGAATACCACAACCATAACCATCACGATACACGGTCCATTAGAAGATGAATATGTACCTTGTTATTCGATAGCCACATACAGAGTATGAAAAAAAAGACCCTAGGCCACTCTTGTATAGTTTCCAAATAAAATAAAGAAAACCACAAAAGACCTCTAGACGCAGTTGGGCGCTTTTTACATGAATGCTTGAGCCTAGATTTCACTTCCACTTCACCTGATAAAAAGAAAGTATTAAAACCGGTGAGTGAGTGGATGCTGCAGTTGCAAGGTACATCCATCACACAGTAGCTGATCTATCTTAGAGTTGTTGTGTTATTTTATTGTCAACATACATCTATCTATACATCTATCTACATACATGACTGTTTCAATTGTCTCCGGGACATATCCCAGAAATGAAGAAACACATAAAATATTGCTGGAACAATAGATAACAAGATGACAATGTGTGGTTGGTGTGTTGTGGGTTGTGGCAGTGCCAGTTGCAGATTTCGTCTCGCGCTCTACTAATTATCAAAAGAAGAAGAAAAAAAAAAATTTCGTAGAGAAATCCATCTTTTCCAAGAAAAGTTTCAGGTGGATTTTTCTTGGTGCAAACAGAGACCACAACCGTTTCTGACAGGTGTGAGCTAAAAGGAAGAGTGGGCTTACATATCATATCCGTGGTGTAAGCAGTAGAAATAGCTGAAGAGGGTGTTTCAGGTTTTTTTTTTGTATGAAAAGTGAAGTACAGTTTTCGCTCCTGAATCAAAACATTAGACGAAGCATCAATTTTCTCGGAGTTCCCAAAAAGGCTTAGGTCAGAATCCAATATATACATACCTCAAGTTACGTGTCCGAGACGTCATTCAAACCAATTTTTTATTCACAACCCACATTCCCCTCATCATAACGGCACATTTATAATTCCATAACGGGTTCCCACTATTTTTTAATACACTAAAGTATTTCTTTTTTACAAATCTCTAAAACGTGCCGTGCGTAAGCCTGTTAACGGCGTAATTGAAAACCAATTTTCGAATTGCGGAGTGCAGCCTCTACTATCGACAGCGGCTTTTCTGAACATCAGGAAAACGGTTGAACGATAGGAGGAAGAAAATGACATATAAATTCAGAAAATGCAAAGCCGAAAGTCCCGAAAAGCAAAAATTAATACAAATATATTAATCCGGGATAACTCATATTTTTGTAGGTATATGAAATTTTCAAGACTTTTCAGAAATTTGTTCTTTCTTGATATAAAATTATATCACTTTTAGGTTTTCTCTATAGGTTCGGGATCTGTCAATTCTGTCAAATACTTTTACATTTCTGGAACACCCTATATTGTAAGACAAAGTATGATATCTTTTGCAAAGCAATCCCTTTTGAACACATCACGACTTGATTGTGTTTCCTTAAGGTGAGTGGGTGCAGTTTCTTATATACCTACATACACATAGTAGAAATAGTATAACAGTTTTCGCTCCATAGTTCGTGCTGCTGCTTTAGCTTCTATACTCTCCAACTAGGTGACCGCGTGATGATGATGTGTTGGAGTTTGTTCAAAATTATGTGGAAGTAACAAAAAAAATTAGGTTGCACTTCTGCCTTTAGCAATGCACCAATGTGTGGGGATTTTCATCATTTTTAATGGCGAGCAAAATCCGTTAGAATATCTATTTAAAAAAAAAGGATCTCCTTCTCTGTGTTTATGTGTTAAATGTATCTCCAGTCTGAGACTATGTAGTTTTGCCTTGGGGACAGTGGGTGTGATTGTTATTTGTCAATAAAACACAAGGTGCAAGGCACATAAAGTTGAAGTCTTGAAGTACGCGGAACAAATTTGTCTATGTTTAATAAAAAATAAATAAATAAAGTTTTTTTTATGTTGTTCACTTTTAAAAGCCTGCATAAAATTGGACACACCTTGGTATTTTGTTAAAACTGATAGATTTCATTGACGGAAGAATTAAATATCTTCTTTTAATAAGAGCGTAGCCTTTCAAATAACTGCTTTTTTGACATGCTGATGCGGACAACAGTTGAGACATTGCAGTACCAACAGAATTTTTGTATGCGTTTACTACAAACCAAACTGTTGAGGATTATAACAGGAATGGTTTATTCTTGCAGGAAAGTATTCTTTGATTTATAAGGGAGTGTACACTGTACATTTATGGAACTGGTAGTAAAAGCAATAAATATAGATATTCATATTGGGTGCCGTTTTTAATCGAACTCATATTGGAGTTTTTTTTAGATATGGTACCCTCAGGAAAATTATAGAATGCCCAACTTAGAATTTTGCTTGTTAAAAATAGGACCAATTGGTTTCTTTTGGCAAGTAATACCTTTATAGCGCTTGTATAAGGCTAACTTACGCAAATCTATCCACTTTCCTCCTGATCGGTTGTACGGAAGTTTTGTTCATCATAGTCCAAATCGAATAGATCATTCTGCCCGACATCAATAAGATGGTTGTCTTCGCCGTAGTGATTACATTACTTGTTATAATTCCTCAATCAGCTTGCATAAGGTCTGAACTTAATGTCCAAGGGAAGCTGGTCAAGCTAATGGCTTGTGATGGCAGGGTTTTAAGTTTTAAAACTGTCCATGAAATGCTATTGGCTGTTATAGATCTTTTTGACAAAGCGCTTATAGTAGTTCAACAGTTAGTTTAATGTTGCCAAAATGACTTGCATAAGGCCTTTTAAAGTTTCTAAGGAAGCTGAATAAAAGCTGCTATACAATCATCAGCAACAAGTTAAATTGTTAGTTGGGAAATCCTAAATAATTTTGCCAATGACTGAGGGTTGCAAAACATTTTTTTGTAAAATGTTTGTTTAATTTTAAGGGGCTAATCCACTGTGAATTGGCTTGGAAAGAATCTAACAACAATTTTCTTACTGCCGTATAGGTCTGCAAAAAATACTGTCTGAAACTTATGTTAAAGGTCCATATTAAGATCTCCTTCAAATTCCTTGTGGTTGTGATAGGTGATATGAACACGATCGGATATTGTCCAATATGATGATGAAGTTTTAGTAATTGGCCACAAAACTTCAGCTTCAGTAATGACACTGTTATCTTGAATGTTTTTCTCTAATTTCCCTTCGGTATATGGACTTATAAATGGGATTTGAACTTCCTAAATTCTGAAGGCAAACACGATCGAAGTCCTCTGACAATTTTTTTTTTAATATTTTAAATATCCCATCATCAAAATTCTATAACTAAGTCTTCAATTCCGATAACTTGTCTGCCACAAAACCAATACTTGCCCTTTACAGCAAGTTTAAAGAAAACCTCCAACAGAGAACCACACCTATGTGACTTCGATGTAATTAAAATTTTACACAAAATCAAATAAGAAATAAAAAAAACTTAACCATTTTTCAAAGCAACATTTCAACTTTATGCTTAACGACTTTTCTGCCTGTATGCAAACAACCCTCCACCCAAAGACGGCTGTCATCGTCGAAGTTACTATATAGTATACCACCAGTTTGGTGCTGCAGTCATCGTTGCTAACCTCCAGTTAGACCCCCAGTTCAACGCCACAAACTGGGAGTGACACTGTCTACCACTTTAAGTCAATTTTAATTACGATCTTTTACTCTTGGTGGTTCCACAGGTGGTGGTGCAGCAGCAGCAGCAGCAGCAGCAGCAGCAGCAGCAGCAGCAGCAGAGGCATTCACCAAGCCAAGAGGACTAAATACGTAATCCCCCAACTCTTTCGCTAGAAAATATTATAGTTTGTAAGCTGTTGTTACTGTCATTTGCTGCTTCGACTCCGATTCCATCGCTAATCGTTATCTGTCTGTCGAATTCTGCGACGCGACACTCGGTCTATTGTTTTGTGATATACACATGGTTTGTGTATTTGCTATATGATTTTGTGTCTGTCGCGCATGCACCGCACATTGCACTCAAATTCGAATTGGCGACAACCGGCAACAATGATGCTGGGGAACACTAATTAAAATCAATCGGCTGTATGGCGTTGGACATGATTTCTGCACGGAGGCAGACGGCCGGCCGGCGGGTGGCGCGGCGCGGCTCGGCGGCTAGCAGTGGAGCTATAGGCCAGGCTAAGAGTGTATAACTCCCTTTTGAAGCCAGGTGCCATTTCCATTACTCCTATTACTAATAATAACAACAATAATAATAATATGCAAATGAGATTGGACGACAAAATGTGTCAACCAGTAACGTAGTGCGCGGGGTACTTTCAGAACTGACTTTATAACTGCTGGGGGCAGATCCGTTTCGAGAATTGAGAGATTGCTAATTTGAAATCATGGTACAAATACAGTGGAATGGTCTGATTCAAATATTTAATTGATGACTGGAAACTTAATCGCGGACTTGAGCTTTTGTTGACGCTTAGCTGAGGTAATGTAAATGCTCAGTTCTGGACAAATAATGGGTTCAGGTGTCCAACATCATTGCTGCTACATGATTCAAGTAGAAGAATTTGGAATTAAAAGACCACGAAGTACTACACTATACGAAGGAATAAAGCAATCTGTTAGGTTCTGCAATTGCGTGATATAAAGAATCTTGGAGGGATGCATAACCAAAGGACATGGACTTATTCCATGTAAAATGTTTTCGACTTTGTCTTATAGACTTCAAGACACTCTTTCAAATTTAAACAAAATTCACTACTGGATCGCTATAACTCACTTTTAATGATTTATGATTGCTTCAGAAAAAAAAATCAAATATTATTTAGAAAAATCGAACTGGTCTGAGAGTTTTCTTAATAAAAAATACTCCTTTTCTTGAAATTTTCAAACACATTTATTGGATCTGGAAGACGAACGAATGGTCAAAAAAAAAAATTTCGAATGGACAAATACAAATTTCATCGACTGTTAAAATATCGACTGAAAATTGATCGACAACAAAAAAGTTGACAGTTAAAAATCCAGACTATGAAAATGTCGGTAAAATGTAGACTTTTGATTGCATCGACGCGATGGTTTTAATTTTTTAATTATTTTTAAATCATAGAAGCAAAACTGATCGACAGTGGCAAAGTGAATACGGCGCCGCATGCATGTGAATACCATTCACTTTGACAAATCGGACCCAACCCATTGGATCTCAATATACTTCATTCTGAAAAAATTATGAGAAACCGCAGTCAGAAAGTCTTACCGAAATCTTAAGAACAATTTTGGAAAAAAGTGGACTTTTGGTTTCCTTATTTTTGTACAAACAATCAGCATTCCAAAAATCCTCTTGGCACGCGACCAAATACAATTTACGAAACAAGTTCTAAGCAAATCAGCCTACCTACTTCAGAACTGCACGGACAGAAACACGGACCAATGGACAGAACAAAATGTATCAAACCAAAAGAAAAGTCTTGGTTTTCCGAAGAGTGTAAAGAAGCTATCAGGTTGAAAGAAGTAAGCTTCCGATCCTACAAAGCCAGCCCAACTGAGGAAAATCGGAAGAAACACAAACAAGTTAGGAACTCGTGCAACTCCGTTATACACAAAACGAAATTCTTACATGACCAGAAGTTACGGCAAAAAATTCTGCAATGTCCCAAAGGCAGTAAAAACTTCTGGTCATTTGTAAAAAACGTCAAGAACTCAACGTCATCATCAGTTCCAACGCTCATCGTCGACGATAAACCCATTGTCAGCTCTTCAGAGAAGGCGAATATGCTCGCAGCTCATTTTGCTGCAAGTTCTACGTTGCCTGCAAGCAACGATGCCCCTCCTGTACTTGAGAACGTTAATTCTTTTATGGGACAGATATTTTTCCGCACTCGTACAGTAGCAAGAGTACTTCAAGATCTGGATATACACAAATCCGCTGGCCCGGATGGTATACCCCCTATTCTTCTGAAGAAGTGTTCTTCATCTCTGGCAAAACCACTGCGTAAGCTTTTTCATCGCTCCTATCGTTCAGGAATCTTTGCTAGTAGATGGAAAACAGCATTTGTCCAGCCCGTCCCAAAAAAAGGTGACTCCTCCTCCCCCTCCTCCTACCGACCAATTGCACTTACGTCCCTTCTTTCCAAGGTCATGGAAACGCTGATAAATCGTCAGCTCAAGAAATATCTCGAAGATCGGGAGCTTTTAAATGACCGGCAATACGGCTTTCGCAGCAATCGTTCCACTGGTGATTTGATGGCATATCTCACCGAACAGTGGAACAAATCTGTGCATCGCTTTGGCGAAAGCAAGATTATTGCGCTTGATATTTCAAAGGCATTTGATAGAGTTTGGCATGAAGCTCTTTTATCGAAAATGCGTGCATTTGGTATCGATGTTACTCTTATTCGTTGGATTAGAAGCTATCTTCTGGACCGTTCAATACAAGTTGTATTAGACGGTTTCAAGTCTGATCTCCACAAAATAAAGGCTGGTGTGCCCCAGGGCTCCGTTCTGTCTCCGACTCTCTTTCTCATTTTTATAAATGATCTCTTGTCTGTGACTTCTAATCCATTAAATTGTTTTGCTGACGACTCAACCCTCAGCTTTTCGTATATGTTTGATAATTCACGGCCTTCGCCTTCGGACGTGTTATTACAACGAAATCGTATGATAAGCTCGTTAAACTCCGATTTAAACAGCATTGTAAATTGGGGTACTAGAAATCGTGTGGAGTTTAATGCGTCGAAAACTCAATGCTGTCTTTTGTCGATGAAGCTTAACATACCCCCTATGCCATTATCCATGAATGGTACTTGCATCGAGGAGGCCGAAAAGCTATCAGTACTCGGTATGTGTATCAGTGACAATCTTCGTTGGAATGATCATATACTTGAGATTGCCAAGAATGCTGCAAGATGCTTAGGCTTTCTTAATAGATGCAAGAAGTTTTTCACCCCTTCTGATCTGGCTACAATTTACAAAGCGTTTATACGTCCTAAACTCGAGTATAACTCCCATCTCTGGGCAGGTGCTTCTCAAACTTTTCTCCACCTGCTCGACAGAGTTCAGAAAAAAGCGTTAAAATTGATAGGAGAGAGAAACATTATGGAAACATTTCCGTCACTCGAACATCGTCGAAATGTCTCATGTCTTTCCTTATTTTACAGGTTCTTTTACAAAAAATGCTCACTCGAGGTAGCCAGCTGCGTTCCACCCCTTAAACATTTCTCCCGTAACACTCGTCTTGCTAGGAACGCTCATCAGTTTACACTTGAGCCCAATTTCGGACGTACCGTGAAATATAGAGATTCTTTCTTTAGCCGTACAACACGAATGTGGAATGGATTGCCTGGCACAATTTTTCCTTGCCATTTTGATCTTCAAACATTCAAGATCAATGTTCATCGACACCTCCTTTCCCTTCCTTCCTAACTTCCAATCGCTCGCGCTGTGACTTATCATTAAAAGGGCTATAACAAACCCCTTGAGCGCGTGTGCATTATAAAAAAAAAAAAAAAAAAAAAATCTCGGGTGGTGTTTTTCATATTTGCTCTAGGTCGAAAAATAGCGATACCTTCCAAAAATCTATAACAAAAAGTTTGATTTTCTCAAAAATGGTTCTAACAATTTGGATAAAACTTTCTGGGTACTATTTTTGACAACAACACATCTTTGATTGCAGTTTTTTTTTTGTCCTGTAACGATAAGTCTGTCTATATATTTACCTACAGTTCAAACGGTTTTTGAAGTTAGTATTCTGGGTCTAAAACCAACGGTGCCTGCCAAATAATTTTTTAATGAAAAACTAATTTTTCTCAAAAGCAGGTCCTACGATATTGATAAAACTTTCTAAATTGTGTTTTTTTGTGTAATTTTATATTTTGGGTGAAATACATTTTTCAGGAAGTGTTTTACGGTGTCATAGGGTCGATTTTTTCAAATCAGATTTTCTCGTAAGTCATTTGACGGATTTCCATGAAATTTTTAATGTTGAAGTTTTTTTTTTTTAAATTTTGTTTCTCCAAATTTAAAAAAAAAGAAAAAAGTTTTTTTTGGGTCAAAAAAGGTTCGATCAAGTTTTTTAAATCTTATTTTCTAGACAAGAACTCCAAAGTTCTAGAAATTGGCATCGCCAAAGAAAAAACTTGGAATTTTTTTTGGAAAAGTTTAAAAAAAAACGTTTTTTGAAGAAAAAAAACTGGTCGAATGATTTAAAAAAGAAAATTGTTAAAATTTAAAACAGTAGATACCAGAAGTTAGATGGCTTACTTCACTTTTTCCAAAAAACGTTTTAATTAGTGATTTTTAAGTGATTAATAAAATATCATATAATTTTGTCCACCACTGTCACATATTGGAGCAAGTTCGTGACGTGAACTTTATTTTATTCATATTCTAAAAAGTTTTCTCTCTTTGACTTTCTCGTAAAATGATATTGCCCGGATCTCTACTTTATATTTCCATGCATCAATGGAAATTAACTGCCGCCCATTGTTTCTTTTAAGATAAAAAGTTTAAATTTTATAAATTTGGCCTTATTGAAAGACATACGTTCCTTATCTCACACGACACGAGACCATCCGTCCTAGTTATATGTTTATGTGAAGATGATTGTTCCCATGTCTAGGACAGCGGCTCTTCTAAGAATAGATGCCAGTAGCCATAAGGGTTCTATGGCACCATTAAAAATACTTTCCATTAACAGAACACCTGGGTATATTTGTTTTCATATTCTAGTTTCTCAGCTTCCCGCATTCATCATCCAGGATAATAATAATTATTTCAGTTAAGCTGTATATAAATGCTGAAGATGATCCATGGAAGCATCCATCCATCTATCCACCAAGTCTATGTATGTGCAGGGCAACCAGTTTATTTTTTTTTATAAGCATTTTCCATGCAAATTGATAGCAGGAAAAACTTTTCTGATCATCAAAGTGATTGTTAGTCGCCGTTGGCCAAATCAAATCTGTTAACAAGTTTTTCTTCCTTTAGCTTGTGTTCGGGTTGTGTATTATTTGTTGGAGTGTTGTTTTTTGTTGTTGTATTTTGTGGTGCGCTTCCTGTGTGTCAGCAACATTTTCTGATATCAAATCTGATGGTAAGTACCTGATGTTGTATCCACATTGCCATTTGTTTTTTACCGTGTTTTTTTTTTTTTTTTTTTTTTTTGTTGAAGCAAATCTTTCCATTATTTACTAGTTTTTCCCGGGATTGACTATCGGTGGATGTGTTTTTTCTTCTTCTTTTCTGTTCAAACAAATTTATTTGCACCACAGAAGACTAGACCAATGCATTCTTTGGGATAAAGTAATGGTTGCCAGGTGACGAGAATAAAAAACAATTTAAGCAGCTTGAAAAGGTATAGAGAATGACTGATGGTTTGTTTATATGCGATTTGGTGTCCTTCTGCAATACATTCCGAAATAGGTTTCTACCTTTGATTTGGATTCGTGAAACACACTTGGGTCTGGGTACCCCAAGTAATATTTTTCTTCAATTCCCAAAAAAATAAGTCATTGTAAAGTCAGTGCGCTGTCATTTTCACAGTTACATTGCTAGCTACAGTGGCGATCACACGAATGGCGCAAGTATGTCATTGGTGTCCCAAATGCGATGACGGGCAGAACTTGTCATTGTGATTTTTTACCTTCGGTGTCATTGCCATGACATGCAAAAAAATGACGATCACGAGTTGACCACTTTCAAAACATTGAAAGTTGATTGTGACCTGAAACAGCGACGTAAGAAGTCATTTTTCGCAATGACGATCCCACGACATTTATAAATTGAGTCATCGTGTCTGAAAATATTGACGTGAGCTTGTGAAGTTCCTCGATCAAAATATTTTAAATAAAAAAACAATAAATAATTTTACTCCAATTAGAGCAAATGAAAGAAATAGAAAAATGTCAAGAAAAAATACACTGGAGATGGCGATTCTAGCAACATATATTATATTGAGGGAAAGCACAGCCGAAGAAGACGACGGCAACCAAAGACCATCACGAAGAGTTCGTTCTGGGTGGTACACGAAATGGTTGCTACGTCTTAATACAGAAGGGTCATATTTTGAAGAATGGAAGTACCTACTTCTTGCCAATCTCTTGAGTGATTTAGTTGACTGGTTGATGAAAAATGGTTGGGTATTTGCGTACTTTTTTTATCTTGAAAGCCAAAGTGACGGAAAATTGTCATATCGATGACGTAAAAATGTCTGTTATTGTGCTTGTCAATCTGGTTGTCAGTGCAATGACAGCATTTTACGATGGCGATCACACGACATGACGACTTAAGAACAGATAACTACGTAATTAGGACGTCAATATGTCATTGCAATGACAGATTTCGATGACCATGTAATACTAACTTCACGCCCTAAATAATTGCCTACGAATAAGGGTATACATAGTTGCATTGTATCACATTCATACCGGGTGATTCATCGTGGGGTTTAATTTTCAAAAGGCTGTTTTTTGACAGAACACTCGTGACTCCTATATCAAACTGCTTTTTCATTTTTGTTCAGTATCGTTTGACAAGACATCATGAAAAGACTCACACCACAACATCCAGCGTCAGTAAATGGGCTATGGAAAAACTCAATGAAAATCCGGTGTTTTATCGTGAGATTTTGTTCACTGATGTAGCCAATTCTGGCTCAATGGATACGTTGAAAACAAAATGTCTGTATTTGGGCTAATGAGCAGGTTTCAAGAGCTAACATTACATCCATTAAAAACAAGGGTATTGTGTGGTTTATGGGCAGGAGGAATCATTGGTCATTGGTCTGTCTGTAAATGAAGATAAAATAAAGTATATGCTGTCCTCGGGTGCAGAAGATCACCGTAGGCTCGGACAAAACGTCATAATTCATAATGGACAGATATAACTTTGAGGTTGTCAAGAACTTTGTCTATTTGGGTTCCACTATAACCTCTCAGAACAACATCAGTGAAGAGATCAGTCGAAGAATAAATCTTGCCAATCGCTGTTTCTTCGGGCTAAGAAGGCATCTTAGTAGCAAAGTCCTCTCTCAAAGGACCAAGGAGACACTATACAAGACCCTTATCATCCCAGTCCTGCTATATGGGGCAGAAGCGTGGACACTGACACAATCGGATGAATACAGGCTGGGGTGCTTTGAGAGAAAGGCTCTTCGGGTGATATTCGGTCCTGTATGTATCAACGGAGTATGGAGGAGAAGATTCAATGGCGAACTGTACGGGCTATACAGCGACATTGACTTGGTTAAGAAGCTGAAAATACAGCGGCTTAGATTGCTGGGCCATGTGGAGCGTATGGACGAAAACGCCTGACGAGTCTTCAAATCCAACCCGGAGGACCGACGCAGTTCTGGAAGACCCCATCTAAGGTTGCGCTATCAAATGGAGAAAGACCTCAACCAACTTGGTGTGCGCAACTGGAGGCCACTGGCTAGGGACTGGCCTTGCTGGCAGGGTTTGTTGGTTGAGGCCGTGGTCCACAATGGACTGTCTGCGATACCTTAAGTAAGTAAGTAAGTAAGTAAGTAAGGAATCATTCGTCGATATTCTTCATAAAAGAGGCAAATCAGAATGTTGCCGTCCATTTTAACGGACTTCGTTCTTCGTGAAATTCAAGCCCATGGTTTGGGCGAGCTCTAGTTTTAATAAAACGGCCGGCGGCGGCGCTACGAACCATACAGCGCGTAAAACAATGGACTTGTTGAGAAATCATTTTGAAGAGCACTGAATTTTAAGTTTGGCTACCGTAAATTGGCAACCTAGATCATGCGATATTACACCTTCGGGCAATTTTCTCTGGGGATTTATGTAAAGTCTCAGGAAAAAGCCAGCTGCATGAATGAAAAGATTTACTCTTGGAGGATTTGTCACTTCCTCGTAATAGTCAGTAGTCTCGAAAAAAGTCAAGGATCGAACCCAAAACCTTCAACGGGAGAGTCCGACATACTACGCTACGGGATACTGGAGAATTCAATACCGTGTACCGTTAGATACGGTTCAGTAGTTTTTACTTGCGATTATAGGTACTATAAGGCAAGTTATGGATTCGTGCAGAAAAAAAAATTTGAGATAACAATCACACATGACATTACGATGATGGAGAAGTCGAAAAAAGTGGGTCTGGGAATTCCGTCCGTCTGTCTGTCTGTCTGTCTGTCTGTCTGTCTGTCTGTCTGTCTTTTCGCGCTTCTAGAGCCTGAACGGATGGGCCGATTTGCTTCAAATTTGATATATAGGATTTATTTGGCCGTCCCTCGGAACATATTTTTTATTTTTGCTCTAGGCCCAAAAATAACGGCACCTGCCATACAATCGTGAAGAAAAAAATTGATTTTATCAAAAACGGCTCTAACGATTTTGATAAAACTTTCAGGATGCTATTTTTGTAAGACAATCTATCTTTTGGTTATAAAATATTTTTAAAAATTTGTCTTATAACGGTACCTCTCATAGAACCAGTATTTTCAAATCAAATTTTCTCGTAAACTATACATTCGATTTCAATAAAATTTTGGGCACAGGAAGTCATTTATAATTTTATTAATATGGCATTTCAAATTTTTCAGAAACTTTTTTTTTTGATTTTTTATAATTTTTTCAAAAAAATTTTTGGTTTTCGAAATATGTTGGAAACGGGTATATTGATTTTTTTTAAATTTTTTTTTCAAATGTAAACTACAGATTGCCATATATTTGCATACCCAAATAAATTTCAGAATATTTTTTGGAAAAGTTTTTCAAAAATAACCTTTTTAAAAAAAAACTGGTCGAACGATTTTCAATATTTTTTTTGTCCTAGATTTAGGTATAGCTTCGAAATTTTACTGCATACTTTGTTTTTCCGAGAAAACTCTTAAACTAATTTAAAAAATCAAAGAATTTTCGAAATTATTTAAATTTTTTTAATAGCCATATATGCAGCCACAATAAGCAATTGCTTATCATAAGAGCAAGTTCGTGCGACCCAGTCGTGCATTTTATTTCTATAGGTCCACACTCACTAATTCGTTGGTTTCGATAAAAGCAGACGTACCCAATTTTTCGAAGTGTCTCACTGCTGGTAAGTTTTCCCAATACAAGAACATTAATTCTTTAACTGGAATTTATTAAGCCATCAGAGTTGGTAACCTTAAATCATTTGGACTCTTGTGTTCACACAATTGTGTCCCCAGTCCTAACGCTTAATGTAATAAGTGAAAACAAGAAGAGATGCCGCCACTACTGGAAATGGTGTGTGGTTGCCGCTGCCGCTGTCGCTGCTGCTGCTGCTGCTGCTGCTGCTGATGTTGCTGCTGCCACTGATGATGATAATGTGATGTGGCCCGTGTGTGCTGAAGCTGATGTTGCAGAATCTCTCTCGCATATCGCGTTACATACCGGTCTATGGTTTTCTTTTCAACTTTTTTTTTTTTGTATTTATTTATTAGATAGCACAGTTGCCGTTGTTGCACGCACGCATAATACAAAATATCAAAAATACAACGCATACTTGCACCATCAAGACAACTTAGTTTATGTGGTTTATGTCCTGCATTTGATAGCACATACTTGCACTGGGTATACTCGTATGTCGTTTGCCCCTATGGCATACTCTTCTTAGTCATGCGCGAGTAGATTGCTTCATTTTAATTACAATAACCACTGCGGCGACGCGACGCAGGTGAATTTTTTATTGGTGATTTATTAAAGATTTTATGCGCGTACAAATGGCGCTACCACTTCTCTTGTCGTCCTGTCCAGCTAAAACGAATTTCTTGTCCATCTTTTTCATCGTGCGTCGACTTCGTTGTCGTCGTTGTAGTCGTTGTAAGTCGTCGTATATTCTTCGTCTGTGTATGCCAAAGGCACACTCTTGATAAGCTATTGACAGGTGATGTTGGATTTAGTGATGCGGCGCGTAAATCGTATGCGTGAATCGAGCCCCTGCTGTAGCTGTAGATGATGTGTCTGATGACGGTTGCCTTTGCTGCTGATGATGCGTGTTTTCTGCCATGGGGTCTTGACTTTTTTGACAAGCCTATGACGACGACGACAAAGACCACGACGAGTTGTTAAGAACACCTGATAGCACTTGAATGTCTACTTCGAATAATATACAGTTTTGATTGAGAGGCTGCTGCTTCAATAGATTTTTCCTCATAAAAATTCGAAAAATTAATTTAGCGATACATGATGGAAGAAGTGGAAGAAAATTGATTAAAAAAAAAAAACTAGTTATTGAAATTTTATGTTGACATAAGAAACAACATCTAGCAAAAAAAGAAGCACTATAAATAAGTTTAACTTAATGTTTTTTATGATAATACATTTTGTATCTTTGTATCTAAGAGATATATGTTATTTTAAAGTGTGAAACTAGGATTTCTTTTCCAACGATATAATAATTTTTTTAATTGACATCTTAAAATATGTTGTTGAAATTTTCTATTTTTGGAAACTTCAAAGAAAACTATAACTTTACTGAAAAGACAATTCATGGTTTGGTTCGAGGACAAAAAGGACGCTAGATTTATAGTTAGCAAAATATTGCAGCAAAACGAAAAGACTTCGAAAAAAATCGAATGGTTATATGACAGAGGTAAGTACTGTTTGCAAGTTCTACAAGACGATACAAAAATCCTCTTTAGGGGTTCAATACCCAAACTGAAGTCTGTCGAGACGAGCGTGGGAAAGTCAACCAACTAATAGCTTTCAGGCAGAATGATCTAATCTATTTGGATTATTATGAACAAGACTTCTGTCCACCCGATCAGGAAGAAGTTCGGGTAGCTATATCGAAACTGAAGCCCAACAAAGGCTGCTGGATCGGATTGCCTCCCGGCCGAGCACTTCAAACAAAGATGCCTTGGTTAGGAAAATACACCTACATACTCATCTGTTCAATCTATGGGACGTGAGCATCGTCGGTTCTATCAATCGTGTCTTAAAATCTTGTCGGATTAACGTCTAAACTCTTTCGCACGTTACCTTATTGGTCCATACCAGTGTGATTTCTTGGACAACCATCTACTATTTGGTCACACTTTGATCTTTCTATCGATTTCAAAGTCGCCTATGATATCGTGAATAGAGACCAGTATCGCTGTCAAACTTGTGCGATTGTCGAGGTTGGCTATAACGAACTCGTGCTGTTTCATTGAGGTTGAAAAGAACACCACTGAGTTTTCGGATGCCGAGATTTTAAAACAAGAAAACGCGATACATGTCAAGCTCTTTGACTTCATTCTAGTGGATACCGTAGGCAACTCGCTTGTTAGCAGCTAACAATCGTACGTCAAAGCTAAAAAAAAAACGCAAGATCAGCCGAGAGCATCGCTGCGGTCCATGAAAGTGTACAACAAAAACTGAGTCGATTCTTCGCAGTAAATAAGAGCTCGGCCTTTCGCAGTCTTTAACTTGGTGAATTTCGTGCCGGTACTTTGACTTACACCCCCGTTCAAGTTCCAACTGACCCCGGAGCTCTATTTTCAGCTTTTGACAAGAATTATGTTTCTATATAGCATGTTAATCACGCAAAAAATCTTTCTCTCAAAGCATTGTCTGCGCTTTTTATCCGGTTCTGGCAGGATCCACTCTTCTGCCAGTGTTGGTATTATAAGATAAAGAGACCTTGGCTCCTAAAGTGAGTGTGTGTGTATTAAGCAAAAAGTTTTTTTGTATTACTGAAGTTCGTATGTATAATTTACGAGAAAATTGTTCAAGTCAATTCCAAACTTTTTCTTTGTCGTCTTGACAAGTTGCATTTAATTTGACAGGAAGTTCGAATCTTAAAATATTATGAAACAATTTGAAGAATCATGATGACATCATTGGCTTCGTTACTTTTTTGTAGTTCTCTAAAATGTAGTTGAAATTAAACAAGCTGAAAAATGCAGACATGAGGGTAGAAGCCCGTAGCGTAGTGAGAAGTATGTTGGACTGCCATGCCAAAGGTTCCGGGTTTGATTGTTGGCTGTACCTTTTTTTTGGTGGCACTGACTTGCGATAGGGTGGCAAATCCTCAAAAAGTATGTGAATCTTGTTATAAACAAAATCCATATCATGCCAGCCGTTCGAATTCGGCGGTTAATTAAATGTCCCTTTCATTCCTGCATCACATCAACGCACTCACAGAAATAGTTGAGAAGTATG
Source organism: Platycheirus albimanus (assembly GCA_916050605.2). Lineage (NCBI taxonomy): Eukaryota > Metazoa > Arthropoda > Insecta > Diptera > Syrphidae > Platycheirus > Platycheirus albimanus. The sequence goes on along the minus strand of OU696696.1, from coordinate 303,718,828 downwards.
TCACTATAGACCGAGAGCCAATGACATAATGAATCAAGTCATTTATATAATGTTGTAAGGCATATCAATAGAAAGCGTTAGGGGAGTTAGACAAGAAAAAGTTTGTCTGGCAGTTTTTTGGTGTGACGAACATGGGGTAAATTCGACACAAAAGTGTGACAAAAATGAGTTAAGTCAAGTCACATATATAATGTTGTAACTCATTTCAATATAAAGCTTTTGATTAGTTAGACAAAAAAAAGTTTGTCTGGCAGCATTTTGGTGTGACGAACATGGGGTAAATTCGACACAAAGTATGACAAAATTTCAAAAATTAACTTATTTGGGTACTTTTGTAACAGAACGAATAGGTTGTGTTAAAACAAGAAAAAAATCCTAAGAGAAGGGGGGGCTATTCCCCTCCGTTTAAACGGGAGGGGCAATTTTCTGGAAAAATGACATATTCGAAAAAAAAAATATTTAAAAATAACCGCACCTCCTATAATGCCATAATATACGTTTTTGTAAAGCCAAAAATCTTTTCTTTAATTGTATTTTCAAATAAAGTTATTCTAGTACATCGTTTTAGAAAAATTAATTTTCAAACTCAAAACTTTGAAAAACAAAAATTTCAAACAATTTTTTTTCAAAATTATACGTAATTAAATATTAATTTTTTTTTCAAAATTTTATGCTCTTATTAGTTCTTAGTAAAACACTGAAAACCGTATGGCTCTAAAGCTCTTTGTTGCTAAGCTATTCAAAAATAACCGAACTTAAAATGATCACCTATGCAATCCGTGCGATGATTGTTAGGCTAGATTTTCTTGTTATTGTGAAGTGGTAGGTTCGGTTATTTTTAAATAGCTTAGCAACAAAAAGTCCTAGAGCCATACGGTTTTCAGTGTTTTACTAAGAACTAATAAGAGCATAAAATTTTGAAAAAAAAATTAATATTTAATTACGTATAATTTTGAAAAAAAATTGTTTGAAATTTTTGTTTTTCAAAGTTTTGAGTTTGAAAATTAATTTTTCTAAAACGATGTACTAGAATAACTTTATTTGAAAATACAATTAAAGAAAAGATTTTTGGCTTTACAAAAACGTATATTATGGCATTATAGGAGGTGCGGTTATTTTTAAATATTTTTTTTTCGAATATAAGTCATTTTTCCAGAAAATTGCCCCTCCCGTTTAAACGGAGGGGAATAGCCCCCCCTTCTCTTAGGATTTTTTTCTTGTTTTAACACAACCTATTCGTTCTGTTACAAAAGTACCCAAATAAGTTAATTTTTGAAATTTTGTCATACTTTGTGTCGAATTTACCCCATGTTCGTCACACCAAAATGCTGCCAGACAAACTTTTTTTTGTCTAACTAATCAAAAGCTTTATATTGAAATGAGTTACAACATTATATATGTGACTTGACTTAACTCATTTTTGTCACACTTTTGTGTCGAATTTACCCCATGTTCGTCACACCAAAAAACTGCCAGACAAACTTTTTCTTGTCTAACTCCCCTAACGCTTTCTGTTGATATGCCTTACAACATTATATAAATGACTTGATTCATTATGTCGTTGGCTCTTAGACTACTAGGCCTTGATCCCATCCCTTGCAGGTGTGCGACAACAACTTGTTTATTTATTCAAGACCATAAATCGCATGCAAAATTTTTCTATCGAATAAAGCTGGAAGAGGTACATGCTTCTGCAATGCATGGATGGATGCGATGAATGGTTTTCTGTTTATCGTCGCGTATACCAAGTTTTTCTTGAATAAACTTTATTCCTCAGTTGTTTACTTAGCCCAAAGCTTAGTTTTTGCGCTGATCTTGTTTTGCACTTTTGCAGAAGTGACAAGTTGCAATCGTCAAGCATACTTTCCTTTGGCCATTAACAATTCCGCTTGTAGTCCAATACTAGTTCTTAAGTTCTTAGTCTGGTTATGGCTGCTTTGATCTTTGAGCAACTCTTGGTTGTCATTTAGATTGAGATCAATAGTGGAATGTTGGATGTCATTACTATGAAGCAACTGGTTGCTGGTGAACTTTTTTCTTTCTACTCTGCTCAACGGAGATCTTAAGGGATACTCTAGTTTTCTTCTAGATCAAGATCAAAAGCCTCCGTTTCGGCTTAGTATGCCTGAGCATTCAAAACATATGGGGTTTTTGATGGATTTGATTGACAGTCAGAGTGTTTAGCTGAAATCTGATAAGTACCACATAAAGATGGCCAAAAGAAGTCATTAGATGAACCAAAAACTCTGAAATGGACAGAAAATATAAGGTTATAGCTACACTTTCATAAATAGGCACAAAGGCAATTTGTGAAAATCAGCATCATTTGGACTGAATCTTTTGTTTCAAAAACCTAGTATGTACTTCTTCACTCTAATTTGAAAATACTGGTTCAATGAGAGGTACCGTTATAAAACAAATTTTGAAAAATGTTTTCTAACCAAAGGATAGACTGTCTTAAAAAAATTGCATTTAGAAAGTCTCAAAATCGTTAGAGCCGTTTTTGAGAAAATCGATTTTTTCTTATTATTTTTATTATTTTATTTATTTATTATTTTTCGACCTAAAGACAAAATGAAAAGACCCCTTTAGGGAATTCCAAATAACTACTATATACCAAATTTAGAGCAAATCGGCTCATCCATTCAAGAGTTCTGGAAATGCAAACAGACAGACAGACAGACGGACGGAATTTCTAGACCCACTTTTTCGAATTCTCCATCATCGTAATGTCGTGTGGAATTGTTATCTCAAACAATTTGTTTGCACGAACCCATAACTTGCCTTATTGTACCTATAATCGCAAGTAAAAAATTACGTAATTTAGCGTAATTATTTTGGACTTGGTTCTATAAATAAGATGCTTTCAAGCAAGCTTTTAACTCAGCTGCGGGCGTTGATCGAGGTATAACGGACAAGGTTTGGCGAAAATCACCTGCGAGAAGAATCAGAGCGCCTTCCATCGTTTGGGTTTTTTCCTCGGAAATCACGCAAAGTCCGGAAAAGAGCCTCAAGCAATTTTTAGATGTGTATTATAGTCTCAAATGTTTATTTCACACTTTTTAAGGACTGTGGCCAATCCGGAATTTTCGATAATGTTGCAGGTTGGTGTTTCAGTCTGGTCTGGTCATCAACGGAAGCTATTGAGTGCTGAACGCGATGACCGTCCACTATCGGCAGGGTTGATGCAATTTCCGATGATGCCACGGCTAATGCAATATCTACTCTTATCCGATGCAAATTTTGGAAGACAATTCATTAAATTGTTGAACTGAACATGATGGTTTCGATTAATAGTTTTCCAAAAATTCGTCGCACTAAAATTCGCTTAAAATTAATGTTTTAATTTCCGAACCGAAACCTTTAATTTTTACATGCGATCGGTACCAAATACCAAACCTTCCAGGAACCATCCCTGGACTAAACTATATTTACACTGAAAATTTCGTAAAAACTCGTTGGGCGGCTTAGGTGTTCATACCGGGCATACCTTTTTATTTAGATATAGTTAAAGAAGATTAAATTTGTGTGATTTTATTTTTTATAGATGATAAATAGCTGAAAATAGATAAAACAAGTTTTTTTTTCTTTAATAAAAAATAACACTTAACAAGTTGACTTCGAATGAGGACATCTCCATTTTGTTATCATCCTAAAAGATCTAATCCGTCAGTTAAGCAAGACTTTTTATTCAGGACAGTTCTGACTAATTGCGATAGGATAAAAGGAAAACAAAAATATTTATCGTGCACAAGACGACATTAAACGTCTCTTAAGTCTTCCATTCAAGTCGCCCACTTAATCAGCAATATCAGTCTCTTAACCCACTTCTGCCATCTTCTTCTATAACATCCCACAGTAACAGCAACAACAACAACAACAACAACAACATTGTATAAAAGTAATTTTGAGATAACTTCATTCATGAGGTACCTATTTAGTTGTTTTCTCCGCCTACTCTCACAAAATGCCTTGTAATCCCAATCGATTGATATCTGCAAAAATAAATCACCGCCGCAGGACCAAAACTTCTTGAGGCTATAGCACAAATGCAGCAAAAAAAAAAAAAAAAACAATAACAACAACAAACATTCCTTAGATTCCCTCCGAACGAATCCAATCCAAAAGACTCTCTGTGCTGTGAAAATAGGCCCCTAGATACGCCACCTTTATGAGAATTTATCTGCGCACTACAATTGCGAGCCGTATAACTCACAAGGCAGTGGACCATAATTCTTGTGTCGTTGTTCGTTTGTCGTGTCATTTTCAGCATTGAATTAGTGTTCCAGTATTTTGTTGCCACTATACTCTGGTCACCACCAGTGCGGCAGGCACCACCGCCACCGCTGCTGACCGTTGTTGCTCCCCACTAGAAAAACCATCGACAATCCTATGCGGGCGTTGGCTCTTTTGTTTTTTTTTTAAGCCACAGGTGGTGTGCGCTTGCTGCAAAATCTTGGCTGTCAAGGCAGGTTTCTTTATTACACACTTCACCATGCTGCTTCAACGGGAATAGGAAGTATGAAAACCTCTTAATTGCTGGCCAAGCACCTAACAAAAGTAATTACAACCTCTCGACGGATTGCTTCATAGACGGAATCTACGTGATTGATGAGGGCGCGTGGGCGTCATATTCGATGTAGCATACAACTCACGAATGTCATCTCTTCAATTACATTATAAGGGTCTCCTCTCCATCAGGAGGCCCGCAAAAGGCTCCTCCAGAGACATTACTGCTCTTTGGCGGAATTTCACAAGTAAAATTTTGAATTCTGTTTCGAGGTTTGTTTTTATAATTGGGTCTGCCAATCGCAGAAAAAAATTCAAGTGAAACTTTACCATTCAATGTCCTTAAGGGTAAACGATCATTAATCAGAAAACAGTCCTCCATTTTGAATTTTCTCAAATAATGCCCGCTGTTTGTTCAATATATTGAAGGCAGATGGCGCTGATATAACTATACCTTCTGTGTGCGCTTTTCAGAGTGCTTATCTTTGCTTTAACCTGATTTTTAAATTCAAAGTAAAATGTAGAAAACTCTGATTGAAAAACACATAGTTTCAGGGTCCTCCTTGAAAAAATATTCTTCAATGAATCCCAAATCCTCAAAATAAATGTGTAAGATTTTTTTTCCAGGAGAAATTCCTTTAAGATCTTTCCCGAAGACGGATGATGTGGTGAGTGTATTTGCCTTGCACTATAAAAAAATTGCTCGAGGGCGCGACATTGCCCCACGCCTGCTTTGGTTTTCAAAAACTGATCGCTGATCGCATGGTTGAAAAAGCAGCAGCAGAGCGCAAGCGCACAAACGCGCATGATTAATTGCACTGTGAAGACAGTAGTTGCAGATTTTGACCGAATAAATTTGTGTGCGCGTATTTGTGCATTGCCGATTCTTGTCCGCAGCGCATTCAACAAAATCGTGATTTAACGCCAAGTTTTATCTGATAAAAATGTTGAAAAAAAAAAAAATAATAATACAACAGCTGTTGGCAGTGCTGAATCGCAACCATTACAAAAAGAAAAATATTCACATCACCAGAGACAGACCAGAGAGTATTTATGCAGAACAGCGCAGGCGCGGACCATGGAGGGTGCGGTCAAGTATTTAACAGCACCGAAAGCCCAGAAAGATAAGATTGCTTGATTTGACAGCCAGAGCAGTTTTGTGCGGCTTATTGGCGGATTGTTTTTGAATCTAGGGCTGATATTTGGGTTAGGGTTATTTGCATCTAGACAAATTGTTGAAGTGTTGATGCCAGAGGTAGACAATTTAGACATGTTTTGATTTAATCTTTAAAAACTTTAACTGGCATTAAGCTTGATGAATCTGTTTGGATTTGGTGTTGTTGGGCTTGAACTATCTTTCGTGTGCATCAAAGACGGATTGGTCTGAAATTATCAATTATGTCTGCTTTTTTGCTAGTGGAATGAACTTTGACCGAAGATCGTTCGTCAGCTAGTGGCCAAAATATTTCCATTTGGGAGGAATAACTTTAAATCAATTTCTTTTAAAAATAAAGTTTTTACATTTACTTACGTAAACGTGGGTAGGGTTTCGCCAAAGTAAAGGGTGATTCAACGTGAGCTTTGATTTATTATGCAAAATAAAACACGTACATTAAAATTTGTATTATCGGTCAAAAAACAATTCATGGTTTCGTCTGAGATGGTCCATTTGGAAGGTCCAATTTTGGGCGAATCGTTTGAGAATAGCAACTGGTATCTTACAATTAACAGGAGTAATGTGGGCTTCCAAAGCTTCAATCGTAGCTGGCTTATTCCTGAAGACCTAAGACATTACATATCCCAGAGAAAATATTCCAAAGGTGCGATATCGCACGATCTAGGCAGCCATTTTATCCTAGCAAAACGTGAAATTAAGTGCTCACCAAAATAATTTCTCAACAAGTCCACTGTTTCACGCGCTGTATGGCTCGAAGCACCGTCTTGTTGAAACCAGAGCTCACCGAGACCATGGGCTTGAAATACAAGGAATCACATAGTCCTTTAACATGGTGCGATAACGGTCAACATTGACGTTAACATTCTGATTTGCTTCGTTTTGAAGAAACATGGACCAATTGGTACTCTTCGGGTTGCTCATATCAGACCAAATACGGCAATTTTGTTTAATAACTTATCCATTGAACCAGAAGTGGGCTTTATCATATCATCATAAGTTCCTCGAACTGCACTAAAAGCATTTCCGAAAGAACGCTGATTTTTGTAATACAGCTCTGACAAATTTGGAAACGCTGTTATGGTGTGAATCTTTCCATGATGACTTGCCAAACGATACTGAACAAAAATGTTTAATAATAGTCACGCGTGATCTGTCCAAAAAAGCCTATTGAAAATCAAACCTCATGCTAAATCACCCGTTGTAAGCCTTTTCTTTGAGTACATCAAAATTGGAGGTATTTTACAATTTTCTTCCTAAAACATGATGCCATTTTCCAAATAACTGTCAAAGCATTGGAAACACTCTGTACAGAAGTAGAAAAAATTGGTCAGGCAATCCACTCTGTCCATATCGGTGCCTACTCTACAGCCTTAAGTGTTTTCAGAGTAACCTGTCGACTGCTTTTGTCAAACAACCCATAACTTAGTGTTTTTGAAAACGGCTCGAACAATTTTAGTGCGACTTTATGTTAAGTGGGGGGGGGGGGGGGGGGGTAAGAATGGCAGTTTTAATTTTTTTTATCTGACGTACTATGAAAACAATGTGACCATACCACAGACTTTAGGCCACCAAGGCAGGTTAAGAGCTCGTTTGGCTTACGGGTTGGTTTTCTGTCCATCCGTGGAATCATAACTCGCAACCTAGGGGAAATTTATGTCCCCTATAAAAGTCCTCTGCAAGCCCTTTTTTTGGCTGACGGGTGGGAGGGGAATTTTGAGAAAAATGTTTTTGAAAAGATGGACGGGATGAGCTAGCATTCTCCTGGATGACAACTCTATTATAGCCAATCCAACCTTAGGACAGTTTTATGTAACCGTTCTCCAGACTTTATACCACCCAAGCAGGTTGCTGCTTGGTGAGGGTGCACTGGGTCTGTAAGCGGGTTCAGCGTACGAATTCTCAGACAGGTCATCTTCCAAATCTTTGATTGTTTGAATTAGCAGAACTTGTGGAGGTAATTAGTCAGGATAAGCGACTTGCTCATAGCCATTTTGTCTCGTCGAGGAAGTTGATCAGACCTTATATCCTTTTATTGGATAGTTCTTTCCCGGTCTTCATAAAAACCTAAAAACCTTCACCTAGGGATCGTATCCTTATGCGAGATAAAGTTAAACATTGACACAGTTAATGAACTACATTCTGCTTCGCTGTCTCATTTTTACAAGTTCGGCAGTAGTCGTTAAAAGGAATCCATTGCCTCGCAGTGTATACATCACGTACTGGCCAGTAGTACATGCTTGTTGCCATCACTCTGGCTATATCTGATCTTTTTTTTCGCAAAATACCTTGTTTGTTCGAGATTTGTTGTAGGCAGTCCACGTCCACAGTCCACATCATTCTAGATATGATGAAATTGGTAAAAATTTCTCCACCTACAAACTTTATGTGTAGTTTAAGTCCATCTTTTGGTTGAAATGCGATTATTCAGGAAATTTTTTTGAACGGTATCTCCCATAGAACCATTTATTTCAGACCTGACTTTTTGTTTCAGTCGCAACAAAGAACATCCTTAGTCCACCGAAAAACATTTTTGTCACTTTGGAAGGCATTAATCCATTCAAAATCTCGAACGCGGGGATGATATTGAACTGTTGGACTAACGTACAGAACGCTGCAGAAATCTCCTATCCACCTCTTAAGAATCGCCATATTGTCCACGCGCCCGTCACCCTATAGATTCACTGATTTTCATATTTTTATCAGTATTTCGTATTTGTGTTTCCTACTTTTCAATTATTTCTTAGGATGCTCTCAACAAAACCCATTAAAATATTCAAACTACTTTTTATATCTAACATCCAATATAAAAGCAGGAACTTGTTCTTTCACATATATTGATGTGCAAGTGGAATAGTCCATGCACCAATCCAATACAAAAACCAATGTCTACATTGGACTAGTTAACGATGAACACCTCGTTCAATTATAAATGATTCAGACCAACTATACGCAACGCACGAAACGAAGAACTTGCCGCCTAAGCTAAGATCATTAAGCAGGTGAGAGTTTAGTGCTCCTATAACACCAAAACGGGACACATGCAATAAGAAGCAAAAAAAAAAAAAAAAAAACCTATTCACTTGTAAATTGGGAGCCTTCAGTAGGTGGTTCGTTGGCCACTGCACTGACCGCAGTGACTAGTGAATAGAGCAAAGAGTCAATGTGCAATAATTTGTGCACATATTGCCACATTGGATTTATTGGAAGTGTCTCCAATTCTGGCGGAGATATATTTATTCGATTCAACCGGGGCTTGGCTACTTAAATAATTTTACTGTGCCAGTTACGAGGAATTTTTGTTAAACAATAAAAGAACATGTGTTAGTTAGTTTTTGTATTAAGTAGTAAGCTTGGCATATCTTTTGGTCAGGTTGAGAATACTGTTAGATGTCTTGAGAACATTGCAATACAATTATTGTTTTAAACGGATTCATTATAAAGACAAGCTGACAGAAATGTGTATTAATTAAGACGGGAGGAATAAAAAGGTAATTATGACGGACGGTTTCTGAGCGATCGATAAACCCAATAAGCGCAGAGGAGATTTGAGACCATCCCAATGAAAAACTAAGAGCAATTAATCGGATTGTAGTAGGTTCCATTTCCACGGTCGAAATAAAAGATTAAGCGCAGATCTTACCTTTTCTAAACTTTCTTTGCATTTGGCTCGAAGATGGAGTGCGAAGTTGGTGCTGGTATTTTTTCAGATACGCTAAAAGTGTTGAAAGCATTTCTGGGTGACTGATTTCGCTAGCGTCTTCCAGGCAGAAGTTCTTGCATTCACGTCAACATGTACTTACTAATACTCACATCTAATCCTAAAAACGGCCATATTCATAAATAGTCAGGCTGATATCAAGGCTAAAAATTCGGCCACCACTTCTCCGAATTAGTTAAACAATTCCATCATAAACTGGATGGCCTTCGCTCCAACTTGACGTTTACTCTACTCTGGCTTCCAGGGAACAGTTGCTTTCAAGAAAATGACAAAGCTATTGAGCTGGCCAGACAATTATCGGTGGAGAAGTTTTCATTCCACTAGTGGCTGTGAAGGGCATTGTTTCATCTCCGTGTCTAATTGTAGGAAGAGTTATATGATCAACTGCATCATATTAGGAACATCTGGCCTTTTTACAATTATTAATTTCGAACAAACGAGCTTCTTAGGTGTTTGGAATGCACACCTAGGACAGGTATTCCTTAAAACGAGTGCTGCCGATCTTGCAGAGATGAGACAAAGAAGGAAGCTTTCGTCCATTTACTGTGTCGCAGCTGTGCTTAAGCTGGTGTAAGTGTGCAGTCCCTTGGTGAAACCCTTCATCAACACCTTGGGGATATTTCCAATAAAGAGACCAAAGATTTGATCACCTTACTCGATCCGTAACAATGGCTCTGAATAAATCGCTTATTCCAGCTATGTTATTACCTCTACAAGAACAACCTCCTCTCGAACTAAACAATCAAAATATTTCAAGACGACCCGTCTGAAAATCAAACATCTCGGACAGGTGGTGGAGTATGATTCTTGGAAAATTTTCTTAGGTTGAACCCGCTCACTGAGCCAAACCTTTAACGGAACAAGTGTGCCCTTACCAACCAGCAAACTAGCTTCGTCTAACGATGAGCTTGGCAGATAAGTCGATTTCCAAGAGAGTGTTTATTCATCCCGCCCTTCTTCTCTCCTTCTTGTGCGAAACATTCAAAACCATACACTTTACACAGGTTGCAGGTGGTTTATGATTCTTGGATAAATTATTAACCATCTGCGAACAGATGTATCTATATAGCTGGTTCATCAAATGGAACTCAACCATCAACCTGCCTAGATATCTGGAGTCTGATTACATTGATCGTCTAAAGGATGGTCTGGATAGAGGTTTAAAAGCATCTTCACTCTTTTTATCCACCATTATCCTAAAAATCAAGGGTTGGCAGATAGCCTGCCTGGAAACAACAAATTTCACCTAGGTGGCGAGTTATGATGGCCGTAAGTTGAACGAACTCTCTGAAGCATGAAATGTACCCCGACTTAACCAGTAACCTGCCTAGGTGGCATACAAAATCTGGAGCCCGGTCACAATGATCGTCTGTCGGGTTGATCGCCGTAACCGAACCATCAACCGGTTAAAATCATCCTTAAACGAAGTGCGCCAGCAATATTTGGATTGTCAAGAAATTCTGGATCAGGAAAACCGCCTGCCTAAAATTCCACAAGAAGATGAACAGGAAAAAGTTTAACCTTCCTATTTCCGCAGCACAAAGACTATACATCCTCCATCAGTCGTTTTTGTTATGCCCAACTGGGAAGGATACTGGGTGGTAGGAATTTTGGTTTGAGTTTGCACCGAAAGTTCTCCAGGTCATGAAACAAATGTGAATTCGATCGATACCAGTCATATGCCTGACAGGAATAGATAATTTAACAAGGAATTGTCAAAAGTCGTTTTAAAATTTTTGAAGTGTTTCTTCAAACTTAGTTTGTCAACTTAACTGTCCTTTAGAATTAATAGGCATTTCGCAACATTGCAAAAGATAAAAAGGTATTGTTGCATTAAGTACCACATTTTTCATATCTCTGAATTAACAAACACAACCTTAAAGAAAACTACGAACAGCCTTTCTCTTTCTTAGCTTTGAAGCTTCATTCTATCTGCTGTTAACGAATTGATGATGAAGACTTAACTAATTCTTCAACTCGAAGACACATAACAATCAGTTTGAGCTCTCCCACTCCTCACAATTCCCCCTCAAGTAACAGTTCAAAACATCTTTTTCCACGCTAATTCTTCGGATACAAAAAAAAAAAAAACGGCAACAATTATGTTTTTTTTTATGATACCGTTACCACACTCTTGAGAATTGTAGTGTCTTAAGTGTCCACTTGACTGCTTCTTGTCACAAAAATTGTAAGACACAAATAAAAATGTTGATTGATGACCAAGCGGAGTCTTCTGTCCAACTCCCTTCCGGGGGCAGCCTGACATACTATCAGCAAAAATAATTATTCTGTCATAGTGCGTGACAAACGCTCTTCAAAATGTCCATTGAGACATCGTTCTGTTGAGCCAACGACTCTAGTATCTTTGACTGCAGAGGTCGTTGGTAGCACTTTGTCAGGAGGATATACCATAACCATCACGATGAAGTTTTTTGTCGCCTGCCTGCCTGCCCAGTGTTAACGAATGTTTGTATTAAAAAAAAAAAAAAAAAAACGACAACCTCTGACACCTTTCAGACGACAATGATATTAATGATAATGACATCGGTGATCGTCGTCGTCATTGTCGATGACACTTTAGTCTGGAGAGTCTTTGACTAGACATAGCTTGTGTGCAAAACGGTAATGGTAGATTCTTCCAACCAATTGTTGGACGGCGCGCGGCGCTAAATTCTTGCATCTATAATTTGCATTATTTAATAAAAAAAATATTTTCGATGACTATGAGTGACTCTTGGGATCTTTTAAGAAGTTAGACCTAACGTGATGGATCGTAAAATAGGTTTAAATGGTACGTTATCATGTTTTGGATGTGCGTTAATTTATTGGACGGTAGTAAACCATCAGCAATCACTATTAAGAGAATATAATGATCATAAAAGTGGTTAACGATGGTTGTACTAAGGGTCTAAATACGTTGGTATCAATCGATGGTATTGTAGAAAGTATGTACTCAGAACTTAACGCAAAAACAATTCTTTGCAGAAGTCTACCATTTTTGTAAGTTACTCCTCCTCACTACCATACTGTTTCCTAATAAAAAGTTTTTCGAAAAAAGACTAGACATAAAATAGAAATAATCTTTTATTTTTATATTTTAGCCCTGAGTATAAAACCGCTTTTGATTAAGTATCCATACCTAGTTTTGGATATGCATGACTCTTGGAAAGCTTCTTAGATTTTATTAAAAAATTAAAAATTCTATCCTAGGCTAGTGTTGCATTTTACATGCGATTAAAGGTATTATTATTATTATTATTATTATTATTTGTTGTTAGGGAGAGCTTGTACAGCTCAGGCACTGCGATATCTCGGAGATTCCTATTGTGCCAGCCCATGTGAGATTCTAGAGCAGCTCTGTTGCTCCAGACAGAGACTAGAACTTTAAGATTTTCTGTGGATGGAAGGTTTTGAGTTTTTCCAAGGTAACGATCTCGAAACCAAGTGTTCGCTTTCTGAGGCGGAGGAGTGGTGGGCATTCCGTAAGGAAATGCAGAGATGTTTCTTCACTTTAGAGGCATATAGACGGCAAACGGAGTCTGTTGCTAGTCTCATGTTGTGAAGGTGTTTTTTTCAGAGGACATTGTCCGGTTATGATTCCAGTCATTGTTTTCAGAGTTTTCCTATCTAGGTTGAGTAGGAATTTTGTGGTTTTGTGTGAATATTCTGGTACGAATCGTTTGGAGCAGATTTGACCAGGAATTGTTTGCCAAGCTGCATTAGATTCCATGAGCAGTGTTTTTGAAGTAATTAATATTTACTCCGCAGAAGGGTTCTGGACCAACCAATGGCAATGAGGCGCCCTCTTTGGCCAGGGTGTCGGCCCTTTCATTACCATCGTATCCCTTATGTGCAGGGATCCAATGGAGAATCACAAAATTGAACCTTGCAAGTTCAATGAGTAGTAAGACAGTCTCTTGGACTAGCTTAGATCTTATGACAGGCGAAGCCAGATCTTTTAGGGCAGCCTGGCTGTCTGAGAAGATGAATATAGTTTTATTTTTGGCGTTAGAGTGACAAAGTATCCTCGTGAATATGGACGAATGAAGACCAAGGCTGACTGAAAAGTTCGCACAAGGTGATTCCCCAAAAATACCGGAATAAGTACCTGTTTCCATTTTTGAGCCATCCGTATACCAGACCAGGTCTTCGTTAGAAGGGTGTGGTTTGAAGTTTTCCCAGTCTTCCCTGGGGGGATGACTATAGACTATAGTTATTGCGGGTCTCACTACAAGCGTGTAGAGGCTATGCATCATTTTGGGTTTGAGCCCCCAGTTTTTTCCGGAAATACTACGGCATGTCCAGAGAGATTTTGATGCTCTGCTAGAAATGCGTTCTAGTTAAGGGTTCCATGACAATTTGCTGTCTAGAACTATCCCTAGATATTTTGCTTCTTTCGAAAATGGGATTGTGTCACCATATAGAGAAGTGGGTGTGAGACGATCTACTTTGCGTCTCTTAGTAAAAGGAACAATAACTGTCTTTTTGGGGTTAACGGAGAGACCTTCGCAGATGCACCAGTCTTGTACAATGTCCAAAGCTGATTGAAGTCTATTCGATATTGATATTTCTGACGATCCCTGTATGACAATGGCTAGATCATCTGCGAAGCCCACTGCATAAATGCCGTGGGTTTCGAGTGATCTTAGTAGGCTGTCTACAACGATGGACCATATAAGTGGCGAGAGGACTCCTCCTTGTGGCCATCCTCTGGTTGTGAGTGCAGAAATTTCTATATCTTCGATTTTACTCTGGATAATTCTACAACTAAGCATGGACATGATACAACTTGTGGTACGTTGTGGCACCTGAGTGCACGATCTGTTTACTCAAAAGTGGTGTTATTGAAGGCTCCCTCAATGTCAAGGAAAGCGACTACACAGATTTCCTTACTATGGATGGAGGATTCAATTTTTGTGACCAAATCATTCAGCGCTGTTTCAGTCGATTTTCCTGGTTGGTATGCATATTGTGTTTTCGATAAAGGCGAGAGCGTTAGAGAGGTGTCACGAATGTGTCTGTCAATAACTTTCTCCATGCATTTGAGAATAAACGACATGAGGCTGATTGGGCGGAAGGATTTAGGACTTGGTTCCAGATCCCTTCCCGCCTTTGGTAGATAAATTACTGTAACCTTACGCCAACTATCAGGCAAGTGCCCGAAAGCGAGGCTACAGCTAAATAGTTTTGAGAGAATAGGTGCTAGTACATTTGTTCTCTTTTGTAACAGAGCCGGATATATGCCGTCTTCTCCTGATGCCTTAAACGGTTTCAGTGAGGAGATTGCCCATTTGATGGCATTAGTGTTACAGATATTTCTAGCTGTTTTCCAGTCTCTAGTTATGTCCAAGTTATGCATTAGTAAAAAAAAAATTTGGACAATCAAACATGACATTACGATGAGAGAAGCCGAGAAAAGTGGGACCGACAATTATTCTGTCCGTGTCTGTCTGTCTGCATAGTTACCTACAGCCTAAAGGGCTGGACCGATTTGCTTCTAGCTCTAAAATTAACGATACCTGTCATACGGGTTTTAAAGAAAAATTTGTTTTTCTCAAAAACGACTCCTACGATTTTTATACCCTATTCCATAGAATGGGTATATTGTATTTGGTGTGGAGTTTGTAACAAAGAGAAATAATACCGTTAGGTATAGAAAAGTATATATATTCTGACTCAGAATCAAAAGCCTAGTCGATTTAGCCATGTCCGTCCGTCCGTCCGTCCGTATGTATACTCTCTAGAGGTCGCAATTTTTGAGCTAAAAAGCTGAAATTTGGTATATATAGTCTTTGGTTCAAGAGTAAGGCTAAGTTCTTGAACTGGTAAAATCCGCCCACAATCGCCATTTTTGATGAACAATCTCAATTTAATAAAATAAAATTATGTTTTTTGTACAGTTACGATAAAAGCATAACGCTAAAATTTTGCAGGCTTTAGGTAAACTTTCTTCCAATCAAATAAAAATATTTCAGTTTGGGCGTGGCTGACACCCATTTTTCATACAAAACCATCAAAATTGATTTAATAAAATAACAACTGTTAAAGCAAAAAACATCTAATTTTGTGGGTATTACTTGCGCATAAACATCTTTTGTATGAAATCAAAAAATTTGATTTTAGGCGTGGCTGACGCCCACTTTTCATTAAAAACTATACAAAAATAGTTTTTGTAAATAAACGGTATTTACAATGAATCCGCAAGCCAAAATTTTGCGTCTCTTAAAAGAAACTAAAAGGTTTGTATCTGAAAAGAAATTTTTGAATTTTGGGCGTGGCTTTCGCCCACTTTTCATGAAAGAACGGAAAACGTAGTCTCAAAAATTTAAGGCACTTCCAATATTTAATTTAAACCTTTTTCCTTCCGTTCGTTATTTGAGAAATATATCTCTACATTTTCTTGTGTACGTTTTTCAATACGCCCACTTTAAAAGGCGTGATTTTCATAAAATACCTTTGTTCAGGTAAGATTGTTTTAAAACCACTCAATTCAGCTGAAGTTTTACACATATGCCTAAATACTGACCAAGAGTGTGGTCCAAGAATTGTTAAAAACACCTATAATCGCTATTTCCATTCCAAATCTAATTTTTAAAAATTTAAGTTTTGTCTTGTTTTGTTCAAATCGATCTGCAAGAATAAAATTGAATGTCACTGAGCTCATAACAATTGCCTTGTCAATAAAACGCTTTAACTTTGGGCGTGGTGCACGCCAGCACTAATTGAACATCACACCGCACAAAATCAATGTTATTGAATTTGTTTCTGTCTGCTTAAGAAGAATTTTGTTTCTGAAACATCGGCTGTTTGCGGGAGGCAGACGCATACACACACAAAAATATGGGGAATAGGGTATCCAACAGTTCGTTGCAAACGTAATATAGCTTTCGCTTATGTTTCTTTCGATATTTTGGATGGAATAGATGATTTAGGAAAAATCTTATAACGGTACTTCCCTCACATAGGACTGTTTTTTTGAAATCAGATTTTCTCGTAAGCCACTAGACAGATTTCGATGAAATTTTTAATGTAATATTCTTAAATTTAAAAAAAATGTATTTTTAATTTTTCGTTTTTTTTCAAAAACGGTTGGATGAATTTTTTTGTACTTTATTTGTTTGATAAAAACTACGAAGTGCTAGAAGTTGGCATACTCAAAATAATATTTTCAAAAAAAAACGGTTTTTTTAAACAAACTGGCATTGTATTTAAAATCTATAGTATTCGCAAAAAGCGGAACGTTTTGTGCGCCATCTATGGACGACGTTCACAAGCTTTGATTGGAAAGTAATTTTAGTGATTTTTGTCTAAACTGCTATGGGAAGCAAAAACAACAATAGAAGACATTTGATGTAAAGTAGATAAGACAATTAGCGCCGCCATTGATGACGTTCAGAACTAAAATAAAATGTTCCATGGAATTACTATAAAAATGTATACACAATGAAACTGGTCGAATGATTTTGAATTTTTTTTTTTTGAAATTAAAAACAGTAAAAGATGGCTATTTGAGTATTTTGACGAATCCATTTTGTGACCATTATTGAACCTGGCTTTTCTTAGTAGGTATAGTTAAATAAAGGTCCGAAAATGGTGCACAAAACAAAGCTTCTATTTTTATCTCCATGCATGCCTGCTGATAAGAATTTACTCAAAAATGGGTTGTTGTAGAGAAAAAGATTGTTCCACAAATTGTAGCTGAGGAAATTCCCAACATAAATGGTTATAAGAGGTATGTCCGTAACATCTACCGTTAAGGAGTTATAGCAGTTCAAAGAATAGTACTAATCGAAAATATTTTATGAACTATTTTCACCCCTAAAATTTAAATTAAATTGCCCGCTTAATTCTTGGAATTCTATGAACTGCAGTAACTTTTCAGCTGTAAATGTTACGGACAAAACTTTTATAACGATTTATTTTGCGAATTTCCTCAGCTACACGTTTGTGGAACATTTGTTTCCCTAGAACAAACCGTTTTTGAGTAATTAAAAAAAAAAAACGATTTTCGTGACCTTCGACCTTGAATAACTAACGGCGCAGGCACAAGACTTTATGTGACTTTTGAGACAACTTTTAAAACACCAAAACAAAGTTTCTGTTAACATAGCTATTAGTTATTTAACGGAAATATATGTCATCCATAAAATTTTGCAAACATCGGTCCATCTGTAAATGCTATATGACATATTATTGAGTAAGCAACTTATAATCTTAAATTGCATTCAAATTTTCACAAAACTCAGTGAATTTTGAAAGGTTTCTTAAAATTTAAACTTTAAGCTAAATTTTCTCCATCTCCAAATAAGCAAACAGTTTTGTCTACTAATAAGCTTGTCTTAAAAATTTCATCCAAAATTATTAATCACAAATATTGCTTGGTCATAGCTAAGACAAGTTCCAAGAAATGTTGGATGTAGAATATTATATGCTTCTTAGCCACTTCTTATAAAGAATTTAATAGCATGAAATAAAATAACCGTGTAAACTTCGATTCTTATTTTTATTCTTACAAAAATGTATTTTTCCATTGAATCACTATACCTACCTGACCTACCCTCCCGTCCATTGCCATCGTCGCGGTCGTTATTGTCTTTTGTAGTATAACAACAATTCAATTGGAATCTTATGTATCTGGACAAGCAATCCGCTTGTAATTTAATATCTCGATCATGAATAGCTTGGTAGATATATACCTTACCTACCCAATCAATCCACCTTACCAAAGGTGCGGCTTTAGTTTGAAAATTACCTTTAAAGCGGATCTATTTAGAAATCTATCCGAAAAAGGAACAGCGTGTATCAATATAAAAACCGGTAAGCCACCGCAGTTGCGCCGGCTAATATCCCATCCAAATAGCTGTAATTTCTGACATTCGCGCAATTTCATTCCTTTGTTCCGATTTGGTAGTGTACCAATGTAGAATCGGCCTAAACGACACAGCGCACCATATTCATGCTATAATACCGTAGTGGACCCAGCAACCATAATAATAATAACAGTAATAAAAGCCGGTCATAACATAATAACGACCGAAATGCCCAACAATAAAAAATGGCCAAAATATGTACTACATGCCAAAAAAAAAAAAAATACAAATAATCAAGGCCAACTGAACTCATTTTTTTTTTTTACTCGATTTGCGGGTTATGGATGGTAAGAGTCATAGTAGGTTCGGTTGTATTTTGGGCCTCCAGCACGGCTGGAATCTCAGTGCGCATTTTCTGTTGGATCTATTACTTTATTGTCTTGGGATGTCAGCGATAAAGATCGCCGACGAAAGAAACAATAAAAACAGCCCAACGGCCTCCAAGAAAAGACTCTGCCTCCTCCTTCTTCTCCTTCATCTTTTTGTGTTCTCCAAAATGACCGAATCAGATCTGCTTTCCAATAGGTATATTCAATTTTTTTTTTTTTTTTTGGTTTGGCACGGGTTCAAAATTTCTCCAGCAAGTCGAAATGGACGAGACAATGAAAACAAGAGTTTTGTTGAGCTACAACACACGACCAGTGGTGGCGGTGCGGTCTGTCGTAAACAAATTTCCAATGGTGCAATGTCGGACACATTGGGTTGAGCCGTTGAGCGAGCACACAGTAGCCCGAGGGCTACCGCGTTTAATATACCTTTCGATAGATTTACGAGAAGAGTTCTCTGGGATTTGGAATCTGGGAAAGAGAATTCAACAACCCAAACCCAAACCATAATATCATGCATGATGTCTTTCGTGGAGTAATTCCTTTGAATTGAACAATAGGTGAAGTGAAAAGTGGAGAAGTGCATGTGAAATGTACATGCGCGTGCGTAAGTCGCTTGTCTGCAGATGCAGTAAAAGTTAAAACTGACAAAGGGAAATGTTTTGATCTTGGAGGAACGATGTTGGTAGTTGATAAAGTAATATTTATATTAAATTGGAACTTAAATGACATTTGAATTGGGCATTGGGCTTCGTACTCCAGGTACCGGTACTTTTGTATGAAATTTTTCGATCGATGGTGAAATTGTGAATTAAAATTTTTAGAAATAAATTAAAAAAAGGAACGGAGGTTTGAAAAACAGCGATCATGTTATACGGAACTTCGAACGTTAAATAAAAGGAGATCAATGACAGCAAACTGTTTTAAAAATATCATGTGATCTTTTTTGATTTTTAACCGAGCGAAATCAATTTGTAAATTTCATTTGGAGATCAGGTTGCTACACAGGAGATCAGGGGAGGCATTGGCTACGGTGATTTGTGATAAGTGATAGTCACAACGTAAACATTTTGTCTTTACAAGGTGATTTTCACATATTGCAGTCACATTTGTGTGACTATTTTTTGTAATATGATAACTAAATGCCTATCACGAGAAATAGTCACGAAATTGTGATTTTAAACAGGTTCCACAAGAAATAGTCACAATTACACTTTGGGAAATCACTTTAAAAGATAACATTTTTACGCTTTGACTATATTACTGATCACTAATCACTTCAGCCCATTCCACCTTACCTCCTCTAAAAATTGAACAGTTCTGTCTCTATATGTCTGTCTGTCCGTCTATCTGTATCGGCACCTACAGCCTGAACGCCTGGACCGATTTGCTTACAACTTGGTACATAGTATTATTATGGCGTCCTCAAGATTAATTTTCGGAATTAAGATTCTAGCTCTAAAGCGAACGGTACCTGCCGTACGATTTTTAGTGAAAAATTAAATTTTCTCAAAAACGGCTCCTACGATTTTGAAAAAAAATTTCTGAATAGTGTTTTTTGTGCAAACTTTATGTTTTGGTTGGAATAGATTTTTCAGGAAAAGTTTTAAAACGGTATCTCACATAGGACCGGTTTTTTTGAAATCAGATTTTCTCGTAAGCCATTTGACGAATTTCTATGAAATTTTTAATGTAGAACCCCTTTTATAGACGAAATAATATGAAATCTTAAATTTTTCAAAATTTTTTTTCTATTTTTTTAATTTTTACTGTTTTTTTTACAAAAACATTTTAATCTTGGAATGAGAACTTTTGTCCCTCACAGAACTAAAAGGTATCAAACCAAAAGAAAAGTCTTGGTTTACCGAAGAGTGTTAAGAAGCTATCAGGTTGAAAGAAGTAAGCTTACTATAAAGCCAACCCAACTGAGGAAAATCGTAAGAAACACAAACAAGTTAGGAAGTCGTGCAACTCCGTTATACACAAAACGACATTTTTAAATGACCAGAGATACGGCAAAAAATTCTGCAATGTCCCAAAGGCAGTAAAAGCTTCTGGTCATTTGTAAAAAACGTCAAAGCTCAACGTCATCATCAGTTCCAACGCTCATCGTCGACGATAAACCAGTTGTCAGCACTTCAGAGAAGGCGAATATGCTCGCAGTTTATTGTGCTGCAAGTTCTACGTTACCTGCAAGCAACGATGCCCCTCCTGCACCGGCAGTACGGCTTTCGCAGCAATCGTTCCACTGGTGATCTGATGGCATATCTCACCGAACAGTGGAACAAACCTGTGCATCGCTTTGGCGAAAGCAAGATTATTGCGCTTGATATTTCAAAGGTATTTGATAGAGTTTGGCATGAAGCTCTTTTATCGAAAATGCGTGCATTTGGTATCGATGAAACTCTTATTCTCTGGGTTAGAAGCTATCTTCTGGACCGTTAAATACAAGATTTATTAACACGGTTTCAAGTCTGATCTCAGCCAAATAAATGCTGGTGTGAAAATTCAATGCTGTCTTTTGTCGTTAAAGCTAAACATACCCCCAATGCCATTATCCATGAATGGTACTTGCATCAAGGAGGCCGAAAAGCTATCAGTAATCGGTATGTGCATCAGTGACAACCTTCGTTAGAATGATCATATACTTGAGATTGCCAAGAATGCTGCAAGATGCTTAGGCTTTCTTAATAGATGCAATAATTTTTTCACCCCTTCTGATCTGGCTACATTTTACAAAGCGTTTATACGCCCTAAACTCGAGTATAACTCCCATCTCTGGACAGGTGCTTCTCAGACTTTTCTTCACCTGCTCGACAGAGTTCAGAAAAAAACGTTAAAATTGATAGGAGAGAAACATCATGGAAACATTTCTATCACTCAAACATCGTCGAAATGTTTCATGCCTCTCCTTAATTTACAGATTCTTTTACAAAAAATGCTCACTCGAGGTAGCCAGCTGCTTTCCACCCCTTAAGCATTTCTTCCGTAACACTCGTCTTGCTAGGAACGCTCATCAGTTTACACTTGAGCCCAATTTCGGACGTATCACGAAATATAGGAATTCTTTCTTTAGCCGTACAACACGAATGTGGAATGAATTGCCTGGCACAATTTTCCCTTGCCATTTTGATCTTCAAACATTCAAGACCAATGTTCATCCTTCCTCGCTCGACGTTGAGAATTCTGGTCGCTCTAGTATCTCCTATATGACTCCATTTTAGTTTTGTTTGCCTGAGCTCATTCAGAGGTGAACCATGGGTTTGTCAGGGGTGGTTGTGAGAAGTCCAACAATTCCGACATAGAATTTCTCCCAAGCGGTCTTATCCGATTGAAGTCGTCCAACATCGAATTTCCTCGGCGTTGTTCATGTTCGTTTAAGAACTTCCATATTAAATCCGTGCTCTAAATTACACACTAACTTGGTAATGATCCTTGAGTCCATGTTGAATCCTCAGAATGTTACGGACATTCAAAATGCTAGGCGATAGTCTTCCTTCCGTCAAACGCATCATGGTCGATTTAGTTGCAGGTTTGACATATCGGAACATGAGTAGTGTGTGCTGTTCGGAACCATGTTTTCTCTACCAAACTAATGAGTCTGAGTCCATTATCGGAAATAATGCTTAAATGGTAAATTTTTAATTTCCTTATTCCCATGTTGTTATGATTTGTACAGTACATTATCTTTGTCGAATCCCGTTTCAAATTAAATTAACGGCAAGAATGTCGGATTCCACGAATGGGCGTTTTATTTTTTCATTAATTTTATTTCGTTTGTAAATTCATAAGACTTTTCTATTTCTTCTTTGTTGGTATAGTTTTTTTTGCATTTTTTTTTTACTTCAGAGTGAAAACCTACAAAAACAAAATGATGTCTAGAAAAGCGAAACCAAATATTCGTATGATGCAAGAATTATTTACCAATTAAAACCTGCTGCAATAAAACGGCTCTTTTGAATTCAAAAGAAAAGAAAACTGCAACGAGGATTAAAAAAAAAAATAATGATTTCATTTTTAATAATCGCTGGAGGAAGATTAAAAGAAAAAAAAAATATGAACAAATTCCGTAGAATAATTAGAGCGGAAATTCTGACGTCGCAACAAATATGCCTGTGCAACGGGTGCTTGTACCGCCACGCCATGCCAAACTACTCCGCCGCGCTGCCGCGTCACCGCAAAAACAACACCACCAACACCAGTCACAATAGTCAGTCATTCAGTCAATAGTATGAATTTCTCCGTTAACATCGTCAGTGGTCGTTTTGCATTTCCACCTGTTTTGGGTTAGATACTCGGCGTTATACCGTCGTCGCGTCGTCGTCTGTTGTCGGTTGTCGGCTTCAGCGGATTACAGGTGCTGCACGGCCTGTCGTGTTAACAGAGCAACTCATCAATGAAGTGAGAGCACGAATTCAGCCCACCATAAAGTCCATTGTCGTCGTCGTCGTCGTCGTCATCATCATCATAATCATCTTCATCATCATCATCATCATCATCATCATCTATGAAGTCCCAGCCAGTGGTTTGGTGGATGTCTTGACTATTGCTCATCTGCCCAACTGAAGCTGAGGTTGGTTGACTTCGAAAGATGTTCGCCGAGCAAGCCAAAGGTGGGTGGTTTGTTGTTATTTAGTTTCGGTGGCATGCGAGCACAATTTCAGCTTCAGCCTCTCATACCGTGACTCTTCCGTGACCGCGTGGTATGTTGCATTGCAATAGTCAAAACAAATAGTCGTTACGCTCTGCACACCGTCTACTCAAACAAACGAATCATGAGCCGAGGAGAATTATTAAGAAATGCAACTTTATAACATTTGCGTTTCGGCCGCACCTCCTTTGTCCGATGCATCATATTGCACGGACTCGGTTTACCATTGGCGGATATCGTTTTGACTAAAATTGCAAACCTTAATGAAATGTATCTATGATATTCATCACACGAGATGAAATTCGTCATGAAATTCGAGATGACTTGCTGCGATAGACCAGCTACAACAAAACGGATATATGAGCGGTAAAGACGATTAAAAAAAAGAAGTAAAGTAGGCTTTTATTGAGCTAAAATTAAACTCAATTTTGTGATTCTAGTTTATGAACAGCTCCTAAATGATTTTCCGTAATGTTAAAAATGGCTAAAAAAAATTATAATGAAATGCATAAAAACTATTGAAACGGGAACTCGCTTCAGAAAAGTTGAAGACAGAATCTGATAGCAAAATCAGAAAGGAATCGATCAGAAAATAAACCATTCGGAAGCAATGGAGGTTTATCGAGTAAAAGTTGAGTATTTAATCGAGTAAAAGTTTTGAGTGTCTCCTTTTGTTGCGGTAAATTTTACCACAACAAGTTCCACTGACCTATTCGTTTCCTTTTTCCATTTTGCCTTATTTTTATACGAATTTCTATACAATTTGAAAAATTTGTTTAAGTTTCTTTCAAGAAAATTCCACCAAACTTTATTGAATAACGTAAGGCATTTAAAAAGATATTTTAAGTCCCTAGTTTCAAAGTGTCTCGAAAAGCATTGCTAATAAAATCTATAGTAAATACTCTCGTCATGGTGTTTGACTGTGGTGCCCTCTGGTGCCTCAAACATGGTTCCTAATCACGCAAAGTTTGGGGACAAAAGTGTCATTAAAGAAAGAATCCGATATAGCCGGAAATCCGAAATATCCAATATTTTGTGCTCTTCTTTCAAAGTTACGGAATGTATTCATCTAGTTAGGTGTATGGTAAGTTGGTCCATGTGACCCAATCGCAAGATCTAGAAAGCTGAAATTTGGTATATATATATAATCTTTGTATCAAGTGTAAGGCTAAATTCCTGAACCGATGAAATCCGCCCACAATCGCCATTTTTTGTTCAACATCCTCTATTTGGCAAAATTAAATTGTGTTTTTTGTACAGTTTGGATCAAAGCAACGCTTTAATCTGGCAAACTTAAAAAATAGGTTTAAATTAACTCTAAACTGGGTAAATATTTGAATTTGGGGGTGGCGATACCCACTTTCCAAATGAAAAACTTTTAATATTGTGGGTATTAGAATCTATTAAAAATTGTATTATGCAAATAAACGGTATTTATAATAAATCCACACACCCAAACTTGTACGTCTAAGAAGTGTGTGTGTGAAATGAAGTTTTTGAATTTCGGGCGTGCCTTACGCCCACTTTTCATATAATAACAAAAAACATAGTTCAGTATTTCGAATGAAAACCAGCAAAACACGATTCCAAGAATTTAAGACGTCCTGATTAATTCAACATGCTTTTTACAATATTTTAATAATAATATATAATAACAACTTTAACTATATTATTTCTTTTCCAATACAAAATTCAATTAACGACAAACCCCTGACAATGGGCATAGTAAACTTCATGAATATCATGTGAGCGGTAACAGCACGAAAGGGTTTCAATTTAACTCTCATTGTAGAATTCGCATTTATTATGTAAAGATGAAATAAGTAAGTAAGAAAAACTGTGCCAGGCAATTCATTCGACATTCATGTTGTACGGCTGAAGAAGGAATACCTATATTTCACGGTACGTCCGAGATTGGGCTCAAGTGTAAACTGATGAGCGTTCCTATCAAGACGAGTACTACGGGGAAAATTTGTATATCTACCTCGAGTGAGCATTTTTTGTTAAAGAACCTGTAAGATAAGGAAGTACATGAAACATTTCGACGATGTTCGAGTGATGGAGTGTTTTTTTTTTCAATCTGGCAATACTTTTTTCGGAGTTGGTCTTTTTTATGCTCAGTTTGGCTTGCCATTTCATTATGAATAGACATACTCCTGAACAACGTTTGTAAATCGTGCAAATTTATTACCAAAATAATGGTTCGGTTCGTCCAATTTTCGGTCAACATAATCGCACAGGAATTTATTTGAGACAGCCGTGGCTGCCACTTGCCCGTAATCATTTTTAAAACATAATGGCGAACCCTTATCTTTATAATAAAGCTAAATTCTTGGCCATAACATAAAATTATAGGCGCAGGGTCAAAAGTCCACAGGCCAAAAGTCCATAATGAACTTTTGATCCACTTGGGTGGGTCAGAAGTCCATAAATGCATTGTGGACTTCTGACTCACCTAAGTAAGTCAAAAGTACATACGAATGTGTGCCACAAGTTCATAAGTCTAAAAGGGAAGTGGGTCACAAGTCCATAGTTAAACTAAACATTTTATAGAATTATATTTATATTTAAAGGAAAGAACAAATTTAATTTACATTATGCATACCAAATATGAAACAAAAAACAGTAACATAAAATTCCATAACAAAATGGCAAAACATAGTCACAAACCAACTTTTCTGCTATTGGTTACAATTTGTTTAAGTTTATCTTAGGATATTGGGAACCGAACAAAAAAGTATTATTACGTCTAAAATTCCCCACCTAAGGTAATTTCACCCCTGTAATTTCAACCTGGAAAATTCACCCCAGTAATTTCACCTCCTTTAATTTCACCCTTGAAAATTTACCCCGGTAATTTCAACCCCGGTAATTTCACCCCTGCAATTTCAACCTTGGAAATTCACCCCTGTAATTTCACCCCATTAATTTCACCCTTGAAAATTCACCCCCGTAAATTCAACCTTGGAAATTCACCCCTGTAATTTCACCCTTGAAAATTCACCCCTGTAATTTCAACCCCGGTAATTTCACCCCTGCAATTTCAACCTTGAAAATTAACCCCCAGTAATTTCACCCTTGAAAATTCACCCCTGTAATTTCACCCTTGAAAATTCACCTCTGTAATTTCTTGTGTACTTTTGGCTCACTTATGTGAGTCAGAAGTTCTTAATGCATTTATGGACTTCTGACCCACCCAAGTGGGTCGAAAGACCATTATGGACTTTTGGACTGTGGACTTCTGACCCTGCGCCAAAATTATATGCGTATTCTTTCTTCTTGAACACCACATGTCTAAAAAAACACCCTTTAATTCTGTAAAAACATATCCATTCTCCCTTACTCCTGGCATGTTTTCTTTCGAAGCCGGCTAATTCACTGTGCACAATTCACCGTGCACAATTCACTGTGCACAATTCACTGTGTTGACACTTCACTGTGCACAATTCACTGTGGTACACAATTCACTGTGGCGGGCAATTAACTGTTATGGACAATAAATTTTCAGTGGTGGACAACTGTAGTGGGGTTATTCATTGTGGCAAAAGTTGAATAAATTCCACCTCTATAGTGATGAGCAGACATTGAAATATATCAAATGGAAGATGATTTTCCTTATGTTGTGTTCGTTTCAATAACTGAAATTTGTTTCAATAACTGAAAAAATTATTACAATCGGAACCAAAATCTGTTAGATTTTTGTTCTCTGTTTATTGATTTAATGAAAAACTTTGTAAAGAATAATAATAAACCGTTTTAAGATTTAGGCATTGGGGACAGTTCACTGTGGTGGACAATTAACTGTGTGCATTTCATTGTGGTGTACTATTCGCGCGCGCGAACACTGTGAACCACAGTGAATTGTCCGCCACAGTGAATTGTGTCAACAGTGAATTGTGCACAGTGAATTGTCCCCACAGTGAATTGTGCACAGTGAATTGTGCACAGTGAATTGGGCACAGTGAATTGTGCACAGTGAATTAGCCTAGACCCGTTTTCTTTTCGCTTACTTTTCGATTGTTCTCGACTTTCTCGGCAACTTTTAAAAGGAAAACTGCTGCTAGCTGTATATGTATTATGAGTGTCTACCAAAATAACGGTACCTACCTATTCGCCATAGAATCTTCAACAAAAAGCTAAATTTTCTTTTAAACTAACAAAACGATTTTAATAAAACTTTTTGGGTGCCGTTTTTGTCAGAACATTATTTCTTTTGCTTCGAATCATCTTTCAAAATTTGTCTTTTAATTGCTGTATGCCGATTACCGATTCCTTCATATCAGATTTTCCCGTTAGTGCTATACTTCCGACTTCAACGAAATTTATAACGCAGAAATTATTTAAAAATCAATTAAAATTGCATTTCACTTTTTCCAAAACTCTGTTTTTGGTTCCTTAAATATTTTGGAAAGGGTTGGATTGATTGGAGTAAAATCACTAGTTCTGATCAATATTACATACTCTCTAGCACACCTAAAATGCTTCAAGTACTACATTGTCTGCGTCCCTGATATTTAGGTGTGGTGAACATTGTTGATGTATTTAAATGAAAACATTGAGGCTTCAATTATTGTCAAACGATATAGTTTTAAGAGTAAAGTGACATTTTTAATTTAACAAGCAATCTCAACTTAATGTCTTGCAAAACTTGATTATTAAGATTATTAAATAATTTCCCATCCAATTATTTATCTCATTTTGAGTGAAAAAAAAAAATATTTTGTATCGCAAATTAAGTCAGCAATCAATTTACAGTTCCCTATCAACTAAATGACATTATTTGTATGTACTCTTGACAGTTACCTCCGCTTCAAGATAAAAATTAAAACTATCTATCCTAAACATCTTTATGTTGTCAACTATAACGCAAAACGCAATTAAGTACGCGTAGTGAATTCTTTAAAACCCCCTACGCTGCCAACGCCACCATCGCTACGCCACCGCACTGACGGCGACGCGAAACCACTCCACGCAACAAGGCAAAAGTCCAAGTCTTCGACCAAAGAAGAAGTAGTACAATTTCCCAGACACCACACCCACCCATCTATTAATCGGTTTCTGCAGCTACACATCCTCTCCTCATGCGTATTATACTACCTCAACTTAACGACTGTGCATCAGAGTCTATCTCTCCATCATGGATATGCCATGCCGAAGGCCTAAAAGGTCAGTGGGCGTTTACAACGGTGTGCTGGATCAGAGTCCGATAAAATTTATGATAACTATAACGATGGATAAATGTGACGATGATGATGATATTGGATCGAAAGCCGGGAGAAGCTATATAGATAGGTACTCATGTCCGACAAGTGAAGTAAAGTAAAGTACGTGTGCGCCTATATACCATCTAGCTAGGATATTGCTGATGCTACTGCATTCTCTAGACACTAGACAGTCATCACCATCACAGCGGGATGACTTAAAAAGGAACTCACTCGTTGGAAGACTTCTGTTTATTGCCATTGAGGAGAAACTCTGGCAGTGACAGGAGCGGGCAAAAAAAAGGCTTCTGTTTTATCAAACCATATCGAGACTTGTATCAATATTTTCAACGATGGTTATACTATGACAATACCGACCGACGTAGTCGTACAATGAGGATGACTTCATTATTTTTATGTGCGCATGGACAATTAATTCATACCGATGATGCGATGATCTAGTTATCATCTTCCCGATGCGTCGCCGTCGCCGTTCTCGTTAGTGAAGTCATCTAATACCAGCGGTCCAGAGACCAGAGGAAAAAATTTCATAGCAGCACGAGTATGATGCGGGACGCATCAAATTAATGTATCCATCTAATGGCCCACAGCCTATACAGACAAGAGTCAGTACCGCTCGACTTTTAAATGAATTGAGGTTTGATTAATTGAGAGGCAGCGTGACAGCGTGTCTGCGATAAATATGACAATTATTATCCCAAGGCAATGAGATTGCTCTTCGCTCCTCATTCAGTTGCTGGCATTTAACTCAACGAAGGTATGTATTTTTCTGTGCATATTTCATGGAAATACAACGGTTTATGGTGGGTTGTGTTGTGGATGAAAGCGCCAAAGGATGATTGATGAGGACTACAAAGTCTTTTCTCTTGAAGTAGTTGTGTGTGTGTAAGACTTGACTTAAATTGTTTAAAAGACTTAAAAAATACCGGAATCACATTCAAGTTCAATGAAGAAGTGATTAATATTTTTTGTTTGTGTTGAGCTACGTACTTTATTTTGTTCAGTATTTATTGTGTTGCTGTACTCACCAAGTCCCGAAGGAAATTTCGGGACACAAAAACAAAGTTTAACAAATCATAGTCTACGCTCACTGGTTTCGTGAAGGAGAAAAATCTAGGTTTTAATAAAATGAAATAACATGAAATAACGATGACAGAGAAGACAAAAAAAGTGGGTTTCGCCATGCCGTTCGTCGGTCTGTCTGTGCAATTTTGTACACCAAACTGTGCAATTGAGGCGTCTTGGCGAATTTTCTTCAAACATCGATTCGGACCACTACCTAGTCGGTGCAAAACTTAGGGTACGGATCTTAATGGAAGTTCTTAGGCGAACACCGACTACTCCTAGGAAATTCAATGTTGGACGTCTTCCGTCGGAAGAGACCGCCGCTGCCTATGCCGACCGCGTATCCCTTGAGCTTGCGAGAAATCCTTCGACTGATGGCATGAACCCGGAAGACCAATGTCAACAAGCCATAAGAAGTGCTGCGTCAGAGGTATTGGGCTTCTCACATCCATCCCCCAGGAACCCCTGGTTCGACTCCGAATGTGCTCAGGCAAACAAAGCCAAAACGGAGGCATACAAGTCGTGGCTCCAGAGAGATACTAGAGCATCCAGAAATCTCTATGTTGAGCGAAGGAAAGATGAGAAACGTCTACTCAGGAGAAAGAAAAAAGAACACCAGCAACGCGAAGTCGAGGAGATGCAGAGATGTTTTTGCAGAAAAGAGGTACGAAACTTCTATAAAAAGGTGAAACAGTCTACATCCGGTTTCACAAGCCGCCCTGGGCCCTGCAAAGAACAGGATGGAAATACCATAGTGGAAACGCAGGCGATGTTAGCCATCTGGAGAGACTACTTTAACCGGTTGCTAAATAGCGATGACAGTCAAGATCCCGCCCAAGATCAACTTGTTCCAGTTAATCTAGATGACGACCACGAACTACACCCGCCCGACCAAAATGAAATCAAAGTAGCCATCACCAGACTAAAGATGAATAAGGCAGCTGGATGTGATGGCCTTCAAGCGAAGCTTTTTAAACACGCTGGAGATGACCTGGTCAGGAGCATACACCAACTCATCTGCAAAATACGGTCGGAGGAAAGTATGCCCGATGAGTGGAATCTCAGTACCATCTGCCCGATTCACAAAAAAGGAGACCGCCCCCTCTGCGCCAACTATAGAGGCATAAGCCTTTTAAACATCGCCTATAAGATCCTGTCCAGCGTTTTGTGTGAACGTCTCAAGCCGTTTGCTGACGACCTGATAGGTCCTTACCAATGCGGCTTCAGACCTGGAAAATCTACCACCGACCAAATATTCACATTACGCCAGATCTTGGAGAAACCCCAAGAATATAACATCGACACTCACCACCTGTTCGTCGATTTTAAAGCAGCCTACGACAGTGTTAATAGAGTTGAATTATATTGTGCCAACTTAAGAATCCCTGCTAAAATGATACGCCTTATCAGGATGAAGTTGGAAAATGCTCGCTGTTCCGTCCAAGTGGGTAGGGACTCTACTGAAACCTTCGAAACCACCAGAGGACTAAGACAAGGTGACGCACTGTCATGCAGCTGTTTAAACATTGTGCTTGAAAATGTAATACGGAGCACCCATGCCAGTAAATACATCGGGCACCATTTTCAATAAATTGACACAATTACTTGGGTTTGCTGACGACATTGACGTGATAGGAAGAACAAAGCGAACAGTAACCGGTGCTTTCACTACTATCTAGTCAGCAGCAAGCAGAATGGGGCTGAAAATAAACGAGGACAAGACGAAGTAAATGCTTTCATCAACAAAAGTCCAATCCCACCACCGACTTGGTCAGAACGTGACCATTGATAGGTATACGAGTAACTTCGAGGTAGTCAGTCTACCTAGACACTGCTGTAACCACAGGCAACAACATCAGTGCTGAAATCAAACGCAGAATAATAACTCTTTATTATCGCTGTTTCTTTAGGCTTAGTAAGCAATTGAGGAGTAAAGCTCTATCGAGAAGAACCAAAGAATCACTCATCATCCCGGTCCTGCTATGTAGT
Source organism: Platycheirus albimanus (assembly GCA_916050605.2). NCBI lineage: Eukaryota > Metazoa > Arthropoda > Insecta > Diptera > Syrphidae > Platycheirus > Platycheirus albimanus. Next base: position 303,687,301 of record OU696696.1, on the reverse strand, counting down.
GCAGAAGCATTGACTCTCCCAATCGGATGAAAAGTCACTTGCAATCTTCGAGAAAAAAGTTCTGCGTACGATTAATGGTCCTGTCTGCGTAAACCGAATAGACAACATTTGGCGAAGAAGATACAACGACGAACTATACGTGTTGTACAGCGACATAAGCCTAGTCAGAAAAATTCGAATTCAGCGAGTAAGATGGTTGGGCCATGTAGAGCGAACGGACATCGACGCTCCATCTATTAAATTCTTCAACGCCAAACCAGAGGGAGTCAGAAGCCAAGTTAAAACTCATCTTCGATAGACCGACCAAAAACAAGTTGGGCAAAAAGAAATTACCCTATTGGAAGATGCTCTCATTTTTGCAAATGGCCGCCCATGTCAAATCTGTTTTGACATTTGTGGACTAGACAGATGCAGAATAGAAGTGAACAAGCCATGGAGCGATACATGAACCGACATGAACCGATATTCTGAAGGCGGCGTTCCAGGGTCGCCTCATCTCTCGTTTTGGCGATTCGCACTGGCCCGCAAGATCGCCCGATTTAACTGTTTCAGAATTTTTTTTTGTGGGTTTTTTTGAAGTCCCGTGTTTACGTGAACAAGCCGAGACTCTGGAAGCTCTCAAGGACATGAGTTTTCCATGAGTCGTTGCATTTTAAAGCATTGTTTAAAAGCAGACATATGGAACGATTCGTACAGTTCAGGCCAAGGCCTTTTGATTTTCCTCCCTTAAACTTCGATTAAAATTAAAACAAGATTCCTTTATTCATAAATTATTGTTAAAAAAAATATTTATTATTGAAAATTTAGAATGAAACAACAACAACTTGTGTGTGCTACCACCAAGTTCAAAGGCTGGAGTTATAGCTATTTCACGGGGACCAACCCGATCATCAGACTCCTTTAGTGGTGCTTAATCGCTTTTATGTTCAATTTAATTTTTGAAGAACTTTTGCCCGAGCTGGGCTTGAACAAGCGACCTAGCGTGTGAGGAGCTAGTGCACTACGCACTACGCCACCGCACCCACATGAAAGTTGTAAGCCAATTACAGGTTTTTTCGTTCTATCGAACTATACTGAACCGATTAGCATTTTTCTAAGCACACACAAGTAATTGTTGTTGTTTTATTCAGGTTCTTTCTATTATCTGCTCTCTTTTTCATAAGCCAACGATTTCGATTGGATTCGTATGAGGAGGGAGATGAGGCGAAAGAGTTGACACTGGTCAAGATTTAATTTTTACAATTTTAAGGAGGTTTTTTGTATGAAATTAAGCACCACTAAAGGAGTCTGATGATCGGGTTGGTCCCCGTGAAATAGCTATAACTCCAGCCTTTGAACTTGGTGGTAGCACACACAAGTTGTTGTTGTTTCATTCTAAAGGAGATGGCCCATTTTTGGGCCCAGTGCGTCCACTAATGAATCTAGTATCAAATGAAAGGTGATATTAAGGACATTATATGGGTGAAATATTTTTAAAATCGTTCGTGGGGTTTTTGAGATATTTGAGCTTGAAGTTGACTAATTCAGAAGCAGAATTTCACTTATTTTCCCGTCAAAACTGCTTATATTTTCCAATGTAAGATACATAGGGAAATAAATCTGGTATCAAATGAAAGGTATTTTGTCCACCTTTTCATCGTAATAAAAATTATTTTTTTACATATCCGATATTCTCCAATATTTCGTTTTAAGTTATTAGAAATCAAGTTTTTTGTACTAACTTTTTAAACGTCAATACCTTAAAAAGATCGGCAGTGATTCCTTATTTTTTAACATCATTTTAAAGATTATTTATTTACCTTTAATTTGATATATAATTTAGTGCCTTTTATTAAATACAAACTTAGTTTTGAATCAACTTACAAATGGACTTTTTGGCAACACACAGTTAAATGAAAATGACCAACCAGCCATAATCATATGTGACGGAATTATGTTTACCTCCAAAAAGTTCAAATTATAGTTTCCAAAAAGCAACATATAGTCTGCATAAGTTTCAGAATTTAGTTAAACCCTTTATGATGACATGCTGTGACGGCTATATAATAGACGTATACGGACCTTATGCAGCAATTGATTCTGATGCAACAATTATTAAAAATCTTTTTAGAGATTAATATGGGAACATGAGGCGTTTTGTTAAAGAAAATGATGTTTTATCCTAGACAGAGGTTTCAGGGATGCTATTTCAAGACTAGAATCTTACGGGTACAAAGCTCACATGCCTGAAACTGTTCTGGAAGGGAATAATCAGCTGACAACAGCTCAAGCTAACAAGACAAGATGTGTTACAATGGTAAGATGGGTTGTGGAAGTTGTCAATGGACGCTTTAAGAGAGATTTTAAACTATTCCGCCAAAACTTTTTTAATTTAGCTACTCGTCACTTAATGGATGATTTTAAAATTGCAGCTGCAATCCTTAATAAGTTCCATCCTCTGTTAGAAGACAATACAGATGCCAGCGTTTTACTGGAGTTGGCTTTGAGTAGATTAAATACTCCTAACCATTTAGGCGATTTTGTTAAGGAAAATAACTTAAATAGAACTAGGGCAATGTATCGTAGAATTAACGGACACATTCCAAGCTTAAATAACTTTCCTTTGCTTGATTTGACAGAGATTCGTAAAATATCATTGGGAAATTGTCAAATCAAACAAGCTCGCTCTTATTGTGGGGAACATCTTAAAAGCAATAGAAGTTATATAATAGAAGTTTGTGAAAATGTAATAAGAATCAATTCTACACATCAAAGCCTGGTTGGAAACAATTATTTACTTAGAGGTCGCATTAAATCTCGACACATCAGTGGGAAAATATAATTTACATACATCCTTGTCAGTAATGAATCTGCTGTAGCAAATAGTTGCAACGCAATAGAAGCGTACTATTGCAATTGTCTTGTAGGAATGATAACTGTTGGTTGCTGCGCTCATGTTATGAGTATTTTGTGGTACTTAGGATTTGCTCGTCACCAACAAAATATGAACATAGCTCTAGCTTTATTTTTAAATACTATTTTAATAGACAATGAAGTTGAAGGAGAATAAATCTGAAATAATACTTAATATTATAATTAATGTAGGACGTAGGTTATTATGTGTGTAATTAAACCAAAATGAATTATAAAAATCTATTATTTCAATGCAATAACTCCATTTCGCATTTAATATAAGTTAAAAGTTATGTCTCATATTAATAAAAATCATTTAGTTTTAAATCTTTTTGTACATATCAATATTGAAAAAATAAAGACTATAAGTTATTACATCTACATAATTATGTGTCTTTTATAAACTTCTTATGAAAATAAAAAGAAAATGGTAAGTTTTTTACTTGGACTATATTTTCGAAGTATAGCATGATGCATGTTTTCTTATAACATCACCTAGATTGTCATCAATATAAATGTTGTTTATCGGGCTTAAAGTAAGTAATAAGTAATACATGTTTTGCTAATTTTGGTTAAGAAATTATAAAAAATAACGCTAAACGAAAAAGTGCATAGCACATAGTGTATGTAAATATGCTTTTTAGTGTAAGTTAATTCTAAACTATGTTTGTATTTAATAAAAGGCACTAAATTATATATCAAATTAAAGCTAAATAAATAATCTTTAAAATGATGTTAAAAAATAAGGAATCACTGCCGATCTTTTTAAGGTATTGACGTTTAAAAAGTTAGTACAAAAAACTTGATTTCTAATAACTTAAAAGAAATATTGGAGAATATAGGATATGTAAAAAAATAATTTTTATTACGATGAAAAGGTGGACAAAATACCTTTTATTTGATACCAGATTTATTTCCCTATGTATCTTACATTGGAAAATATAAGCAGTTTTAAAGGGAAAATAAGTGAAATTCTGCTTCTGAATTAGTCAACTTCAAGCTCAAATATCTCAAAAACCCCACGAACGATTTTAAAAATATTTCACCCATATAATGTCCTTAATATCACCTTTCATTTGATACTAGATTCATTAGTGGACGCACTGGGCCCAGGTTCCCTAGGAAAATGGGCCATCTCCTTTCAATTGTAAATTCGGCAAGCAGCTGCCTTAACTGCGAGTATAAAAAAATTTCATTCAAAAAACCTCCTTAAAATTGTAAAAATATTTATTATTACAGTACTATTGCCCCCATAGAGCAGAAACGTGCGACCAAGTCATGTAGTTTTTGCTCCTTTTATGCATTGACTCATTTATTTCCTTTTTTCTAATCGTCAACTCTAACCAATCAATAATTCCATAATTCTAATTGCAGGGTTATGATTCATCCCTTCCAGCTTAGTTCTCCCTATCTTATTGAAGCCCCAATAAATATAAAAAAATATCATATAATACTCACACTTCAATCTTTCACATTTCCTAGAACCATCGCCTCTTCCACCTCTTCCTATTGTCACAATCAAGTTCAGGAAATCATGTGCTGTAGACATGCGGTGTGTTGTTGTGAGAAATGTCAAAGTTGTTTGACATCAAACAATGTCGAACACGACTACCGACAGGTGCTTGTTTGAAAAAAAAAAATATACTTAACTTCAGGGAGGCCACCGCAGAAAAAACGCAAACAAGAACACTCAGAACGAACGACAATGTTTTGTTTTACAATATTGTTGTTCAGGTTCAATGAGAAACGAAAGAGCTGAGCAGCAAACTTTGTGAATAGCAGCGCACGCGTCTTAATTGCCAATTGATGAACTGAACGTGAACGTGAACGGATTAAGACCGCTTTTACAGTAAAAATCAAACAATGGGCTGTGGCTATGGCATTCCGTTCGGTTCGGTTCGGTTCGACGACAACGAAACAGGAAGTTCAATTTCTGATTAGAACAACCTTTTGTTAATCTTTGAGGACAGAATGCTGCTGGTGCTCCACCCGATCGTTACGTGTACTGATTCCGATATTGACGTGCCCGCGTGCTTCTATGTCAGATGAGTAGGGTTGCCAAGTCTGAGGTTTTGGTAAAATGGATTGTCTGTTGAAATAGAATCTTCTTCGTGGAAGAAGTGAATTTTTTTAAAGTTTATAGAAAAGTTTTACAAACTCAATTATGTTGTTAATTATTTCCTTTTAATCATTATTTTGCTATGAAATCTCTCTAACACCATGACGAGAACCTGAAAATCTCTTTAAAAATAATAAAAGTCATCCTCACGAACCACATAAATGACTGTATGGCAACCCTTAAGAAGAAAAGGAACGTCATCGGGATCTGCGGGTAATGCGAACAGTTTTTTTTTTCTAGATCAACTTTAGAAATCAGCCATAATGTTCCCAAGAAGACAAAGATCGCCGGCCGTGGACGTCGTCGGCAACGACAACAGCGACATTTCGACGACGAGTGTTAGGCCGAACGACATTTAACATTGTCATCGCGGTGGGCTAGCTTAGGCTAGATGAGGCAAAGAGACACAGAAGTTATTTAAGGATTGATACTACATGATACTTAAAGAAAACTGTACCATCGCATCGTTGCGGCGGCATAAGGCTGGCTGAAGAGAACCCGAACACCAGAGCCACCGATCAAGACCATTTTGGCTTTAAATATGCCTCAGATTTTGAGGTGCCGCTGTTAGATGGCTCGGTGTTGGCGGCGTCGTCGCGGCGGCAGCGCACACTATAGCACCATTGTCGGTGCTTTCAATCAATCGATAAAGATCGTCATGCACTTGGGCTGGTTGCTGAAAAGTTGTCGATTACAAAGATTAAAGGTCTGTCTCTTTGTCTGATGTGAAACTCAATAATTTTTTTTTTTTTTTTTTTGCTTCACTTATTGTAATGGAGATTGAGACGCGTTTTCATGTTGCAGCGCAACTGACTACCAAGTGCGGCATACCCACTATAGAGATAATACTACTCTATTCAGTCATCGTCAAGTTGTAGGGAAAATGATGAATCGGAGGCGACTATGATCGTGGCTATATGATAGTGATTTTTTCAGCGCACAAATGATGATGATGACAAGAGTCACTCTGATGGGATTGTGTGATCTCGGCATCGCATCGCATCGATGAAGTTTTTCGTCGCTCCATTGATAGTGATCTCTTTGCATGTGTAATTGACGGTGTAATTGGTAACAAAACGATAATTGTTGGCATTTGGTTGCTGTTGAGTTGACATTTTAGATGAGGGATGAGGTTGCGATTATGAAATCATGTTTTACTGATGAACAAGATTGGGTAATGAAGAACTGCACAAAGTTAAAGTAGATCAATCAATGTGTTCGGAGTGATTTTTGATTGATGGTTAATGGTTTTTCGAAAGGTGACAAGGTTCTTCTGAGTTTGTAATTGATGTTGCGCCATAATCTCAATTAGATTGTGGCTCCGTTTAAATTGAGAACACTGATTAAATTTGTATACGTTTTGAGCTTTTTTGTTTTTGTAAATCGAATTGTAAATGTCAATTTCTTAGAAAAAAATCAATCCTATTGGGACAAAAGTAATAATAAATTAAAAGGTGAACAAGTTTGCGACCGAAAAATCCAAAAAAAAAGCTTATCTGGCGAACTAATATTTCAACGGCTCTGAGAAGCTGGAAAGCTGGAATCCCTAAATTTAAATTGGAATTCTATAGTCAAAAGTCACTCAAAAAAATGTTCTGCTGAAACAATTTCTCTCTATTTCAAAAAATGAATGAATTTCAATATAAACCAATTTCATTTGTTTTCTAGTGTAACGAAGCGTTCCACAACAAACTTCGTTACAATAATATTCAAGCCAGCCCCTGCAAGTATCCAGACACATACCCTCACACCCGCCGCACCGCATTCTTCACTCAACACTCGATTACACATACCGCACCATCGCCACACCACATTAGTTATTTGTATTTATGTCTTATATTAGTAATTATTTTTTTTTAAATTATAATTAACACTATGTCAAAGTAAGATATTTTATGAGTAAAAGTATGTTTTTGTAGTATTTTCGTCTTCTGCATCGAGTTAAATCAGCTCAAAACTGATAGAAAAGGGTCAAGCTAACAGTATTACTGGAAAGAAGATCCCCTCGAGCCAGAAGCGTCTTCTTTTTTTTTTATTATCCGTCCTCCACTACTGCAGGGTGTAGTACGGACAGGGTAAAACCCATTTTCCCGCGTTAAAAGACCAAAGTTTGGAATTTCCACCTGCAATAATTATTTAATCCTGGTGCCTCTTGCCCGCCAGGACAGGGACGATTCCCACTAAAACATTCCTCGCCTACTCTTTTAGGAGGCGATTGCACACAGGGTTACTCGGGGTAATCCAACTAAATTTCCTGATTTGTCAGCATTAGGACAGGGACGATTCCCACTAAAATATTCCTCTCGCCTACTCTTTCAGGAGGCGAGTGGACACAGGGTTACTCGGGATAATCCAACTAAATGTCCTGGTTTGTCGCCGCCAGGACAGGGACGGATCCCACAGGTGCATATGATTTCATTAAAATTTTGGCTTCATATAAATCATTAAGAGAAAAATTAAAATTGTACTTTATAGTTAAGGAGGAAAAATTATTTAAATAAAAAGAGTCGAATTTAATCCAAAATAAAGTTTTAACTGTTTTCTTTATTTCCACCCTGGACCCCACTGTAGCTACCCAGCTGTTAAACGAAAAAAGCATCACACTAGAATTCACAAAACTGAAAAAAATTAGATGGGGTACTTGGTTTTAAAAAGAGCGTGTAGAAGTGAAACTTCAGAAAAGTAACAGTGTGCAATATACAGGGTGACTGATATAAGGTGTTACAAAAAGCTAAAGCATATAGGTTGGTTTGAGACCCCCCTGCCCGCCGTTTAGCCGTGAGATGCTATTTTATAAAAAATTGACTTAAATTGGAAACAAAATTATAACAAAATAAAGGTAACTCCTATAATGCTATGCAATACCTTTTTGTAAAACCAGAAACCTCTTCTTTTATAGTGTTTTTAGTTCTTTTAGTGAACCGTTTTCAAAATATTAACTTTCAAACTTAAAATTAAAAAAAAAAAGTTTAAAAACAAATTTTTAAATATTTTTTTTCAAAATTTTACGTAATTAAGAATTATTTATTAGTTTTGAGTTCAACAGTGAAAACCGTATGGCACTAGGAGTTTATTTTCCAACCTATTCAAAAATAACCGAACAGACTTCCTCACAAAAACAAGAAAATCTAGCCTTACGAGATGGCACAGGTGATCATTTAGCCAATTTTTTAGTATTTTTATGAAGACTTGGTAGACTAGATTGGAGAGGTTATGAAGTATGGGAAAAAGAATAGACCTTAAATAAAAAATATTTCTTCTATATAATTTTTTCGCTGGCTAAGTTGTATATACATTATGTATTTGTCTCTTTGTCGTGACGCATTTTCGTTTCATCCAGCAAATAGTCACGCGTTATGCATACTGCGACAGTCCTGTGGGTGCATTGAAGAGAGACATAATTAGATTATGTATATAGCAACCAGATAGATAGGTGAATGTCCTATAATTTCCTTATTTACGATTTTGTATTTGGAATGATTCAATTGACTTCGCAATACACAGCAGTTATTAGACCGATTCTCATCTATGGTGTGGTCGTCTGGTTGATTGCTTTTGTCACGACGCAAAATTGTGATGAGCTAGCTGGGGAAAGGGCTTGTATTTGCATTAGTGTTGCGTTGTGCACTACTCCCTCCCCCTAGATAATTTCATCAAGCAAACTACTGCTTGCTCCGTTCCCATACAATGTAACATGGACTAATCCACTCGTCTACTACATTTTGTCGACAATTTCTCGGAACAAAACCAGTTTTTTAGTCATGGTGCAAAAAACCAAAATAGAGGTGGGGGAAAGGTGCTGGTAACTCTAACAGACTCAGTCTAAGTCTGTCCTTCTGTCCGCCAAACCATCTTAACGTTATCCAGGCATAAATAATAGCTATAAAGGCGGTTTAAGCCTAGGTTAAAGAAAACGTGATATCCTCAAATCAAATTATCATTTTCTAGGAAAGCCAAGCTGCGCTAAAATCCCTCTCTCAGAGAGATGACGAACAGTTTGACATTCACTTCTATCGGGTGCCCGGGCATATATAACATAATTCCATATAACTGCAAAGCCAACATTCTTGGTAAATAAGGAGAAAAATAGCCGATTTAAAATACGCACAGCTCTTTGGATATTTCCATCGCTACATGTAAATTTTGGCAAAATATGCTTCTGAGAGGACAAAGTTCAAAATAGACAAGACAGGTACTCGTAGTAACATGAAAACACTTTTACGAAGTATCCTTTTTTTAGGGCATGATGGACTTCGACATCAATTATTTTGTGCGCTTCTTCGGGATCTCTAATTGGCTTTAAGTGTGTTAGTTGTTAGGGAATCGGCCCCCAAACTTTCTGGTATCACAACGGTCCTATTTTGATTTGAGTCTGCAGACTATACCCTTCCAGTTAACTTACATGTATACTAACATATTCTTGGACGGAAAACCTTTCAATAGCTTCAATCAGTTATGCATTTCTTTGTCCAGTTTTAAAGCACGGTTCAACATAAATCGGCGGTACAGGGAAGATAGGGATGTTTATCTCTCATTCCCACTCTTAAAGCTCTTACAGGTTTTCCGTAATAAGCATTTCAAATAAGCAACAATCTGAAAAAATTGTATGTAGGGTCCTTTTTTTAAGATTGAAATTTTCATTTGAGTACTTTGTTTTATTTAAAAAAAATATTTACCTCATAAGACGTGTACTGCCGAATTATGTTGGCTGGAGTATAGAAAGTTTTATTATATTGCAAAAGATTGAGACATATCAAATTCAATGAATTGGAAATCTTTATATAACTCCCCAATTCGAATATACTCAGTTTTTTACACACACAAAACGAAATTCACGACTGGGTCGCACGGACATGCTTAGCCAAAGCTTTAAATTCTTAACTAAATTAAAAACAATGTAACAAATTAATGTCTAAGTTCTTCATTGCATATGACAAAAAAATTAAGAAAAAAGTTGATCGCCACCGTGATGCTGCTTTCCAAATGCGGATCAAGTAATTGAAAACGGTTAAATCCACATACTGCAAAATTTCCACTGGCCAATTTAGTTTCCTTCTTAAAATTAAGAACTTTTCCTTTGATTAGTGTAAGTAATATGAAACTCAAAATACAAACACTCTAACCAAAGTTAACACATCTTGCAACAGTTATAATTATTTTTCTACTTCAACAAATTTTTTTTGTTAAATCAATTCACTTTACGACTTAACAACTTGACCAGAGTGATTCAACAATCAATTGTCGCCACTTACTGTGTCAACATCCAATGGGACATACATTTGAATTTAATTACTCATTGCCTCCAATATATTGCATTGCGTATCGTTTATTATATATTAATTTCGCAATAAAACGAATGAGTTTGAGTTTCCTGTGTTAATGGTTATACTGGTGATCGTATCAACATTCCATCTTTTATAAATGATTGCCTGACAAGACTTTGCTTTAATGTGAGCTATCAAGCCTGAGCAGAAATTATTGCTGCTTTTTCAGAAAACTTTGTGACAGCTCATAAATCTTAATGACATGTAATCGTCAAAAAGTTATACGGAGAGGTAACTTACTTACCAAACTACAAAAAGTGGGAAACCAAAAAAAAACAAAAAAAAAATAATTAACAAGAAGTATCTTAACCAGAAAACCATAACAAGAACTGCGTGCGATTAAATTGTTGTTGTAGTTCTTTTTTTTTATAGTTTGTTAATTTTCCTTGGAAATTACTACCACTCTTTAAGATGACATTTTATTTGCACCATTAATTAAGACTCGAACGACAATTATTTTATTGAATGCCTTAATGGAACTTGAACCAAACCAATGCGATGCGATGCGATACTTTGAGAGGCGTAACAGTTACCACAAAAGAAATATGGGTGACAAAAAAAAAACTCTTTCTTGGGCTCTGCGAAACAGTTACTTAGCCAATTAAATAAAATTTTCGTTCACGATTATAATGTGCATTTTATAATAAATTCAGGGGACCGGACCGGGCTGGGCCGGGCGGGGCGGCTGAAATAAAAATGAGTTGTGGACTCATTCACGGTAGATTTTTATCAAAAAAAAGAATCTTTTATAACTTTGTGTTCGTGTTGCTATAAGAATGATGAATTGTTTCACGTTCGAAAAGATCAGGCTACTTCACTTTTTCCTTCTTCATTTTGTCTTAAGATGGAACATGTTGATTAATTAAAATAATTGCAGGTGAAATTAACACTTTTGATTGTTATCTGAATGGCGGATGTGATGCATTTTTCTGAAAGAAAATAATATTTAATCACGATAAATTTAAAAAGCTGGTAAACGATCTTTCTGAAGGAGGGTGTAGAAGATGAATGTGTGTAGTTCTACAAGCACAATGAAGACATGGATGCATTCTTAATAAAGTTAAAATAAGGATTGTGATATTAGTCTGAAAAGACTTATAATACAATTTCGATTAAACGAACGCAATAGTTAAGGAGTATTGTTTGCCCTGTCCACAAGAAAGGAGATTCTCTAAACTGCGCCAACTACGTAGGTATAAGTCTCCTAAATGTCAATATTAACATTATATCTGAAGTGGCAATAAGCAAATAAAAAATAATAAAACAACCAACCGAATGTTTTTAATTGAAATGATATTATTTCAAAGACTGCATTTTAAATATTTACGTTAATCATTAAAAGGATATCAGTTGAAATAAACCACGTTTATAACGGGTGATTTTTTAAGAGGTTTAGAACTTTTTTTAAAGAAAAAAACACAAAAAATTCGAAAAAATTAATGAAATATTTATTTGAATCGATAGTTTGAACCTTGCAATTTAATGTTTAAAGATAATTTCATGCAAATGTTGACCGCGGCTGCGTCTCAGGTAGCCCATCCGCTGAGTCCAATTTTGGCATACTCTTTCAAACATATCGGCCGGTATCTCACAAATGAATGCATGGATGTTGGCTTCCAGTGCGTCAATCAAAGCGGACTTGTCCCTATAGACATTAGCCTTGACATACCCCCACAAAAAATAGTCTAATGGTGTCAAATCGCACGATCTAGGCGGCCAATTGACCGGCCCGAAACGTGAAATTAACTGTTCACCAAACTCGCCTCGCAATTGCGCCATTGTTTCGCGTGCTGTGTGGCATGTGGCACCGTCTTGTTAAAACCACATATCATGCAAGTCAAGAACTTCCATTTCGGGCAAAAAAAGTTTGTTATCATCGCTCGGTAGCGTTCACCATTGACAGTAACGCTGCGATTCGCATCATCTTTGAAGAAATATGGCCCAATAATGCCGCCGGCCCATAAACCGCACCAAACAGTGGCTTTTTCGGGATGCATTGGTAGCTGTTGCAATGCTTCTGGCTGATCTTCACTCCAAATGCGGCAATTTTGCTTATTTACGTACCCATTCAACCAAAAATGAGCCTCATCGCTGAACACAATTTTTCGATATTTCGACATTTCGAACCGAGCACGAATTTTGATAGTAAAATTCAATAATTTGCAAGCGTTGTTCATTTGTAAGACGATCCATGGTTAAATTGCAAACCAAACTGAAGCTGTTTGACAGTGACACAAGGTACTAAACACACGTCAGCTGTCAAAACCAGTGTTGCCAAAACCAAACCAGCTAAAAAATCACCCGTTATTTTATTTAAATCCCATTAAAAGCGAAGAAATAATTCCAAAACAAAATGCAAAATAGCCGAAGTAAACATAAACAAAATAATTAAGTTAACAAACCAATAAAGTAATAATTATATAAATATATTAATTTAAGGTACTTAAATACTGGAAAATAAAAGAAACTATCAATATAGAAAAAAAACAGCACGAGCACTTTTTATTATATCCTCTTAATGAAAAAAAAAATTTCAAAACAAAAAGCATAGTCATGTCACCCTGTTACATATAAAAATATCACCTGAGTCAAGCCCAGAAATGGTCGCTACTGAACCTAGCCATTGTATATACATTTTTATAGTAATTTCATGGAACATTTTATTTTAGTTCTGAACGTCGTCAATGGCGGCGCTAGTTGTAATATCTACTTTACATATATTGTTGTTTTTGCTTCACATGGAGTTTAGACAAAAACCAGTCAAATAACTCTCCAATCAAAGCTTGTGAACGTCGTCCATAGATGCCGCACAAAACGTTCCGCTTTTTGGGAATACTATAGATTTTAAATACAATGACCTAGCCAATAAAAATTCGTTTTCTTTTTATCAGATAAATCGAAATCGGACTGAGTGAGAGTATTTAATTTTAAAATGAGTAAGTGCGAAACCGTAACTTTTTGTTCCTCCTTGTGATCGTCATTCACATATAAATCTTTTAGCAGCAAATATGCGTCTACTTTCTCTACACCACTACTTAAGGTGTTTTCTTCTTCCCTCACAAGAGTAGAAATTTAAACTGAGTGCAAAATTTAAACTGAGGCGCTCAGATAAAGCAGGAAGCCTTATTTTTGCCGATAATTTGAAAATGCTCAAAAATGGTCGCCACTGAACCTAGCCAATAAAAAGCTCTTTTCTTATCAGATAAATTGGTTTGAGTGAAAGTATACATTTTTAATATGAGCAAGTGCGAAAGGTGATCTTCGAAACCGTAACTTTTTGTTCCTCCTTGTGATCGTAGGCGGCAAATATGCGTCTACAATGTCTACACCACTGCTTAAGGTGTTTGTTTCTTCTTCCTAACCTCACAAGGTTAAACCATTAAATTGAGTGCAAAAAGCATATGAAAACTGTTTGGATCACCAGGCGCTCAGAAAAAGCAGTAAGCCTTTGATTTTTGCCGATAATTTGAAAATGGGTGGAACCAAAGTAGGATATGAATGTCAAAAGAAAGAAAGAATGAAAAGTAGTGTAGTAGGGTGTAGTGTCAATTAAATCTTTACCGTTTTTTTTCCAACTTTTGGCTCCACCCATTTAGTCAATGAAGAAAATGTTTGAGATGTGCGGCACCAAACATGAAGCGCTACGGTCGGTGCCGAAAAATGTAACCAAAACTGCATATTTCATTGCAACACTCCATCTGACTGATTATTATTAAAACTCCCATCTAACATATAACTCAAAGCTATCTAAATATTTATGTATATTCTTTTTTTTTTGAGATTGAGTGTTTTTATTAGGTGCAGAATTTGTATAAACAATTGACTATCTAAAAATAATTCCGGCACAAATGTGGGCGTTGTTTTCTTATGTTATCTGACTTGATGTTCGATGAGTCCTTGTAGAAGTTGTTGTACCTCCGGATTTAGGTGTTCTTCCAAGTTTTCTAGAATCCGGCTGGATAGTTCTATCATGTGGTCCTGAATAGGGATAATTCCTGATTTTTCATATAGCATCTTATTCGGCCGAGACTTCCTTGTTGTGGGGTTCCGGTATAATCCTGTGCAGACTCTCAAAACTTTCCTCTCAAATTTTTTAATTTTTTTCATCGCTATTGGTGAAATTGTGAACCAAGTTGACTAATATTCTTTTGTTCTTTGCAGTTGAACATCGCCTACACTTGAAAACTTTGGCTGGAATCCACGATTTCCTGGCTGAACCTTCGCACTTTTCGCTGTGAGTATGTCAACTTTATCTTAATTATCTTATGCGTATTAATATTTGGATAAAATTAAAAAAAAATATTATTTCTTCAATGAATGCAAAAAATAGGCCAAGCAAGTCGAAGTTACAAAATATATAGGTACATAAAGTAAAAAGTTACTTCAAAAAAAAAAAAACATTTTAGTGTATATCTTTTAAACTACTGAACCGATATTCATGAATTTGTAAGTCAATGAAAAAAGGTTATTTAAATCTTATGAGTAGGTCTGAGAAAAATTAACAAATATGTGCAGTGCACGTACCTACTACATACATGACAGATGATAAATACACTTATGTTATTTGATATACTCGTACTCGTTAAGAGTTATCACAACTGCAACAATATTAAATTCATACGGGTCGGAAGGATAACCTCCACTTTTCAAAAGTCGGCCAAAAATCGAACAATCTTTGCAAAAACAATTTTATAACTTATGTTTTCATTGCCAAGGGCGGCAAATTGAATTGTTGCCCAGGGCCGGTCGGCGGTGAAGCTGGATCAGTCCTTGCATAGCACTGTTTTTAGAATCTGGAACTGAAACCGCAGCCTGTGATAAGCTCATGCGATTCCGATATTGACAGAATTGTAAAATGGGGAATTATCAACCGTATAGAATTTAATGCTTCAAACATAAGCGAAAGCTACAGTACGTTTTCAACGAACTGTTGGATACCCTATTCCCTATATTTTTGTATGTAAAGGGTTTTTCAACAGGGACGCTACAAAAGTAGAGCGACAGGGACAGCAAACGACGCCATATTTCTTGCCGCTATTTTGACTCTTTTTCAGTAAGGTTTGCCATTTCATGATGGAAAGGTATACCAACAGAGCCAACAACGAGTCGAAATTATTAAAATTTACTACCGAAATTCGGAGTCAGTGGCCTCAACGTTAAGAGCGCTACGTCCAATTTATGGACGTCATAATCGTCCTAGCAGATCAACAATTGAGCGTCTAGTGGAAAAATTTGAATCCACAGGCACAGTACAAAATGTTCGGGTGCCAGTGAGACAAAGAAGTGCCCGTAGTGTCGAGAATATTGCTGCCGCTGAGGCTTCAATTGCAGAAAGCCCAAATGTTTCTCTCACACGTCGTTCTCAAGCGTTGGGGATCTCTGTGACGTCGTTGTGACGAAAAGATCTTCGCCTACATCCTTACAAGATTAAATTGACGCAAGAACTGATGCCACTTGACCACCAGAAGCGTCGTATGTTCGTGAATTGGGCTGAGCAACAACTTGAAAATGATTCGGATTTTCATCGAAAAATCATCTTCAGCAATGGGCTCATTTCTGGCTGAATGGCTTCGTTAATAAACAAAATATGCGGTTCTGGTCAGGCAGCAATCCACACGTACTCCATGAGTCATCATTGCATCCCGAAAAAAATACGGTTTGGTGTGGTTTATGGGCCGGCGCGCGGCGTCATTGGGCCGTACTTCTTCCGTGATGATCAAGACCGGCACGTTACTGTGAATGGGGATCGCTACCGTTCAATGATAACCGAATATTTTTGGCCCCAATTGGATGATATGGACTTGGAGGACATATGGTTCCAACAGGACGGTACCACAAGCCACACAGCGAATGTCATAATCAATTTATTGGAAACCAAGTTTGGAGACCGTGTTATCTCACGAAATGGTCCAGTCGCTCGGCCACCTCGGTCGATTGATAAACTTCGTACGAATATCGAACGTGAAATTGCAGCAGTATCGACCGATTTATGCTTGAAAACCGTCGAAAATTGGGTTCAGCGTCTGGACTTCTGCAAGCGTACCCGTGGTCTCCATGCAAAAGAAATCGAGTTCCATACATAATGGCATCGAACGTACTTTCACAGAAATAAAGAATTTCATTGATATCCAAAACCGTTTTTGTTTTATTTTTTGTAGCGCTCTTATTGAAAAACCCTTTATATGCGTTCGCCTCCCGCAGCTAGCCGCTGTTCCAGTGTCATACACAAAATTATTCTTTAGCAGACAGGAAAAAATTCAATAACATAAATTTTGTGTGGCCGATGTTCAATAACTGCTGTTGCAATAATAAAATGCGGGAGCCACGCCCAAAGTTGAGACTTTATTGCCAGGGCAAGTGCTATGAACTCAGACATTTTAAGCTTGCAGATCGATTTGAACAAAACAGGACATAAATTGAATTTTTAAAAATTAGATTTCG
Organism: Platycheirus albimanus; assembly: GCA_916050605.2. Lineage (NCBI taxonomy): Eukaryota > Metazoa > Arthropoda > Insecta > Diptera > Syrphidae > Platycheirus > Platycheirus albimanus. The sequence goes on along the minus strand of OU696696.1, from coordinate 303,670,525 downwards.
GAATGGAAATAGTTATTATGGGTGTATTTAACAATTCTTTAACCACACTCTCCTACATAACCAAGGTATACAAACCGAAGTGTCCATCTTCTTACTTCAAAACTCCAACCTATAGTTAAAAAACATCAAAAAAATTAATGCCTATTGCGACTTTTGAAAGATGCGCCCCTTAAAAGTAGGCGTGTCCTAAAAATTTTTCAACATTTAAAGCATTAATTGAGCTTTGATCGTTAGCCAATTTTTAGACATATGTGTAAAACTACAGCTGAATCGAGTAGTTGTTTAACGATCTTACCTGAATAAAGGTAGTTTATAAAACTCACGCCCTTTAAAGTGGGCGTATTGAAAAATGTAACTAACAAAATATAGGCATCCTTATATTTTTCAAAAAAACGGACGGAAAAAAGTCCCTATCCGAATTTCCTAAACGCTTGCATGTTAAGGCTATCAATATCTCCGTAGATGGGTACAGAAATATATGATCAACCGTTCAGTAGCGTAGCCTAAACCCTTAAAACTGACGTCACGGAAACCACTTATGCCATAGTTAATAAATTGAGATTGTATTTTACCTGCCGCCCCATAGGTGCTTTGCCGTCTTTGAGACTTGTCAAGGGCATATAACTATCGAGTCCCGCCTCTGCATAAATATTCTCGAAAATCAGTTGTACGGTTATTGTAAATTGCATTTCATTCAGTTTGCACGCAAGTTTCCCAAACTTTTTTGCCTCCATTTCGTATTTTATTTAAAACGAGCCTTGGAAGGGCTTGACAATTCCAGCTGACTTTTGCTCAATACCTTTTTTCTCATCTATTCGTTACTTCAAATCAGCCATGATAATTTCATTTGCGTTTTGTCTCGAATCCAATACTTGGTGAATTTTTATCATCAAAAACTCTAATTCCAGGAATATACATGTTCCAGCACATTTCTTCCCATGTTTTGAATTCTCATTTCAGATTCCTTATGCTTTTTTAAGTATCAAGAAACGCAAGCGCCTTTAGTGCTTCCGCACTCATTGTGATGAGGGGAAAGTTCTTGAGAGATGATTTTATTCATTTCTACACTCATGGCTCAAACTTATTCTCTCATTTCGACTCCCTAACCATTGTAGCGTGTTCCAGCCGGAACTTCTGGCGATAAAAGAGGCCCTATCCTGGCTCAAAGAAATCATGATATCCACGTCGAGTATCCGCATCTTCTCAGACAGTCGAGCAGCCCTTAATTCACTCGGAGCGGTTTCCACAAACTCGCTGATATCTGGTAGAGATGGCAGAACAGTTTAATATTAACCTCTTATCGGTGCTAGGACATAGAGATATACCAAGAAAATGCAAGGCCGATGAGATCGCCAGAAATGGAACTCCTGCACCAATTTCACCCATAACAAGATGAATATTGGTGTACTCATGTAAACTCACACCAAAACAGGACAAACTTAGCCACTTGTCTGGTGACAAAACAGATCTGGCCAAAGTTGGATCCAAAACGCACCAAATGTTTGTTATCTCTTGGCAGATCTCACCTCAGCTCCTTAATTGGTGTCATAACTGGACACTGTCTTATAGGCGGACAGAACATGCTTCTAGAAATTAGACTGTGCATTTTCTGAAACGATTTCTGCAGAAGTTGCATGGACGAGGAAGAACATCTCACGTCTCACCTTCTTTGTTCATGTCCTGCTCTCTCTCATACAGATGAAAGTTGCATTCAGGAGATTTCATTAACAACGATATTAGTGATCTAACTCTTACAGACATCCACTGTGTCCATCGCTTTATTAAAAGTTCCAAATAGTTTTCAAATTAGTGAGGTGGTGGTGTATATGCTATCACAATAAACCTAGTATTTGGTCTAAGTGGTGTTAGTCATTTCATGACAGCCACTTTAACCTAATCTAACTGCTCAGGAGGAGTAGCCTTGAAGTCCTGAACTCAAAGTATGGAAGCATATTTCCCGACTCATTATTTTTCTCAAAATTATTTGCATATTACAATAATGTCAACTTTTCAAATTATCAATTAAGAAATCCGTCTACACCCTTAGTTGCTGTCATAGATCATAAACAGTTAATATTACTTACACTATGGAATTAATTTTAAAACTGAGAAAAAAAATTCGTAGAAATTCCTACATATAGTAGTGTATCTGTGGGATGTATAATTAAAACAATTATTAATGTAAGATCGAGTAAATGTAAGCAAAAAGTATCGTATAATTAAATTTACCGTAAACATGCCTCCACCCAACTATCAAAAAAAAAAAAAAAAAAAAAAAAAAAAAACAAATGACAGATGGCTGGAGGTGTGAGAAATGTGTACATAATGGTAGATTCCGCAAACAGTCAAGACCTGGCACCATGACAAAGATGATGATGATAATCGAATCAAAGATACAGTCACAGCCGGCAAAAAAAGCTGTTTTGCATTTGCATCAAGCCACTATATGAATTCCCCTCCAACTGATAGTCAGTCACCTATTCAATCATTCATGCACACTTGCTAGACCACTCTTTGTTGTTACGTCATCGTTCGTTGTAGGCTTTAGATACAAAGATACAATTTTGCGTAAGCCTCCATAAGACCGGGCTTTGAATAAATTCTAATGCGTTTGTGTGATACTCTTGCAAATCAGTTTGCCATTAATTAATTAATTTAAACGTTTCTTTGCTCTTTTCTATGGCTCGATAATTAAGCGTGGAATATTGATTTACCTCTCCATGTCCAGATGTCAGTTAAATTGAAAAAGCGCCATCTTATACTAGCTTCTCTAGCCTCTATAGTAGTGCGCTTTCAATGGATTTAGAAAGAAGCCAAAGAAAAAAAAATTGCTAACAAAAATTTCCTTATTGTTGACTTGATGGTTACATAAAAATCTTGTTGAAGCATAGAGCGTGTTTTTTTTTTTAATCGCTTAGTTGTACCTGCATTTTTTTTTGTCATGGACTTATGCACTTGTTGAAATGTTGATGGCAAAAAAAAAACACTGCAACAAGTGTGGCACGTGAATTGTGTTGCAGCAACATGGCTCAGACCAATGCATTCGGTGGCAATTTAATATAAAAGCGGTAAAGTGAGACTATTACTGCTCATATCGTTTGTAATTACAAATAATTGCTTAATAAATGCACATTTTCAAATTAAAAAAAAAACAAAAAAATTGTTGCATTAAAAGTTAAGTTTTTTTTTTCTTATATCACCACCTAGTTGGTATAAATTAATTAACATCTATTTGAGGGCTCGACGAGTCCCTTTTGTGAAGATTAAATGTATTTGATAGGGAAATTTGAATATAAAGTCGTGACATTTGATCGAGATTGGGACTAAGTTGTCTGGATAGGACAGACAAACTATAGAATTGCTTATGCAAATGTAATAATTGTATGCATTTTCATGCATTTGATGATAACCTGATAACGAAGTCATGCCCAAAAGATGTTTGGTTTTTAATACATAAAGGAAATGACATCCAAATCCAAGGCCAGACAGACAGCTCGAAACTATCCCTTAAAATTTTTTTTTTTGTATTATGGGAACATACTCAAGGCTCAAGGGGTTATTTATACCCGTATATCTTGAATCAATTTAGATCATCGATTTTAAATCAAAAAGTGCGGCTCAAAAATGAGTCTCTATAATTAACAGTAAGTCGGAAGTTATGATTCGAGGGCATATTGATGGGAACTTCTAGCGATGCAAGTGCTAATGGTTTAAGTTGAGGAATGTGTCTGCCCATTTTGCTATGGAGCACTGTTGTGCAAGCGAAACAAATATTTTCATAAGGGTTCATTCAATTGTAGGGAAGGCTCTTTGCTAAATTCTATCCAGGAGACGCAAATGTAAAACAGGAGCACCTATCCAGATATGAAAATAATATAAGTGTATTGTATATGTTGTAGATTGGAGCCAAATCAGATAAGAGAAACTATTTGTCGCATTGCCATAAGAATTTTAAACATTTCGTGGCATTTTTGATGACGTCAAATATATGTTCCACAAAAGGTGGTTTGTAAGAGGACTAGAGGATAATATGCTGCCAAGATCGGTATTTAATGAGCTTATCATACGCTGACGTTAAAAACGAAAAACGAATATGAAACAATATAATTTTGTGAAGTTGAAGAGAAGATATCATTTATAAAGAATAGAAAAAAAGTCGGATATAAACCGGATCCTTGTGGCACACCAGCATTTATTTTGAGGATATCGGACTGTAAATCTTCAAATAAAATACACGAATGAAGTCTATCAAAGAAGGGGTTCATCAATACGAATATAGGAAGGAAACGTTTCCGAAGTAGCAATTGAAATCTGACATTTTCCAATACTTAATTAAATTAGGCTCTAAGTTTCCATTATACAACTGATGTAAATTTTTTCTTTTGGCATTTTTAAGAATGAACTTTGAGCTTCAATAACGAAGAAGAACGTGCCCAAAAATGTTGTTTCTATTTGTGTCTGTTTACAGACATACAGTGCAGACGGTCAAATCTTTATAGTTTCTCTCTTTGTCTGCAAGCTTGATGTGCATTTTGTTATGAGTATGTGAAAGCTCTCCCTAAAGCTCACCCGTGCATTTTAAATGGGAACCAATACACGAAAATACACTAAGCTCTTCGTCTTCCACTCAATCGTTCCACCTTAAATTGGGTCCTCTACTGCTGTACCATCCATCAGAATCAAAAACACGGCCGGCCGGCGCCGCGGCGGCTCGGCGGGCTAGTTCATAATAGTCAGAACGCTCCACATGCCCAACCATTGGGGCCGTTTTATATTATAGTGTCGCTGTAAATCCATTATAGATTAGATTCATGGTGGAATCCTCCATTGGAACATCCTATCCCAAAATTAACTTTTTTCTAAAAAAAAAGCGCTTTATTTGACTGTGAAAGGGTCTTCTGCGACATAAGATTAGAGAGAAATTCACTAGTAATATTACTAGAAGAATCAGTGATAAGAAGTTGAAGTTCCTTGCTCGATCTCCGCACTGATATTATTTTGAGACATGACAGCTTACCTACTTTTTTTGGCTATCTTAAAGTTTTATTTTTCTATTGTGATGTTTTGTCCAAGGTAGTCTTGGCAAAGAGATGGCGTGTATCGATCTGGAACTCTGTAGTCTTTTCTAAAACCTGTTAAGATGTTTAAATTTATTCGGTGGTTGACTTTCCTGCCCTGAAATCATACTGAATGTATTTCAGATATTCCCACAGAAAAGCAAGCATACAATTTTAAAAGCGACATTTAAAAGTGTAATACCTTCGTATTGGTGCAGTTCAGCAATGTACCTTAGATCTTGTGAATGAAGCATCCGGTGCTGAGTTTCAGTTCCTCAGGCATACTTTGAACATATTATACAGATCAATTGGTGTATATTTCTAACCAAATCATTTAACGTTGTTTTGAAAATCTTGAAAGAGGAACCATTCGATCTAGCAGCCTTAGTGAAGAATGGGCTTGGACAGAATACGTTTCCTGAAAAAAAAAACCCAGTAGGCTTAACTGTAAAACCAAATGGTGCCCACATGCTGCTCCTCGTATCAGCGTATTATATTGTTGGAGAAGACGATTGCATAGGACGACAAAGCAAAGCTTGAAATCATTGCCGGTTTCTGTTTTCATTTTTTTGATACATTTTTTCGATTTGTTTTGCAAAAATTTGATCAAACCATCGGAATTGTGGTTTAAAACGAGTAATAACGATCCACGGTCTGAAGAGGCCGAACTACAAAACTTCTGGGGAGATATGTGAATGAAATCCTCAAAATAAATGGTGTGTCAAAAGGCCAAGAGCAAGATGGGAATCAACAGTTCTAGCAGAAGAAAAAGTTCAGCCAAAAACGTGATTTACAAACAATACCCAGTGAAAAAGAGATTTTGGCACCCTGTGCTCCAATTAGGGATCTAGGCTATGGCGATGGCTGGTACCAGTAGAGCATGATACACAAGGAAAAGGTGTGCAAAAGATTAATTAAACTGCTTTTTGTCATTTATTATGAAGTTAAATAAAAGTGTATACCAAAAGTTTGTCCAATTATGAAATAGAATCCTTAAGGCTTACTTATCTATTATATTAAAAAAAAGTCTAAATGAAATCAATTTTTTTTTTCTACAAAAAGTTAAATTGAAGTCAATTAAACGTGGTTTCACTGCGCAGCTTGCTCCTTTCATAGCAATCTATACAACTTTTTATTATTCCTTTAATATCAAAAGAAATCAATGCGGTTCCTGTGCAGTGTGCAGTCAAAATGCATTTTACTTCGACCAATAATAATCCATCCCTAATGAGAGCATTCGACAACAAGGAAACTCCTCTTCCAAAGTGTACATTGTTCTGCATCACTTGAGATTGCGTCTTTCTATCGAATAGTATAAAATAATTTTGCACGCTCCATTGAAGAAGAAATGATTTATCTATAACAGCCTCATCTGGCCAAACCCTTCTAAAAAGACAGTTAGTGCTATGAATGCTGTGCACCTGTTTCCATTTTTATCCAAAGAGAGACTAGCTACACATATACGTTAAGAAAACTCCAAAGCACAACAACCCAATTGCTATTGCTTCCCGTATAACAAAGGTTAGTTAGTTGTTATACCATTTAATCTGGTTCTTCCTGATGATGTCTCCCTCTGGTGTGTGTTTGTGTAAGCTCCTCAAACAATTGAACATTGGACCATTTCTATTTTTCTTTTTTTATTTTCTTACAAAGTCTCCGTACCGTACAGCCAAAGCAGGTCTCTTGGGGCAGAAATAATAAATGTTAATCCATAAATCTTCAACCAGACCGAGCCTTCAAGAAGGATATGAAAGACATAGAATTGGAGTAGATACGAGTATTCCAATGTTAAGCAAACAGAATGAAAAAAAAAAATATACGGATAATGGATGAGAAATGAATGTGCATAATTATACATACTTCTGAACTGCATTTGGGGTTTCGGTTTGGGGTTCGGTTTGTTGAGTATGTTAAGACCAACAAACCGCCAAATAGGTTCGGGAATCTTTGGATGCAATGGCTCGTTGTTCTCTATACGTACCCCTTCTTCTCACTTGAGCTTCCTTGTGTTGCTATTATTTATGGATGGATGTGGCAGGCAAGCAAGATCGAATTTCAAAGACTAGATTCAGTTTTATCTTTTCGTTTTGTCCGCCGCGATACCTTTGCCGAGATTAAATCTGTACTTGGATATGATATTATCTAGACGTCTATTTCTATTCTATAGTCCTGCATTGCACTGCCCGGCCCTGCCCTTGTTCGTTGTCATAAACAGAGCATTCCGTTTGGATTTTAATTATACATGCCACCCATGTTGGTTTGGCTCTCTCGAAGATCCAAATAGCCGGGTTTAGTCAGAATGTTGTGCAATTTCAATCGGTGGCGGCTACTGTATGCTGCATGGGGAATTGACAATTTGACAGTAGTTCGGCTACTGGGTTGTTGCTGCTGTGGAATTGATTTGTAACTTTGTATTTCTATTTCTGTATGGTTGCCTCTGGTATCTGAAGAAGTTAAGAGGAAATACAGAATGTGGGCTTTGGAATTGAATTGGTTCGGTGTTAGAGATGTGGGATTGAGATTTGTTGGGATCGCGGAGGAATTGTGTACAATGTTTCATGATAATGTGTTAACAGTCTTTCCACAAAAAGCATCTGTTTGTTTCTGGAAGTGTTAATATAACTTTAGAAAAGTTCCAAGAGCCCAATGAATTAACGATGATAGAGAGAAGTCCAAAACCTGGTCATCGTCATACGCGTCTCCCAGTCTATATGTGCGCCTGTGTGCGTTTTTACTTAGCGAACCTGAACGGTTTGAGGGATTTTCTTGAAAAGCCGATGTTCAGATTTATGTTACGGGTAGATTTTGGTGGTCTGAGGCAACCATCTTGTTATGGTGACATCTTCCCAAACTGATGTTAGATATGCCAAATCACCATGGCAAGTAACACTTCTGAACAGCACGTCTAAATAAAAAGATTTTATTATCAAAATGATTCTTCGTTGTTAGTGGTGGTCCATCAAAGTAGACTGTTCACCGTTTTTAGGCCAAATTTAAAATGGCCGGTTCGGTCACCAATCAGCAAACTTTTGTATGTCAAAGGAACGTAAGATGAGCTGAGAACCAGAGGCAGTCAATTCCTCGCCATGAACTCAGCGTTTCACAGACTTTCAACTTGGCGAATTTTTCGTCGGGACATGGGCACCGGTACAAGATCCAAACTAAACTCACCGGCACGGAAACTTGGCCCTCCCTTTAAATGAAGGCTTAGTTCCTGTGGTCGTGATGAGTAGAAATCGCTATCTTCTTCTCCACACACGTTGTCGACCATCTGGTGCACGTTAAGCAATTCTGCACTCATTCGTGAACAAAACTCTGCCCCATTGTTCGTGAGTCCAATTTGAATGGCTTTTAGCTAATCGAAGCCGGGCTACTCGGTGCTGTCTGAAGAGCTGCGGACCACTTGTTGGCCTAAGAGCTTTTCTTCCACCATGCGTCTTCTTATCGTTCGCTCGCTAACGTTGACTTCTCTTGTGACTTGAAGCTGCTGGCGGACCTCGACGGCGGTGAGGAAGCGGTTCGGTGTTTAGTAGGTCATCCCGAACCAAATCGTAACCCCCCAACTGCCTGGCCGGTGATATTTGCCACCAGCTCCTGAAACATTTTAAACATACCTTCATATGCGACATGTGTTATAAAGACTCAAAACATTTGACATCGTGTAATAATAGCTTGGCCAATATTCCGTGCCACTGAGTGTAGCTCAAAGATCATGCGATAGCCATAGACAATGCCGTGTTTTCACTGACTGGTCTTCGGAGCGTTTGCAAGGGGACACCAGTTTTGAACGACAAATCATGTTTAGCGTCGAGGTGCATTTTTTATGAATGGCTGTGTTAACAAGGATAACTAAAGAATGTGGGAAAACACCAACCCACACGATTTTCACCAGAAGACCATATGGACCAATGCATCAGGATTTTCATGACTTCCTCCAAGAAGAAAGCACAGTTTTTTATCCAACCGCTTTTTACTTGCGATTATAGGTTCTATAAGGCAAGTTATGCATTTAAAAAAAAATTCTAACAATCAAATATGACATTACGATGATAGAGAAGTCGAAAAAAGTGGTTCCGACAATTCTGTCTTTCTGTTTGTCAGTATGTCTGTCTGTCTGTATAGTTACCTACAGGCTAGACCGATTTGCTTCAAACTTGACAATTCTGTCTGTCTGTCTGTCTGTCCGTCCGTCTGTATCGGCACCTACAGCATAAACAAATGGACCGATTTGCTTCAAACTTGGTACATAGTATTATTATGACGTCCTACAGAGGGATTTTTGGAATTAGCATTCTAGCTCTAAAACTAAGGGTTCCTGCCTTACGATTTTTTTTTTTAATTTTTCTCAAAAACGGCTTCTAAGATTTTGATAAAACTTTCTGAATAGTGTTTTCTATGCAAACTTTATGTTTTGGTTATATTAGATTTTTGAGAATAAATCTTATAACGGTACCTCCCATAGGACCGTTTTTTTTTTTAAATCAGATTTTTTCGTAAGCCACTTGAAGAATTTTGATGAAAATTTTTATCTAGGAGCCCTTTTATAGACAAAATAATACAAATTTTTAAATTTTTCAAAAAAAGTTTTTTTTTGAGTTTTTTGAAAAAAATTAAATTTTTTTTTCTAAAAACGGTTTTATAAATTTTTTAAATATTTTTTTCTTATAAAAAATACAAAGTTCTAGAAGTTGGCATACTCAAAAAAAAAATTTGGAATATGTTTTCACAAAGTTTTTCAAAAAAAACCGTTTCTTGAAAAAAACTGGTCGAACGATTTTGAAACTAAATTTGCTTAAAATTCAAAAAAGTAAAAAAAATATGATGGCTTACTTCATTTTCGCCAAAAAAACGGTTTAACTAGTAATTTTTAAGTGATTAAGAAACCTTCATATGATATTTTCCCAAAATCTCAAGCCCCAAGACCACTGTAGCAAATTATAGCAAGTTCGTACGACTCAGTCGTGCACTTTATTTTTCAAAAATCACAAACCTCAATACCACTGTCACACATAAGAGCAAGTTCGTCCGACCCAGTCGTGCACTTTATTTCTTATCTCCGTTATCACGTTATTTGTTAAAATCCAACAAACAAAAGTTCTCTAACGCTGAACGGCTCGTTGTTATTTATTTATTCTGGGACTTTATTCAACTGAAGAATTCTGGTTTTAACAGCTATTTTAAACTGATCCTAAGCTGTAAAAAAAATAATTAAATGTTAAACCAAGACTGATAGCATCCTTCCATTATTTCTTATAAAATCTTATTGCCGTATGTTAGATTAAAATTCGGAGTTAGGATGGTAACTAATATCAGAAGTGGGATTTCACTTCTAAACTTAGAAAATATGTGTTGTTCGATCAATAATTGTATTAGAACATTGCACGGCTTTAAGACTAAAGCTGATGACTAGAATCCTATTTGCACTTCCATAATAGTACCGATTCGACTGCGACATATCTAATTCAATTCATCTACTATTAAGACAAATAAATTGAATCTCAATTAAAATAAAAAACAAAGTAAGAAATATCTAACAACTCATCGCCTATGGCTTAAAAATCCAAATTAAAATTAAGATGATTCTACAGAATAAAAAAAAAAACCATCTCACGAATTTAGACTTCTTCCTCGTGAAATTATTTATTTTATTTGTAAGTTTTATAAAACTAAGCTGTGGCAAGGTGCTGTAAGAAATTGTTTGGGTGGTATGTAGATAAAATGGAAGGAAGATATAGCAAGTTTCAAATGAGTAAATAGTTGCAACTAACGGCAGCACATCCCAACGAGTTTTTGCCTCAACTCTTTTGTTTTATCTTGGTTTATTATTACTTTTTTTTTTCTTTGCCTTATAGTTTGCTGTCGGCTTACCAAGTTGTATTTTTTTTTTCTTCTCAATTTGTTTTTGGCATGAGCTTTAACGCCAAAGAAATACACAAGTGCACGAAATAAGTCAATAGGTTCAGCGGATAGAGATAGATCATGATTGTACTCACATGGATTCCGTATATTAACGTGCACCGAAGTAAGAGCACATTTTCAGCCATAGTATAAGAAACTGCAAATAGAGGAATTAAACAAATCTTTCTTCTCTCATATAGAAAGCCAATTTAGTTTTACTGAGCTATGAAAAAGAATTGTTAACTTTGATTAAAACGATTAGAAGTCAATTAGATAGAAGCAAAAACGAGTTAACGATGTTTCTTGTTAATTTTTTTTTTTTTTTTTTGGTAGAACCCGGTTGTATGAAATTTTTTTTTTGTAAACTGATTCCTCGGTCAGGCTTTTGTAGAATCGAAATCAGGAGTGGAAATTTATTGAGAAATTTACACGGTAATTTGATACATTTTAGGTTGGTATTTGAAAAGAAACATGAAGTGTGAAGAGAGGTAAAGCTAGTTCTATTAATAATAAAAATTACCTGGATTTTGTTCATTAGATAGATAGACAGCTTGGTTAAGCACACAAAATTTTTTGAAAATGTCTCACTTAAGGAGTGAACTCCCAGCATGCACCAAAAATAATTATGTATGTGATGGCATTTGTGATCCACTTACAGGAAGGTTTGTGGTCTACGGATTTCCTATCAGACGACGCCTGTTAGTCTAGTAGTTTTTTTTTTTTTTTTGTTCCGTTGTACTACAAAAATCGGCTAACTGCGACGAATCTGTTTCGAGTAAGTAAGAGCAACATTATTATGATTTACATAATGGGTTTACTGCACGGTAAGTTCTGACTCAATTGAAACGTCATAATAACCTAAATTTAGACTACAGTTTGGCGTAGTTAATGAGCTGGTGGAATCATCCATCCATTTTACTTAAAAAATCCAGGAACTATCAATGGCTCAAGTTTTGATGCTATTTGACAACATAAGTAAGTAAGTAAGTAAGCTATTTGACAATAACCCGCCTTCAATAAAAGCCCGTGACCTCCAGGAAATTAAAAAAAAAGTTAATTCCGGGCAACGTAAAGCTGTGTAATGTCACCTATAGATCACATCCCTATAAACTTTTGCAATGCAACATTTATAGCATTGAGCTGGGCATACGATTGACTACATTTCAATTATTATACGCCAAAATAATCAGACCCTTCATCGAATGTTGGAACCACGGCCCAAAAAGATACAGACCGCCAACTCATTGTATAGTCTGTCTCTCTTTTTGGCTACAAGCTGAAAATCAGTTAATTTGCCACTTATTTTCAGGGTGAGACTTTCTCCCTTACTTTTAAAATGGGAGCAGTAAACACACCAACAAAATAAATGTCACACGCAGGGATGGTAGCCATCACAAAATACACAAACAGAGATGTACACGTATTTACAGACACGGAAAAAAATATTAAGAGGGTGTTTCAGGGAAGAGGAGTATGAGTTGGCGGTCTGTATTGATCTGTGGTTGGAACTTTAGACCATGTTCAACGCAGTAAGGTAATGCCAAGATTTGAAAGAAATAAGAAATAAATTTGTTTGGTTAATATATCAGCCTATAGTTTCGATTTGTTTCAGCTTTAAAAAAAGTACATCTCCTTAAAACACCCATTATTTTTCAGAAAGTCAGTTCATCATTCTAATCATACGACAAAGTACATTCTAAGCTTAAGTAATTCAATTTGTCGCTGAATCCGAATGGTTAGCGAAGATGCATTTTTACTCATGAGCAGATTCAATCTTTCAATTTTCATCCAACCAAAAACAAAATTCTAGTGAACGCAGGGATGGAAGCTGGAACCTTCGAAGTGGCAGTCCGAGGAGGCCACTTAGTAATTCGCAAAGTAAAATAGCTCGTCGAAAGAAGTTTTTTGGAAGGATATATTTTTTGTATGCATTCATAAGGAATACTCCCGCTCAAATAAAAATAATCGTGCGATAGTTTTTGTCATATAAATATATTTAAACAGGGAAATGAAACATGTAACCCTCAACCGCAAGCTTTGCATTTTCCATAAATGGTCTGCTTATATGTAATGCTTTGGTTGAAAAACCAAACAGTATTTTTGAAATTACTTCAAACAACAATTTTATGGTATTTTTGACTTTTATTAACCTACTTCACAAACCTAATTTATTACAAATAAACTCTTATATATGCCTCTGTAAAGTTTATTCTCAACTGCTCTAAAGAAGCTATTACTGAAAGTGAACTAACAAGTTCCGGAAAGCTTTACATCAGTCATATTCTTCAAGAACTTGTTGTAGCATTTCTTTAAAGCTTCTAAAACTTTTTTTTCCAAACGTATTACCGAAGCTTCTACTGATTAATCGTGTTTAAAATGGTTTACGTGCGGAATTAAGACTTGTAATGATATAAGTGATGTTAAAGCTAACGGAATTTGAAATTGTGGATCTTACACAATAAAACAATGTTAATTGCAAAGCGTCGACATTAATATACAAAATATTTCCATTAGTAGTACCTAGTCAAAAAATTAGTTTGCATTTTATTGAGTTAATATTCGATTGTGTTGTTACTTTTCAGGGTCGTTTCGCTATAGAAATAGGAATATAGTTTTCTATGGAATTGATCCTTCAAATAGTTTTGTGGTTGCATTTTTCTATAGCAAAACATAATTCAATTTATTGACATATAAAAAAAAACAAATTTTAATTATTGCCTTTAACTATATCCTATCCACATTGCTGCACGTTCAAACGCCGACGGACGCACGAATCTAATGCCTAATCCAACCCACATCGACAAATTTCATCTGACCTAACCCCACATTTGACCCCAGGTAATTTATGTGGAACCCCCAAGCCTCTAACAACTATTTATCTTATTCATGTTACAATATTTATCAACACAAAAAAAAAAAAGTAAAAAAAAGAAAACTTATTCGATACCCGAAACGCATGTCTATCGGTTCAAAAAAGTCTGTGTACATTCTGTAATCTACAACTTAACATCTTAGTTAAGGCAAGAGGTTTTCGATTGGCATGGAATAAATTTAAAAATTCTGTCGCAACTTGATACCTACTCGCGCGTATAATAGATATGAAAAAAAAAATAGTTGATTCACAAAAAAAAACTCCATCATCATATGTAGTAGTGGTTTGTGCATAATTAAAACCCCGAACTAATAAATATACACGAAATGGCTGACATCTAGAGTACTCCCATTGGCTGGTACTTATGTGGTAGTTTGAAATCTTTTCGACTGCAACTTCAAAAGAAATTTTAATTGGCTGCATTGACTGATTTATTGCTAAATTTATGAACGCCAAAATGGAAATTACAACCCCACTTGGTTTTTTTTGAGTTTGAGTTTGTTAAACTACTTATGTGGTTTCCTCGTAATTACAACATGTGGGTTAGTTAGGGTATCTAGATGTCGTCGATGTTGTTGAAGCTGAAACGCTTTAAGCTTGATCCAGATCTTGACACATTTGGCAGGATAGACACATATTAGTTCCACGACACACTCCTTGAGGGATATTTATAAGTAAATTACAAAAAAAAAACTTAGCACCTTTGGAGACTTTTTTTTGTTAAGGTAATTAAGACGAATTAAAATTGCAATCACCTGTGGGCGGTTCGTGTCCACAATTTAGTGTGGCTTTTTGTGAACCAGCAACTTGTTAACACAGATCTTATAATAATATATTTAAAAGTGTACCATTTAAGCACTTTATGTATAGTTCTTGTGCGGTGTCGATCAAGGGAAACCTGTTGATATTTATGATTTCAAAAATTCACTTACCAACTTGGTATTGCTGTTAAATTAAATTATTGCCTGTCAGCAGTTTTTGGGCATTTTGTTGGCAATCAGTGGTATAAGAAAAGATAAAAGCACATTTTATGTTCGTCATATAAAATTATACTAACCTGCAATGAAAATTTAAAATATGATTTCATTAGCTTTATGACAAATTGAGTGCAATAACTGGAGATTAAAGATAAGAGCATTTGAAAGTGAATTTGATTTTTAATTTCGATCAATAAAAGTATTTTTCAATTAATTTTTATATCTCAACACGTACTAAATGCAATTAATTGCCACAGCTAGCTGGTAAAAAAAATATATCGTTAATTATTGATTTTTTGTATTTTTGTAGAAGGTGTGGCATTGTACAACACCATGTGTACACTTAAATTTAAATATCTGTTTCAAATACAATTAAAATATACGGATTGGTTGTACGTTCCTGCTCTGAATGCTGAGTTCTCTGAAACTTTTTTTAAACCACTTTTTTTTCTTTGAGATTGTATCAAATAAAATAAAGTTTTTAAAGTATATTATAATAAAGGGTGTCCCCCATCAAGAGCGCCGGATTTAAATTTGCTGCCATTTTTTTTAATATGAATCTTACTGTATTTTTTTTTGACGTTTGTCACGTACAGACCGACCATGCGATTTAAGAATAAGGAGACATATTCAAACAAACAACGTTTAATTTTTGTAAAAACCCAAAAAGGTGAGCAATTTGCGAAAACAGTTCGACAATTAAACGTCAAGTTTTCGGCCGAAATAATGCACCAAATGAATAGTGAGTGAGGCGTTTAATTACAACACGACAGACCAAATTTACCCTGATAAATGGAAGATCATTATTCTCCTTCGTTTTTGTCAGTCTTTCAAAAATAAAGCCACAGTAAGGAAACCTCTGGCCGAGAATCCAGGAATTTCTATACGGCATCGTGGTCAAGAATTAAACATTTCCAGAAGCACTATGCATTTGCCCTTGTAAATGGTTTTCCAATAAGAGGTGATATTTTGATATTCAAAGAAAAATTGTATTTTTTTAAATAAATGATAAAATGTTTATTTCAATGTAAAGAGGAAAGTATGCCATTAATAATCTAAAACAATATCAGCCAAATGGCCGCCACGGCTACGCATACACAACAGTATCCTTTTCATGAAATTTCCCGTCGCCAATTGCAAAGTAGCTGCTGTATGCCCTCAATAGCTTCACGAATTCCATCTTTGAGTTCTTGAATCGACGCTCCGCTGTTGGTGTAGACCTTATCTTTCACGTGGCCCAAAGGAAGAAGTCGCAAGGTGTTAAATCACAAGATCTTGGTGGCTAATTGTGATTACCTCTTCGAGAGATAAAACGGTCCGGAAACTTTTCCCGTAAAAGATCGATGGTTTCGTTGCTTGTGTGCACGTAGCGCCGTCTTGTTAAAAGTGAAGGTTGTCCAGATCAATACCATCCAATTCCGGCCATACAAAATTATTAATCATCTCGATAGCGCAATCCATTCACCGTAGCTGTTGTTCCAGTCTCATTTTCGAAAAAAGTAAGGTCCAATGACCTAGCCGAGAGACTTTTCAACAATATATCTTGGGTTTTCCGAGCGACAATTTTGCTTGTTGACGTAACCAGCGATGTGGAAATTGGCCTCATTAGTCAAGATGATTATTCGATGAAATTCCGGATCATTTGCATGCCAAATCTTCGCCATTTTTAAAGTGACAACTACAGAAATAGCTGGCTATTCGAAATAACACCTCTTATTGGAAAACCCTTTACAAGGTTCAATTGGTGCAAGAAATCAAGCCAAGAGACCATGCGCAGTGTCGTAAAATTGCTGTACGGAAACATTTGAACATCTCAAAAAAGAAATACGGCACGTGATTGGTGAAATACAGCCACATTTATGCGAAAACCTTATTCAAAATTTGAACAAAAGAATACCACTGCGCCAGAAGTTTCGTGGTGGTCATTTTCCTGAGATTGTATTTCACGTTTGATCGGAACAGAACCATTTGTTTATGTTGACATCAAAATATTTGCTTAGTTCATTAAATAAATGCGTTTTTGTTTCAAATTAAATCCGGCGCGGCGCTTTTCTTGAGACACTCTTTAGAAATCGTGACTTTACCCTTGCTCAGTTTTATGAAATAAATACAAACTTAATTCTTTATTTAAGAATACACAGATTTATGATGACTGCACTTTTAAGGGATTACTTTGACTTTCTTTAATATTTTTCAACAAATACTCAGGCGAATTGGACACGATACAAATAAGACGGCAATTTGAAGTTACGAAATATCTCAATGGAATGGAAAACAGGTCCGAGTACAACATTCCACATGCGTACCGCTTATCTAAAGAAGGAGTCTCCTGACAGTTTGTCTTAAACTAAACTAAAGAGTAATCTGATGGGCATTCTTAGTAAAGCAAATCTTATCGAAAAATTGTTTCTTGAGAGGAATGTAACTTCCTATTGCCCTGAAGCAGATGTTTCCGTTATGGTTATTTGCATTCTGCTGCACGTGTCCTCTTTTTAAGGTCTGGACATTCCATGTGCAGTTACTTTGTCGTCTTTTTGTTTTGTTTGTTTTGGTAGACAGCTTTCCATACCCCAGATAATTGGTGGTTTCGGAGCCAACGGTTTTACATGCTTTAGGTAAGTTACATCGGCGCACAACTCAAACCTTTAGTAACAGACCTTTCTCAATGTCCTCAACAAATGATTTTTCATTCAATACGCATTACTCTTGATTGAGTTGTTACTTTTCACGGTCCTTTTTGCAAAAAAAACTGGAATAAATTCTTCTGTTGAATTTATTCCTTCAATAGCAAAACAATTAGGAAATGAAAGTGAGAAAACAAGAGCTGGAGACAGAATAGAACCCTGTGGCACACCATTATTTTTTCTAATAAATGTACCTCATGAAGTTAAGAAAAATCGAAAACAACGGGGAATGAATGATCCAAAAGCTTTTTTTTTCATACTTGTTAAATGTCAAGTGACGTTATCTTATTCTATCCAAAACGGTGAAGTGTTAAGCCACTCTTCGGTAAGACAGTCACGGACCAATAACATACAGACCGCCAACTCACTGTATGGTCTCTCTTTTTTCCAACAAGCTGAAAATCAGCTGATATGCCATTTATTTTGAGAGTGTGATGCTCTCCCTTGCTTTTTAAATGGGAGCAGTAAACACACCAAAAAAGTAAATGGCATACGCAGGGATGGTTACCATCACAAAATTCACAGCCAGAGATGTACACATATTCACAGACACGAACAAATATTTCGAGGGTGTTTCAGGCAAGAGGAGTACGAGTTGGCGGTCTGTATTGGTCTGTGATCATAGCTGTTGTGACGAAAACCGCGTTCCCAATTTATCGCCGTAGAATCCATTTGATCGATAGTTTGTGAGGGGTGAAGATACGAATTCTTAAGGTGCCTTTTTTTCGAACAGTTTATGCACTTAATGATTTCTTAAAATCCATGCGTCTGCCTCGCATCATCACCTTGTAAAAGTCTGATTAGTAAGGTGTCAATGTGACTGACCTATGGTCAGCCAGTGCTATATCTGCCTAAGTGGTTCTAGAGCGTTAACTTCATACTGGGAGTTATATATTCGGGAATAGTATAGTTGTCATTATAGTTTCGGGAAAACGGACAAAAAGATGAATTTATTTATTTTAAATTTTAAGTTATGAACTTATCCATTGATCTTCCTTTTTGCCTTTGGGATGGTGGATAGATTCTATTTGTGGTGAAACTGCTTTACTTGGTAGTCAGTGAAAACTTGGACAAAATAATTATTAAAATTATATTTAAAAATATCAATGAAATGAATTCAGGACTAATGAGTTAGTCGTCAGTGCATCTTACTTTGCTGTAAAAAAATAGAGTTTCTGTAGTATCCGTGTATCAAGCTGATTCCACCACCTGGCTAAAAAAAAACATCTTAAATGACAGTGTAATAATTTTCCTTGGATAATGCTTTAAATTTTCTAAACTCCCACCATACTATAACTGAGCAAGTGAGTTGTAGGTACCGCAACAAACAACATCAAAATACTAAAATTAAAAATAATTTATGTGTGTCTATTTTACGACAGAGTGTAAATTAAAGAAAACATTTCCCTTCAACTTTGGCGTTGGAGCAGTGAAATTCATGAAATGCATTAATTTTGGTTGGTCGCAGGTTAGTCCCAGAAATAATCTTCCAACCACCTAACTATCATCCATATGATGATGTGAATCAGAAGAAGAAGATGGAGACGAAGACGAAGAAGTTGTGTGAGCATAATTTATCGTGTTATTATTTTATGGTGTTGCACTCATGTTAGTTAGTAGTAGGTATCTACAAGATACTTGTTTCTCATTTTTTTGTTCATATACTCATACAAAATATATTCGTACAATCATTAAATTCTATGTTTTTTTTTCTTTGGATATATCCATCTGCCGTCACCGAATCTCGCGTATTAGTTGTGAATTGAATAGTTGATGCTGAGATGGTGTTGGAAGATGATCAAAAAAGATTTATGAGCCATATACAATGAAAACCTGGTTAATTCAATTAGAGAGAAAAAAAAGACGATAAGACTCCTCCGTATGGTTAGATTGCAACATTCAATCATATCGTATGCAAGAATATTATTTTTCGTTAGTTAGTTTACTCCCCATTAACTCTTGATTCTTAGCACGTTTATCTTTTGGATCATGTGAACATAAGCATCTGAGGAAAGATATAATTTATAAAACCTAATGACACGCGCTCGACAAGAGTCTTGATTGCACTTGAGATGCATCTTTCGTGTGAATTTTTGATGGGAATATTTTGAATATATTTCGGGATATAAAATTGATTTGACAAGGTTTCGGATGTCTCGTTAGATAAACCAAAATAGCTAATAAAGATATATGTACATTGTACACCTTTGATTGAGTTGTAAGAAAGGGAATCCTATGCCTTATTATTATTTATTATCTGCTGGCTTTCATTTAAATATTTATTAATGGGTGGAGTGAAGAAAGTCTTTTCTGTATTTGGGACTGAAAGTAGAATGACCATTGATCAGTCGCAGATAAAATATGAGTACCATCAGTCTCTTGCTTGGGTTCCGGAAACACGGCCACGAAACTCTATTTTCAATATGAAACATAAGCGAGAGCTACAGTATGTTTGAAACAAACGGTTGGTTACCCTATTGCCAATTTTTTTTTTGCGCAATAAAAAAGTAGTGTGCCCCGCCCAAATTTGAGACTTTTTGATGAATGGCTCTGCTAACAAGCAAAATTATTGGCGTACATAAGACGACACCAGCCCACACTTAAAGCTCACCAGGTGACAATGCATCCGCAAAAAGTTACCGTTTGGAGAGGATTTTATACTTTTTCAAAAACGTCGTTGATCAGTCAGGTCCCGTCAATGGCGATCGCTACAGAACTGGACCTGGACCTTTCAACAGGAAGCCGCACACAGTTTGTATTATTTATCAATATCCACCCGCAGGTTTGGTTTATCTACCGATTTTGTTGAAATAAAAAAAAAAAAAACGTGTGCGTACAAAGTGCACATGTCAAAAGTGAAACTTCTTTGGCAAACTAATTTTTATTTTTTGCACCGCATCAACCGACCAGTGCAGCTTCTTAAGGCCGCTTACCCGCCTAACACGTTTAATATTATACACATCACATTTTTCATATCAATCTTCCAGCGCTCATTTAACCACATACCAAGTCACATCCCTGATACCCGCCAATCTATTTAAAATAAAATGCACGACTGGGTCGCACGAACTTGCTCTTATGATAAGCAATTGCGTAGTGGCTGCATATATGGATATTAAAAAAAAATTAAATAATTTCGAAAATTCTTTTATTTTTTAAATTAGTTTAGGAGTTTTCTCGGAAAAACTAAGTATGCAATAAAATTTCAAAATATTGAAAATCGTTGGAAGAGTTTTTTTTTAAAAAGGTTATTTTTGAAAAACTTTTTCAAAAAATATTTTAAAATTTATTTGAGTATGCAAATATATGGCAATCTGTAGTTTACATTTGAAAAATAATTTAAAAAAAAATCAATGTATCCGTTTCCAACATATTTCGAAAACCAAAAATTTTTTTGAAAAAATTATAAAAAATCAAAAAAAAAAAGGTTTTGAAAATTTTGAAATGCCATATTAATAAAATTATGAATGACTTCCTGTGGCCAAAATTTTATTGAAATCGAATGTATAGTTTACGAGAAAATTTGATTTGAAAATATTGGTTCTATGAGAGGTACCGTTATAAGACAAATTTTGAAAAAAAATTTCAAACCAAAAGATAGATTTTCTTGCAAAAATAGCATTCTGAAAGTTTTATCAAAATCGTTAGAGACGTTTTTGAGAAAATCAATTTTTGTCTTCAAGATTGTATGGCAGGTGCCGTTATTTTTGGACCTAGAGCAAAAATAAAAAATACGTTCCGAGGGACGGCCAAATAAATCCTTAATACCAAATTTGAAGCAAATCGGCCCACCCGTTCAGCCTCCAGAGGCGCGAACAGACATACAGACAGACAGACAGACAGACAGACAGACAGACAGACGGACGGAATTTCCAGATCCACTTTTTTCGACTTCTCCATCATCGTAATGTCATGTGTGATTGTTATCTCAAATTTTTTTTTCTGCACGAATCCATAACTTGCCTTATAGTACCTATAATCGCAAGTAAAAATCAACCGCCTGACTGCCAATGATGCCAGATGAAATATATGAAATCCCACGGGATTCGAAATTAAATCCCACTAATTTTGTACTGTAGGGGAAAAAACCACCATATTTTATTTAATAGAAAGTTTAACGCTAAAAGCCTATTCAATGCATTTTTTAAAACAAAAAAAAAACAAAAAAAAAAAAAAACTTAGACCCGTACGTTTGCACTTGCGTCAAAAAAATTTAAATCCTAGTTTGAAACCGTAGTCAATTTGATCGCATTGCAGTCAACTCGTTAAGTTTGCGCATAAGTATTGAAAGTACACTATTCAGCTTAAATGCAATCGATTTAGCACCAGTTTGAAACTGGAATTGCAAAATAGTTTATTCGTGTAGGGATAGCCTTATGGAATGAAATTAAAGTCTTTTATTTTTTCATTAGTTACCTAGACTATAAAAATAACAATTGTCAAAATTCGGTTTTCGGGAAACAACAAAAAAATCTTACTTTTTTGTGTAAGTAATACTTGCTGAGCTCAATTACTATTTTTTTTTTTTGCTAAATCAAACATTAAGCCTTAATTGTACATATTTTTATTTTTGATGATAAAATAGTTTTTTAATATTTATGCATGTGTAGGTATGTACCTGTACCTATGTCGTACTAAATTATCATTAAAATAATATCACCCCATAAAATAACAATCCAATCAGAAATTTCCCAACCATAAAAACGCCACGATTTTTTTTCCCACTACTTAACCAACCAAATAGTTTTTTTCCAATTATTTTGGAGGCAAAAACAACCAATCTGGGAACACTGCTGACTGCCTACAATATACGAAAAACTTATGTCTGATAAGACACACATAATGCATACCGGCCCTGCTACCCACCGTTCTATTTTTAACCATCAGCCGACCTTCCCATAGTTGATATGCAGAACCACCTTACCTAACCTACAGCTCTCTCTCTCCCTATGGCACATTTCGTGATGCGACGTTCGCTCAATCTCACTCTCTCTCTCTCGATCTTTCCAACTCGCTTGTTCCCTACTCCCGCTCCATGGCTATGCGCTTCATTCGTTCGCCCTTTCTCACTCTCTGTCAATCGGTCTCAATCGCTCCCTCCATTTTTGGGGACGGAAGTCATGCTTATTTCCGCTGCATCAGTAAAAATCTTACCCCCATGCGTTTAAAGAAGGTTTACTTCAAAAGTTTCACTTCAAAAACCAAAAAAACTCACCGATCACAAGCAATTTAAATTACAAATGTGACAGTTTGATAATAATTATTCATTTTTTTTTTGCTGAATGAAGTTCTGAATCAAGAGAGAGAAGAAAAAGAGTATGTTTGATTTAATTTTGTGTAGATTTGCGATGACAGATACGTAATTTAAGATAAATCTAGCTTAAATCACGTAAATATAAATCATGAAAAGGTATGGTAAATCACATAATTATATGATTTAGCTAAATAAGCCCGGTGGAAACATAGTATAAGATATGTTTGAGTGCATAAGTCAGTAAGTTGAGAACTTTCATTACCATTTAAAATTCTTCGGCGATCTGGAGAGTGCGGATATTTCTTTGAAAAGCCTGCACCTAGCCTAGTAGAAAATTTCGAGCTTTTTATATTGTAAAGTTGATTTTTAAACTCATTCTATGATATCAAAGTAAAAACGAATACTTCGTAACCTTTTTTTACGAAACTAACAAAAGAAAAGAGTCAAAAATGCCAGCTCCAAACACAACCTTTAAAGTTCTAAAAGAAACACTATCCCGTGACATGCTCAAACCCAATATTTTCGTTTTCAGAGATTCGTTATCATTAGTGATTATCTTTTTGTTGATTCAGTTTAGCTGCTGTGCTTTACCAAACACGTAAGTTTTCAAAATATTCGTTTCTTTTAGAGTAATCTAAGACCTCAGTTTATAATAGAACATAATATAATAATTATAATTGAAAACTACCTTCAAATGTGAGCATAGCTAATTATGTTCATTTATATTAAAGCGTTTTAAATAAAGGTAAAATCCTTAAACTTCATAAAAGTAGTGGTTCAAAATAAAAATAGATTTTCTTGCTTATAACAAAATACTCAGTATCATCTCAAAAATCCGTTTTGTCCCACTTCGAAACTTCGTATGGGTCAAAAAGATCAACTTGTTTTGTATGTCAAATTTTAATCTAATATATAAAAATAAGTTGCCTTATGTTCGGGGTCGATAAACTCGAGAATGGCTGGGCAGAATTTTTTAATGTTTTTTTATAAAGTTAGCTATCCTATTGAGGAAGGTCTTTTTGTGAAGATTGGTCAAATTTCGGTAAAGGGCAAATCGCAAAATGCATTTTTAGTGCATTTCATCATATTAATAACAACATTTTTTGTAGGGTCTTCTGAGTATGTCGACGAAGGTTTCCGGCCAAACTTCGGTAAAATAATTTGCCACAACTGCAGTTTTATTGCATTCTGTCAAAATACTAACAAATCTTTTGGTAGCATCTTCTGAGGATGCCTGCAAAGGTTTCTGTGAAGTTTGGTCAAAATTCTGTAAAGCGGTAGCGTGGTTCTTTTTGATCTAGCATTTTTGTCGACACATAAATTATTTTTCCCGTAATAATAGAAAATTATTTTTATTTTCAATGTGTCAATTTAATTTTAATAAAATTGGAATAAGTTTGTAATCTGCGATTTTGGACAAATCATCGGGATGAAATGACCGAAGAAATATTACATCGAATGCGAAATATTTATTCAAACCAGAACTTGGATCTTAGCTACGATTCGATCTGAAAATAAAATATCATTAGCGCTTGCGTCGTCTGGGATTGCGCAAACTTTGTTAGGCGGTGGTCGAACAGCTCACTCTGCATTAAAATTGCCATTGACATGTAAGTAAATGAATTTCAAACATGTAATATTTCAAAAACATCTGGAATGGCAAAGGTTTTACAGCAATGTAAAATAATCATTTGGGATGAGTGCACGATGATTCACAAGAAATTATTGGAAGCCCTTAATCGAACGATTAACGAGGAAACCAACGTTTATTTGGAGGTGCATTGATATTGTTAGCAGGGGAATTTAGGCAAACATTTTTCCGATTTTTCTCACGGACAACTTTATGTTGGATGTTGGCGAGTGGGTAAACCGTCCTTATTGTTTATTTATGCATTAAATGCGAAAATAATAAAAAAAGTTTATCAAAAAGCTCTTGAGTAATGCAAATGGTTCATTTAAAAAATTGTTTAATTAATTAATAAATTATATAAGAAAAATGATTGAATTGAGTCTGCATGATACACAACAATTTGTTTTCTGAAGAGTGAGGATAGTTTCCCAACTAGGAAACACGCCACATTATAATAGCTGACGGCAAATCAGTTGAAGAAAAGGAAATTCGCGGAATTTGGCATTCTTCTCCTTTGAACGGTCCTTTCAAAATTCTTGCCACTTTCACATTGTTCATCAACTTCGTCACAATCAGTTGGGTTCTATTGCACAGTTTCGGGGCATAAAGGTTTCGTAGCATTAAGATGACAGATCCAACTTTAAAACTCAAATGATGAGGCGGCATGCCAGGCAAATCCAAAGAACACTTGCATATTCACACTCAATGGAATGGTTTGCACATACCGAAAAAAACGATGCCTTGAGACATGAGATTTATTCATACGCCGCTGTTGGTTTCAGAATCACGGGAAGTGATTTCGGAAATCCGCTTGCTATATCACCACTTTTGTCATGACTGATTGCTTTGAAATGCTGCAAACAGGATTTTCTTTGATTCGCAGGTTTAACGAAAGCTTCAGTGCTCAGTGTGCTGTTCCTCCACCTTCCAACAGTGTTGCAGCAATTCCGGTAGATGCGAGAGCTAACGCAATTCCACTTTGAGCACGTATTGCTGCTAATATTAATTAAATCAAGAACATTTTTCCAGTTCCGCCGGGCGCATCAACAAATAAAATGCACGACTGGGTCTAATGCTCTAATGTGTGACAGTGGTCTAGGGGCTTAAGATTTTGATAAAAATAAAATTTTCAAAATTCTTAAATAAATACTTAAACTAATTTGAGCTGAAAAAAGTACACCATTTTATTTCTTGGATAAATTTGACAACAATCCACAGATTGTTTTTTTAAAAAAAAGTTTTTTTTTGAAAAAAAATTCAAACACGCCATTTCATAGATATTCAGCAAATACATTTATTTATAATTTTTAGAAAAAAATTTAATAAGCAGTTTGCAAAATATTAATTTAAATTTTTTTTTAGATGCTTTTAAAAATACAAAAAAAAATATTTTTCAAAAATATTGGTATGCAGGAGGTACCTACAAATTGAGTTACCTACAACTATATATGTGTGAAATTTCGAAAGAATCGGTTGAATAGTTTTCGAGATAGTCGAAAAAAAAAAAACGGTCCTATGGAAAGTACCTACCGTTGTTAGACATTTTTTAAAACTTTTTTTTCAGCCATATAATTGGTCGTACCTAAAAAGCAACACTGATTTTTTTTTAAATCGAAATCGTTAGAGCCGTTTTTGAGAAGAATAAGCTTTAACGTAACGGTTATATGGCAGGTACCGTTATTTTTGAGCTAAACAAAATTTCAATTTCCCCTCTGTACAATACCTAAATAAATCTATATACCAAGTTTGAAGCAATTCGGCCCACCCGTTTGGGCTGTAGGTGTCTGTACATACAGACAGACAGACAGACATACAGACGGACAGAATTTTTAACTTTTTTTTTCAAGACGAATGCATAACTTGCCTTATAGTACATAATCGCAAGTAAAAAAAACTTTATATATTTATATTTATTATATTTTTTAATTTGTAATTCATTTAATCCGTATGAAACTAAGATTTGTCTAACCGAGCGAAGCCGGGTGGGTCAGCTAGTATAATATAAATTATAAATATGTACATAAATGGATCTTTCTCTCAAAGCACCCCAGCCTGTATTCGTCCAATTGTGTCAGTGTCAACGATTCTGCCCCATACAGCAGGATTGGGATGATTTGATTAGAGTCTTGAATAGTGTCTCCTTGGTCCTTTGAGGGAGGACTTTGCTACTAAGATGCCTTCTAAGCCCGAAGAAACAGCGATTGGCAATAGTGATTCTTCGATACTGATCTCTTCACTGATATCTGTCCATTGTGACGTTTTGGCCGAGCCTACAGTAAGGAATAATGATGTTATGAATCCGAGGACAGCATATATTGTTTTATCTTCACACTTAATGGCCTACAAGATTTTATGGGCGACTTTTAGGAGACTTTGTTGGCGCATATTGACGTAGGTATGGATAGGGGACACGATGTTGCGCTTCCATTCGTCAGGCATACTTTTGTATGACGAGATTGTACAGATGAGTTTTGTGTATGCTCTCCTCACCAAGTCATCTCCCACTGTTTCGAAGCGTTCAACCGTACGGCCATCCGCCTCATCAGCCTTGTTTTACTTTAGTTTAGATATCGCTACCCGAACTTCTTCTTGGTCAGGTGGAAGGACGGTGGTTTTGTTCATCATCGTCCAAATCGAATGGATCATTTTGCCTGACATCGATTAGTTAGTCGTCTTAACTGTTTAACAGTCCAAATTCACAGCACCGACTGCGGATCTCGAGAAGATCATAGAATTCTATTTTGGTCGATTCATCTTTTTCTTCCGTGGGGGCGTATACGCAGACTTAATGCGGATTGTGACAATGAGTTCGCTTATGCCACGAAACCCTTAGACTTCTTGCCTAGGTCTTCCTCCTGTCACAAATCCGCAATAGCCGCTGTTTTCTTGTCCTTTATCACTTGGCGTAGTATTTAGATGTCACAGTTTTTCATCCTCCTTGTGCCTTCTTGAATGGCTGTGATGTCGGCTTTGATAGCATTTAGGTCTTCCACTAATTGTTCCGCTGCCCGTATAGTCTGTTTAGGGTCCGGACATTCCATGTGCAGAACCGAAATTCGTTGTCCTTGTTTCGTTTGCTAGGGTTGTCATCAGAAGGGTCATCTATATTCCAGGCAATTGGAATTAATGTTCTTCTGCGTTCAATGGGAAAACAGTTTCATCAGTTTTTGCCGATTCATCATCAATATGTTGTGAAAGATCAATATTCGTTTTGAAAACATATGAGGATCAACATTGTTGATTCCAGTTTTCCTAAAGCCATTCAAGGCAGTTTTTAAAACTGCTGCTTTAAGGTGTGCTTTTCTTCAAGGATATTGCCTTAAAATTTTGTGCACTTCTTGGGAGAAGAAAGTGTTTAGGGGTCCCATAAATGATACATCGATGGGTTGTAGTTTGTGAATGCAGTGAGGTGGTAAGCACAGGACGGTCACGAAATTGTCTCTTGCCAATTTTATGAAAAAAGCTTGAGCTCTTCTGTGCTGATGCTGACTAATTGGGTCTCGATTCTGTTTCAATTGTTGTTATTAAATCATCAAAATCACAGGATTTAAGGCCCCAAAAACAAAATAAAAGAAGGCTTCCAAAGTTTACAAAAAACAACAAAAAACCATCGTTTTTATTTTGGTTTTCTTTGGTTATGAAATAATAAAGCACCAATGAAATGAGTTCCGGCATCCACATGGCAGACTCCAGATGTTCGAACCTGCTACCATTCTATTACAAAAGTACCCAAATCAGTAAATTTTTGAAATTTCGTCATACTTGGTGTCGAATTTTCGCCATGTTCGTCACACCAAATTGCTGCCAGACAAAGTTTTTCTTGCCTAACTCCCCAAAAGCTTTCTCTTGTCTAATTGACTAGATTCATTATGTCGTTGGCTCTCGGTATATAGCTTTTAAAAAGTCCTAGAGTCGGTTAAAAGCCCAAAAGTCAGACTCTCATCTTCCAGTTGCTAAGAGCTGATCGGATGCCTAAACAATGGAGGGTAGTTACCTTCACCAATTACCGTTCTATTAACCTCATGTCACACATCATGCAGATCGTTGAAAGAAATTGGGGTAGCTGCCTGCGACATATAAGAAAGCTATCTGCTGACCAGTGTGGTTTTGTCGCGCGAAAGTCAGCAACAGATGCAATCCAAAGTATTGGGATCATTATGGAGAAACATTCGGATTCCTTATATTATAGAGGATTGGCGTATTGAGTTTGTTTGTTGTTTTCAAAAAGCATTTAATGGACAACCACGAGATCTGATATATGGGTGGCCCTCAAGCAACGAGGAATTTCAGGAACCTCTATGTGGGGATAGTCTATACATCTATGTAAGGCAACACGAAGTAAGTAAGATGTCCAGCTAAAGTCACCGAAGAATTCCATATAACAGAAGGTGTACTCCATTGAAGCGTCTTGGCTCCTCTGCTTTTTATTGTAGGGCTTGATTACCTGCTTTATGGTTATAAGTGATGAACTTCAAAGATCACCTGTTGTTCTGACGATGAAGCCATCAAAATTGAGAATCCTTCAGCTCTGCAACGATCACTCGGGCAACGTTAAAGTCCAAAAAAAGACGAAAAACTTTTGTTGCCAGTTTTCTGATCCACACATGTCTATTCCAGCCATTTATATGAATTTCACGGTGATTCCCAATTACAAAAAGTTTGAATATCTGAGAAATATGATTGATGTCGAAGCACACAAGTGATGACGACATAATGGCATTAGCATGCAAAATTCCCAGTATCTTCTGTGACCGAAAAATCCCCCTTAGCTAAAGAAATGACTCTACAGTCTACACCTCAGTTGTGCGTCAGGCAGTCACATACGGTTCACAATGTTGGGCAATGAATAAAAGGCAAGGGAGTGAATTAAAACTAGCTGAGATAAAGATGACTCATTGATATGGCAGCAGGATTAACAAGGCTTGATCGAATAAGAAGTACGATGAAAAATAAATATTCAGATACATACGAGACTTAATGTTTTAAATTTTATGCATGAAATAGGTTATTACGTTTTCTCATGTATTCTTCTGTCTAAAAATAAATCCCATTAATTGAAGGAAAACCAATCGATAAGTCACAAACTGTCATTCAAAAGAAATCAACCATCTTTATGTTTCTTGTATGCAAAAGTCCCCTCAACCTTACCATGACCCTAATAAAGTTGACTACAAATAATAAACTCATTCATCAACTTCATAAAACTTAAACCTCTTTGGCAGTGAACCTCCTCCTTATCGAAAAAAAAAAAAAAAAAAAAAAAAAAACTAAAATCAACATCAAAATGCAATTACATTAAAAACAACAACATGCACTATCAATCTATCAAACATAAATATTCTGACACACTGTCCGCCACAAAGATCTAAAAACATGCATTCTCATAAGATAGTTGCTTGGTGCACAATGGATTAAATATATCTTTACTCTTTGTCAAACTGTATCTAGATACTTGGTCTGCGCTGATTTAATAAAAGGAGATCATGAACAAAAAATTAACAATTATCTGGATTGAACTGCAATCGATCACGTCTCTATAAAGTCGAGACTCCTTGGCCATCATTATTATTGGAAGCATCATCTACATCGACATCGACATTGGCTGGCATCGAAAGCAGCAGGAGCATAATCAATAGTCGGTGCTGCTGCTCTTGAAGCATGATTATCGTTTTTAGGATTTTCGCGTATCTAACAGATACGCCTTTGTTTTACCGAAAGCACTTCAATTCTTCCCTCCACCCAATTTTTTTTTTTTTTTTGTCAAGCAACCCTCAATCAGAAGTTAGAAGTTGATTTCGTGGAGCATCGATTTCATAAAAGAAAAATAATAATAAAAATCGTGCCAGGTCATGCTCGCTGATTGCTTAGACCAGCTGAAGATAGTTGACTTCTCAAGACTTCACAAAAGATTTGCTGCATTTAAACAAAAGTATACTGCAGAAGATTGTAGAGGTATGTTCCACATCAGCTGAGAGGAGACAAGTGTTTATAGCAACAACAACAACAAAAGTATCTCGTGGCAGCAGATACAGCGCAGTGGCGGAAAAACAGATTGCTATTTCATTTGTTGAGGGAAATAATGCTTCAGATAGCAGTCGACCGTCGTCGAATCGTCGATGGTTTTGAACTTGAACGTCGTCGTGGTGCAAGAGCGACTACAAGGTTAACTTGATGGAAACTGCAAACGATTGCACCGATTTGAGGTAAGAAAAGCAGAATGGAAACTGCTTAAGATTGTTATCTTTTATTTAGTCGGGTTGATCATTTAAAAAAAAAAAAATTGTGTGGTGAAACTTATAGATAGACTTATAGTTAGGAATTAAGCAGAATAGAAAAAAAAAATACTTTCGAGAAGATAAACTTAACACAGTGTTGAAATAAGTAGCAGCAACAGGTGGAAATTGAATTTTAATTAAAAAATCTAATTTTAACAATTATTGTTGTTAACTTGATGCTGGTGATGATAATGTGAATGACTTTTGCTTTATTTTATATTTTCTTTTATTCAAATTTATTTGAGAGAAGATAATTTTATAAAAACATTTAGTTTTAAAACGTGCAAGACAGCAGTTACTTAGGGTTTCCATACGAATGTCATTGAATTATCAGTTTAACCATTGTTGATAGTGTGAATGGTATTTTTGGCAATGTTACGTTGATCTATTTTTTTGTATTTGTGTTGAAAAACTTTCCTAATACTGTTATATGGATCTACTAAGAAAAAGAAGATTTAAAATAAGTACAGTAGATGCTCGATATAGTGAACTAATAAAACCAAACTTGTTCACTTTATCGAAATAGTTCACTATTTCGAGCGGGAGTTTTTTTTTTTGAAATGTTTATCAACACTAAGTTTGATTATAAAAATTTTTTTTTTGATTAATTAATTTAAAAAAATTAAAAAAATCGTTGGCACAACAGCTCCAAGCAGGGCTGCGGCCTATGAGTTACACTCTCAACCATTCCTGTGTGTAGCTGATACTCTGCAGGAATGGAATTGACCTAAAATTTAAAACCGAACCCGAACGGCTAACGGAGAAGTACTTTCCATGGCATGGTTTACGCTTGGAGGATTTGTCACTTCCTAGCAAGAGGCGGTACCCCTAAAAAGAACTTAGGTGAAGTCAGGGATCGAATCCAGAACCTTCGGCTGCGGCGTGACAGTCCGACACACTAACCACCACGCCACGGGGTACCTACTACCATTAATTAATTTAAAGAAGAACAAAAAACATATTGATTTGTATTTCAAAGTAGCCATCATTTGCAATGAAGCCATTACTGCTTCCATTAATTTTTTTCAAAATTGAAAATTGCCTTTTGTCGGAAAATCAATCCACTAACCTGCAGATTTTTTCTTCGTTGTTCCAAGAACAATTTTTAGAGTTTAGTTTCCTCCACCAGAAGTTCATACACTTAAGATTTAACACACTCCTACGTTTTCCTGGAAATTATTTACACTAAGGCAGTATGTATCAAAAGCCAAGCCATATCAAAAACTTACTTAATTGAGCAGCAGTATACATATTTACATTCGTGTCAAGGTGTGAAAAAAACACACAAAAGAATGGTACACTTTTCAGAAAAATAGTTGACATTCACAGTCGCATTACAACAGAAATACTCTTCTTTGAATTTCGCCCAAACAAAATTTAGTTCACTGTATTGAGATTCTCATAGTTCACTACTTAGAGAAGTCTGTAGTAAATTTGGAGGTTCACTTTATTGTATAATTCACTATACATAACAGAGGTTCACTATACCAAGCGTCTACTGTATTTATTTTCGAAAAAAAGCAATTTTTTAAGCATATTTTCCACGTTCCACCCCCATAAAAGTACCTTCAAAACAGGACTGATTCGATATTTTGAATGTTTAAAAATGTACTGGTTGCAGCCGATTTCCTAGAGGCGGAGAATGGAAATGGTTTCCTTACTTCTCTGGACATTTCTGGCAAACGAATGTTGATGTGTTTTGTGGCCATGTTGGTTCAGTGACATCTGTTGTTTATTTATTCAGTTACGGATGCCAAATTCCCATGGCAAGTAACACGTTTGAAAACCACGTCAAATTAAAAAACTTTATTTCATTCAAAACCTCAAAATTGTAAAAATTAAATATTGACCCGTGTCAACTCTTTCGCCTCATCTCTCTCCTCATACGAATCTAATCGAAATCGTTATAGCTTTTAAAAAAGAGGGGAGAAAATGAAAGAACCATGGGTTGTTCCCTGTAAAATTGTTGTTGTTTCTTTCCAAACCTTCAATTGTAAATTCGGCAAGCAGCTGCCTAAATTGCAAGTATAAAAATTTCATACAAAAACCTCCTTCAAATTGTTAAACTTTTTTGTTGTTGTATGGTATTTTATGGCTGTTGTTTGGGAGACGGACATAATTCCGAAATTCCGAAAACCCAAAATCCCGCAAATCCAAAATCTCGAAAATAAAACAGTTAAAGTAAAAAAACTCTTCTTTAATATTAAAATTCACAATTTTATTGATTTTAGTTCAACGATGTTTTCCCGCGCTCCATTCAAGCACAATACCAACTTGAAATCATGCTCAGAGAGGTGTTAACAGCAATATTGTTTTTTACAAAACAATTTGCAAACAACATCCAAGGCAACGGCAGTAGTAAATTATTAGGATTAATTTTCCGAAATCGAAATCCCGAAAATTTATATAAAATGAAAAATTTGCGCAAATTTTTCGGGATTTTGGATTTTCGGGATTTCGGCTTTCGGGATTATGACCCGAACCCTTGTTGTTTAATAAAATCAATTAAATCAATTTTTTTCTAACTGCTCTATTTTGGTCCATATTTTTGTACCAGTTTCAGTTTTTTTCCAAAGTATTTTTTTTTACAATGTCTACGTCGAACACAAATCTCTAATATGTGTGGTTCTAAAAATGGTGAATATTCTTCTTGAAAAACAAGGAGGCTATACAAAATATCCTTGTTTTATTTGTCTCTGGGACAGCAGAGTTAAGTCGGAGCACTGAATTAGAAAAGACTGGCCTTCCAGGCAAGCTATGGTTCCGGGACAACTGATGTGATAAATGAACAACTTTTACCTAGGGATCGCATAATACTGCAACCTTTGCATATCAAACTAGGGCTCATGAAACTCTGAACAAGAATGGTGATTAATGGTGGAGGCTACCGACTGCTAGATATTGTTTAATAATAATAAAAGCCAAATGCAGTCTTTGTTTTTTAGTCGATGTTTATTTAATATTTGCCGACGTTTCGATTCTGGTTAGAATCTTCTTCAGGGCCTGGAACAGGAGAGTGGATTCATAACGATAACATTTTTACATATATATACATATCAATTTTAACTTGAACAAAATTATAATGTTAGCACTTACTGTATAAGTAATATCGACTGTGATGGAAAAGATACTTTCTCAACAACAGCCATATAAACAATATTTTTTAACAAAAATTATGTAAATAGCTAGCATTGATACGTAAAATTATTATAAATTAATAAATAAAAAGGCGAAAATCTTAAGCAAACTTGATCAGCAAAACGTAAACAATTATTTGAAGTGAAGGAAATGTCAAACTTTTCCATATGAAATTGACAAGCTTCAGTTAGTGGATCGTATACAGGGTGATTCAAATTTTACAAACAGATAGGTACTTTAAATATTTTGGATATTTTAAGATATTTTAAGACAATTATGAAAGTTTTTTAAAAAGTTTCATATAAATATCACTAACATTTTTTGATTCTACACTTTTAGAATTTACACAATTTTTGCAAGCTTTTATGTGTATTTCTTCTAAAATCATACGTTTTCAACCTTTTCAAAATTGAAATTATGTTTGTAAGTGGCAGCATGTTTGGCCAGGGCACTCCTTGCTATCCGATTGTTGGTGACGTCTGATTCATGTTGATTCATGCGTTCTTTTACTTTTTGCGAGGTAGTACCAATGTAACATTTATTACAGCCATTGCATGGTACACGATATACAAACATTTACCAAATCACCGACGAGCTGCTTTTGTTTTAACTTCGAATAAAGTCGGCCTACATTGTTCGAATTTTTGAAAGAAATACGAACGTTGTCACAAGTTTTGGTGATGGATCTTGCAATAGATTGTGATACGTTTGGAACGAACTGTAAGGAGTGTCGACTTATAATGTTGTTATCAGTAGCTGCTATTATTGTAAGTGATCGTGATTGCGAATTGTTTCGTATGTTATAACGGTTGATTAAACGGTTTACAAGCCTTAATGGATAATCGTTTTTTACAAGCATTTCAATCAATAGCTTCTTGTTGTCCTTTGAGAAACGTGCGTGACTAAGGCGATTGACACGATCGATGAGTCCGTACGCTGTGCTTATTTTTTGGTTCATTGGGTGTATTGATTTGTAGTTCAACAAACGTCCTGATGAGACAGGCTTCCGATACCATTTTGTAAAAAATGTTTTTTCTTTTTCATCACGGAATACTGTCATATCTAAAAACGGAATACTATTCGAAAATTCACGTTCGACAGTAAATTGAATTCTATCATCAATACAATTGAATAAAAACAAAATTTCATCAATCGAATCTCTGGGAAGCAACAAAAACATATCATCAACATATTTTTTCAAGATCTTAATTCTCTTGGAGTGCTCTTCCATTATTGCTTGCATTTTGTCCAAAATATCATCCAATAATAACTCCACTAGAATCGGTGATATTGGAGCGCCCATTGGGGTGCCGTAGCCCTGTTTGTAGCACTGTCCGTTAAATGAAAAATAACTGTTTGAAGTACAAATTTTTATCATTTCAATAAATTCATTCATATCAAGATTGGTATGACATGCGATTTCGTCCCATCGTTTTTCTAAGATATCGATGATTTTGTTGACTGGTGCATTAGTAAACAACGATACTACATCGAATGAAACCATCTCTTCACCATCTTCAAATTTCGTCTTATTAATGAACTCACAGAATTCGTAAGAATTTTTAATATGATAAGATGACTTCGTTAGTTTGTTAAGGATTCCTACAGCGTGCTCGGATAAACTTCTAGTTGGACCGTTCAAATCAGCTGAAATCGGACGAAGTGGCATATTTTGTTTGTGATGTTTTGGCAAAAAGTACATAAGTGGTGGTGTGGCGTGAAATCGCATGTCATACCAATCTTGATATGAATGAATTTATTGAAATGATAAAAATTTGTACTTCAAACAGTTATTTTTCATTTAACGGACAGTGCTACAAACAGGGCTACGGCACCCCAATGGGCGCTCCAATATCACCGATTCTAGTGGAGTTATTATTGGATGATATTTTGGACAAAATGCAAGCAATAATGGAAGAGCACTCCAAGAGAATTAAGATCTTGAAAAAATATGTTGATGATATGTTTTTGTTGCTTCCCAGAGATTCGATTGATGAAATTTTGTTTTTATTCAATTGTATTGATGATAGAATTCAATTTACTGTCGAACGTGAATTTTCGAATAGTATTCCGTTTTTAGATATGACAGTATTCCGTGATGAAAAAGAAAAAACATTTTTTACAAAATGGTATCGGAAGCCTGTCTCATCAGGACGTTTGTTGAACTACAAATCAATACACCCAATGAACCAAAAAATAAGCACAGCGTACGGACTCATCGATCGTGTCAATCGCCTTAGTCACGCACGTTTCTCAAAGGACAACAAGAAGCTATTGATTGAAATGCTTGTAAAAAACGATTATCCATTAAGGCTTGTAAACCGTTTAATCAACCGTTATAACATACGAAACAATTCGCAATCACGATCACTTACAATAATAGCAGCTACTGATAACAACATTATAAGTCGACACTCCTTACAGTTCGTTCCAAACGTATCACAATCTATTGCAAGATCCATCACCAAAACTTGTGACAACGTTCGTATTTCTTTCAAAAATTCGAACAATGTAGGCCGACTTTATTCGAAGTTAAAACAAAAGCAGCTCGTCGGTGATTTGGTAAATGTTTGTATATCGTGTACCATGCAATGGCTGTAATAAATGTTACATTGGTACTACCTCGCAAAAAGTAAAAGAACGCATGAATCAACATGAATCAGACGTCACCAACAATCGGATAGCAAGGAGTGCCCTGGCCAAACATGCTGCCACTTACAAACATAATTTCAATTTTGAAAAGGTTCAAATACTCGAACGTGAGAAATTCTACCGAAAACGTATGATTTTAGAAGAAATACACATAAAAGCTTGCAAAAATTGTGTAAATTCTAAAAGTGTAGAATCAAAAAATGTTAGTGATATTTATATGAACCTTTTTAAAAAACTTTCATAATTGTCTTAAAATATCTTAAAATATCCAAAATATTTAAAGTACCTATCTGTTTGTAAAATTTGAATCACCCTGTATACGATCCACTAACTGAAGCTTGTCAATTTTATATGGAAAAGTTTGACATTTCCTTCACTTCAAATAATTGTTTACGTTTTGCTGATCAAGTTTGCTTAAGATTTTCGCCTTTTTATTTATTAATTTATAATAATTTTACGTATCAATGCTAGCTATTTACATAATTTTTGTTAAAAAATATTGTTTATATGGCTGTTGTTGAGAAAGTATCTTTTCCATCACAGTCGATATTACTTATACAGTAAGTGCTAACATTATAATTTTGTTCAAGTTAAAATTGATATGTATATATATGTATAAATGTTATCGTTATGAATCCACTCTCCTGTTCCAGGCCCTGAAGAAGATTCTAACCAGAATCGAAACGTCGGCAAATATTAAATAAACATCGACTAAAAAACAAAGACTGCATTTGGCTTTTATTATTATTAAAGAATGGTGATTGTTTTAAATACATTATCAAAAAAAAAATTACAATTTGCTTACAGAAAAACTGAAAGCCGGAATTTTTGATGGTCCACAAATAAGAAGGTTGATAAAGGATGAAAACTTTATTAGTTATATGACTGATATTGAAAAAAGAGTCTGGAATGAATAAGTTTGGATTGTACAAAATTTTTTGGGAAAAAAAGAAGGCTGCATGTGGATCACATTGAAGAGATGTTTTCGCACTTCCATCAGCTTGTTTGTAATATGAGCATTAAGGTACACTTCCCCCGCAGCCATTTGGACCGTTTCCCTGAAAATCTTGGGGATCTGAGTAAAGAACAAGGAGAACAGTTCCATCAAGTTATTCGAACTATGGAGGAGCGGTAGCAGAAGCACCAGAATGCCCACATAATGGCGGACTACTGTTGGAGCGTTAAAAACAGCTCTTGTTGAGCCAAGTCAAACAAAATAAATCTTATAAAAGAACATTTTTTGATAAGAAGTGGTTGTTTTTTAAGTGTTTTTCTTAATAAAAGGATGTTTTTCTTGAAAATTACGTTTTTCGGGTGAACTACGGAATCCCAAAAAAAAATCCCCATCGATTAAAATCCCCAAAAAATTGAATCCATCTTTTCAAAATACCTACAAACATAAGACACATGGACAAAATCCCCCAAGGAAAGAACCTTTTTGCTAAAATCCCCACGAAATCTCCAAATCCCCAATGTCCGTAAATCACGCTCGCGATTTAATCGCATAATTCACTACTTGAATATATTTTTCTTGGGAATATTGGCTTGGAGATTCTCTCTCGCGCGCGATTTAAACACATGATTCACTACTTGAACGTATTTGTTTTGGGAATATTGACTTGGGGATTTTCGCCCTGGGGATTCTCTCCCTGAAGATTCTCTCTTTGTGGATTTTGCTGCTGGGTATTTTACTTTGGGGATTTTGGATTTGGGGATTTTAGTTTTGGGGATTTCACTTTGGAGATTATGTCTTTGGGGAAAAACCCACGTTTTTCATTATATGTATCTCAAAAACAAAATCTGATTGAAAAAATCTGACTTAATCCGAAATCAGCATCCCAAAAATGTCATAATATTTCATGTCACGAAAATGCTGTTCCCTTAAGTATGCAATAATATTTCATTGCTCAATAATATCCTAAACAATATAAAAACATACAAAACTGTTCGTAGATTTTTTTTTCAAAAAGGTTAATTTTGAAAAATTTATCGAAAAAACACTTTGATATCTGTTCGAGTATGTGAATATGACAATTTGTAGTTTACATCTGGAAAAATAGTATTAAAAAAAAATTCAATATGTAGCTATACCCGTTTCCAACATATTTCGAAATCCAACATTTGTTTTAAAAAAGTTATTAAAAATAAAAAATAAAGTTTTCGAGAATTTTGAAATGCCATATCTCTAGGGTTATAAGAGACTTCCTATGTCTTAAATTTTATTGATATCTTTTGTATAGTAAATTACCGGATCTATAAGAGGTACCGCTTTATAAGACAAATTCCGAAAAATCCTCAAAAAAAAATGCATTCTTAAAGTTTCTTAGGAGTTGGGACTAGAGCAAAAATTTAAAATTCTTTCCGAGGGACGCCCGAATAAATAGTAAATACCAAAATTAAAGAAAATCAGCTAATTCGTTCAGGCACTAGAGGTGCGAACAGACAGACAGACAGGAGAACGGACGAAATTTCAAGATCCACTCATTTTGACATCTCCATGATCGTAATGTCAGGTATGATTGTTGCCTTGTAGTACCTAAAATCGCAAGTAAAAATACAATCAAATTCAAAGCTCTATTTTGCATCAAAGGCTGAGAACTATTATGCTGTCTTTTTTGGTTTTCGTCTAACCTCCTGATATATTATCATAGATTACAGATCCTTTCCAAGAACAACATTAATTATAAGTTCAGATTTAAAGCAGGTTATTTTTAACTGTTACACGAAACAAACTCTCGAATACCTTTCATGAAACTAATCCCAAAGAATACTGGCGACTTCTCCGTAAGATTGTCTCAGATATTTCAAAAAATTAATTTATGGCGCCATGCTGGAATTATGTACAACTTATGACAAATGACAAACCTCAAAAGATTCTGATATCCCATAATGTTATGCTGATGTAACGCCTGTCATTTGATAAATTTAAAAATCAAGCTCTGCAATTTTAAAATTATCCGCTAAAACCACTTTAACCACATAGCTTAACTATATATATATATTATACATAGTACTTCAGCAGCCACACTTCCTGCTATCAGTCCTTGCTATCAAACTAATGCCTTCTAAATGACATTTTAGCATGTCAACAAACACAAACTATTAATCTTAATTTATGGTTCAAGTCGTAGAATTACTGTGTTCCATTAGATTTCCATCAATTTTTTGTTTTGTTAAATAAAAAAAAAAAACAGTGACATAAATCACCCATCAAGCTGAAACCCCGTTGAATTGCTCAATTGCTTTGGTGTTTGGTTTGGAAATGAAGAATAAAAAGAAAAAAAAAGTCGTAATCACAGTCTCACATTCCATTTGAAGCATAAACACTGGACAGCTCAACTATTCGCGCCCCTTGTCGGTCGCCAGAACTGCCCACCCTCAATAAATTACAACAACTCACCAATGCAATATGCAACCATCCAGTCCTCCGTACCTACTCTCCATCAAACACCGAACTCCATCCAGACTTGCAGACTTTTTTGCAGCTAATAAATACGACGGTTAACAACTGAAAATCTAATAATTTATACACCGATATGAATGGAACATTGAGACTTGCACCGTTCTGTGGCTTAAACTGATTTTTGTTGCCATTTTGCCACTTGGGCTGGTCCAAAGCTATAAATATTTTTGTAATCATTTTTCAACAAAAATATCTTTTAACTTGATCTCTATTTCTAAATAAACTTATGCGAGAGCGAGGAGAGCTTAAGCTCTGACTGCGTCCGAAATTCATTTCATTCATTTTCAGATATTTTTCGTATGCCTATACGTTTGTGTCTGTGTCTGTGTGTTGATATTGGTAAAATTATCGCTTAGCGTTATTTTTACCGATTAGATGCATGCACTTAGGAATGTTTACTATACACCACCTTGGATGTAATTACAATGGTTACCTCTATATAATTCTGACTGAACGTTATTGCAAGAACCATTTTTTTTTGTAACGATTCCGTTTAGCATTTGGACGGACGAAACTACGATAGCGGGGTCAGCAATCCGGGTGACAACGAACGTCGTGGATTGCGATTCATTTCATGGAAAACCAAATTGGTAAGGTTTTGTTATGGAAACTATTTGATTAAGTTCAGCTGAAGAAATATTTGTCACATAAATAAATTTCTCAACAAAATAATAAATTGGTTCGGTTGGGTCTTTTGTCCGACACGGAAAGATATTAGATTTTGAAAAATCTATTGTTGCCATTGAAGTGGCTCGGGTTTGGCTTTTATACTAGAAATTGTTGGCATTAAGTGAAATTAGGAAACATATAGCAAATCTAGAATTTATATTGTAGATTTTTGTTGTTATATTTATGAAGAACGAAATCGAGTCAAAGGGTATGAACATTTTCTGACATTATTGCGAAAAATATTCAACACATACATTATGGGCCATTATTGCCAAATATGAAGCCTTCGCGTAGTCTTTTTTCTTCGAATTTTCTAAACAACGACGTTATTGGTACGAAATAGGATTTTAAGAAGAATTGCGGAGGATCAGTTCCTTACTATGGTTGGTGGGTTTTTTGGTTCTTATCTGCGATCAAAGTTATTAAAGCTTATGGTATTCGCAAATCGATCTGTCTCATTTTAAGATCCTTAAAGACGAAGAAACTTTTTGGGAAAAATAGGTTATCAAATTTATTTTGAAAGAAAACGGAGGCGTTAATTATGAGAGTAAATTAACATCGAGTAAAACGTAGGTTCTTATATAAAAACATAAGCGAGAGCTACGAACTGTTGGATATCCTATTCCCCACATTTTTATTTATGTATATGCATATGCGTTCGCCTCCTTCGCAGCCAGCCGCTGTTCCAGTATCGGAAACAAAATTCTTCTTTAGCAGGCAGGGAAAAATTCAATAAAATAAATTTTGTTTGGCCGATGTACAATAACTGCTGTCACAATAAAAAAAGGCGTGTGCCAAGCCTACAGCTGAGACTTTTTATTGCCAGGGTAATCACTTTATGAGCTCATCATTCAATTTTAAGCTTGCAGATCGATTTGAACAAAACAAGACAAAACTAAAATTTTTAGAAATTAGATATTGATTGCAAATAGCGATTATGGATTTTTTTAACAATTTTTGAACTACACTCTGCTACGTAACCAAGGTATACAAACCGAAGTGTTCATCTTCTTACTTCAAAACTGCGACCGATAGTTAAAAAACATTAAACAATTAATGCATATTACGACTTTTGATGGAAACGCCCCTTAAAAGTGGACGTGTCCTAAAAAATTTTGAGAAAAATTGAAAGCACTAACTAAGCTTTGATCGTTAGTCAGTATTTAGGCATATGTGTAAAACTACAGCTGAGTCGAGTAGTTTTTAAACGATCTTACCTGAACAAAGGTATTTTATCAAAATCACGCCTTTAAAAGTGGGCGTATTGAAAAAATTTACACAAGAAAATGTAGAAATATTTTTCATATAACGAACGGAAGGGAAAAAAATTTTAATTGAATATTGGTAGTACCTACCTTAAATCTTTAAAACAACATTTTTCGTTCTTTCATGAACGAAATTCCGAAATTCAAAAATTTCTTTTCATACACAAAGTTTTTAGTTTCTACTAAGAGACGCAAGATGCTTGCGGATTCATTATAATTACCGTTTATTTGCAAACAAAATTTTTTTATGTTTTTGGTGAAAAGTGAAATGTTTATGTGCAAGTAATATCCACAAAATTTAATGTTTTTCGCATTAATATAACAATTGGTTATTTAAAAAAACAATATTGATGGTTTTGTATGAAAAATGGGCGTCAGCCACGCCCAAACTGAATTTTTTTTATTTAGCTGGAAGAAGGTTTACATGAAGCTTGCGCGTGCAAAATTTTAGCGTTATGCTTTTATCGTAACGTTACAAAAAACATAATTTAATTTTACCAAATTGAGGTTGTTCAACAAAAATTGCCATTGTGGGCGTGTTTGTGGGCGGATTTTACCGGTTCAAAAACTTAGCCTTACTCTTGACGGTTGGACAAAAAGCAGGGAAAAAATGATATATACATTTTATTGATCACTTAAAAATCACTAGTTAATACGTTTTTTTTGTAATGAAGTAAGTTATCTGATTTCGTTTACTGTTTCGAGTTTTAAGAATTTTTCTTTTTCAAAGTCGTTCGACCAGTTTTGAAAAACTTTTCGAAAACATATTCCAATTTTTTTTCGAGTGTGCCAAGTTCTCGCACTTTGTAGTTTTTATTTAAAAAATAAAATTAAAAAAAAAATAGATTAAACCGTTTTTGAAATAAAAAAAAAAC
The DNA here is from genome assembly GCA_916050605.2 of Platycheirus albimanus. Classification (NCBI taxonomy): domain Eukaryota; kingdom Metazoa; phylum Arthropoda; class Insecta; order Diptera; family Syrphidae; genus Platycheirus; species Platycheirus albimanus. The sequence continues at coordinate 303,627,816 of OU696696.1, read as the reverse complement.
TTTTTTACAAAAAACCAACAAAACTTTTTTTGAAAAATTTAAGAATTTATATTATTTCGTTTATAAAAAGGCTTCTACATTAAAAATTTCATCAAAATTCGTCAAGTGGCTTACGAGAAAATCGGATTTCAGCAACAACATAAAATATCAAGTGGTAAGGCCAAAAGACAGTATTTTGTAAAATTGACAAATTAGAGTTTTAAAAAATTTCAAAAAATTTTTCCACGTTTGCATTGATTGAAACTCAAAGAAACTTATATGAAATTATGTAAATCATTGTATCTACATTTAAAAAAAAAATGGTCAATACTAATTTTAAGATTATTGACGCTCCTGCACCATCATAATCTTCTGGACTAAATTCGAAAACCTCCTGTCTTGAAACACCAAGAAAATATTTCAAGCCCATTCTTATCTCCTTTCTAGTTTGTGTATTGATTTTAGGCTCATTGACCATTTCTATCAAATCCAAATGTTTTTCTTCACTACGCAACAATTTATTAAATAATAATCAAGTTTGTACCTCAGCTCTTTTGTTTTATATTCATACCTTGACTGGTCTTGTGTTTCAATATCTTTAATTTTTCTTATAATTACATCTGATGTTTTCTCTTGCATGCATAAAATGTCTATGTTTAATTATATAAACTTTAAAAAATAAAGAAACTGCGGAAAAATTAAAATCGAAGAGGAAAATAAGCCTGTCAACTGTAGTAAAATTTATTCTCCTATCGTCTTCGTCGCCGTTGTCGTTGTCGTGTAATCATGATCATCAGCCTAAGGTTGCTGTCGTCGTATATGACGGTAATTATCATTGTCATGGTCGTTTCGGCTAAGGGAATTCCAATTCCTATCAAATTTATTTACAATGGAGCAATAGACAGAGGAAAAGCATAATTTTAAAACGGTTGTTCGCACTGAATTCCACCGTTGTTCGTTCTTCGTTGTGTTACCTTCCGAATCACGAGAGCTTCTATTTTGAATTTCTTAATTTTACTTCTTTGCATCATGGTCTTTGGTCTTATTACCATTACAAGTAAATAAAAATAAAATAAACATCAAACGAAATACATTAAAAGAGATAAAGCGAAAATAGAAAAGTACTTCTGAAAAATACCGGAAACGACCCTGTTAGTAGGTGAAAATTATGAGGGAACTTGTAGTTCCTTTACCGGTTGCTACTGCTAGCTTAATACGTATGTGATGGTGTCTTTGACTTGCGGGCTTTTTATTAGGTATTTTTTTTTTTTTACATTTCAGCTCCTGGCTGTTTCCAGTTTCCAGTTAAACAATTTCAATTGCGATGATTAGATCTTGGCGTGGCGATGAAATTAGATTTCGTTGATGTTTTAGTGGAGTCATAAAGAAACCTTGGTAATGAGTTTCCTTTTGGAATCTTTTGACTTTTCTACTTCAAAATAAAATAAAATAAAATAAAATAAAAAGCGAGACGATGGTAAGTGAAATTATCCAAGATTTAGATGAATGTGTGTGACAAAAAGCTGGCTTCAGCAAAACCAATTGTGTTTTATGCTAGCTTTGATGTCGCAGGAAGTTGTTGGGTTTAGTTTGTGTTTACAATAATTATTTATTCAGGAGAAAAAGCTAGGAAATGGAATCGCCAATGATTTTCTTTTGCTTAACATTTTCGACACTTTAAATTTTAGTTTGAATGTTTAACTGAAATAATCGAAACAATTTATCATTTTGAAATACACAATTGACATTTAAAGACTATATTCAATTCAAGAACAGAGTGGTTTGAATAACAAGATTCTAATTATTTTTGTACGCCACATTTGAGTCCGTCACCTCTTCTTGCATTCTCTCCGAGAAATGGTCTTATTCTGAGCCTGAGCTACTATATACTTGATTCACAAAACCGACTCCTGTTGACGATCAGTGTGTTTCATTGTTTATACGAATTTTAGTGATCTGCTCTGTCTCTAGATTGCCTCTTTGCCATTTCAAATCCAGATCCGTTTCAGAATATCTGCAGCTTGTAAGTAAATTGTTGCTAGTATCATGAGATGGTCGCACTTCTTTTATTTCTTTTGTGTTCGGCAAAGTTATTTTATCCATCGTTGTTGAAAAAAACAATATTCGATTTGATTTTACAGGGTCCGTCAAATGAAGTGTTACCACCTTGAACTCATAGTTCAATAAATCCTTCATTTTAAGAGTTTTTCATTCCAAATTTGATAAGCACACTATAAATACATTTATTTTTTTTTTAAACCATGTCACTGCTCAAAATAAAAATGGTGGGTGAGTAGCAGGTGGTTTTAGGTGGAGTGGGTGGTTGGATTTTGGGGGAGGATTTGGTGTTTGGGAGGGAATTGTCAAAAATAGTGGGTGGTTCGTTGGTGGTTGTAGTTGGTGTGGGTGGTTAGTGGTGGTAAGTGAGGAGGTATTTATTGTGGGGGGGGGGGGGACGAAAAAATGTCAAAAATAGTGAGCTGTTGGTTGGTGGTTGTATTATGTTGGTGTGAGAGGTTGATGTTTGGGGGCAAGGGGTGAGAACAAAATTCAAAAATGGTGGGTGGTTGTAAGTGGGGTGGGTATTTGGTGGTTGGGGAGATACAACCTACACATGAACTGTTTTTTTTACTGGTTATCAGGTAAAATTATCGTCCGTAAACCGACTTTACAGACAACCAAGTTTTTTTCTATAAAATTTAATATGTAAACATATTTCTTCTCGGCAGTTTAATAATGTTCAATACTTTTTTAGTTGGAAATACAAACACAATAAATATATACTCTATTGCCTTTTCTTCATGTAGAATGGGTATATTGTATTTGGTGTGGAGTTTGTAACATAGAGAAATAAATACCGTTATATATATACATGCTCTTTAAAGGTACCAATTTTTGAGCTAGAAAGCCGAAATTCGGTTTATATGTACTCGTATAATTTTTGGTTCAAGAGTAAGGTAAAGTTATTGAACCGTTATTAAAATCTACATACAAACACGCCCACAATCGCATTTTTTGTTCAACTTCCTTTATTTGGCAAAATTAAATTGTGTCTTTTGTACATTTACGATCAAAGCACAAGGTTTAAACTTTGCACACGCAAGCAATTGGTAAATCTTCTCTAAATTAAATAGAAATTTTTTAGTTTGGGCGTGGCTGACGCCTACTATTCATATAAAACCACCAATATTATTTTTATAAAATAACGATGCTTATATTCGGGTAAAAAACTTTAAATTGTATTTTTGTATTTTTTTGAATCAGATAGAAAAAGTTCTGGAGAAGCGTTCCATGGACAGGTGGACGCTCCCTTGAGTATTACTCATCAAAAACAAATTTTTTGTTAGATTGTCAAAGGCAGTAAGGCAAAAAAAAAAAAAAATGGCCCGTTTGAATAAACGTGAGCCATGTCATGTGGATGTGTTGAGTACAATGGGCTGGGTGACTTGTATTAGTACCCAAGTTGATAATGCCTTTAATTCCGAAGATAGCCTTATTGGGGAATCATTTATCAAACAACAATATAATGTTCCTACCACAAAGTCCGGATGATAACTAACTTTTTAGAGGATGTTTGGTGTTACAACTTTGGATTAGCCACCATATTTAAATATTAAAGCGAACTTCTGGTGTCTTTTGCTACGCAAAAGAATAGTTTTGTTAAATGAGGTCACTTTTCTTTGGACTTAAGATATCTCCAGAGATCCTTAAAAATTTAGTGGATTCAGTAACGAGATGCCTTCAAAAATTTATTAAACCCAAAGGCGGTTTTACATTTTACTAAATTCTTCTTCATTTCCTTACTCTTGTTAAGTTAAAACTTTTTTTTCCTAGTATTACATACTTGTCAAAATACTTATGCCAACTCTTGAAATTAAAGTTTCTATGAACAAAATTGTTTTTGCTTATTTTTAATTTTGTATTATTTGTACGTAAAAACGAAAAAATAAACAAGAATTCTTTATAAAGCCATTAAAAATGTACACTTAAAAATGCACAATTTTTATTTCTTCAAAATACTTATGCCGATTAGTGTACCTATATGAAAACAAAAATAAATGATTTTGGGTATGACCGCCCACTTTTCATTAGAAACTATAAAAAATAATTTTTGCCAATAAAGGGTATACTTAATAAATTCGCTACTCCAAATGTTTGCGCCTCGAAACTACAAAGCTTCTGTATGAAAAGAAATTTTTGAATTTCAAGCGTGGCTTACGCCCAATTTTCATGAAACAACAAAAAACACAGTATTAAAAATTTAAGTAAGGTACCAATGTTCTATTTTAACCATTTTTTCGTTCGTTATATGAAAAATGTATCTCTTAATTTTTACAATACGCCTACTTTAAAGGGCTTGATTTTTATAAAATTGGGTAAGATAGCTAAAAAACTACTCGACTCAGCTGTCGTTTTACACATATGCCTATAAAATTTACTAACACTCAGTTAGTGCTTTAAGTTTTGAAATTTTTAGTACACGCCCAATTTAACGGGGCATTTCTTCTTGTCTTAATATGCATCAAAGTTTTAATGTTTTCTGAGTATCGCTCGCAGTTTTAAAGTTAGAAGATGAACATTAAAGTTTGTATTCCTTGGTAACGTAGCAAGTTGTGGTTCAAGAATTGGTAAATACACCCATAGTGATTATTTTCAATAAAAATCTAACTTTTAATAATTCAAAATATGTTTTGTTTTGTAAAAAGTCTCAACTATGGGCGTGACACACGCCTTTTTTGTTGAGCTAGGAGTTATTGAACATCGGCCACATAAAATTAATGATATTGTATTTTTACTTGCGATTATAGGAACTACATATAAGGCAAGTTATGCATTCGTCGAAAAAAAAAGTTTTGAGATAACAATCAAACATGACATTACGATGATAGCGAAGACGAAAAAAGATGGTCTAAAAATTCTGTCCGTCTGTATGTCTGTCTGTCTGTCTGTCTGTATGTATAGAGACCTACAGCCCAAACGGGTGGGCCGAATTGCTTCAAACTTGGTATATAGACTTTTTTAGGTATTGTACAGAGGGGAACGGCTCTAACGATTTCTATTTAAAAAAATCGGTGTTGCGTTTTAGGTACGACCAATCATATGGCTGAAAAAAATGTTTTAAAAAATGGCTAAGAACGGTACTTTCGACTAACTCGAAAACGACTCAACCGATTCTTTCGAAATTTCACACACATATGGTTGTAGCTAGCTCAATTGGTATTGCATACGAATATTTTTGAAAAATATTTCTTTGTATTTTTAAAAGCAGTTTCTTAAAAAAAAATTAAAAAATTAATATTTTGAAAACTGCTTATTAATTTTTTTTCTAAAAATTTTAAATAAATGTATTTGCTGAATACCTATAAACTGCCGTTTTTGAATTTTTTTAAAAAAAATTTTTCAAAAAGTTTTTCAAAAAAAACTTTTTTTCTCAAAAACAGCTCCACAGATTTTTATAAATTTTTTCTCATAAATTCGAATTTATCCAAGAAATAAAATGGCGTCCTTTTTTTTCATCTCAAATTAGTTTAAGTTTTTATTTAAGAATTTTGAAAATTTTATTTTTATCAAAATCTCAAGCCCTTAAACCACTGTCACACATTCGAGCAAGTTCGTGCGACCCAGTCGTGCATTTTATTTTTATTCAATTTATTGTCAAGTGAACCTCTTCAATATTTTTGTTTTCCTATTTTTTTTTTTAATCTGAGATCTCATGGACTTAGAATTTGTATTTTCTTTTTATTGGCACGAGTTCAGCACACGTTCAAGTTTCAACCTACGCAACGAAGAGTTTCTGATAATGGTCCTCGAAGACTTCATTATTCCCGAGGAAATTTCAATGGACTCTCTGCGAGTTGGTGTCATATTCTGTTGCAATACTAAATGTTTTTGTTTCGTGTTTAAAAGTGTTTTTATTAATAATCTTGTGTATTTTTTGATCGAGGGAAGCGGAAACCGATAAATCGTGAAGCACGACAATATTTCGATCAATGATTTTTTATGAAAAAATTAATGGATGAAGCAAGTTTTTTCAAACATGATGGGTGCGATGCTCTAATGATGTGTTATTTTAATTTTATTTTGACAGTGTAAGATGAATATGAAAATGATGATTGTTGCAATTTATCACTGTTGTGACAATTTGTCACTTTTTTATTGCTTGTGAGGAGGAGGTTCTTAAAATTTTATTGTGTTTTTATTTTAAGAATCTTTTGCAATTGTTTTTTTCATTTAGAGCGGGTAGATTTTGACGGCGTAGGATGGCCATGTTTTGTGTGTGACATCTGTCAAATCTGCTGTCTGTTATTTAACTACTGATGTCAAGTTACAATTTTGAAGATCACGTCAAAATGATAAGATTTTATTATAAAAATTTATTACGAACGTAAGTGGTGGCCCTCTCCCAGTCGACTCTTTAACGTTTATTGGCCAAATTTGAGACGGCTAGTTCGGATATCGATCAGCGAAAATTCGTACGTCAAAGGAACGCAAGGTTGGCCGAGAAAATTGACGTGTTTCCTGAAAGTGTATAGCAGAACCTGAGGCAGTCAATTCCTCGCCGTGCACAAGAACTCATCCTTTCGCAGATTTCACTTGGCAAATCGTGTTTCGTTACTTGAGCGTACATCCGTACAAGATTCAATTGACCGAGCAGGCCGAAAATCATGATTAGCGACTAAAATGCATTTTTGGATGAATAGCTGTATTAACAAGAAGAATTACTGTAGAGGTATGGGATGACACTAACCCACACAAGGCTTACCATAAGGTGGCAATGCTGCCTCAAAACGGTCTAATTTAGGGCAGTTGGTAGATTGTTGCGGTCACCGTCAATGATACCAAACTTTCATAAATTGAACCCAAATGGCATGTTGTTCTCGTTCTAGCAGGACGCAGGCGCAGCTACGTTCCTGAAAGGTATATGTGAATAAATCACAATCGACCGATGCCCTTATAAGTTGAACATAACACAAGCCTTCACTTAAATTCAGCCGTAACTATACGAAAAAGTCATTAAAATTGGATAACTCGGATTCTTGCCTCTAGCCGAAGTGGGCGTTTGAACGATGTCATATTTCAAACATAATAGCACACATTACCTTCCATGCAGCTTGTTTTATTCCATTCCAATGTCCACACGCCCTTTAGTCCAGTCGACAAGGTAGGTTCTTTCAGATGGAAAAAGTAGGAAACCAATGAAACTTGGGGTTGTTGTTCAAGGATAGTTAATTATCTTACATTTGACGAAGTCAAAGCTCTCACTTCGAGAGCCATCTGTAAAAGGAGGAGGAGGGAGAACTGCAACATTTTCGACGTTGTCCCGGTTTTTCATTAATCACTTTTTTTCCTTACGTCCTACTGCAAAAGCACATTCAACTTATTTTGTAGAACGTTTAATTTCCTACAATTTTGATAGTACACTCATTTGTGTATGTCATTGGTGAATCCTCCTCATTCAAATCAGTTGCGGAAGCGTTTTTGAAGGAGTAGCCTGCGCAGTGCTTGCTCATTGCTGAGCCACGGAGACCTGTTTTCCTGCAGCTGCCAGCTCCGGTGCTACAACCTGTGCTCAGCATTTTTTGTTGTGGGTTCAAGTGTTCGAAGTTAATTGCCTAACCATACCTGTAGGTACTTGTGGTAGGCAGGCTCAGGAGGACGACGAGCTGTTAGTTTTAAGGGGTAATTAGAGTATCAAAAGGTGGAGATTTTGATGAGGAACCATAATTACAACAACGTTTCATGATTATTCGGTTATGCCCGAAGAAAAAGGATTGAAGTCTAAATTGTTTATCGAATTTTGAAAAATTACCTGTTTTTCACAGCGCCATGTCTTGGTAACGAACTGACATACAAAAATTTTCGTTGTAGGACATTTACCGTTCTACAAAAAAGAACCCTATTATTTTGTAATACCCGTAGGACGTAAGAAAAAAAAAGTTATTGAGAAAAAACCTGAGCAAGTTCGAAAATTGTGCATCCCCCTACCCTCACCTCTTTTTCTACAGGGGCGTCGAGGTCAAAATTTTAGTAAAATTTTTGTTAACTATCTCTTAAAAAAATCCCCAAGTCTTATGTACTTCCGACCTTTTTCCGCCTAAGCCCATTTTTCCGACCTGTCGACAGGACTATTGTAAAACGATTTGTGAGAAATAATAATACTTTTTCTTAGCAATATTGAAATTTCTTTCCAAGATCTTTCTCGTTTTGCAAGATCTGGTATTTTGTACCCGAAAAAGTAAAGTGATATTATTTCCGTATAGTATAAAGATACATTTGAATCCCTGGGAACATAAGAAACATCACATCGTTTCATTCAATTTATTTAAAGCTTCCAAATGCAAAAATTCTCATAATCATAATATCCCGTATGAATGAGTAATGTAATCACACACAAAACCCCATAAGAAATGAAGAGGGCAAAGTATAATCGAGATCTTTATCTATGGCCTGTCCATAGCTAACTATTTCTCTGCAGAAGTAGATTTGCAAAAGCGATAAATAAATAAAATTTATGAATTATCTTAATCTTTGAAATGCTGAAGCCAGTAAACCTACTTTATGGATAAACATTTCTTCATATAGCACCTGCTACAAAACCTAACTCTTTTCCCGGTTTTATGAGACTGAATAAACGTTGGTCTCCAACCAAATAAAATCAAAGATTATTGCTTTAAAGTTAAAAAAAAATATACATAAAGACGCAAAGTTGCACTAGCATTTTTAATTCCACATACTTAGTTGCAAAAATAGTAAATGACACACTAAAATGTATCTAATGTCTACTTAAAATGTTTGCATAGTTTTATTATTTTACGACCGTCAAATTTGTTTTTTGTTTTGATCTTTAGATACGCCATGGATCGCAATAAAAAATCTAACATAAAATCATTAGACTTGATGTCATTAAAAGCATTAGGGTCCATAAAATAATTAATGAAAGATGCGGACGAATATGGAACTTCGCAGATGTAAATGTTTGTCTAATTTCTAAATGAGTAGAGATGTGAATGAGGGCACGATTTTATCAAAAGAAGCTCAGGTCTTTTTACTTTCAATAATAGGTACTAAGGCAAGAAAAGAAAAGTTTTGAGATAACAATCAAACATGACATTACGATGGTAGCGAAGACGAAAAAATATGGTCCAAAAATTCTGTCCGTCTGTATGTCTGTGTGTGTTCGCATTTCTACAGCCTTAATGGATAGGCCGATTTGTATTTGGTATTTAGAATTTTTTAAGATAAATTGTACAGAGGGGAAATTGAATTTTTTTTAGCTAAAAAAATAACGGTAGGTACCTGTCATATAACCGTTACGTTAAAGCTTATTTTTCTCAAAAACGGCTCTAAGATTTTGTTTTAAAAAAATCAGTGTTGCTTAATAAATAAATAAATAGTACAGTTTTTTTTTTGCTATCGACAATCTCGAAAACGGCTAACTTTCGAATTTTCACACATATAGATGAGGTAGCTCAATTTATACTGCATACGAATATTAAAAAAAAAAAAAATTTATTTTTAAAAGCAATTAAAAATAATAATTAAAATTAATATTTTGAAAACTGCTTATTAAATTTTTTCCAAAAATTATAAATAAATGTATTTGGTAATTACTTATGAACTGACGTTTTTGAATTTATATTGAAAAATGTTTAAAAAAAAACTTTATTTCTCGAAAACTGCTCCGCAGATTTTTATAAATTTATTCTCATAAATTCAAATTTATCTAAGAAATAAAAAAACCTTCTTTTGTTCAGCTCAAATTATTTTAAGTATTTATAAGAATTTTGAAAACTTTATTTTTATCAAAATCTTAAGCCCGTAGCCTAGACCACTGTCACACGTTAGACCAACTTAGAGCTATCCAGTAGTGCATTTTATTTTTACCTGCGATTAAAGGTACTATAAAGCAAGTTATGCATTCATAAAAAATTATTTTTTTTTTGGACAATCAAACATAACCTTACGATGATAGAGAAGTCGAAAAAAGTGGGTCCGACAATTCTGTCTGTCTGTCCGTATGTCTGTCTGTCTGTATAGTTACCTACAGCCTAAACAGCTAGACCAATTTGCTTCAAACTTGGTACATTGTGTTATGACGTCCTAGAGAGGAGTTTTTAGAATTAGCATTCTAGCTCTAAAACTAACGGTACGTGGAAAATTAATTTTTTGCAAAAATGCTCCTACGATTTAGATAAAACTTTCTGAACAAATGTTTTCTGTGCAAACTTTAGGTTTTGGTTGGAATAGATTTTTCAGGAAAGTACCTCCCATTAGGACCGGTTTTTTTAAATCAGATTTTCTCGTAAACCACTTGACGGATTTCAACGAAATATTTAATGTAGAAATCTTTTTATAAACAATATAACATGAATTTTCAATTTTTTTAAAAAAATAAGTTTTTTTTTAATTTTTCGTTTTTTCCAAAAACAATTTGATCTATTTTTTTTTTTTAATTTTATTTTTCTGATAAAAACTACGAATTGCTAGAAGTTGGCATACTCAAAAAATATTTGGAATATTTTTTCGCAAAGTTTTTCAAAAAACTGTTTTTTTGAAAAAAACTGGTCGAACGATTTTGAAAAAAAATTTTTTAAATATGAAACAGTAAACGAAATTAGATGGCTTACTTCATTTTTCCAAAAAACGTTTTAACTAGTGATTTTTAAGTGATCAATAAAATTTCATATCATTTTTTCCCTGCTTTTTTTTTCCAAAATCTCAATCCCCAAGACCATTGTCACAATTTAGAGCAAGTTCGTCCGACCCAGTCGTACACTTTATTTTATGATAAACTGCATCTCTTGTAGATTCATCAAAGACAAACCCGCACCGGGGGTCAGTTTCTGACCTAATTTCTCTAAGATAGTTGCATCAAAGTATTTCGAAGAAAGTCATCTTCGTGTATCTTAAAGACGTTTGATTATGGAAACTCTGATATATTATCAGCTGAAGAACTATTTTGAGAAACAAATTTTCTGAAGAAAGTTAATAGCGCTTTATATTCCAGAAGACAGAATTTAACATCAAGAGCTCATAGAAAATGTGTGCATATTTAACATCGACGAATTCTTTATTCATTTGAAAACTGTTCAATACAAGTTAAAATAAAAAAATAAATTGTTGGCACAACAGCTCCAAGCGGGGCCGGGGCCTGTGACTTACACTCTCAACCACTCCTGTGTGTGCGCTGATATTCTGCAGGAATGGAAGGGACCTACAATTTACCGCCGAATCCGAACGGCTAACAGAGAAGCACTTTCCATGACATTAATTACTCTTGGAGGATTTGTCACTTCCTCGCATGAGGCAGTACCCCAGAAAAAAAACTTGAGGTGGCAACGTCAGGGATCGAACCCTGAACCTTCGGCGTAGCAGTCCGACACACTAACCACTACGCCACGGGGTACTTCAATACAAGTTATATAGGTTTAAGTCTGAAACCCTTACTTACTTAAATGCTAGCTCAACTAGAGCATGGTGCTCCTAGGACTATAGTAGTACCTACCCAGGTAAACAAATTCACTGACTACCTCGCAGTTATACCTATCAATGGTCACGTTCTGATCAAGTCGGTCGGTGGTGGGATTAGACTTTTGTTGATAAAAACGTATTTTTAGTCCTGTCCTCGTTTATTTTCAGTCCGATTCTGCTTGCTGCTGACTCCATAGTAGTGAAGGTGAAGGCACCGGTCACTGCTCGCTTTAAGTCTGAAACCCACAAAAATAAAATGTTTGTGTGCCGCAAGGCTCCGTCTTGTCTACGAATTTTTTGTTTATTTAAATTAGTGATCTTTATGAAAATTTGTATCTACAAATCGTTTTGTAGATTTTCGTATTTGCAACGATTCTCACTTACAGAGTGGTCGTCTGATTGAATGCATTAGAACACAGCTATAAATTAGAATTAGCTAAAAAAAAATACAACACACAACTTCGCGCTCGACGTACTATTTCATCTGATACCTCTATATATTCTTAAAAGCACACTATTGAGGTAGTGGTCCTTTCCCTAAGAAACTGTCATAACTGACAAAGACATCATCATTTTCTCTGCTAAGCGAGCCTGCTCTGAAATCCCTGAAATCATTTCAACACATCACAGTTACCTGGGGTATTCCCATTACTGCATGTTCATTTTTTCTGATGGAAATGGGCGATGCTACTGAGAGAAAAAATCTTCAGTGAACTAGAAAGCAACACATTTCTCGCTATTAAACAGATTTTACCATATTCATGTGGTACTGGGCGTCCTAGCAAAAGTGACTTCTGCAGAAGCCGTATAGACGAGAAACTATAGTGGAGACAAAATGCCCATCTTTATTGTTCATATTGATAATTGAGCACTGTAAAAAAGACCCAAATTCTTTCACATCAATGACTTATAACTGATAAGTTAAGAGATCAACTTGAGGTAAGGTAAAAACATCTTAAGTCTATGCCTTTGGACTCAGTTTGTGTCGTGGAATTTTTTAGGAAAGTATATGAATACGAACTGGTTCATAATGTACGATTTTAATAGGACGGGGTCTTAACATCTTATCTGTCCAAGTCCCTTTGTATTTTTCTTAAGGCTTTTTGTGATACTTTTACACTTTAAATAAATTTATTGAGTATGTTGTGGCAGGTGTATGGTTATAACAACATTTTAATCTAATCCAAGAAATATATGCATTCAAAACAAAAGTCATGTTTTTGTTTCACTAAAAAAAAAAACCACACTATTCTCTGAATAATTTAATACCCTCTGGAATTCGTTTCATTACTTCTTTTATTTTCTGATTATGTATAATAAACTAATCAAAACACAATAAAGACTCGATTAAGTGAAGAAGATTACATCGGATTATCAATATAAATGCCCCACCAACTACTTGATTTTCCACTTAGATGCAAAATGTCTGTGTATCTTTAATGTATCTATCTCAGCAACATTATAATCGTTTGTGTCTCCATTATTTTTCAGTTTGGGCTGTCAGGTTTATTCGAATGTTGTCATTATGTTTCCTTTTGTATTCTTCTAAGTTTGGATGTTTGATGTTCATGGATGAATTTGACAGGTTATCGATTAGGAATTAACTGACCAAAATTGTGACATGATAAAGATTTATGGTATTTTTTTTTGGAAAAGATACATTTTGTTTGTAAAACGTGTTTTTTGGAAATTAAATTTAAATAGAAAGTCGTAGGTACATGGAATTTACCCGATAGTTTTTTAACTTCTTCTTGCAATTGTATACGACATCCGAATGAATTTATTAAAAAAATGATTATGCCTACTTACTACCTACATGTAAGTATGCTCTGAAAATTTCACCACAAAATTTATAACCACACATTTAATTATACATGACTTTCCAAGGTACCTACTTCTTCCCTATTTTCAAATGGATTTTCTAAAAAAAAAATATTTGAAGAAAATACATCTATGGATAGGTATGCATCTATCTTAACATTATTTTAAATACAGTAACTGTAAGATACTAACTTGATGATCCTCATCAAAATGATTTACAAGCTATTGTCATGGAATATAATGCTATGCGCGTGTGAGAACCAGCCTAACCACAACATGAGCATTCATTTGCACTTTAATTGGTTTGTGTGTGTTGAAAGCAATGAGCCTATAATAAATTATATTATTTTCATGAGCTTTAAATGCCATTGTCATTGCGGTGTGTTTGAAAATCTTAAGGAGAACAAAATAATTGCTCACAAGATTAAATTTTTTTCATTTTAATATTTATGAGACAAGCAAAAGACAAAACCGAATTGAAAAAAGATATCGATTAAAATAATTTAACACGCGAATTCCTAATGACTCATGCTGTTTTGAAACATGAAAAATTAGTTTAATACACACATAATTACATTACCTATGTAGATATGGTATGCATCTTTTTATATTTAATGTAATTTGTGTTGCAAATTAATTGAAAATAAATAATTTATTTCATGTATTTTTGGTAAACTAAGAAGAAATTAAACGAAATAAACAAAAGAGTTGAGGTTAAGGAGTTTACATTTTTAAGGCGATGACCATTCAGGGTATTAGAGTCTCAATGTAAAGTGTTAAGTGTTGATATTGAATACAAAACATGGAAATTAAAATCAGTTATAATATTCTCTAGTATCTTCGGGATTTAATATAAATATTTCATCAAATTCAAAGGTTGAAAATTAAGTTTTAGATACAGTATGTGTCGATAAGGTTGTATTCAAAACTTAAAGGAGTGTTCACATGAGAACGACCAACGAATGTAGGAATTCGCCAATAAATTATATATTAATCATTTATATAGCTTGATTCTTAGCTTAAACTATACCAATCGATAGAGATTGAATTTTAAAATATGTAAGTGTAATAAAATAGGTAATTTTTATTGTTTAAATAAGTAAAATTGCATTAAATAAACAAAGTGTTTGCTAAAGGACTATTTACATGAAAGCGGCCAACGACCAACGAATGAACGAACATTCGTCTATTTTGACGGTTCATTCACATGCAATTTATTTTATTCGTTGCAACGTAATGTCCGTATATCACAATTGAATAGTGAGATTTTGAGGTTAGTCGCGCACGAATAATTTATTCGTTGCGATGTGGATGGTATGTGGAACGCGAATATGGTTTGACTATTCGTAACAGTCAGATCAAAATTAGCGACGAACAACTTGTTTTCATTAAAATTTCTTTTTTCTTCAACTAAAATGGACATTTAAGCATCTCAGCATTAGATTTAATGAGTTTCCATCATTTTGAAATAGTTTTTGTTGCAAAACATTGCTTGGAAGTATGAAAAATCTCATTTATTCGTTCATTCGTTGGTCGCTCTCATGTGAATAGTCCTTAAGAACTGTCAAGATATATTCGTGTTCCACATATCTTCCACATCGCAACGAACAAATTATTCGCTCAAGACTATCCTAAAATTCTTACTGTTCAAATTTCATAGAGTACTGCGCCAAATATGGCCCACCCTTAACATTTTCTTAAATAAAACTATACATTTTAGGCTAATTCATTTATTTTTTTTTTGGTAAACAGTCTTACAAATTATTTTTACTTCAGTCTTAAGAAACTATAATTGAAAAAACAAACATGACAAAAATTTAATAACAAAATAGTTAAAAGAACTTTATTTTACAACTTAAAAAAAACTGCTGGTAATATGGCCCTTATTTCAAATATGGACCAGGGTGGTACATATTTGACACAATTTTTTTTTAATATTTTGTGGCGGTAAGGCATGCAGAGGTCATATATAAAATATTGCTTTTCATTGCCAGCCATGATGTAATTCCTTAAACCAAAAAAGATCAAAAAATCCAGTGTAAACCATGTTTCAAATACGGCCCACTGGTTTTTATGAAAACCTGTGGCCCATATTATCGACAATATGACAATTTAATTTTTTTTTTTCATTTTTTAACACACTCAATGAATTGCATTCAAATTTTGAATTTCACATTAATTTGATAAAATAAAATCTAACACTTTGTACATAATGTTGATAAAAAAATCCTAGAGTAAACTCACCCAAAAATTAAAAGGAACACGAATAAAAATAACAAAATGCACTCACTCCCAACAGTAAACAACTACTGTCTGCAAAACACAATGTTAGTTCAGTGCCTAGTACCTTTTATTCATAAAATACTGCAGTGTGCCATATTACCAACCTATGCCATATTTGCGACACTTATTTTATACGAAAATGACGGTCAAAAAAATTTCATGTGAATGAAACGTCAAAATAGGCGAATAATCGTTCATTTGTTCTTTCGTTGGTCTCTCTCTATCATGTGAATAGTCCTTAAGTGCTCAATTTTGTCAACAGAAGCATGGAAAAATAACAAAATGTATGACTGGGTCACACGTACTTGCTCTGTGGGTGCAATAGCATGCAATGCTTGTAACTCACATTATTCACTGCGGTATGAAAAAATTTGTTTCAAACAGAACAACAAATTTGAAACCATAAGAGGAGTCATGTTTTGACTTGCTGTTAGGAGGCTATCGAGGTCAGAAGTTAGTTTTCAATTTCACAAAGTAGTAAAACTTGTGATGTTCACATTCAAAGAACTAAACTCTTGGATGAACTACTAAAACTAAGGCAAAAAAAATACAATTTCCCAAAAAAATTACAAATGATGTTCATCCACAATGACAAAACCCCTGCGTAAGCTTTTCCATCTGTCCTCCTCTACACTCTACAGGCCTCTTTCTTACTAAATGGAAAACAGCATTCGTTCAGCCCTTTCCAAAAAAGGACGCATCATCATCCCCCTCAAATTACCGATTATAATTACACTTACGTCGCTTCTTTCCAAAGTCATGGAAACTCTGTTAAACTAACAGATTTCGAACCGTTTTGTAAAAGACACCACCAGTGAAATAGTTTTAGTTAACCACTGCTAATGGTGGCAAAGACCTGTAAGCTTTTAGCAGTCAAAATAAAGCGAGGGCTACAGTACGTTTGCAACGAACTGTTGGATACCCTATTCAATATATTTTTGTGTGTGTATGCGTTCGCCCCCCGCAGCCAGCCGCTGTTTCAGTTTCAGAAACAAAATTTTTCTTTAGAAGAAAGGACATGAGTTCAATAGCTTTGTTTGGCCAATGTTCAAAGACTGCTGGTGCAGTAAAAAAGGCGTGTGCCACGCCCAAAATTGAGATTTTTTACTGCCAGGGAAATCACTATGAACTCAGTGGCATTCAATTTTAAGCTTGCAGATCGATTTGAACAAAACAAGACAAAACCTAAATTTTTAAAAACTAGATTTTGAATGGAAAAAGCGATTATGCGTGTATTTAACAATCCTTGAGCCACATTTAGCTACGTAACCAAGGAATACAAACCGAAGTGTTCATCTTGCTACTTCAAAACTTCGACCGATTTTTAAAAAACATTGAACAATTAATTCATATTACGACATTTGACGGAAACGCCCCTTGAAAGTGGGCGTGTCCTAAAAATTTAAAGCACTAACTGATCTTTGATCATTAGTCTGTATGTAGGCATATGTGTAAATCTACAGCTGAATCGAGTAGTTTTAAAACGATCTTACCTGAACAAAGGTATTTTATCAAAACCACGCCTTTAAAAGTGGGCGTATTGAAAAAATGTACACAAGAAAATGTTGAGATATATTTTTCATAAAACGAACGGAAGGGAAAAAGGTTTAAATTGAATATTGGTAGTACCTTAAATTTTTAAAACTACGTTTTTCGTTCTTTCATGAAAAGTGGGCGAAAGCCACGCCCAAAATTCAACAATTTCTTTTCATACACAAACTCTTTAGTTTCTACTAAAAAACGCAAAATTTTGGCTTGCGGATTCATTATAAATACCGTTTATTTGCAAAAACAATTTTTTTATAGTTTCTAGTGAAAATTGGGCGTCAGCCACACCCAAAATCAAATTTTTTGATTTCACACACAAGATGTTTATGTTCAAGTAATACCCACAAAATTTAATGTTTTTCGCTTTAATATAACAATTGTTATTTTATAAAAACATTATTAATGGTTTTGTATGAAAAATGGGCGTCAACCACGCCCAAACTGAAATTTGTTCATTCAATTGGAAGAAGGTTTACCTAAAGCTTACGTGGGATTCTTCAAATCTAATTTTAAATATAGGTTCCAATAAGCTTTCATGCAATCATTTCGAAAGATTTTGCTTTTCGTAGAACGAAGACTGACGATGTTGATTAAAAACACAGCGAGGCAGCCCTTATATGAAATTCTATTAAGAGAAATTGATTTTCAGAGGAAAACTTGGCCACAGCTCAAAAATGTGTCTGCAGTTCGAGAAAGATGTGTTAGTGTTTTGGCGTCTAATACCGGTGCAGTCGTTTTCACAGAAATGTATGATCATTTTCATTTGGCAAAAAAACGGTCAATTTATTATCCCGGTTTATTTCAAAGAATTTTTGGTGTACAAAAAAAACCCAACCAAAGCGAAAACTCGAAGACTCTTTTTTTTTTAAAGCATCGGCCGAACAGCATTTGGTGGTGTTCCCTCGTTGCGTATTTCTGAATTTCAGTAGCAGTCTGTCTCAGTTCAACATTCAAAAGTTATCTTATATAATTTTTTCTGCCTTGCATAAGTATTCAAATTGTTTTCTGAACTATAATCGAGATATTGATTGAATTTTGATTTGAGATCTTAGCACCTAGTTATCATAGTAAATTGCTTACGTCCATTTTGAGACGAAATGTTTAAAAAAATTTACGAGATAGTACAAGACGTGTATGCTTTTGTATGAAATATAATAATTAATATAATTTCGCAGTAAAAACTAAAAAAGAAGTGGACTGTTGTATTTGTTGTAAAACTTTATACTTATAACAAAATGTAACTACATAACTTGAAAAGTATGAGTATCTATATATGCAACAAGCAGCTTCTAGCAGTTTCGTGTATGAGTAGTGCTAACACTTATCATTATAATGATGATAGCTTACAATAGCAGCACATTAAGGTGACTACAAGCATGTAATTTTAACAGATACTCAACTTTTAACAAAATGCTTAAAAATAATTATAGTATAATAAGGACATGATAAGGACACCAACCCCATAACGTAACTTTTTTTTTTTTGTTAAGTGGGAATGTATTTTTGCAGTCAGGTATCTGTTAAATTGGAATAGCTTCGGGCAAAATATGACTTTAATTTAGGGTCTATGAAAGACTAAATATGGATTGCTAGGAGTTAAAAAAATTTTTCAGATAGATTTACTTGCAATCACTTTAATGTGAATTTAAATTGGAAACCTACTCCTATGTAGCTGGAATAGCCACTTTACCACATTCAAAAACCATGACTGACATAATAGTGAACTACAGTTAACACACGGTTTGTAAAATTAAAACTGCGCCCGGTATGTATGTGTAGAAGATAAAGGTAGCTGTGCTTACTTCAACCTCTCAGCTAACACAGTCACTGTCACTATGTCGTTCCTTTCCTGAATCGATTGAATTTACCCAATTCCATGCATCCTTAACATCTCAATGAATGCCAATTTATTTCACTTTTCAAAGACGAAAGGGTTGAATTTCAAACTTAAAATTAAAAAAAATAAATTTGTCAAACAATATTACGTTTTTAATTTTTCGAGCATTAAATGCTGAATAAAAAATGGTTTTCCAAATTTAAAATTAAGGATTTATACGAAGAACAAAGTTTACAAAAGCACCGTGATAAGAGCAAAATGTTGACTAACATTCAAGAAAGGTCTTCAATGTTAAAAAATGTTAAATTTAATTTTATGAGTTTGAAAACACTTTTTTCAAAAAAAAAATTTCGAAACAACTTTATGTACTCGTAAGTATAAAATAAAAGTTATGACTGCTAGGCATATTTCGTATTGTATTTTTGACTTTTTTTTAAGACAATGTATATTTGAAAAATGGCTTTCCCGCAGAGCCGCCGCGCCGTTAAGAAGTGATTAGCACAACGTTCTGTATAATTATTACTTCTGAAATCTTACGTCAATTTGCAGTAGGGTAGGGCGGGGCTAGTTGGACCACTTTTTACTTTAAGTCTCATAGATATCAAACTATTCCTAGTACAACCATAGAGCATGGGATTCTGGCTTCTAAATGAAGTTTTAAAACATTTGAAATATGTTACCGGAGAAGAGTAATGCTGCCTTAAATGTATCAAGTCCAGGTGGTCCAACTTGCCCCTATGGCGGGGCAAGTTTTACCGGCATATGGGGCTAGTTGGACCTAGTCCTGAAAAGTAGAAAACAAGTTCTAAAGGACAACAAATCCAAAATTAATTAAAGAATTTTATTTAAAAAAGTCAAAGAAAAAACTAAAAAAAATAACAAAGAATACTTCATTTAATAATAATATACAGAAACAATAACAAAATTCTTCATTTTAAATTAAGGTTTAAAAAAAATTAAGAATCAAAATCGCTGTTGCAATCAACACAAACAAAGAAGGGCCCACCTCCAGCTACTGAACATTTTGTATTAGCCCACTTTCGGCTCTCCCCGTTACACGTTTGTACGTTCGCATTCTATGAGTTGCTAGTAAAAACATACATATAAAAAAAACTATTTAAATCAGCGATGCTAGTTGGACCACCCCGTCCAACTAGCCCCGCTCCTAGTTTGATAAACATATTTCATCATAAATACAAAAGCACTAAAACTATTCAATTGAACACACAAAATATAAAAATACAATATATTCACTGATAAAAAAACTTTACCTCAAGTGAAAATTCAGGTTTTTCACAATAAAAATAAAAAAACTGCATAGAACGTATTTTTTACTTTTGCCCTTGAAAAACACAAACTGTGCGTGGTTTCGCTTCTGGAGACACAATGCAACTTAAACCTGTATGGCACGTGCTGTTTTCGTGTATAATCGTGTTTTTGTGGTGCTTTCGGTTTCTGAGAAAATCGTGTGGTCCAACTTGCCCCGCTGTCCAACTAGCCCCGCCCTACCCTACTCTAACTGCGAATTGGAAAACCATTATCCAGCCACAACAATCGGTTTCATAAGAACAATGCAATTTAAAGGGTTTTTCACTTGGTTCTGTAATATTCGATTGGCGAGATTAGATTTTGGCCGGCATGTTGTTTTGGTGACATCTGTCAAATATGTCGTTTTTCATTCAACGACTGATGAAAATGGGAAGTTGAACAATTTGACAGCACGTCCAAATAATAAAACGATATCCCTGAAATGAGTGTTAATTTTGTTTGTATTTGCATTGAAAAATGTTACCTTTGACTTCCACAGCTGAGTCATAAGGTCTGGGAAGGGAAACCCTGTTAATTTAAGCTCAAGTTCAAATATAAAATCCCTTTCCAATGATTTAAATCGATCTTAAATCTACAAAATGTGGGTGTTTTTTTGAAGCCAGTTCCCATATCCTGTAACCCAGTTTCGATTCGTTAAACAAATCAAACGATTTATTCCTCTACAATAAGTTTCACTTTTGTTCTTATTTTGACTTCGAGACTTCTTGAGACTATTAAAGGAACTGTCAATCAGTAAAATTAGCATAATTCAATTCAATCAATTGAATGGAATTTTGAAAATTTTCCTTCTCAAAGCACGTTTACAAAATGTATTCAATATTTTGCTTATGTACAACATTAAATATCTTTATCATTTTCCCTAATTGGTATTGGGTGATTAAACATTTGAAATGAATGACTTATCGACATATGAGCACACTTAACGTCAGTTTATTGCATTTTCCAGCATTTCCAAAAGGCTTTAAGCCATATATCTATTCAGTTGCAGAAACTGACAAGTGAGTCAATGATTTCGTTCCAATTTTCAACGTCTTTCGATGCATTATCACGATAGTGACAGAATCAGATGGTTACAGAATCGTACAGATTCCTGCCAACTTTGCTTTTAAGTAGTCACACCTACAAAGGTTTAAGTTAATTTTTTATAATAAAATTTTAAAGTATGTTCAAAATTTCATCATGATCGGCCAAGGAGTTAAGGGGTGAAAGCTTTACAAACAATATAACATTCGCATTTAAAATATTCGTTAGGATTTTGAAATATGGTCATATGACACCTTTACAATCCATATTTTGCAATCAAATATGGTCTTATGGCCCTTTTTAAAACTGACAAATGACAGGGTGCTCGAATATGACCACATGACTGACACATTGTGGAAGTGCCATTTGATCATATTTCGAAATCTCATGACACACTAATAACAGCTTCTATAAAATCTACTTTTAGTCCAACAATTATTGTTCTATATATTTGGGCTGAGTTCCAGACAGTCTATAGATATCAAATTCCCTATGGAATTCAATTTCTAGACGCGTAGTATGGCTTTCAGAGTCATAATGCGACATTTTCGCCAGTGAATCCAACATTAGGATTGAAGTGATTTAATAGAATATCGGAGTTGAACTGATCGGTAGATGAGCCTCTTCTTCGACCCCTTCCATTCCTTCCTTACCTTCAATTGAAACGTGCGCCGCCTTGGCAATGTCTTCCAGCAATGATAACCCAGAGCAAGTGCTTGCGATCCAGTCGTGCATTTGCAGACGGATCAAAACCTATACTTGTCTATTTTTGAAAATTTGACTCTGTTATGTTCCTTTTTTCAAAAAAATATGATCGAAATTTCGGAAAATCTATGCCCTCGCAAGTCACAACAGACATGAATTAACTTGATCATAAAAGTTTATAACAATAATTTCCCTATAAGTGAACCCATAGCTATTAGTTCCAGGTAGAATATAATAATCTCAATTCACTAAGTGTCTAGTGGTGCCTCACGTGTGGGTTCCAGCGGCTCGAATCAATCCTTTCATTAAATATGCATCGAACCCGATACTTATTTTCTATACACATCATATACCGCAATCCCCATTACTTAGCTTGTATCGAGGCACACCTTCCAAAGCCGGAAGATCCACAAATTAAGACATATAAGACACACATATTTACACACAACGCATAGACAAGACACACTCCAAAGGAAACCCATCAAGAGATCGGGTGAAATTCTCGATGTTTTCTCTGTCAAATGCAGGCGTTCGTTCCATTTCAAATTGAAGGCTCAACATCCCATCCCATCAGAAGACTCTAAACTCTTAAACTAAAATAATCTTCTTGTCTCTAAGGATTTAGCATTTATTTGGAGGAACGAACGTGGCGTGCTGCAGTGGAGTGAAGTGGCGTGGCGTAAAGTTTAAGAATGGTAGCTTATTCCAGAAGAACTTTGAAACACCATGTGAACAGCAAAATATCCAGACCAACATAAACTCACTTAATGGACAGGGAATTGCCTCAAATTAGACATTTATTGCGTTGGGCACAGCCAGAAGGCCTACAAAAAAGGACGCTCGAGGGGTGTGGAATTGTTGGTACCTACTGCAAGTTGGTATGCAAATGCGTGTTAACGCAATTGTTAGTTAGTCTTATATCTTTTTTCTTTACTTTTGTATCTATCCCAAGGTATACCAAGCGTTTTGTGACGACGACGATGACGACGACGACGACGGACAACGATGGCGGCGCCTAGTTTTGCAATTTTCAAACAAGGACCGACCGACTAGTTTATGCCTTTGAGGTTAAAAAGAATAATCAAGTACAAATTTTAATGTCTTCATTTTGTGTGTTGGGGTTTCGTGAAATAAACATTTGGTTGGATGTGATTTTTTTTTTTTTTGAGTTTCATTCAGGAACACTGAGCTGGGCGCGTATATTTGAAGCTGGGACGTGAATTAGTTTCGCTAACGTAATGCTAGAGTTTTATTTTATATAAATTTGGTACACATTTGTTTATTGAAAACTTACAAACGAAAATGTGTGTTTACACATAAAAACAATTTAAATGAAATAAATTTGGGTGTGGCGTAATAACATGGCTAGAAAATGGGTTTAAGACTGGAACATGAAGAGGTCACGATTTTTTGTTGGAGGTTGGATTTTTGAATTTATACTTCAACGTGCGTTGTGGGTAAAAATGTGTATAACAGTGAAAAGTAAACTATTTTTTTGAAGTCATAGTTGAGATGCCATGTCATTTTAACGAAGCTTTTATCAACGTTGCATGAGTTCTGGGGGTTTTGTAATTTACGACCACATTCTTTGTTTACTTTCTTAGTTGAAGTGGTGCAGACAGTCTTTTGTGGAGCCAGGCCTCAGCCACCATACTCTGCCACCAAGTCCGGACACTATAGGCAGTTGCATCTAGTTACGCACTGCAAGTTGGTTTAGGTCATCCTCCACTTGAACGCGACTCCTTAAATAACGTCCTCCGATACTGATTTGGCCCTCAGAGTTGAAATTGAAGCCTCGCTGTATGTTATGATTTTTGAACAGGTCAATTATTTCCCTGTACAGTTTGTCATTGAATCTTCCCCTCCATACTCCATTGCAACTTACATATATGTAGGACTGAATATTAACCGTTGAATATTTCTCTTAAAGCACCCCAGCCTGTACTCATCCGATTGTATCAGTGTCCACGCTTCTGCCCCATACAGCAGGACTGGGATGATTAGGGTCTTCTATAGTCTCTCCTTGGTCCTTTGAGAGAAGACTTTGCTATACTAAAATTGCCTTCTAAGTCCGAAGAAACAACGATTAGCAAGAGTGATCCTTCATTGACGTTTTTTTATTTTGAGAGGTTTTAATGGAACCTTACTTTTCGAGCTCTCTTTTTTTTCTGAAAAGCCTAAATGTTCCTCTTTCCTCTTTTGCTGACAGATCGCACGGGTAGAGCTTTTGGCAGCTCTGGTTCTTGAAAAATCGTACAAAAACTGTAACAAGAGTTAGCGATTGGGAGGGCGAAGGGGTTGTCAGGTTGTCATCCCTTTCCATTTTGATCTTCAAACATTCAATATCAATGTTGAGCGACACCTCCTTTCTCTTACCCCCAATTTCATATCGTTCGCGCTGTGACGTTACGTAAACGTTAAAAGGACTATCCGAAACTCAAGGGTTTGTGTGTGTTATACAAAATAAAATGCACGACTGGGTCGCACGAACGTGCTCTGATGTGGTGAGAGGTTTTGATAAAAATAAATTTGTCAGAATTCTTAAATACATACTTAAACTGATTTGAGCTGGACACCATTTCGTTTCTTGAATTAATTTGAATTTATAAAAATAAATTTATAAAAATCTTTGGAGCGGTTTTTTGAGAAAAAAAAGTTTTTTTTGAAAAACCTTTTGAAAACATTTTTCAAAAAAAATTCAAAAATCCCAGTTCATAGGTATTCGTATTCAGCAAATATACATTTATTTATAATTTTTGAAAAAAAATTTAGTAAGTAGTTTTCAAAACATTAATTTAAATTTTTTTTTCTTTGAATGATTTTAAAAGTATAAAAAAATATTTTTCAAAAATATTGGTATGCAGTTTAAATTGAACTATACCTATATGTGTGAAATTTCGAAAGTATCGGTTGAGCCGTTTTCCAGATAGTCGAAAGCAAAAAAAAACGTTAGGTACTATTCAAAGTACCGTTTTTAGACATTTAAAAAAAGAATCAGCCATATGACTGGTCTTATCTAAAAAGCTACACTAATTTTTTAAAATCAAAACCGTTACTGCCGTTTTCGAGAAAAATAAACTTTAACATAACGGTTATATGGCAGGTACCGTTATTTTTTGAGCTAAAAAAAATGTAATTTCCCCCCTGAACAATACCTAAAAAACTCTATATAACAAGTTTGAAGCAATTCGGACCACCCGTTTGGGCTGTAGTAGGAGTCCATACATACAGGCAGACAGACAGACAGATAGACCGTCAGGCATACAGACGGACAACATTTTTAGACTTTTTTCATCTGCTCTATCATCGTAATGTCATGTGTGATTGTTACTCGTGTATCAAAACTTTTTTTTTTCGACGAATGCATAACTTGACTTACGCAAGTAAAAAAGAACACAATCTTGACACTGTAAAGACCGTGTGATTTTGTTAAATATGCTTTCTTAATTTTAAGCGTTAAGATTCATGATGCAAGTTTTTTAACTCTACTAAGAGCATTCATGCATGTGAATTACATTGGATACATTTTTTCCTTCCGAAAATCAAGAGGGCTGTTCCATTTTCTTGCTCCCAAGTAAGTGTCAACAAATACATTCTTCCTATATTTTCACTAATTCTAGAAGAAATTAGGTGAAGGCAAACTGAAATCCATTTGTAAATACTGAAATTCTCTCAAATTGATTTTCCAAAGTTTTGCGAAAAGTTCCTCCAAGTTCTATCAAAAACACACACTTTTCTGACCAGTTCAAATTCTAACTATAATTGGAACCAACCTGTATAATAATTATGTAATGAACTTCAAAATGCATTTATGAATGACTGCGTACAATGAAATATAATTTCACTTTCCGATCATCATCGAAAATCTTCAAAACCAGCATTGACCTTAAAGCAATCTCTGTAGAAAAAAAAAATCAACATAAAACACTGCAAATCCAAATGTCCAACATAAAAACTAAATGGAAGACATTGAACTCTATTTTTTACTCTTAACATAAAATTCCCACCAAAAAGATATAAACTAAAAAAAAAAAAAAATAATTCGTCAAGAAGCAATGAATTAAATCTCCAAGCTTTGGTTCTTTCATAAAAATTACCACGAAGATTGTGGTGCATGCTTCTGAAGTGGAATTCTTAAAAAAGATACTTTATTTCTTTTAATTTTCTCTTGCTTTTCATGTCCATAGTGTGGTCCATTAAATTTAAGTAGCTAACGAAGCTTAAGATATACTCTCCTATTTTTGTATGTACTTCAACCGCTTTGACCAAAGACGAATGTATCTGAAAGATATGTATTTTTGCTTTTAACAGGAGGCCAAGAATAACTTTGGTATAATTTCTAGGTTAAGTGGCCTACGGGCTTCTGAAATAATTCAAATTCATGAAAGATAAGCGCAATTGTGTTGGTCGACGAAGTGAAGCTTATAAAAATTGTAGACTGAAGAGTATACCTAGGATGGAAGAAGAACCGAACGGACTGCGAAGACTATACAAGCCGCGCCGACGCCACTGACTCTCAGTCTATCTACATAATACATAAGGGAGAGAGAGAGAGAGAGTGTATCTTAAACTCTAAATTATATCCGTGATGGTTTTTTTTTTTTTTCTGCAGAATGAGATAGCGTGAAGAGGAAGATATTATTCATAGGATGAATATACTTAAGGTAGCCTAGTTATGGGTGAAAATTGCATTTGATTGGGAAATAAGTAGTTGGGGCTTCGTTTTATGCCGTACTCTGGGTGGGATAACCACTTTCTGCCTTAATTGTAGATAGGATCAGATTGAATACTGCACTGGCAATTATCAATAAAAACTGTGCTGGAAGAGGTGGAATAAATAATTTATTTGAAAACTTGTAAAATATGGTTTTACGTCTGAGACAAGCTATCATCATTTCAGCGTAATGCTTATGCTAACGAGAAAGTCAAAGTTAAATATTTGGCACGAGCTTAAGAAATTTCTTTAATAAATAACATTTGCAAATCAATTATTTTGTAATACCAATTTCGATTTTACTTGAAGACAGAACAAGAAACCAGCTCTTACAGGAAAATTGAACCAGGCTTCGTCGCGACCGACGCACGTGGCCTTTGCACATATTTTTGTATACAACAGCCCCTGACAATGTTACCACGAAAAGAAACCAGTGTCAGAACTAAAAGACTTGAGTATTGCCAAAAATAAGTTTTTGGATACAATATTTTATTTTTCAGTTTCTCAAGAAAGCCAATAATGCCTGCTCCACAATGCCGCTTTGAGCTTCGCTTTGACAGAACGCAAAAGCTAAGATATTTATAGGAATTCGTGTATAATGTTCACAATGAGGCACTGACTTTTTACGTTACGTTTTGGCATCAAAAGCAAGTACACAAACCACGTAGCATGAAGCGAAGGTGAAGCAAAAGTCAAAATATTTGAACATTTGCACGCGTTTGACGTTTCAAACTTCTGTTACTATTTCTGTGTGTTTCCTTTTGAGTTTTTGACGTGATAACGTCTAATAAATCGAAATATATGGGCACGAAAAAGTGTCACAGTCATAGTCACGTTATATATCTGCTTTGATAGCCTAGAAAGTCGATAAAGTGAAAGGGGAGGGTGTTGGGTGGTTGGTGATTGTCAGTAGTGGTGTTGTATGGGGGTGGGGGTAGTATCCGGCAGAGGAAGACTTGTCAAAAATGGTGGATGGTTAGTTGGAGGCTGTAGGTGGGATGGGTGTTTGGTGTTGGGGGGCATTTGGTATGGTTTGGGGGGCAATTATTGTCAAATATGGTAGGCGGTTGGTTGGCGGTTGTAGGTGGTGGGGATTGTTGATTTGATTGGGGGCGATGAAAAAATTGTCAAAAATGGTGGGTGAGTCGAAGGTTGTTGTAGGTGGGGTGGGTGGTTGGATTTGGTGTTTTGAGGGGATGAGGAAAAAATTGTCAAAAATGGTTGGCTGGTTGCTGTAGGTGGGATGGGTAATTAGCGGTGATAAAGGGGTTGCTTTGGTGTTAAGAGGAGGCTAAAAGTGTAAAAAATGGTGGGTGAGTGGCAAGTGGTTGGATTTGGGGGAGAATTTTGTGTTTGGGAGGGAATTGACAAAAATAATAATAATAATAATTTTAACTATATGCCTGTAAGACCCAAGGTCTTTTGAATGCAAACTGCACGGCAATAGTTAGAAGGAATAGAAAGATAGGAAAATATTTTTTGTTGGTACAATGGATTGAGAAATAGGTGATATTTACCTCACGAAAATCCCAAATATAGTGGGTGGTTGGTTGGTGGTTGTATGTGGTGGTGGGAGGTTGATGTTTGGAGGGAGTGTATGAGAAAAAAAAACAAAAATGGTGGGTGGTTGTAGGAGGGGTGGGTGGTTGAAGGTTGGAGAGATACTACCTACATGAACTGTTTTGTGAACTAGTTATCACGTAGAATTATCGTCCGTAAACCGACTTTAAAGACAACCATTTTTTATCGATTTCAAAAATGGGTTGGATACAACTGAGGCTTAGAGCTATATATTCAATCACAGAAGACATCTCAGTTTTCCGCGATTAGGGGACTCAAGACCATTCTTTGGTGTACATCTACTGTGACTTCTAACGCTACGGTGACTCCTGCTGTCCATGAGCATCCACACATACGTTTCTGGAATTTCTCGTTGACTGAGGATCCCGTAGCAGTATAAGCCACTTTCCCAAAAACTTCTATAATTGAAATAAGATTTTTTGTATCCATTCTGAATTTCAAGACAAATAATAATGAGATACTAAAAAGTGTTTGTTTCCTTAGAATTATTATTTTCGATTTGTTGATTTACTCAAATGTCATCTTTCATCTTAACGCGTCCGTAAAGCTTGTTCGACGTAACGTACGCCAAGCATGAGGTGAACGCGTCATCGTTGTGATTCAGCCATAACCTTCAACAAACTTATAAAACTCGATCGAGAATTAATTGGAACAAATGGCTTCTAACTAAAAGTTTCCTTGGGAAATTAATTGCTTTTGTTTATTCAAGTATAGCTACTTCCTTACAGGTGCTCGGTGAAATTCTTGAAAAGTGACCGGTGCACAGCTGCATCTTCCAAAAGAAACAAATCTTTCAGAACCAAAATATTCAATTACCCTAATGAGACAGTCGCAAATGTTTGTGAAAAAGCATCTTTGCCACCCGGCCAGCTCAATGTCCGAAATGGGCGTCTTTGTGCGCATTTGTGACCCTCAAGACGATTTCAAGCGGTTTCTTTCCTATATTTTCCTTTAGATAAACTTATGGAACACTGTCGAACTAAAAAAATAGGAAAAGACAAAAAAACAAAAAAAAAAAATTGGAGTAAAATCCAAAAACGTTTAAATAATGTGCCTAGACCATTCGTTGGCAGTAGTTGTTCTTTTGCGGTTGCAATGCTCGCAATAAATCTCATTTGCCGCTGCATCTGAATCCTTTTATAGCCAACGCTAATGTGGCTGCACTGAACTTGACACTTGAATGCCCAATTAACAATAGAATTGAGTGTAGATTTGAATAAAGAGCGTTTGTCCTGAATATTTCTTATTTCGGCATCGCGAAGAAACATCTCTCAAGACCGCGCAGTCACCGACCGGACTATCTGCGGATATCAATTTATCAGTTTTCACCAAAAGTGGAACACAGCATTCAGATAGATAAGTATATATACGAGTGCAAACAATGTGGAGTACTTTGTATATGGTTTATCTCTAATGGTCATGCTAGTCCTTCCGTCCGTCCGTCTGTCTGTCCGTCTGTCTCTCTAACCAATGCAAATGTACCAGTACAACCAAAAAAGTCCATTGGTATGTTGGTATTTCAGATTCGATTCCGATATCCATTTGGATTAAATGAAAAAAAAAAAAAAAACAAGCCAAAAGAACAGCATCAAAATGCCCAGCAATAGCCCCAAGGGAATATTGATCGATATTGCACTGAATTTAAATTGGGAACAGAAATATTCTGTTTTGGCCGTGCGGAGTTCATAGAGAGTCGGTGGCCAGATTCCAAGTTGGTCAGTGCAACGACAACGACGACCGCCATGCCCCCGCCGCCACCGCCGCCAACAATGACCGCGCGCATGTGCATTGTGACTCATTTTTTGGATTTTCATTTGATTCTGAAAATAAAGGAGAGACCCAGAGATACAGACACAAACTATATTATAATACGGGAGTGCCAGCACACTGCTTCAAACGCCATTAGGAGGGACGCACACATGGTAATTGCTTTGAATTTACTACCACCTTTCATCTAGGCTGATTGATAAATGTGAGGGCTAGCCATTGTTTGACAGTATTAGTTGTTTGTTGGCCTTTTTTTTCTGTTAAATTCAAATTTGGCTTTGGTTTTTGGGCCTACAGTGACAGGTATTGTGTAGCCAAGTGGTGTTTGGACAAATTTAAGACTTATTTTGGACAGCAATTAAAATAACTGCGGGTGGCATATTGAGCCTTATGTGCCTTTAAATGGTTTGACTTGGTGTCAGTTAAAGATTGCCTTGGATATGACAGATAAAGAACATGACAGTTCATTGCGTTATATGATTTTATTGTACGTTGCAATAACTGGATAATTGGAACTGTATATTTAAGATATAAGGTCTGGTTAAAGATGCACGCAATTAAGATGCGTTTAAACTTATATGTCAACAGGCACCGTTCTGGTTTAAACATCTTTTGAGTGTTATAAAGGATTTTCCAACAAGAGGTATTATTTTGATATTCAAAGAAAATTGGCATTTTTTGAGATAAATGGCCGGATATTTATTTCAATGTTAAGAGGAAGGAAAACAATATCAGACAAATGGCTACGCTTACACAACAATATCCTTTTCATGAAATTTTCCATCACCAAATCGCAAAGTAGCTGCTTTATGATATCAATAGCTTCGCGAATTCCATCTTTGAGGTCTTGAATCGACGCTGGGCTGTTGACGTAGACCTTTTCTTTCACTTGGCCCCAAAGGCAGAAATCGCAAGGTGTTAAATCACAAGATCTCGGTGGCCAATTGTGATCACCTCTTCGAGAGATAATACGGTCCGGAAACTTTTCCCGTAGAAGATCGATGGTTTCGTTGCTTTTACCATCAAATTCCGGCCATACAAAATTATTAATCATATCTCGATAGCGCAATTAATTCACCGTAGCTATTGCTATAGCCTCATTTTCGAAAAAGTAAGGTCCAATATCCCAGCCGGACCATAAACCGCACCAAACAGTTTCTCGTTGAGGATAGAGAGGCTTTTCAACGATAAATCTTGGCTTTTTCGAGCCCCAGATGCGACAATTTTGCTTGTTAACGTAGCCACCGAGGTGGAAATGGGCCTCATCAGTCAAGAAGATCTTTCGATGAAATTCCGGATCATTTTCATGCATTTCAAGGTGCTTCACGACGACCAAAAAATGTTTTAGTTTTACGAACCATCTCTGCAATTTTTTAACATTTTCATAGTGAATTTTAATAATTTCAATGCGTTGTTGAAGCGTGTATCGTTTTATTTTTATTAATGGCGTAGTTTCTACTTGTCAAATGTCAAAAAAATTACAGCTTCAGTAGTCACAACTACTAAAATAGCGATCTGTTCAAAATAACAATTCTTATTGGAAAATCCTTAACTATTTTCCATGTGCTTCTTCTTCTTGAAAAAAAGTATTCAAAGTTGTCAGCCGTTGTTAGCAATGAATCACAAACTGACAACCACTAAGCAGTTTCATGCAGCCTAGGGTAATATGACTTTTGGTAACCACGCCTTTAACCTCTCCCCAAGCCTGGCATCATCAGCATGAAACCCAGAGGATTATATTGACAATTGACAGGATTGCCAACTTACTATTACAAATGCAATTATTGATGCTTTTTTAACAATTCTTATTAAACACACAGTAGTACCCCGTGGCGTAGTGGTTAGTGTGTCGGACTGCCACGCCGAAGGTTCTGGGTTCGATCCCTGACTCCACCTAAGTTTTTTTCCGGGGTACTGCCTCTTGCGAGGAAATGACAAATTCTTCAGGAGTATCTACATCTTGTCATGGAAAGTGCTTCTCTGTTAGCCGTTCGGATTCGGCGGTAAATTGTAGGTGCCTTCCATTCCTGCAGAATATCAACGCACACACAGTAATGGTTGAGAGTGTAAGTCACAAGCCCCGGTCCCGCTTGGAGCTGTTGTGCCAACAATTTATTTATTTTTTATTTTTAATTAAACACACGGTTTAATGGTGAGGGCAGGCTGCCAACACAGCAGATTGTAGCTTATTAAATAAGGCTGGCCAGAACCACAGCTGAACTAACATTGGGGTGCTATGGCTGGGTTACGGGCTACAAGAGGTACAAAGCCCCATCTTTAACCTATTGAGAAGAACTTGGCAATATTGTAGTAGATGAACAGTCGGTGTTGAGATTTTGGAAAGAATAGATTTAAACGGCGAAGACAACCTACGGTGTCAGTCAGAACGATCCACTAGGTTTGTGTTATGGTTAACAAGATTTTTGTCCACCCGATCAAAAAAATTGAATAATAATATATGTTCTACAAGAAAAACTGATTCTTCTTTAAAATTTGAAAATAAAAACGATTTCCGGTGAAATTCTTCCGTAATTCCGTAAATACTCAAACAAACAAAAATACAAAATGCATCCACATCCACACTGGTTAAGAACTGCGAAAAGGAAAGATGTTAACATTCATTTGTAGATAAAACTTGTTTTTTCGGCCACAAAACAAAAATGATGTATTGCACGCGAACACACTACATACATTTGTTCAAGCGTGAAATACTTTCAATTTGAAAGAGAACAACTCCTGCCTAAGATTGGCATGGTTGAGATCATCTTTATCTTTATTTTTCGCTGTCAATTTGCTCATTTACTCAGCTAACTATAAAAAAAAAAACCATTAAAAAAACACGTTTACTTTATCTACTTTAAATGAACGGGCAAGTAAGGGTCGGACGAAAATAAAATCACTCGACAGCAAAATCATGACCACCGAAAATGTAAGAGTTTGCAGTTCTCAAAAACACAGTTCGACCGGATTGTAAACATAACGCTGGTTAAATTCAGCTATTTCGTATCCAGTTTTGGAAGCAGAGCTTTACTTTAAATATTGCTGTATTTGCCCCTGAATCTGTAATGGTGGTGTGATATGTTTTCTGCAACGTTGAATAACTCGAAAGTTAACCGACAATATTGAAGCACATATAATATGGGTTGTAGGTACCAAACAATATCATTTGGAAGCATCTTGGAAATGATACAATAGATGTAGTGCTTGGGTTGCTTAACCTAGAGTTGTGAGTTCAAACGCAGCCTGTGCAGCAATTCTCATGTATTCCCCCAATTTGAACTGGATTCGTGAGATATTTATCACCTAAATCTCAGTCCACTGCACCACCAAAAATTCTTTTCCATCTTTCTATTCCTTCTCTCCTTGTAGTCCAGTCGACGGGTACTTTCAGGTGGAAAAAGGTAGGAAGTTAATGAAATTGGAGGATGTTGCTCAAGGATACTTAACTAACATTTTGCTGAGTTTTTGACCTCGTGGGCCCTGTCGAAAAAAGGAAGAAGAAGGTAGGGGAGGTAATTTTGAATTTTTATTCTATTCTTATAGTCCAGTCGCCAATTATGTTCAGGTAGAAAAGGTCGAAAACTAACGAAACTTTACGATGTTGTTTAGGGATTGTTAATTAACATTTGACGAATTTTTGGACCCTGTGGAAAAAGTGTTTCCTTACTTAACTTTGCAATTCAGTCCACCCCCAATTTAAAGCAAGCTTATAAGAAGAACGTTAACTCATTTGGCCCTCTATATTGCATTGAAACAAATAATTTATAAATACTGTAAAAAGCAGTGGTCCTGATATAGACCCCTAAGGAGCTCCGTTGAATATATTTTTATGAATAAGAATGCCTTTGAGAAGTATAACAGGGGCTGAAAAAAGTTTTGAAGACATTATGGACGGAACAAAATTAAGCATTAGAGTTAAAATAGATTAATTATTTCGATGAATATTCGAAAATATGGCACAATTTTTGTTAAAATTCTGTATGAGTGCGTGATAACGCCAACTTTTTAACTGAGTTCAAAATATTATGATTACATGAGGTCAATCATCATTAGTCTGACAAATAGGAGATGAATGTAGTTCTTTTAAAAAGAATCGGCACACGAATTTTAAAAATATTTGAAGCTGGAATGTGGGGAAACTTGACGCTTCGTTACCAGTTTTACTTGTTCGGTGTTTTGAAATCGAACTTCATAAATCTTATTTCTAAACAAAACACAATACCAACCAAGTTTAACTGATGGCATGATTTAGTAACTTGTTATTAAAATCTTTTTATTCCAATTCCAATCAATTGCTACAAATAATGTATCTTATCTATGCAATCAATGAAAAAATTTATTAGTCAGATTTTTTGTTCCTCTAGATACTTCTAGAACGTTTGCTCCTGGTCTACAGAATCTACTTTATAAGCCTCTTAGCGTGTATCTTAACACCTTTTAATGATAAATCTTCAAGATAAAAATGAAATCAAAACAAATTTGTTAAACCATCAAAAATTTAAATGTATGTATCTTAAAAAATAAAACAAACTTAAAACTATACAATGATGCCTTTGTATTCCAATTCAATTTTGTTAGTCGTGCCAAATTGTTATTTTATTCTAATCAGCATTTGAATACCTACCGAGAATGTGTTAATTAATAAAGTATTTTAATTGATGCATAGTTTTTGATTAAAATATTTTATTTGTTTTTGTATATAGTGTATGAAAACAAAAGAATTCTTTTGCTTTGTGACATTTAAGTTAATTTCATAGAAATAAATTCAGCACATTAAAAAAGAAAATTAATTTTGAAATTAGAAACATTTGCGTCACGGTAGGGGGATATGTAAATAAATAAATATTCAAATCTTTGAAAAAGATACATATTTATCCAAAAAGAAAAAAATCGTCGCTATAGGTTAAGATCAAATGGGGCCAGCGGACAAATAAAATATTCTGCTGTAATAAAACTGGCACAAAAGGAGGCCCGTTCCGTTCCATCTCCATGATATTGATGAGTTGCTAATTTAAAACGATTGTGATATAAGATTGACATGTTGTTTGCAATACATCAGGATTATTGTTAAAGGATTAATGCAAATCCTCCTGAATAATAAAATATTGAATCTCATAAAAAACTAACAACTTAATTCTTTTTTTTTTTTTACTTTGAATATTGATACAAAGTTGAGTGATTTGTCAAAATATTGATCAAAGATTTGTGGATTCTTAGTTGAAAGATGATTAGGTTTCTAAAACTTGAATGACACATATGATAATCATCAATACATTGGGGCCGTAGGCGACTTTGGGAAGAGACATAAAAAAGCTATAAAGTTACAATGTGGTTTCTCACACTTATTAATGTCGATGGGGCTTATATTTTTACGAAATTCAAATTCATAGTCAATATTTTACGATGTGAATTGCAATTTTTTTTTCACACACATAAATCGTCATAAATTTGAAACACTAACAGGTTCGAGCCAAAATAATTTCGTTTTGTAATCAACATGGAATACAAAAATATCATTTTTTTTTCGTATTTAATTAAACTTGGTGATAAAAAATATGCATTAACTATATTGGTTTATTTTTTGTAATCTTGAAAAATTGATGAGCAGATACTCCGTGGCTTGTTGGCTAGTATGTTGGCCTGCCACGCTGAAAGTTTTGGCTCCAATAATTTTTTTGGTACATATTAGGTTCACGATGAGCTTACAGTATTAAAATGTTTTAGTTAATTGAAATTGATTGGAGGGGGGGAGGGGGCAAAACCAATAAAACGAAGCAGAAAAGAAAGAGAAAAGAGAGTGAAAAGCAAGAAAGTCCTCAAAAATCCTAAAATGGCAATGAAATGGTGAAATGGGAGGGGTGCCAAATTCGACTTTGTCCCCAAACCACCCCCTCCCCTCTGAAAAAATCCTAGACCCGGTGCGGTTTTGGATACACTAATGAAATAAATTTCACTACTGGGTCGCACTAACTTGTTCTAATGTGTGACAGTGGTCTTGGGTCTGGGAATTTTGAAGAAAAACCAGGGAAAAAATCATATAGAATTTTATTAATCACTAGATTTTCCGCCAAATGAAGTGTTACTTATTTTATGATGGCATCACTGGCGACGCGGGAATAATTTTTTTTTTTTTTTTTGAAAGTTTATTATATTGTTAATAACTACCGTAAGAAGATTCACCGTTGTTGTTCTGGCTTTAAAACTCAGCACCGTCTCATAAAGCTCGTTTAACGCAACAATTTCTTGCAGATCACGTTCCCTAGTTCATTTTTTTTACAACAGTGGCCTCCCTACTCACCAGATTTGAATCCAATGGACTTCTCTGTATAGTCCATTTTGGAGTCTAAGGTGTCAACAAAAAAATATAAGAGTGTTGCAACATTGAACTTAGCGCTTCGTCAGGAATGAGCACGGATCCCACAGGACCACCTTTGTGCAGCGTGCAATTACTTCATCAAAATATGATATGGTTTTTTAAAAAATAAATGTATTTATACTGTGCTCATCAAATTTGGAATGAAAAACTCTAAAAATGAAGGATTTATTGAACTTTGAGTTGGTAACACTTCATTTGACGGACCCTGTAGTTTCACCAAGTTTCATTAGTTATGTATTGCAATTTTTATTAAGTAACTACTTTTTAAGTCGTGTTGTTAAACTTAACATTTTGTTCTTGTTAATTTTCAAAAAAAAAAAATTCAACAAACACATTAATGTCACAAAAATCCCACAAGTAGTATCCAGTAGCAACTGGGGGAATATAGAAAAATACATGCCCATGATGGGTCTCAAACAAAATCACATAACTCTAGGTTAATAATCAAGGCAATTGCTACCCGCTGCAGCAATGAAGTTGTTCTACAATTTACTGTTGCATTCGAACGGCTTTCAGAGATGAATTTTTCCATGACATGATTTGCTGTTGGCGGATTAGTCACTCCTAAGTTACTCAAAGGCTTTTGATACCATTGATCACTCCATTATATCGGTAATCGAGTGTATGAGTTGCTTTCATTAGATCGTGGAGTTACAAAGGGATCCATCTTTGGACCGCTTCTTTTTTCAGGATATGTTAACAACATACACTTTGCTTTAAGTCATTTCGAAGCACGCATGTTTGCTTATGATGTTCGGCTTGCAAGATATTGTAACCTAGGTCTCATAGAAGATGGCGTTTATAGCATTAATCAGGATCGGAAAAAAATGTTTCAATGGTCCAATAGATATATAGTGTTATTTTAAATCCCAACAGAACTAAATTCCTTGTCTCCAAAAAATTGCTAGATTGGTCGTATTTTCCCGTTC
This sequence comes from Platycheirus albimanus, assembly GCA_916050605.2. Lineage (NCBI taxonomy): Eukaryota > Metazoa > Arthropoda > Insecta > Diptera > Syrphidae > Platycheirus > Platycheirus albimanus. The sequence continues at coordinate 303,590,452 of OU696696.1, read as the reverse complement.
TTAAAAATGAATGGCACCACAGTGGAATTCGTAGAGAGAGATAAACTTAGGAGTGTATTTTAATAGAAATCTTACTTGGAAAGATCATGTAAATGCAGTGGGAATAAAGGCAAGTGGTGCGTTGAGCACTTTATCGGTATCAGAAAGATGCTTGTTATCGTACATATCCGTATCTATCTGTGTGAAGTCTTTTTTGAAACTCCGACGCAATGAGCGAAGGCTCAATGTTTTTGTTTAACAATGTTACTCGCTACTCCTTGGACTAGAACGATATTTCCATATTGCATCCTATTATAAAAGTCTGTACGGTGTCACTTTTGAACACCTTTTAAAAATAAGAACCTTAACTAGTTTGTTCAGCATAGTTAACACGCATAGAATACCCCATCTCTACAGAGAAACCCTTTTCTCTTCTTCTTGCAAAACCAATCAAATTGTAATTCCCCAATTTACGATGTTATCTTGTGGAACGCGTTGCCCCGTGAAATAAGAAGAGTAGAAATCTCTTAATAAGATATTAGGCGACCAATTTAGCGAACCAAAACGTTATATTAAGTGCTCACCGAAATGATTTTTCAACAAGTTCATTGTTTCACGCGCTGAAACCAGGGCTCATCGACACCATGGGCTTGAATTTCAGGAAGTAAATGGTCCATTAATATGTTGCGATAACGGCCACCCTTGACATTCTGATTTGCCTCATTTTTGAAGGAAAATAACCAATGATTCCACCAGCGACCAGCCCATAAACCACACCATACTGTTGTATTCAATGGATGTAATGGTAGCTCTTGAAACTCTCCGGGCAGCTCACCAGCCCAAATAGCAATTTGGTTTATTCAAGTATCCATTGTGCCAGAAATGGGCTTCATCACTGAACAAAATTTCACCATAAAACACCAACAAATTGGAGACGCTGTTGTGGTTTGAGTATTTCCAGTTTAATAGGAGTAACGCGTTATCTGTCAAAAAAGCCTTTTGAAAATCAAACCTCGCGATGAATCACCCATTATAAGGATTAAACAAAAATTATTAATCTTATAATTTGAATTAAACAGTTGTTCTTTTTCAATTTTTTTAATTGTATCGTTGTAAAGATTAAATATATTTTTTTTGTCATAGTTAATTCCAATAATTTAATTTCACTGTGAAGCTAAGTTATCTAAAAGATGTATATAAATCCCAATACTTAGTTCCCTATTACTAAATAAATTAACAAAAATAGAACTATTACGACGACATTGTGGAACTAAATAATTGACTGAAACAAAAATAAATCTGCAGTTCCATCAGCACAACACAATTACAAACTTTAAGATGTCAATAGTTTCCAAAGTGTATCGTCGTTATTTTGCTGGAACAATTAAATATCGATACTTTATTGATGCCGCAAAATGCAGAATTTAAAATAGAAGTTTTAAGAAACCCTTAAGTTATTTGTATTTGCTTTTAACACCATGTGCATTCATACTTTTTAATTCATTTATAAATCATAATTACCTACAAAGGAATAGATCTACAATTTCGTTCCAAACCCGTTCACTCACCTGAAAAAAAAGAAAACAAATTGTATCAAGTTGACTGTTACATTTTAAAATTTTAATCTTATTATTTAAAAATCAAATGATTCATGCTTGGAAGCTAGTACAAAAACCATGACAAAATGTATCATAAATCCTTGAATTAGTCTATAAATCATACTATTTGCAGATACTATTCTATTATTTATTCGAGCGATATTCAAAGTTAGCTTCCCTTATTAAATTCGCAAGCTTATAATCTAAGCACTTGAACACCACTCTCAAGAACGAACTTAAAGCTTGTCATTAAAATCTAAAAAAAACTAGGTCATCCTCATTCACTTCACAACATAATCGGAAACATAAATAATTTTAGTTCTCACGAAATTTCCACTCAACTTCTGTCGATGAATTTGAGAACTGTTTCAGCTTTCAGCACCAAATTAGAAATAATTTGCCCAGAAATGACGAGAGAAAGAGCGAAAAAAAAAATCTATCGACGATCGAGAGTACACTAGCAAATTACTAATTGCAAATTGTTAACAATTATTATCTATTATTCTTGCAGGCGTTCTATTAAAAAAATATACCACCATACACCGTTACACTTTTGTAACCATTTATATAACTACCTTCCGTCGTTTGGTCGTTATGGTGGTTTCGTCTGTATCCGTCCGTCTGGATTTTGCTGCGGGTGCTATTTTAAAGGCGGCCGGCTACTCGCTTACTCAAGGTTGTCAGAATATACATAATCATTTTCAATTGGTATCCGTATTCGGTTGCCACCTATAAGTTCAGGGCGCACCCATGTAATTGCAATTTTTCTTTTTTTTTTTCCTGCCATGTTGCACTAAGATATAAATTTATCAATAAAAAAATATAATAAAACTGCAAAAAACATGGTTTCAGCAGTAGTAACCACAATTTTAATTACTTACTCTATAAAGTGGTCTTTCTTTTAAAATTCTCAAATAATAAACAATTTCATGTTGTTTCAACTTTTTTATATTTTATTTAAAATTGGCAATAAAAAATTAAATTACACGTCATACTTGAGATAAAGTGATAAAACTAAAGTACTTAATATTAATCTGGCTGCTTAACCTTTAACATAAAAATGTTATTCAATAAATAAATGATAACCGCAAACGGAAACCAACGAAAGAGCTGATCAATTATTATTTATCGGAACAATTAGCAGTGATTGTTTTATTTGATTTGATTGAGATTGAAGTATGGTGACAATAACAAATAACAATGGCGACGATATTGGTGAGGAAGTTATGCTCAATTGAGCATGTCACAAATTTAATAATATTAATTGGGAATTTCAATGAAAAATATAAAAACAAAATAATCATTTGAAATAATCTATTGGAGATTCAAATAGTTATATCACATCAAAAAAAAAAAAAAAAAACTAGTGAGACAATGTCTGTAACTTCATTAGATGATAATTTCAGGACGCTTAATTTCAAGGTTAATAATAGTATCAAAAGGAGCATAGCTTATTATTTAAAAGTTCCCAAAGTATTATTGTTTAATTTCAATTGTCGGATCATCCAATGCCATTCCATTTCAGCCGAATATCTACTCGTATGTTTAGAGGAATTGGCCTTTGATGCGACTTCTCTGCTCAACTTAAGAGGACTTTTGAAAAGAATCAGAAACTGATACGAACCTCTTTAAGTATATAATGAGCATGAAATAATTAGTTTATAGTTTTAAGTTTTTAGTTATCTTTATACAGGGTGATTCACGAGCGTTATGCCAAAAAGCTAGAGCGTGTAGGTTGAGTTGAGACAAGAAAAAAATCGTATGGGAGGGGGGTCTATTCCCCCCTGTTTATCCGGGAGGGGCAATTTTCTGAAAAATTGACTTATTTTGTAAAAAAAAATATTAAAAATCAACGGCTTCGTTTACAACACCGTGTTATACCTTTTTGAAAAGCCAAAAACTTCTTCTTTTATTTTTTTTTTAAATTAAATTGTTTTAACGAATAGTTTAAAAAATATAAATTTTCAAACTCAAAATTTTGAAAAAAAATAATTTGAAAACTAATTTTTTTCAAAATTTTACGTTATTAAGTACAATTTTTGTTCTCAGAATTCAATGCTTCTATTAATTTGTAATCCAACACTGAAAACCGTATGGCTCTACGACTTTTTGTTGCCAAGGTATTCAAAAATAACCGAACCTACTTCTTCACAAAAACAAGAAAATCTACCCTTACGGGATGGCACAAGTGATCATTTAGCCAATTTTTTCGTGTTTTTGTGAAGAAGTAGGTTTGGTTATTTTTGAATACCTTGGCAACAAAAAGTCGTAGAGCCATATGGGTTTCAGTGTTGGATTACAGATTAATTAAAGCATTGAATTCTGAGAACAAAAATTATACTTAATTACGTAAAATTTTGAAAAAAATTAGTTGTAAAATTATTTTTCAAATTTTTTTCAAAATTTTGAGTTTGAAAACTTATATTTCTTAAACTATTCGTTAAAACAATTTAATTTAAAAACAAAATGAAAGAAGAAGTTTTTGGCTTTTCAAAAAGGTATAACACGGTGTTGTAAATGAAGCCGTTAATTTTTAATATTTTTTTTTAAAAAATAAGTCAATTTTTCAGAAAATTGCCCCTCTCGGCTAAACGGGGGGGGGGGGGAATAGACCCCCTCCCATACGATTTTTTTCTTGTCTCAAATCAACCTACACGCTCTGGCTTTTTGGCACAACGCTCGTGAATCACCCTGTATAATTTAAAACATAAAAAAATCATTTTATACACAAGTACAAATGTATTGCTTTCTTTAGCCATTTAAGTTTGTCCTTTGGACGTCTACCAGACTGGCATTTTAAAATAAAAATAAAAAAATATATACAGGGTCAAAAATCATAAAATAGCAAGTAACAATATTTTTTGAATACAATCCTTTAATGTTCAATTATTTTTTTTCTAAAAATCTCCATTAATAATAAAATTCTTTATAGAAGTGGAGTATCTCAGCCAGCATTTCAATTTTGAGTGTCAACACTCGACAAGCTCTCCTTAATCTAAACTTTTTTTTACCGAAGTATCTTATCCTAAACAACTTTATAATTCGTTTAATTTGCATAGACTACAAAGTAAAGCTAGATCCGGACGGTGTGGTTTGAAGTTTTAATAATTCTATTTATTTTGTTCAAATGGTTCAAATTAAAAGAAAATATTACATGTCGTTACATTTGAATCTATTCCGTAGATAAATCAACGAAATAGAGACTGTCAAGACAATAACGAGACAGATAGAGACAGACAAAACAGAAGAGAGAACACACATTTGAACAGCACGCAGTTATTGGTTTTGACGGTCCCTCATCTAGCTATGTAGGGTAGGGTGGGGCACTTTTGACGAAGGGGCTCTTTCGTCTTCCTTAAATCCAGAAAGACTGTTTGTCATAAAAGATATATTTTGGTGATAAATACTACATCACTGCATCACATATACATCACACGCGAATAGTGACAGTTCTTGTTCAACTTTTGCGGTGGTTAGACCTGTTTTTCTGTAATTTTTTGTTGCACGAGGTAAACGATTGTTTCGCTGATTTGTTTTAAACTTCTTGGTATCTCTCTGTTTAATGATTGTGGTATCTATGCATATTTAAAGTTTTCATAATAACTATTTCAACTTTTATAAGTTTTGTATAAAATATTAAAAACAAAAAATAAGTAGTATAGGGCACTTTCGATAAGCGAACCTTTTTTTTTTTAAGGACAAAACTTAACTTTAATTGATTTGTTATTTCCTGACCGCGCTTTTTTTTATTGGGTTTGTTATTTGTTTTGTTAAAATATCTCGTTTGAATAACAAAAACAAAATAAGCTGTCACGGCGCGGGACGCCAGGCAGATGTGAAACATTCAAGTTTACCATATAATAAAATATGGAGTGAAATTTTTATTATTATTTTATTATAATACATAACAATTATTACAGATTATATTCATTTATAAATAGGAACAAAATTTTCTTCAGTCCACCTATCAAATCAACCATCCGTAACTACCCACCCCCTCTAAAACCACTAACCAACTACCCACCATTCTTTTCAACCCCCCCCCCCAACCAATTCCCCCACCAGTTACCAACCATCCCACATACAACCAACCACCCAACTTATTTAACAATACCCCCCCCCCCCCAACCACCCACGCCAACCACCCATCCCACCTAAAACCAAGAACCACCCACCCACCATATTTGTCCATTCCCACCCTCCCCAACCCAAATCCACCCACCAGGAACCACCTTCAAGCAACCACCCACCATTTTAGCCAATTTTTCCTTCCAACCAACCCACCATTTTTGACAATTTTTTCGACAACCTCCCCCCCCTCACTAACCATCCAGCCCACCTACAACCACCAACCAACAATCTACAGTTAAACTGTTACGGACTCCGAAAAAAAATAAAGGTAGTGTTAAACAAAGTTTCGTAAAGCTTCCTCAGGAGAAAAAAGATTATTTTAATAAAGTATCATGTGTCAACTGGTTCGAAAGAATTGCGCACCGCATACAGGAATGGATAGATGTTGGTGTTTAATGACTTTGTGTAATTAGGACTACCAGGTTAATACAGAAAAATAATTGATAGTTTCCAAACTCGTGAACACGCATCATAATATGTTTTCGAAAATATATGGGAGATTTTTAATGTTTGTCGAAATTTAACTTTGGATACAGGGCTGTCAGATGCTGCAACTCTACATCTGTGTAAAACGCTAACGCCTTAAGTGCAATGGTTGAAGAAGCACACAAGGCAAATTGCCGAATATCTAAATCTTGTACGGGGTATTAGGCAATAGGAATGAGGAAAACTATGCATCTTTTCATATCTTGTCAAATATGTAAAACGCACACTCAAGCAAGATGAAGATAGAAGAAATCATGAATGAAATGGAAGATCTGACAAAATCTGGCCTGAAGTGTTGCCAAAAATATGACATTCGGGCATGCATTATTAGATATCATCAATGCCACAGTGAAAAACTTGCGTTGCCGAAAACTGTCCGCAACAGTTGAACCTGCAAAAAAGTTTGCGTTACGAAAAACTGTTCGCTCCGACAGATACCTCGATAGGGCTGAGTATGAACGACATAACCGATTGCCTCTTGATCATAGAAGTTGGTGACAAAGCTTCCACACAAGTTTAAAACTGTTTTATCTATAACAAAACTTTCCTTAATTTCGTCCAAGAATTTGTTTCGGAGGAATTTGAAAACAAAATCGAACTAAACTCCATTTTCCAATTTTCCGGACGATTTTTTTGTCTTACTAAGATTCTTCCACACTTTCCTTGTCATACCATAATGCAGAACATATTGCATACAGTCAGCACAACTAGTCACACTAACGAAAGAGAATTTTTTCTTAAAATTAATAAAATTTTCTACTGTAAGAAGAGGCTTACGAAAAAACGGCGGAGTGGGGATTGATAATCCAGCATAAAATCCATTATAAAACTTTTTTTAAATGTTTACTGCCAAAGGATTAAACAATCAATGCGACCATAAAACTCAAATGCATTGCCCTACTTTGTTGGCATCCTCATCCACCTCCATGCCATCACAATTCGAATAACGGTTCGGTGGTAAAAAGTCCAATTTAATCAAAATTTCCTTCAAAAACTGACAATGTATGGCAATAAAATTACTCCTTCATCCTTCCCTCACAGTAATACAACACATCTGAGAAGTTCAAGAAAATCCGACATTGTGTTAAACCCTGACAAGAAGACTTTGGTTATGAAGACAGGTTTCAAAAAAAAAAAAAAAACCACCCGAAGCATGCATCAAATTTCACTTTTTTTATATCTTTTCCTCCTTTTTTGTGGACAGAGTTTTTTTTTTTGTACCATTGATGGAAGACACTCTGCACGCATTCAGGAATAAGGAATTAATGTAGCATATTTTTTTTCAATTTAATGCGATGTCAAATTTATGTTAGGAGGACTCAAAAATAACATTCATTTGAAGACCGAGAAAATTTGTGAGTGTCTTTTGGTGCACAACAGAAGTGAAGCTATACCTTTACTCCTTTAGTATGGGATTCTGACGAATTTTGGTTAACTGACCACCACCAAAGATTAAGTTACAGTTGCGGATATTTATTTATGTTGTGTCTTTTATGGTTACTTAAAGAATTAACACAAACACAGACAATTTTCGTAAATCTTCTTGTATTTCCATTAAAAAAAATAACAATTTTGAGGATAAGATACAATTATTATAACAAAACAAAAAAAAAAGATCATAAAAACAAGTATTGTAATTAGTGTAAATCATCCAAAGTTAAAAATATTAAAATTCACAGCGTGAAAGGTTAGTGACATAATTATGCTGAAGATGACTTTAAAATTGAAGGTCTTCAAGGTATGAATCACAATAAAATCGTCTTTTATGAATAATAACTTTTCTTTTATGGTACTAAAATAATGACAGCTTGACATTAATTACTTGAAAAAAATAAAAAAACAATTTACAAAATAAATGTTTATGGGTTTTTAACAATGCTTTAAAAATGAGGTGGTTGGTATTAATTACGCGGTTTAGAATTAATTTAATGATAACTCCACTCAGCATTCGAAGGAATCGTGTTAAGTAAAAATTTGTTATAAAGTTGACTTGGAAAAATTATAGTTAGTTGACTTAACATTTCTTGGTACTTTTTGGTCTGGCATCAACAATAAAATATTAAGTTTTCGTCTCAGCTCTTTGGTTCAAATATTATATGTGGCACCTTAAAACTTATATTTTGAAAACATTCCTTCTCCCCTGGCTCGCATTTGTTAATTCATTTAAAGGCTATTTATAACCCTTTGAGTGCGAGAAAAAAAATGAAGAGTTACAAGCAAATAAGTAATCTTTCTAGCAACTTTGTCAGGCAAGAGGAGTACGAGTTTGCGGTGTGTATTGGTCTGTCACCCCCCCCCCCCTATTTACTGAAACCAACACTGAACATTTTCATCTTCTATCTTAATCCTACAGCAACAAACTATTAAAGTTAAAACTAACTCTTATTTAACATATTATTAGGAAAAACACCTGCGCATTGACACTCATATTTTTACTTGCGATTATAGGTACTATAAGGCAAGTTATGGATTCGTGCAGAAAAAAAAAATTGAGATAACAATCACACATGACATTACGATGATGGAGAAGTCGAAAAAAGTGGGTCTGGGAATTCCGTCCGTCTGTCTGTCTGTCTGTCTGTCTGTCTGTCTGTCTGTCTGTATGTCTGTTCGCACCTCTGGAGGCTGAACGGGTGGGCCGATTTGCTTCAAATTTGGTATTTAGGATTTATTTGGCCGTCCCTCGGAACATATTTTTTATTTTTGCTCTAGGTCCAAAAATAACGGCACCTGCCATATAATCTTGAAGACAAAAATTGATTTTCTCAAAAACGGCTCTAACGATTTTGATAAAACTTTCAGAATGCTATTTTTGGAAGAAAATCTATCTTTTGGTTTGAAATTTTTTTTCAAAATTTGTCTAATAACGGTACCTTTCATAGAACCAGTATTTGCAAATCAAATTTTCTCGTAAACTATACATTCGATTTCAATAAAACTTTTACCACAGGAAGTCATTCATAATTTTATTAATATGACATTTAAAAATTTTCAAAAACTTTTTTTTTTGATTTTTTATAATTTTTTCAAAAAAATTTTTGGTTTTCGAAATATGTTGAAAACGGGTGCATCGATTTTTTTTTAAATTATTTTTCAAATGCAAACTACAGATTGCCATATATTTGCATACTCAAATAAACTTCAAAATATTTTTTGAAAAAGTTTTTCAAAAATAACCTTTTTTAAAAAAAACTGGTCCAACGATTTTCAATATTTTTTTTTCCTAGATTGAGGTATAGCTTTGAAATTTTATTGCATACTTAGTTTTTCCGAGAAAACTCTTAAACTTATTTAAAAAATAAAAGAATTTTCGAAATTATTTAATTTTTTTTAATATCCATATATGCACGAACTAGCTCTTATGTTCAATAAATTGCGTAGTGGCTCAATTTATTGAACATAAGAGCAAGTTCGTGCGACCCAGTCGTGCATTTTATTTTTAATCATTCAGGGTTTCTGAGATACAGGGCTTCAAAAATCACAAAAGATGGACAAATAATCAAAATTTTTACACTCTTATAAAGTTACCGAAATACAAATCTGCAAAGTCGGTAGGTACGATACAAACATGAGACACAATTTAAGGCTTTCCATCAGAGAGGCGTGGCTACCACCCCAATTATTAATTCAAAATCTAAGATCTAAGCTAGAGGATTAAATAAGATTGCAAAATAAAACTCGATTTCAACCATTATATCTTAAAACAAGGAACTACTTTCATTACCAATATTAAATACTTCGCCAGTTTAAAAAACGGGTGTTTCATCGTGAGGTTTGATTTTCAATAGGCTTTTGACAGATCACGCGTGACTCCTATCAAACTGCTTTGTCATTTTTGTTCACTATCGTTTAGCAAGTCATCATGGAAAGACCCACACAACAACAGCGTCCCCAAATTGTTCAGCTGGAATACGAAAATCAGCGTTCTGTGAGAAATGTGAAATATTTTCCGTGCAATTCGAGGAACTTATGGTGTGCAAGGAATTGCGCACTAACATTGCCAATAACATTCGCAAATTGGAGTCTCATTTTACATTAGTAGATGATACTCAACCGGTTAGACCACATTCAGCACGTAGTGTTGAGACTTTATCTGCTTTAGCTGAAACTGTACGCGAAGACCGTGACGAATGGATTCATCGTCGTTCTCAACAGCTTGGCTTTTCGTATTCGACAACTTGGAGTATTTTAAATAACGATTTCGGCCATAAAAGCGCACAAAATTCAACTTGTGCAAGAAGTGAGGCGACTTAAATTTACGTCGTATTTTCAGTGAATGGAAAAACTCAACGAAAATCCCATTTCTGGATCAAAAATAAATAAACGAAATTGCCGTATTTTGGGCTTATGAACGACCGGAAGAGAATCAAGAGCTACCATTACATACATTGAAAACAACGGTATAGTGTGGTTTATGGATTGGTGGAACTATTTTTTTTTTCCATATTTCTTCAAAAATGAGGCACATCAAAATGTTACTGTCAATGGTAACCGTTATCGCGACATGTTAACGGACTATGTGCTTCCTGAAATTCAAACCTATGGTGTCGGTGAACTCTGGTTTCAATAAGACAGTGCTACGAGCTATACAGCGCGTGAAACAATGGACTTTTTGAGAAATCATTTCAGTGAGCACTTAATTTCACGTTTTGCTATGAGAAATTGGCCTCCTAGATCGTGCGATATTGGAATATTTTCTCTAGGAATATATTAAGTCTCAGGTCTTCAGGAATAAGCCAGCTACAATTGACGCGTTGGAAGCCAACATTACTCGTGTTATTCGAGAGATACCAGTCATAATGCTCGAACGAGTATCACGAAATTGAACCATCCGAGTGGACCACCTCGGTCGTAGTCGTGTTCAACATTTACAGGCTCCCGGATATTACGCAAGAGGAAATTACGCCAAAATAATTTTTTTTAAAAAAAGGCCTGAAATCTGGGAGAGAAAGTCAAATAATGTTGGCTTCTTTTCCTAGGAAGAAAGGCCAGAATTTTGTATTAAGAATTTTCTGGCGTTTTTTCAAAAAAAAAAAAAAAAAAATGGCGTAATTTCCGGGAGCCACATTTACATGATATCATTTTCAAAAAGTAATGCCATGCAATTTTTTTTTAACCAATGATACAAATTTTAAGTTCACTTTCAAAATTATGTGTTTTATTTTACATTATAAATCAAACCTTTCGATGAATCACCCTTTATTAAGTTATAGGTGAACCAATGTAAGAACTTGGCGTATATTAAATCTCATTACATTTCACATCTGGCTCAGTAAAATATTTTTTTTTTTTTTTTTCAAAACTTGGCTTGCCTACGATTTTCGGTAAGAATTTCTAGTTTCGTTTTCGAAAGCATGGATAAACAAAACACAGCATTCAAAAAAACTTAGAGGGAAAGGAAAGAAGATTAAATTATGAAACTATGTTATGTAACTTTGTATTACGGATCAAGTAAAGGCTTTATTTCATTCCATTGTTGACTAGCCAGTAGGTTTAACAAACATAACCCATCAAACAATTCCGTCCCTTAAACGTTAAATCCAGCTTACGAGCACCAAATTGTTTCAGGCCGTGCTCCACTTAATTTGGGGTTATTTCACTGCCACGCATTGTCATTAAGAGTTGGAATTGAAAACTCGGCGGGCTCTAACACATGCCCTAGCCATCAAAGCCGATGTTCTTTTATCTTTCTTACCACTGTATGTGTGTGCATGTTCGCCAAGTTCTGTTTGGTGCAGTTTATGACCTGGCGGCGTGATCGGGCCTTACTTCTTCGAAAATGAGGTCGGCCAAGCAGTTACCGTCAACGGTGTTCGCTATCGCGAGATGATAACGTATTTTTGTGGCCAGAAATTAAGGATATGGAGCTGGATGATATGTTATTCCAACAGGTGCCACTTGCCACACAAACAATGGATATTTTGCGCCATGATAATTTGACACTTTAAAAATCCTTCTTTAACCAAATTATAATTTTAAATCCGCTTTTTTTCTTTTTCTTAATCAATTTCTATTAGGCCTTTTGATTATTGTCATTCTGAAGTCTGAATTCGAGCAGTTTTCGAACGTTAATATCTTTCAATTCATAAATCTTGACTCACTTTCAAAAACCATCCATTTATGGTAATCTAACATAAGTACATGAGATCTCGAACATGAATTTCGGCGCTGAAAAAACAACCTTAAATCAACGCCAACTTTATATGTCATAACAGAGCAGCTATTAATCAATCAATTTCAACGGAATTTTATGCGTCACTCAACAAAAGCTACTGTTTTAACGCCTACGCACAGCGCATACAATCCACCGACACGCCTGCCTTCCCCACTCCACCATGCCGGCCGGTGCAGCAACTGATGATGGTGGCATGGCGGTACTCAACATCTCAAAGAATAAAATAAAATTTATCACTTTGAACGCAAAAACGACAACGATGATGACGACAACATTGGCAACAAACGAAAAATTGGATCAACCTTTTTTTTTTGTAAATTTTTTTTAAAATAAAAAGGGTTAAGACTCTATAGATACTCTATACAATATTTAGCTGCAGTTTTTTTTTGTTCATGGATACACACACTCACGTCTCACGTTTGCCTTACGCCCATCTATAAATTACAATATTGTCATTGATTTACCTGTCCGGTGCTGTAAATTGCGTTTTATTGATTTGTATTAATGGCTCAGACGAAATGGAGACAGACCAGGTGGGTTCACACTGAAAATTATGTTAATGGTATGTTCTTGGTAACAGCTTTTGAGGTGTGAATTGTGATATTAAACATTGTTGCGTATTGTGGTTACTGATGAAGAATTAGAGTTTTTAGTCTTGATGTTGTTTTTTAAACTAAAAAAAAAAATAGACTAGTATCATAGTGGAGTCTTATATATATAAAGTATCTCAAGAAATATTCCGGTTTGAAGAAATTTTAAATGTTTTGGCTGAGTAAGTTAGTAAAAATAGATTTTTTTTTATTTTATGTAAATTGAAATGAAATTATGAATAAAGCATATTTGGCTTCGGCGTTATGAGAAGATCAATACAGTTATTGTAATAAAAAAACCTCAGAAGTTGAATATTAATTAGTGTTTTCAAAATAAAGCCAACAAATCCAATTATTAACCAATAGAAAAGATAAACTTAAATTCTTCATGATTATCGCTTCTTTATTAAAATTTGTTAAGTTTTGCATTATAAACAAAAAAAAACTTGTCCAAAGACTAAAAATAACCATTTTGTCCGTAAAAAGATAAATATTTTTGTAAAAATTCATAAATAAATCAACAGCTTGTCTAATGTTATCTTGCATTTTGTACCAAGAGTCTTAAGGCATTTTTTTTATAATGCACTCGCACTCAAGGGGATAAATATGAACACCCTTATAATGAATTAACATGTGCCAGTGAGGAGATAAGGAATAGAAAAATAGGAAAGAAAGGTGGTACAGTAGAATAAGATCTTAGGTGATAATTATCTCAAAAAAATCCCACGCGTGAAATGCTGAAATTGGAAAAATAAATAAAAATAGGTGCCCGGGTTGGGATTCTCCTCTTTCTTCCTCACATCGGAACGCTCTATAATATTGCCTTTTTGAAGGGATTCTCAGAGTCTCTCCTTTGAACATGAGAATAACTGCTGAGTCAGCCGTACCCTAGTTTTTGCAAGATTTCCTTAAGTAAAATGGATTTCAAAACTTAAATACATAAATATTGAACAGTTCGGTGGAGCAAAGACCTATTTATAATTATTTTCTTTCTGCACTATTCCTGTGTGTGGGTTGATACTCTGCATGAAAGGAAGGGACCCACAATTTACCCCTGAATCAATACTTTCCTCAAGAGACAGTATCCCGGAAAAAAACCTAACATAATATGTGGAGTCAGGATTGAACAATTTTTCACTCAGCCATGGTGCAGAACTTATATCGTTTAAAGCAATATCAATAATTGTAAGTACTTCAGACTTAAGCTTAATAGACATGACCACGACCATGCGTTCGCGCAAGTTTTCAAATTTGCAAATATGCACAGGTAATTTTCGTTCAAAGCTGAACGGCTTCAGATCCTGTTGGATAGGAAGCTAACTTGGATCCCCTGTTAAGTGTCATCAGTAAATTTTCCAGAAATATTGAGATCGAAGCCTCCATCAGTTACACATATCCAACAAAGCTCTTGAAAAAATGTTCAGCCAGCACTGTTAATATTTATCAAAACGTTAGATATTCTGGAAAAATGAAACCTGTCTTTTCTATGTCCAGACATCGGGCTGGATAAATTGAGTTTTTCTATAGCAACATAAAATGAGGTGATCAAAATAATAAATATTAGCTTTGGGGCATTCTATAACTATTCTGAAAATTATCAAAACTTACAGTCCCAGTGAATACAAAATGATGGAGTTTGTAATTATGAAACATAGATTTTTCATAGGATTCACATGATGAATTGCTGTGAGTTAGGATAAAGAAAAAAAGGATATCAACTGAAGTAGGTGAAGAAGAAGTAGGTCATCTCCAGGAACAGCATTAAGATTAAGATTTTTTCACGGGTAACACAAGATGTGGCAATCTATAAGTCCAGGATTCTATCTCCATACTAACTCCAAAACTAGCTCTTAAGTGTCGATCATATATCGGAGATATGAAACAGTTTATCATTCCCCTCTGTTTGGTGGCAGGGCATTGAGATATTCCAGGTTTCTACGGAACCTACGACCTTATAAAACAAGCATCGACAATTTATTTATATTCAATGATACTTGTAATTTTTTGCTAAAGCAGTATACTTCTAGGAAGACAAATCTTAGGTGGACAGGTGGTAAACCGTTTCTAGCAACAAACCAGATTTGGCCAAAGGTGAATCTCAAATTCATAATCGACTGTATTTGGTTGTCTGTAAATTCGGTTTACGGATGATAATTGTGCGTGATAACCAGTTCACAAAACAGTTCATGTGTAGGTAGTATCCCTCCAACCACCAACCACCCACCCCACCTACAAACAACCACCAATTTGTTTTTTTTTTTCTCACACCTTCCCCCCAAACATCGACCTCCCACATACAACCAAGAGCCCACCATTTTTGACAGTTTCTGAAAATTTTTTCCTCCCACCCCTTACACAATAAATCTTTCTTCCTTACCACCACCAACCAACCACCCACTATTTTGGACAATTCCCTCCCAAACACCAAATCTTCCCTCAAATCCAACCACTTACTGTACCTACAACCACCTGCTTCTCACCTACCATTTTTGACAATTTTTTTTTCCTCACCCCTTCACACAATAAATCCTACCTTACTTACCATCAAAAACCACCCACCCCACTTTAAACCACCAACCAACCTCAAATTATTTTTGACAATTTTTGCCTTTCCACCCAAATACAACCACCAACCAAACACCCACCATTTTTGACAATTTTGCCTCACCCCCCTTACCAAATCATTCAACACCAACCACCCATCCCAACTACAGCCAACAACCAACCACTCAACAATTTTGACAGTTCCCCCTGCACCTAATCAACCACCCTCCTCCCTTCAACACCACCACTAACCGCCCACCCCACCTACAACAGCCAATCAACCACCCCCCATTTGTGACATTTTTTGTTCAGCCGTTAAAACCTATCACCCCCACATACAACCAACAGCCCACCATTTTTGAAAATTTGTTAATCCTCCCCCACACAATAAAGCCAGCCCTTCCTTACCTTCACCAATCACCCACCCACTATTTTTGACAATTCCCTCCATGCACCAAATTCAACCACCAACTCCACCTACAACCACCTGCTACGCACCCATCATTTTTGACAATTTTTCTCTCCCCCCCCCCCCCCATTACAACTATCTTTGACAATTCCCTACAATTACAGCCACCAATCAACCACCAACCATTTTTTTACAATTTCTTCCTTACTCCCTCCCAACACCAAATCCCCCAAATCCAACCACCTACCCCACCTGCCACCACCTTTCACTCACCCACCATGTTTGACAACTTTTTCATCGCACCCCATCAAATCAACCATCCCCGCCACCAAAACTTCCAACCAATCAACCCACCTAGAACCACCAACCAACCACCCACCATATTTGACAATTCACCCCCCCCCCCTCCATCCAATCATACCAAATCATCCCAACACCAAACACCCATTCCACCTACAGCCACCAAAGAACCATTCATTAGTTTTGACAATTTTTGTCTCACCACCCAAACCAGCTACAACCACCCACCATTTTGACAATTGTTCCTCTTCCCGACACTACCCCCTCACCTGCCCCACATACACTCCCACCACCACTAACCAATCACCCAACACCCTCCCCTCCCACTTTATTGACTATCTAGGCTATCAAAGCAGCTAGGTAACGTGACTGTGACTGTGACTGTGACTGTGACTGTGACTGTGACTGTGACTGTGACTGTGACTGTGACTGTGACTGTGACTGTGACTGTGACTGTGACTGTGACTGTGACTGTGACTGTGACTGTGACTGTGACTGTGACTGTGACTGTGACTGTGACTGTGACTGTGACTGTGACTGTGACTGTGACTGTGACTGTGACTGTGACTGTGACTGTGACTGTGACTGTGACTGTGACTGTGACTGTGACTGTGACTGTGACTGTGACTGTGACTGTGACTGTGACTGTGACTGTGACTGTGACTGTGACTGTGACTGTGACTGTGACTGTGACTGTGACTGTGACTGTGACTGTGACTGTGACTGTGACTGTGACTGTGACTGTGACTGTGACTGTGACTGTGACTGTGACTGTGACTGTGACTGTGACTGTGACTGTGACTGTGACTGTGACTGTGACTGTGACTGTGACTGTGACTGTGACTGTGACTGTGACTGTGACTGTGACTGTGACTGTGACTGTGACTGTGACTGTGACTGTGACTGTGACTGTGACTGTGACTGTGACTGTGACTGTGACTGTGACTGTGACTGTGACTGTGACTGTGACTGTGACTGTGACTGTGACTGTGACTGTGACTGTGACTGTGACTGTGACTGTGACTGTGACTGTGACTGTGACTGTGACTGTGACTGTGACTGTGACTGTGACTGTGACTGTGACTGTGACTGTGACTGTGACTGTGACTGTGACTGTGACTGTGACTGTGACTGTGACTGTGACTGTGACTGTGACTGTGACTGTGACTGTGACTGTGACTGTGACTGTGACTGTGACTGTGACTGTGACTGTGACTGTGACTGTGACTGTGACTGTGACTGTGACTGTGACTGTGACTGTGACTGTGACTGTGACTGTGACTGTGACTGTGACTGTGACTGTGACTGTGACTGTGACTGTGACTGTGAATGTGACTGTGACTGTGAGTGTGAGTGTGAGTGTGAGTGTGACTGTGACTGTGACTGTGACTGTGACTGTGACTGTGACTGTGTCTGTGACTGTGACTGTGACTGTGACTGTGACTGTGACTGTGACTGTGACTGTGACTGTGACTGTGACTGTGACTGTGACTGTGACTGTGACTGTGACTGTGACTGTGACTGTGACTGTGACTGTGACTGTGACATTGACTGTGACTGTGACTGTGACTGTGACTGTGACTGTGACTGTGACTGTGACTGTGACTGTGACTGTGACTGTGACTGTGACTGTGACTGTGACTGTGACTGTGACTGTGACATTTTTTTGTGCCTGCTGCCCATATATTCCAAACCGATTTATTAGACGTTATCACGTCAAACAAAAATTGTCCCTACCAAACCGAAACCACGAAGTACAGTGAAAGCTCCCAGCGACGGTCGAAGCACTTCTGTCCGTCTAAGGGAGTTGACTAAAATAGGACTAAGTACAAAGTCGGAACTAAATCAGCGTATCTGCTTAGGCTTCAGAAGTTCGAACAAATAAAGAGACGGATGTATTTTTCCAATACCGTTTTTTCGAATGCAAAATCGAGCTTCTTTGTTCAAGAACCACATATCCTCGGCCTCATGAGCAGACCTCGTAACCCCACATTTTACCGAAAATGACTTGAATGCCATTTCATAGAAAATACAAGAGCGCAGCACCCTAGAAAATCTCGTATCACTCTTTGAATTCTAAATAAACTTAAATTCAAGTTTTTCGTAGCACAGACTACTCTGTTGTCTGGCAGACCTCGGAACTTCAACAAAAAGATTTCTTGGAAAACCTCGTATCTCTTATGCGTGGTAAGCAAGACCTCATGACATGATGAATCTAGTGGGAATACCTCGTAACTCCATCGGAATAAATCGTAACTCCAATAAAAGAAAAAATACATTAAGTTTTGTTATAAAAAAAGCTTCGGCACACATTTTCGTCTCTCCCGTAAAATTTTAAATTTGAGAGTTACGAGGTCTGCACATGAGGGCGACGATCTCGAAAATGAACTCACTCAAATAATTCGACTAATATTTTTTGTATTGTCATATAAAACTTCACAATTCACTACAATCAATAAATAAATCAAATACTGTACTCCATGTCCGGTCCGTTCTCGTTTTGTTAGAGACCTTAACCCATAGAGTGACCTTTATTCTATATGAAGCATTTTTTTTTGTTTTTTTTTTTCTGTTCTTCAGCTGAAATTGCGAAATGTTCACCGACATTTTAAATTTAATGATGCAATTACACCACAACAAAATACAATTTTATAAGTCATAATTCCTGGCATGACCAAAAGCTGAGCCATTAAGATGCCTTGAGTTGAGACTCTACACATTATTACGAGAGTAAGGACTTGCTGGAAGGGTGAAGAATGAATTTTTTATTCTATACTTGTTCCAACATAGTGAAAATGTTACTTATGCAAATTGTAGTTATTTAAGCAAATATGTGTCCGTTGAGTATGATGGAAACTTAAAAAAAAACCATATATAATTTAGCCTCCCTAATTATGGCCCATAAGCCACTTAAGGGGATATTTCCTGACAAAAAAAAAAACAACATCGATACTAACTTTATTGAGCAGTAATTTTGTATCTCAGATAAACATATTTACAAACAAACTACAACTAAATGGATGCAATTTGAAGCTGCAACTGCAGCTCAGCGCGGCAAAAATTGTCTATTATGCTGGAGCGTGAGGTCGACCACACACATGTAAATTGTAAGTCTCAAACAAAGCGTCATTGTCTATCTTGCGGGTAAGGTTGGTTGGGTGTGTTCTTCTGTACCTATGTACCTGTACCTGTACCTACCCTAGCCTACATATACAATATATTATAAAGTTTCTTTATAACATTTGATACGTATATATAAGATACTTTTGCATAAAATTTGATTCCAATAGATACACCCATTTTGAGTGTGTTGCTAGCATGCACTGCACATTGCACATGGTACAGTTAAGAGGGCACACCAAGATCCGGCTCCGGTTTTATGACTATTCCTATAGATACAACTATTCTATATATTCCAATCCGAGCGGAGTAAGTTGTAAGTTACATTGTGATTCCATTGTTGAAGATCACTGGCATAATAATTCGCGTGTCTGAATGAGCAATTGCACTGATTTACTACGGCAGGTTGTATAGAAGCCGACACGAAGATAATAGATACTTTGTTTTTGTTGAGCATAAGGTGTTGGGAGAAATCTTCAAACTGGTATTTTTTTTTTTTTTTTTGTATCTGTTGTGTATAGACTAAATTTTGTCATAGGCTCAGAAAGTGTTTCAAGATATTTGTATGCAAATTTGTTGGTTCGATAAATTTGTTTTACTTAAAAATTCATGTGTGAGTCGTTTAGAGTTGCTTTTTTTTTTGTAAATAAGTTAGTTTTTGTAAATAAAATTAAAATATTTAGGACATTTATAAGGAATACAGACGTTTATTTGTTTGATTACGAGTATAGGTATCATAGTAGATGTATTTTTAAATGGTTTCGGCTTTTGCATTTTGGGAGATATCATGTGAGGAATTTGTTTTATGCAAAGCATTTTGAGAAAGTAGGCTAAAATTTAGTTGGTAATGGTCTTAATCGATATTAATTAGGTAGTCCGTATAATATTAACTTGGTGCGAATGATAAAAGTTTTCACAGCGAAGGCTGATAAAAATCAATTAATGTAACATAAACTTGTTGGAATTTCAAATATTACATCGAAAGAAAACAAATAAAAATGAAAATTCAGTTAATAGGCTGAGACAAAAATATTTTAAAAAATTTTAAATATTTGATTACAGGTATGACACTTGTCAGAAGGCATTTGGCTTGGAGGGGATCGCTAACGTTTGAAACTGTCTTGTTAGAACAACTATTTTTGGCAGGTACAAAAATGTTCTGTTTTCCAAAGTAGCAAGTTTGTAATAAGACCGAGAGCCAACGACATAATGAATCAAGTCATTTGTATAATGTTGTAAGGCATATCAAGTGAAAGCTTTTGGGTAGTTAGACAAGAAAAAGTTTATCTGGCAGCATTTTGGTGTGACGAACATGGGGTTAATTCGACACAAAGTATGACAAATTTTCAAACATTTAATATTTGGGTATTTTTGGAAAAGAACGAATAGGTTGTGCCAAAACAAGAAAAAAAAAACATAAACGAGCGGGTCTATCTACTCTCCGTTTAGCCAAGAGGGGCAATTTTCTAGAAAAATGATTTATATTTGAAAAAAATATTAAAAAATAACCGCAGCTCCTACAATGCCATAGTATACCTTTTTGTAAAGCTTAAAATTATTTCTTCAATTGCATTTTTAAATAAAGTTATTCTAGTGGACCGTTTTAGAAAAATTATTTTTCAAACTCAAATTTTGAAAAAAAAACATGGTTGTCTGTAAAGTCGGTTCACGGACGATAATTTTACGTGATAACCATTTCACAAAACAGTTCATGTATAAAGTATCTCTCCAACTACCAACCACCCAACCCACCTGCAACCACCCACCTGTTTGTACATGTTTCACCCCTTAACCTAAACATCAACTTACCACTCCCACATACAACCACCAACCAACAGCCCACCG
The DNA here is from genome assembly GCA_916050605.2 of Platycheirus albimanus. Lineage (NCBI taxonomy): Eukaryota > Metazoa > Arthropoda > Insecta > Diptera > Syrphidae > Platycheirus > Platycheirus albimanus. The sequence goes on along the minus strand of OU696696.1, from coordinate 303,569,275 downwards.
TTTTTGAAAAATGTTTCCTACTCCCCCACACAATAACCTAACCACCACCAATCACCCACCCCATCTACAACCACCCATCCACTATTTTTGACAATTCCTCCCCATGCCCCAAATTCAACCACCCACTCCACCTGCAACCCCCTGCTACGATTTTTGACAAGTCCCCCCCCCCAACACCACCAACCACCCATCCCTCCTACAGCCACCAACCAACCACCCAACATTTTTGACAATTTTTTCCTCACCCCTCCCAACTTATCAAATCCCCCAAATCCAACCACCCACCACTCACCCATCATTTTTCACAATTTTTTCATCGCCCCCATCAAATCAACTATCTTCACCACCAAAACCGCCAACCACTCAACCCACCTACAATCGCCAACCAACCACCCACCATATTTGACAATTCACCTCCCCCCATACCAATCCCCCCAACACCAAACACCCATCACACCTACAGCCACCAAGGAACCACCCATTAGTTTTGACAATTTTTGCCTCACCACCCAAACCAGCCACAACCACCCACCATTTTTGACAATTTTTCTTCTTCCCGACACTACCCTCGCCCCCCACACACACACCCACCACCACTTACAATCACCAACCAACCCACCCAATACCCTTTCCACTTTATCGAGTTTCTATGCTATCAAAGCATATATATAACGTGACTGTGACTGTGACACTTTTTCGTACGTGCTGCCCATATATTCCGATTTATTAGACGTTATCACGTCAAGAAATGTCAAAAGTCAAAAATAACGGAACCTAAAATAACCTGTGACGTGTGATGATTGTTAGGTTAGATTTTCCTGGTTTTCTGAAGAAGTAGGTTCGGTTATTTTTGAATAGCTTATCAACAAAAAGTCCTAGAGCCATACGGTTTTCAGTGTTTCACTAAGAACTAATAAGAGCATATAATTTTGATAACAAAAACAATATCTAATTATGTATAATTTTGAAAAAAAATAGTTTGAAATTGTTTTTTGCAAAATTTTGAAAATTAATTTTTTTAAAACGGGTTCACTGGAATATTGGTTTTTTTCTGCTCGAAACCAATACTTGGCCTGTTATATTTATACCACTCATTATTTTATTATGAAATCTTATACGTTGTTTAATAATTACTGATTAAATTCAGCGCACCCAAAAGCCATTCCCGTTTTTGAATGACAAAAAAAAAAAAAAAAATTAGAAAATGTCAGCATAGATGTGCGAGTATTTAACCCAACCAAACAAGGAAAATTAAAAACGATCAAAATATTTGCAAGCAAATCACCCATTTTATACCACTTAGTTCAACTCCCAAAGAGACCGCTGTGCATTCCACACTTTGGAACTACAAGACACAAAATTAAATTACAATTCCAAGTTTGGTCAAAGCAGCTACTTAATAATTAACAAATTACCGCCACTTACAATTAACGGTTCAGAACTAACGACATTGCTAATTACCCCTCCAACAAACCGACAATGTCGTCGAGAAACAATAATCAATTTAGCGCTGGGAACTGCCACTACAATACCCGTTCTTTCATACAAATATGGATTAATTTTTTTTTTGCCGGTGAATTAAAAACAAAAACTGTATGCACACCTTTTATTAAAAAATACAAAAAAAAAAAAAAATGAAGAAAAGTCAATTAACATTGCTGGTTGTATTTGACGGCGGCGCGGCGGCGGCCGGCAGTTGAACGGCGACAACGTGGCTTCAACTTCGGCAACGATGTTGAGTGCATATTACATCAATACCCTTTGCGGTTTACAAAAAGGTGTGCTTGCGTGTTTTACGGAAAACTTAAAAGCAAACTAACCCGAAAGCGAACAACTTTTGTTGCCTATTTTCGGCGTCTCGATTTAGCTTGAATCTGTCTATATTTTTGCCGCAACACACCCTTCCGCACTGTCACCATCATCCACCACCCTCTCGAGGAATCATCGATCGTCAATGATCCAACAAAGCACTCTGGAAATTTTGAAGCACTCCATAGCCGCGTCTTAACCTAGAGACAGAGACAGGTTGGATTTTCTATATTTTTCTGTAATGTTTAGTATTTGATTGTTGTAGGTTGAATTTTTTCCTTTTTTTGTACTTATATCTAGATTCAAAGTTGAATTTTTTTTTTTATTCTGGTTATGTTATAACAACATTAATAACATATTCCTTGTATCGCAGCAAGAAAAGTCCAATCAAGTCACGACTTTAACATTTTTACACACATATTTGGCCTTATAAGTTATTGAGTTATTACTTTGTTAGCGTAGGGACGCGACGCCGACGCCGACACCGCCACCGACCCAACGCGACGCGACGGACGCGACGTACGTAATGTGTAGTGTATGACTGTCTGTCTGTGTGTCTTGTTGCCTATTGTATGATTGCAATGCACGATATTTAAGTTTTTCTTTAACGTGTGTCTTTGAATGGGTGGGAGAGTTTTTTATTGGAGCTAGTTTATGCCATTGCTAAAATAGAGTTCGTTGCTCAGCTCTTTTGTTTAAATGTGTTTCGTATAGAAATTTTAGTATTAAATTACAATGAAAGATTTTATTTATATTGTGGATGAGGTTAATTAAACTAGATAACCATCAAATTAATATCAATTCATCAAGTATCAAGAAATGAAATTAAGCTCAACATCTTGCACACTATTATTTATGAACTTTTTGTTTTGATGTCACGGTGTTATTTCTATTATTTGACTACTATACAAATATAGTAAAACTTGCTTTATTCAGCTTAAGAAGACCCGAAACCTGGTTATTCAAGAGTTTTCACGTTCGTCAACTTAGCAATTTCTTAATTCTCACCTGGATACAAAAAGCTATAGACAATTTTTTTTGGATAGATTTCACCCATCATTTCTACGACTTCATTTAATTTCCCAAGCCCATTCCGGGAATAACACAGTTTTCCTTTGTTCAAGTTTAATTTCCGCTCTATTTTTATGGAAATGGTTTTTCGATGATATCAGATGATGAGCCATTGAATAGGTTTTGTTTTATTTGTGCTATCTTAATAACATCATCTAGAATTTCATTGATTCAGATTTGATGGTTAGTATTTTTATTGTTATCCATTTAATGATCTGAAAAGATTGTGTATTTTTGTTTAACTGTTTTGAAAAAGGTGTGCGTAGGAGTTTGCATATTGATTACTAGCCTATATGGATATATCGAAAGATCTGTGGACTTGAATTTTAAAACATTTTTATGGCCTGATAAGGAACTATTGGAATAAATTTAAGAACTAGTAAATTGATCAGTGCATTAAATAAATGTCAAGTCTTCTATCAAATAGAAACATAAAATACGTTTTATGATCATGAAAACTTGACAACTAACCCAATGAATAATTAATTGAATCATGAGACTTAGATTAATTGGTTTTTGCAGGTATTTTGTTTCAAGAATAAATTTATTATCTCGGTGGTAAAGTGCATCATATTGTTGAATGTCTCCAAGTTTTTCGGTCTGATCTAACTACAATCGATAAGGCTTTCATTTGTCCAATCCATTCCCGTTTTCCTGCATAGAATTCACAAGAAAGATTTTTGAACTAGTGAAAAGCTTTAACGGAATTCATTGTATCCACACACAAAAACGGGCTAAGGTTAGGGGGAAGGGGGGTTTTTCGCCCAGGGTGGTTCGTTAGTAGAAGCAAAATAACTATTTTGCACAGAACAAGACTTTTTTGTGTGCACATGAAATTCGTTTCTGGTCTATTCCCCTACTATAGGTAATACGGATGTGGTACCCTGTGGCGTAGTGGTTATTGTGTTGGACTGCCACGCCGAAATTTCTGGGTTCGATGCCTGACTCCACTTAAGTTTTTTTTCCGGAGTTGTGCCTCTTGTGAGGAAATGACAAATACTCCAAGAGTACATCTTGTCATGGAAAGTGCTTCTCTGTTAGCCCTTAGCCGTTCGGATTCGGCGGTAAATTGTAGGTCCCTTCGGTGCCTTGAAATAACGCCGAGCGAAATAACGTCGCATTCCGAAATTTGGCGTTATTTCACTAAATGAAAGCGAAATAATGCCGAATTTTGGAGTTCGGCGGTATTTCACAATGGCAAAGTGAAATAACGCCGAACATTGCTTGTGAAATAAAGCCGAATTTAGAGAAAAGGCAAACAAATTTGCCAAGGCTACTGTACTTGTTAGAAAACAAGCTAACTTCACCGTAATTAATCTTTGTTGGTTGAAACATCTTTATCCAGGCAGTCTGCGAACTAAAAAAATTGTCCAAATTTTACCTACTTCCGGCTTAGTCGACTACTGTATCCCTCTACATCGCTTTTCGTTTTCATAGGAGCCCTGAACCACAGACACAGGATAAGGAGTTTCCTAAGCATACACACACATATATCTAAGTTTCCACTTAATTAAGAAATTCGTTTGATGTGACAATTCACGAGAGTTTTGAATTATTATTTTCTATGCAAAGCTTTATAGCTCGATATTTTCTCGGGTCCTTCCTATATTTGAAGATAGGAATGGTTTTTGAAAGTGTGTTTTGATGCGTGGAAAAATCGCGTGATTTTTTGATTGTTTACAAAGTCACCAGCCAACGGCCGATCGCGCCAACCGCCTTCCCCCCCTCATCGCTCTGCAAACCACCCCTTTCCCACTCATTAAGCTATTCTTTCCACTCATCAGAACATACTTTCAAAACCCATTGATATCTTCAAATATAGGAAGGACCCGAGAAAATATCGTGCTATAATGCTTTGTAAAGGGATAGGACTACCAGCTTCTTGGAGGGATTCAATAGCATTCTATCTACGAAGCTTTATCTTAAATGGAAATATAGATGCTTCGACGCACGATCTATTGCAAATCAACTAACAAAGAAGTGTATTTAATTAAACAGTTTGAAATATATGTAAATTCATTGAACGGTAAATTTTCAATGGAAGAAGGGAATTTTTATCTGAATGTGTTTATAAGTTAAGAGCGAAATCGGGCCGAGTCGGCTTTATTTTACGTAAGCAAAGTGAAATGAAACCGAACAATAAAATTCGGCGTTATTTCTTTTTATTTTCTTTTTTTAGGAAATAGGAAAACCATTATAGCCCATGAGCAACAACCAAGCACTCAAGCAAACCGCGCAATTATTTGCTTTGTTTTTTTTTCTTTACTCTTGCGTTGTTCTTTGCACTTTACTTTTTCCAAGGTCGCCCCCAGGTTTTCTTGACAACTCCTAGAGTTGTCAAAAAAACTTTTGTTTTTCGGTTCTCAAAAATGTTCATTTGTCACAACCAGCGCCAGATCTATGATGTGTTGGAGAGAGTGGGGGTCAATTTTACCATTTTAGAAAAATGTTGAAAACCTTTTTTTTGTTCTTCACTTCTTTCTTCTGTCTTTTGTTTCTTCATTTTCATTGGTTTCCCGCCCCCCAAATGCTGGGGCCCAATTGTAATTACAACTTCAACAAATGATTCTTTATCTCAACTCGCCCTTTGAAAAGCACCAAATTCGACTTCAGGTTGACTCTAATGCTGCCCCAGGTTACCGAGAATTTTTTCGTAAGGGTGAATCGAATTTTTTCAAAAAACAAATTGTGCCGACCCCAGGGCGACTTCAGGGCTTAATAGACAAAGCTCCTGGATTTTTAATACTTTTTTAAAAAGCAATTATGCAATGATTCAAGGAATTCAAATTAGATACGAGTAATTTCACATTCAGGATGGGAAAGTTGAGGTGCGGAAATCCTCTCTAGGGTTTTTTCCTACATCTGGTTAGACGAAAGAACTTTCTGAAGATATCTTAAAGCAAGTCAATGAAATGGGCTTAACATTAACCTTTGCCGGGCTCAGGAATATGATAATGTTGCGACTATGGCGGATTTTCATGCATGTGTTCAAAAACTATTTCCTAAACCTAAACATTCACTCTTTGGGAAACACTCCTTGTAAAATAATTATTTAGACACAGGTTGTATAAATATATTTTATTTATTAGTTTTGGTAACCCGTCTAGTTTGAGTGCTAACATGCGACTGCCAAAATAATCTTATATACAAACTTAAGAGAGCTAAGTAGCTGAATAAGTTTTAAGTAGCTGAACTACTTTTACACTCCTTCTCAAGCACAACGTATTTTGGGACAGTGGAAAGTCCTTACACATTTTTCTCAGCATCAACGTATATTTTAAAAATTCCAATTCATAGGTATTCAGCAAATACATATATTTTTCATTTTTGAAACAAATTCAACGAGCTGTTTTTGAAATATTAATTTTTTGAAAAAAATTTTAAGTAAATGCTGTTAAAATACAAAAAGATACTAATAGAAAATGTTGGTACATGAATATATATGTATATAATCAAACTATCTAAACTTATATATGTGTGAAATTTCGGAAGAATCGGTTAAGCCGTTTTCGAGATAGTCGAAAGCAAAATAATCGGTCCTATAGAAGGTATCCTGTTCTAAGCCATTTTTTTTTTTTTTTTTTTTGAATTTTTCTTCTAGCCATATAAAGATCATAGGTAGGTACTTAAAAACGTTTACTGATTTTCTTAAATCAAAATCGGTAGATCAGTTTACAAAATTATGCTTTAAAACAACGGTTAGGTAGCATTAATTTTTGAGCTAAAAAAAATTTCAATTTCCCCTCTGTACAATATTCCTTAAAACTCTATTTGACAAGTTTGAAGGGATTCGACACACTCGACCCGTTAGGGCTGTAGGCGTTATACATAGGTACATACAGATTACAGACAGACGGAATTTTTAGACCACCTTTTTACGTCTTCGCTATCATCGTTATGTCATGTTAGATTTCTATCTCAAAAAAAAATTTTCGACGAATGCATAACTCACCTTGTAGTATACCTATAATCGAAAGTAAATAAAAAAAAAATTGCATGCATCTCAGTGGCATCGTGTGAACGAAGCTTTTCAAAATTAAAATAAATGAAGATCAACAATAAGCCAGAATAATCTAGATATACTTTTAATCGTAAAGGAGAACATAAAAATTATAGATTTTAATGACTTAATTGAACAATTCATTAAAATAGGAGCTCGAAAGCACCTTTGAATAAAATCTTTGTTCGTATTTTTTACTTAAATTTTGTAAGAGGTGTGTGTAAGCTTGCTTTAACGCCCGGGTGCCACTGCCTTTTATAATCCGCCCCTGTCCACACCGAAGTCGTTAAGCCGTTCTGCAAGGGATGTCTATCACTTAACCCTGGATTCTTACTTCAGTCGTATCGTTATGTGTAGAGATTCATTCTTTAGCAACACAACATGAATGTAGAATGCTTTCCCCTGTTCTATTTCCCCTCCCATTGTGGTATGTAGACACAAAGTGCTTCAAATAGAACTAACTTGTCATAAGTATATTTTGCAAACCAAAAATAAGAAAGTTCTGTTTGTTGCAGGAAAGCCTTCACGTCCTCTTTATATACTCCCATGCTTATCTGCAATTTCTTTCTTTTCCCATTTAACATTATTTCTACAAAATAAATGTTCAAAGCACACTTTACACGATTTCTTATCTGGAAACCGTTCACCTTCTATATTACACATCAATTATTAATTGTATACACACAAATAATTTATGTTCACTTTTCCCCGAGTAAGTAACGCGCCGATACTTATCTGGAAAAGTAAAACAGCTAACAAGATGCGCACATCCTTAGAAAAAAAAAAAAAAAAAAACAAGCAGACAGACAGACAGACGCAAGAAATAAAATTAAATAAATAATAATAGTCACATAAAAGAGAAATAATAATAATTTTAATTAAACACATTCTTTTGCATCTGCACAATCGGCTTGACTATACAAGTAAGGTTGTTTTTGTTGTTGTCGTTGTTGGTACAACAGCGAAGAGTGGTAAGTCTTGCTTTTAACCATCGTCACATCAGCCGCCACGGTGCTAACAAATCTTCACGCACATATAACATCTCATTACAAATCTTCGGTTTGTGTGATGTGCGTTATGGGTTTGTGTACCAGGTATACTTTCTTGTGTAGCAGAAGCGGTTTCAAAATCACGCAATCATCTCTGCGACACGATGACTTCTCGGCGTCCGTCGCGTCGTCGGCTGCAACATGCGGATGCGATTAGGCCCCACAACACAACAAAATGTTTGTAGCATTGTTTTCATTGGATTTGTTTCTTTTTTTTTTTGAATTTCATACGAAAGCGATGCGCGGCGCGGCGGTGGTTTGGGTTAACCATCGTTAGAGCCCAATAGCAAGATATGTATTCGCAAGTCTGGGGCCCGGGATCGGGCTCGGGCTCGGATGTTTTTCCTCATTTTTACCATTCTTCATGGCAGCCGATACGAGCTTTTAATTCATATCTTATTAGTTAAACCTACAAGCAGCACGCAAACTGCTGCGGTTAATTGATAATGTCACAACTAATAAACAAGAAATCGAAATGCAACGAACAAGTCTTACACGCATAAATAGCCAAGCAAGATACATTTGCTGGTAAAGTTTTCTACACTTATTGGTTTTATTTGATTGTTTTTTTGTTGTTGTTTTTTTTTTTTTTGAAATAGAAAAATGGCACAATTTAAGATAAGAAAGTAATTTTATCTTAATTTGAGGGAAACTTTTTTTTTTTAATAAGGATATTTTTGCTCAGACCAGTAGCTCTCGTTTAGTAGCAAATTATATTCTTAGACTTAAAATTCAACACCATACTTTGAGATCGACATATTAGTGAAGTCAATGAAGCCGTCGTTAGAGGCAATACCCAAAAGTCCAAAGAAACACCTTCGATTTTAATAATTTTTTTTTAAATGTTTGTTTATTTATAATATTCAAAATCAGAAACCTTTCAGGTGGGAGAAATAATTAATTACATTTATATTAATTAAAAAAATATGTTGTTTTTTAATACAGGGTGATTCACCCTAGGTGCCCCAAAAAGTTGGGTCAAGACAAGAAAAATATTGAATGGGAGGGGGTCTACTTCCGCTCGTTTAGGAGGGAGGGGTAATTTTATAAGAAAATTTTACATTGGAAACAAATTTAAGTATTTAAAAGTAACGGTGACTCCTACAATGCCATGCCATACCTTTTTGTAGATCTTACACCTTTGACGAGTTGACAGATACATTTATTTTAAAATCTTAAAAAATCGAAATTCCAAAAAATTTAAAGCACACAAAGTCCTAAAATCTACTTACAACCTACAAGTTCTTGATTGAAAGCAGGTGTCAGGCCATACACATTATCATTGTCATCCCGACGTTATTTTAATTTATTACTTTGTTCTTAGTACAGTCTGCGGGTAGAAAAAGGTCGGAAGCTAATGAAACTTTGTGATGTTGCTTAGGAATAGTTAATCAACATTTGAGGAAGTTTTGGACTACGACGGCCCTGTGGGAAAAGAGGGGGAGGGGGAATTTTCGACCTTGCTCCGGTTTTTCCTTAATAACTTTTTTTCTTTACTTCCTACAGGACTGCAAAGTTTTTGACATTGCTCCGGTTTTTCCTCAATAACTTCTTTTCCTTATTTCCTACGGAAAAAATGTGATTGAGTTTTTTGTAGAAAAAATAAAATATTTATTTTTGTCTCCATTTACTCATAAAATTTATCATAGGATATCGATGAGTGATTTTTGCAGTGAAAGAAATGCTGGCACCTCCCTGTTGCATATTAACTTTTTAATAGGTTATTGACTTGCAAATTCTGGAGACCTCTTTCAGGTTCTTTCACTATCGCAAATCACAAAAATTGATTCATCCATAAAAAAAAGGCAAATTCATGAAGTCACTTGACATCGAGGTAGCTTTCAACAAAAATAATTGAAAGTAGTCCAAAAAGGCTAAAGATTTCAAAAGGTAACTTTTTTACTACGTAATTCGATTGTTTAATTCATGATAACTTGCAGAATAATCCAGAGCAATTGATGCTCTTCTTCTAGACATTCCTGCACTAACAACTAGTAACTAGACAACGAAAGAAGAAGTCCTTTCACCGCTTATATAACCAGTTGTTGGCTGCTAAGATGACTAGAGATCTGCATAATGTCAAACAAGGATACGAAATCAATGTCAGGCACATTTCAATAAGCCTTGCACAGAGTACAAGGCTGGTGTATATGTGATCATCTTTCCATTAATCCCATATAGACGTCATCTAAATCTCTTTTAACCTTCCGTGATATGTTCATAAAAACTGGTGTCTGATAGACTTACCACAACATGATTAAAATTGGCTGTATGCATACTAAACCACCATTTTCGCTTAACGTCATAGTTCGAGAGCTCCCCCAATATACATATTTGTAAGGACGAAAATAAGACTGCGTCAAACTCAAAGATACCTTCTTTGCTTCTCAGTAGAATGGCAAATCTTGAACTCTAACAGATATCCTCCCTAGCGAAGAAAGGGAACATATCAAAAGCCATGTTCTGATCTGGTATACTGAAGGTCCAAAAATGAAAGCCGATATTGGTTCCGGAATTTTTGGTAGAACCACTTTTCAGTTAACCTTGGTCATTTTTTTATATTCCAGGTGTTATAGTATAAGTCACGCGACTACCAAAGATAAAATAATCTTCATGTTTTCAGAAAGCAAAACTGCTTTTGAAGCTTTGGATGCAAATGTTATAAAATTCAAACATTTTAAGTTGCAGCCGGAGGACTATTTGAACGCACAAGGGACAACTTTGGGATTCTGCATTGGATTAGATGGAATGAAAGGACCAACACCCTGGCAAACAAAGGTGCTTCTCTGCCACTTGTTAACGAGTCTGTAGAGTGTATAAAAAAAATAGAAAGCACTGTCAAAAATAACTCATGGAGTCACAGCAGCACGAAAAATAAACCCCGGTCAAATCTACTCTAAACAATTTTTACATGCAAAACTAAATAATTCCTGTTAAAAATTGATATGGGAAACTGTTCCTTAAAAAAAAAATAATCCCCACAAGATGAAACAAGCAGAAGGCCACAATTATTGCTGATTGTAGACTCTACACTTCAATCATCTTGGATAAAAAGAAACATTTCTAGTCGTCCTAAAGGAATGTCCAGAACTTCTTCATCTTAAAGTGAAAGAAACTAGGCGCATAAATCAATAAAGTTCTTGATCCAGTCTGGAGAAACAGATGCCTTTGAAGCTAACGTGTGTTTGCACAATAGAAATCATCTAGATCCTTATTCCTTACTCCTCAATCTTATTCTAATCTTCAAGCAGCTACTTACTGACTGATTCTTCGTAAATGCATTCTCCCAAACTTCCGTTCGGAAAAAAGTGTCTATTCGCATGGAGCAGTCTTACAAGCGTCAACTCTTGAACGATGATCTAGGAGCACAGAGAGGGAATAAAGAAAAGGGACTGACGAACAGATGATGGTTTCTCTTTGTTTAAATGAAAGAACTACGTGAACCTGCACTGCAATTCAAATGCAGTGCGTTCTTTAAATGAAACTGTACAAATAAAATTGCATTACACTGCAGTGAAGCTGCATTTCACCTACAGTAAACGGCATAGTTGTAAGTCTACCCAATTTTTGCAGTGCCGTTACGAAGTGCAGCGCCGCCTATTGTGCTCTTCCCTTAAAGCTGCAATGCAGTGGATGTGTGTTTTAAGCATGTATAACTTTCTGTCCATCCATTGACAATGGACACCAGACACTAGCTCACTATAAGAAACAAACAAAAAATTCGCACACATCGACCGCTGTTGACATGAGTCCCCCACCAAATGCACGGTTAGAGAAATATGGTTGTTCTTATATATTTATGGACAGGGTAAATAAAATTTCGCAAAATAAATGTTTGCATAAATGCCAAGACGACTTAATTACAGTTGATTCACTAATCAAGGATTTAAAAACGAAGTTCAGTGATGAACCACCATAAGTGTACAGTATTTTTAAAGCGCTGAAGCTCTTAATTCTTGAACCGTAGATTAACTTAACTTAATCCGTAGAAATCGGTAGGTTAACTCTTACAATATTTTTGGGCCACCGTCTTAACTTTTATTATGCAAACATGATCCGAGGTAAATTGATTCAAAAGTTTGATCTGAGGATGAACCACTACTGTAAAGCTAGCCATACACTCTGTTAATAACGTCTGGCAGACGCCTAACCACGCATTCGCTAGTGACAACGCAGTTAAAAAAAAAAATAATGCTGTCTATAAAGAGACAGCTAGTTTCGAACATTTTTCGAAGATACCGCTCGTAATTCAAGAGAGGTCTTGAGCGCTCGTAAATCCTTTCTAATAGTGCTTGGTAAATAGACTTACGAGGCTTTTAAGTTGAGAGCGATTTATGAATAGCACCCTTAATGACCAACAACTGAATGCGACCGACGGTCTGGAACTGAGTGCAGTATGTTTCTGTATTTGTTTTTTGTGTTAGAGTAATCCGAAAACCAACCCTCCCATCGCATCGGTGGGAAGGAGAACCGTAAGAGCTCTTTTGCGACTGCTGGATATTCACCTTTCAGTGGAACACAGAAAGTATTCAAATGAGAATCTCCCGATTCGAATTAAATGAATTTAAATCGCTCAACCGATTTTATTGCTCGATTCACTACTTGCACATCATTGTTTTGAGATTTTCTCTAGGGGATTTTGCCTTTGAGGATTTTTTTTTGTGGGACAACACCATTTGTCCGAACATCACTAACCTGACCATAATATTAAAAAGTATCTTTCAAAATTTGTTTGCAGTACAAAAATCAACATCCTCTCGAAACTTATAATATCCAGGGACAAACCAATTATATAAACATTTCGCGCAATCAAATATCAAATTATCGCTTAACAAGCTTAATCCATCGGATTAGCTAATTCAAATCCGCAATCTAATGAGTCCTTAACGACTTGATTCCATGAACAATCTTTTAAATTCAATAACCAAAAACATTTATCGTTGTTTAAAACAACGTGCTTCATTAAAGAAAGTGCTTGCGATTTGAAGAAAAATATTTGCTTAAACGAACAAAAAAAAAAAAACATACCAATTTATAAAATGTGTTTCATTAACAAGATCCCAAAGCACCCTGCATTCCATTAAACTATAAAATTAAATCACCAAGTCATACTCTCAACTAATGAAAAATAATCGACAGACAAGATGGAAAAAAGCAAAAAAAAAAAAAAAATATCGACGAAACAACATCCATTAGCATTCGAATTACCACAATAATGTTCCTCTGGAAACGCCAACGCCAACGCACAAAATGGACGTGTTGCGCGCACAGCTTGTGCTCATTATGTTCGTACAACACTTTAACTTTAATCCTCGATTATTTATACCTCTAATGGAGACAATTTAATAATTGATTCTCGATGAAGCCCCCCCGATCCCGAACCAAGCAAAGCGAAGCGAGCGACGCGACTCGACTCGACGACAAGATAAGGTCAGCGATTTTATTCCAAAGTAATTTGTTGTTTTTTGGATAAGTATTGTTTTGTTGTTTTGTTTTTTATAAATAATATTAACAGACATGCAGGCGGGTATTTTTTTTTTAACAACATCACAACATAAATGACACAAACCTAGAAAAAACATTGTTAAGAACCTGAGTTGTTCGTGGTGTTTCTCAGGTGTTTTGTTGTTGTTGTTGTTCGTTTCCCATGGATTTGTACGCCCACTTGTTGTCTTCAATAGGCAGGCATAAATCACGTTAAAAGTCTTTGCCTACCCAGTGGCAAGTTACTACTGTTGAACATGCTTCTTTTATTTTCTGTTTTCTGTGTTCTGTGTGGATGAGGATAACCCCTTGGATAATTATGTTAATGAAGTTGATGGTTTAAAGTGTCAGCTGAATTTAATGCGCTTTGATTATTCCTTTGTTTTTGTTACCATTTTTTTATTTAGAAGCGATAAATTAGAATCCGAAGTGGCTAATGGAATCAAATTAGTAAAAGTTATGAAGCGGTTTATATGTGGTTTGTGTATTGGATAAATCAACCTTTACTTTTTTCTATCTTTAGATTTTAGAAAATAGGTTAGTTCTTAGTTGTAATTATAATTGGTATTCTGCGTATGCTAAATAGTTTTTAATTTTTCGTAAAAATTGAGAAAAAATATTTAAGCAATTCTTTATTCAAAATTTTACACTAAAAATTACTTTTTTTTTAAATTTAATTGTTAGGCGACTTCAATCGGAAATGATTGCTACAGCCTACGCCGACGTTCTCTCGCCGACTATCTCTCGAGCTTGAGAGGAATCCCCACGTTGATATAAATTAAGAAGACCAACGGCAGCTATTTCAACAAGCCATAAGAATCCACCTTCCAGAAATTTCTGTTTACAAGTCGTGGCTCGGGAAAGAAAATTAGAGCGTCCCGTAAGCTGAAGAATGGTTGAAGAAACGATGGTAAACACTTGTTCACTAGACAGAAGAACGATCACCGTATGATCGAGGCGGTACAGAGATGCTTCCGAAGAAAAAAGTTTTTAAACTTCGTTAGAAGAGTGAAACAAACAACATCAGTAGTCACAAGTCGCCCTGGACCCTGCTAAGATAGAGATAGAAAAACAGTGGTGATACACAGTCAATTCAACCATTTGACAGTTTTTTTTAACCAGTTGCTTAACGGTGATGACAGCCAAGATCCCGCCTATGAGCGACCGGTGTACCAGTCAGTCTAAATAAAAACAATGAGTTGAATCCTCCCTACCAAAATGAGATCAAGACAGCCTTTGCCAGATTTATAACAAACACATCAGCTGGGGTCGATGGACAACAAGACGGAGGTGACTCCTTCAGAGGCATGTACCAAGTCATCTGCATTGCATGTCTTGCACCAACTATAGAGGTATTTGTCTTTTATAAAACGCCTAGAAGGTCTTGTACATCGTTTTATGTGAGCATCTTGAGCCGTTTGGTGATGATCAAATTAGTCCTTACTAATGCTGCTTCAGATTTGGTAAACCTATAACCGAGTAGATCTTAACATTGCGGTGGATACTGGAGAAAAAACCGAGACCTATGACGTAGTAACATCATACAAAGAACGAAGCGAGTCAAAGCCGGTGCCTTCACTACCTTGAAGTCAGCAGTAAGCATAATAAGACTGATCATTAACGAGAACAAGATGAAGTAAAATGTTGTCATTAACAAAAATCTTCTCCCACTGCTGACTTGGCCAGAACGTCAGGTACAACTTCGAGATAATGAGTCTACCTGGGCACTGCTGTAAGCCCAAAAAATGATATCAGCGCGGAAATCAAACTTAGATTATCTCTTGCTAATCGCTGTTTCTTTGGGCTAATTAAAAAAGGAGGAATAAAACTCTATCGAGAAGAGCAAAGGAGACGCTACTTAGAACGCTCATCGTCACCGGATGAAAAGTCACTTAGAGTGTTCGAGAAAAAAATTTGAGTACGATTTACAGTCCTGATTGCGGTTACAAAGAAGGAAACATTTAGCGAAGAAACTAAAACGATAAACTTCGTGCTGTATAGCAACATAAGCCTAGCCAAATTTAACGACAAAGATGGCTAGATGGCCATATAGAGTGAAAATGGACATCAAAGCTTCAGCTCATAAATGCTTCAGAGAGTAGAGGGAGACCACCGACAACTTGGAGTTCGAAATTGGAACCGGCAGGGCTCAGAAGTCCCACGCTTTATAGCTCCGACAATAGGTGCAGGCCAGTGAGTTTCAAAGTAAGTACTCAAATTTGTGTTTTTGATATTTTCTTGGGGGTTGATTATATTAATGGTGTACTTACAACCCGAATCGTTATCACTCCATTCAGAAGACTGCTTATCAGTATTGTCGTTTGCCCTCCCCAGTGTGCTTACCGAGTACGCTTCCTTATTCCCCTTATATTGACATCTAATTGAATAATTTTTGGTTTGATATGTTATTGGTGTTAGAGAAGAGCGTTTCCCAAAGGTCTTCAGTTTTCTTGATCTTTCAAGATTTACCAGGTTTCAAAAGCACATAATAGCTTAAATAATATTGAATTGCAAGAATTCTCAATTCAGTGCGCCCGCCGCCGATGTATTATGTACTACTCGCTTAACAAAGGTTTTTTTTTTCTTACCAAGCACTTCCCGAGAAGTGATCTCCATATTCGCTTTCAATTCACTTTTGGGCATTTCTCCACTAACAGGGTTATTTTCGTTGACAAAGTGAAATATGTTATTGCTCGAATTAATCCAATAAAGTAATTTATATTCTTTCCTGAACTGAGATAAATAAATTTTATAAGCAACAATGGGGTAAACTAAACAATGCTTAACGAAATCTCTGTCTTAATCTTAACTCAAGGGACTATTTTTAATGAAATAATACTAAGAAAGTCGATTGCTTAAAGCAGGGGACTGTTGCTCAGGGGTGTTCATTAAATAAATGAAATCAAACAGTAACAAATTCAATATTAAAAATAAAATAAAAATAGGAACTCACCAGAGGACTGTGATTCGAACTAGTTTTTGCGTGGTTGGTTGGCTTGAATAGTTCGCGCTACACTACACAAAACGGAGATGGCTACCTCAAACATCAACGGAGCAAACTTATTACTAGTAACTTTCCATTTCATTCAAATCATCGCTCGGAAATGTAAAAAGATTAAGCCAGGGGACGGTGCTCAAAATTTGTGGAAAAACTTTAGCTCAATTTTATACAATTCATAATCGATATTACAAAAAATGTATTAAAAAATGTTACTTAACAATTTACTTACTTATTCATTGAAACATGTTTTTTGAATTGGTGACCAACCAGGGGATAGTTTCTTCGGTACTAAGAAAACCAATAAATATTGATAAGAGAAATATTTTCTAAATTGTATAACATGCACGTAGATAATTCATTATTTATTAATATTTAGATCAAAATTACAATGTTTTTAAAAAAATTCGTTTAAAAAGTCTAGCGAGACACTAAATTTTGTGGGTAGTACTTGTACATAAATATATCTTGTGTATGAAATCAAAAAAAAAATGATTTTGGGCCTGGCTGACGACTACTTTTAATTGGAATTTATAAAAAAAATTGTTTTTGCAAATACACGGTGCTTAAAATGAATTCACAAGCCCAAATTTGTGCGTCTCTTAATCAAAACTAAGAAATTTTTGAATTTTGGTCGTGGCTTACTCCCACTTTCCATAAAACAGCGAAAAACGTAGTTTTAAAAATATAAGGTACCAATATTCAATTTTTAACCTTTTTTCCGTTCATTATATGAAAAATATGTCTACATTTTTTTGTGTAAATTTAATACGCCCACTTTTAAGAGCGTGATTTTTATGAAATACCTTTATTCAGCTGAGTTTTAAACATATGTCTAAAAATTAACAAATGATCAAAGCTCAGTTAGTGCATTTTTACACATTTTTAGGACACGTCCACTTTTAAGGGGGCGAAAGCATACACATAAAAAAAAATAGGAAACAGGGTATATAACAGTTCGTTGTAAAAGTACTGTAGCTCTTGCTTATGCTTTTCTTTGATTAGCAGAATTTTGTAAAAAGAATTTTGACCCTTACAGAATTTTGACCCAAAACCCAAAAAATAATCACAAATTTAGGTTGGGTGCATTATTTATGAATATTGTAAAAATATTTTCTTTTTTGTTACTTTTTTGAAATGGTCACAATTAATTAATTAAGTGTTAAACATTATTTCCTGCTTCCACATTCCTCAGGTCAATAATAATTTCCTTAATTCGGTCTGATTGGGGTGGATAATAGTTTCAAAGTTATCAACTACAATCTCTAATTCAATTTACTCTATGAACTAATTGAAAGGAAAATAAATTGGCCCATTGACTTGCTCCTGTTTTGAGTGACAATTTGAGAAAATTTGAATAAAATTAAGCAATTAAATCATAATGTCGCATTCTGTTTGCCCTTATATCGATTTATGCTCTAGAAACAAATATCTTCACCTTATTAACTCTGACAAAAATAAGTTATGTGTATATAGGTGGTGGTTCCCATAAAAAGACTGGCAATACTGGTCTTCTTCCCATTCTACATTTTCCGATGTTTAAAGACAATTCGTTAATTCTGAATATTGACCACTTGTGTTTCGCCGGTTTTTCTGTTTATGTATACACTTACATCCACTTTTTTGGAATATGCCCAGTTTTCAAGGAACTACGTCTGATATATTTTGGGTTAAAAGCACTGAGTACGGAAAACATGGTGAACATCCTTAATGGCGACGGGAACTGGATCTCATTGGTAAAATACTTATCTCTAGCAATAAAATATCGCTCCGAACTCATAAGAGAATATAATGGATAAAATAACAGCACAGCTACAACAACATCAACACCATCATCAACACCAATAGTACCAACGCCAACCACACAAACAACGACAACAGCAACATCAACAGCATGAAGGGCAACAGCAGCAACACACGCAATAGCAGCAAGGACAACAACAACAACACAAGCAATAGCAGCGGGAACAAGAACAACAACAACACAAGCAATATCAGCAAGAACAACAACAACAACAACAACAACAACAACAACAACAACAACAACAACAACAACAACAACAACAACAACAACAACAACAACAACAACAACAACAACAACAACAACAACAACAACAACAACAACAACAACAACAACAACAACAACAACAACAACAACAACAACAACAACAACAACAACAACAACAACAACAACAACAACAACAACAACAACAACAACAACAACAACAACAACAACAACAACAACAACAACAACAACAACAACAACAACAACAACAACAACAACAACAACAACAACAACAACAACAACAACAACAACAACAACAACAACAACAACAACAACAACAACAACAACAACAACAACAACAACAACAACAACAACAACAACAACAACAACAACAACAACAACAACAACAACAACAACAACAACAACAACAACAACAACAACAACAACAACAACAACAACAACAACAACAACAACAACAACAACAACAACAACAACAACAACAACAACAACAACAACAACAACAACAACAACAACAACAACAACACCAACAACAACAACAACAACAACAACAACAACAGCAACAACAACAACAACAACAACAACAACAACAACAACAACAACAGCAACAACAACAACAACAACAACAACAACAACAACAACAACAACAACAACACCAAAACACCAACAACAACAACAACAACAACAACAACAACAACAACAACAACAACAACAACAACAACAACAACAACAACAACAACAACAACAACAACACGCAATAGCAGCGAAGACAACAACAACAACACACGTAATAGCAGCGAGGATAACAACAACAACAACACAAGCAATAGCAGCGGGAACAACAACAACAACAACACACACACTAGCAGCAAGGACAACAACAACACAAGCAATAGCAGCAAGAACAACAACAACAACAACACAAGCAATAGCAGCGGGAACAACAACAACAACACACGCAATAGCAGCGAGGACAACAACAACAACAACAACAACAGCAACAACAAAAACACAAGCAATAGCAGCGGGAACAACAACAACAACACACACAATAGCAGCAAGGACAACAACAACAACACAAGCAATAGCAGCGAGGACAACAACAACAACACAAGCAATAGCAGCGGGAACAAGAACAACAACAACACACGCAATAGCAGCAAGGACAACAACAACAACACAAACAATAGCAGCGAGAACAACAACAACACACGCAATAGCAGCAAAGAACACAACAACACACGCAATAGCAGCGAGGACAACAACAACAACAACACGAGCAATAGCAGCGGGAATAACAACTACAACAACACACACACTAGCAGCAAGGACAACAACAACAACACAAGCAATAGCAGCAAGAACAACAACAACAACAACACACGCAATAGCAGCAAAGACAACAACTACAACACACGCAATAGCAGCGAGGACAACAACAACAACAACAACACAAGCAATAGCAGCGGGAACAACAACAACAACAAACAACAACATCAACAACCTCAACAGCACCATTACTAAGATTAACATAAGGAACTACTTAAAAAAGGATACTTCATTGCAACAGACGGCTCAACAGAGCCATTGATGCAAAATACAACGTTTAATGTTAAAATGAATGAAATTTATTAATCAGAATTTATACATCTTCATATATATTTAAATTTTTAATTTTTTTAATTTTCGAATGTTATTGTTAAATTGAATTTTTTTGAATAAACAATTACTTACTTACTTACTTACTTACTTATACACTTACATCCCAAGCATCTAGGTTGATATTTTTTAATCTTCTGGGTAATCAAATATTTTTCTTAAAAACCGCTGCAAGATTCTATATATGACTTACGCTCAGTTGATCTACTCGTGAGTACAATGAATCTTCGTAAAATCTTTACTAGGAACCTTCCACCCAACCGCTTTTAGAATTTCCGACTTTCTTGATACTAAAC
Organism: Platycheirus albimanus; assembly: GCA_916050605.2. Taxonomy (NCBI): domain Eukaryota; kingdom Metazoa; phylum Arthropoda; class Insecta; order Diptera; family Syrphidae; genus Platycheirus; species Platycheirus albimanus. The sequence continues at coordinate 303,548,886 of OU696696.1, read as the reverse complement.
CGCATAATTATTGCACTTCCAAATTGAGAAAAGAAAAAACTTTTATTTTTTTTTATTTTAAAAGTTTGTTTTCTTAAAAATTTTCAAATTGGATGGTTAACTTTTATTAATGTGTTAAACGACTTTGAATATTTTTTTCTTAACTAGGACCATACAAGTGCCACCTTTTTACTTATAGTTATCTACAGAATAAATGGCTAGACCGATTTATATTCAAACTTGGTACGTCCTACAGAGGGGTTTTTGGAATTAGCATTCTAGCTCTAAAACTAACGGTACCTGCCATACGATTTTTAGTGAACAATTATTTTTTCTAAAAATTGGCACTTACGATTTTGATAAAACTTTCTCAATAGTGTTTTTTTTTTTTCAAATGATATGTTTTGGTTTTTAGGAAAAGTCTTATAACGGTACCTCCCATAGGACCGGTTTTCTTAAATCAGATTTTCTCGTAAGCAATTTGACGGATTTCGATGAAATTTTTAATGAAGACGGCCATTTATAGACAAAATAACATACATTTTTTTATTTTTTGTTTTATCCAAAAACGGTTTAATCTTTTTTTTTAATTTCATTTTTCTGATAAAAACTACAAAGTGCTAGAAGTTGGCATACTCAAAAAAATTGTAGTATTTTTTCGAAACAGATTTCAAAAAGCCGTTTTTTGAGAAAAAAACTGGTGAAACGATTAAAAAAAAAAATGTTCTTAAAATTTGAAACAGTAAAAGAAACGAGATGGCATATTTCATTTTTCCAAAAAAACTATAACTATAACTTTAACTATTGAATTTTGTGATTAATAAAATTTCATATGATTTTTTTCCTGCTTTTTTTTCCAAAATTTCCAACCCCAAGACTATTGTCACACATTAGAACAAGTTCGTGCGACCCAGTCGTGCACTTTAATTGTATTTTTGCTGAGGTCATTCCTATCTTTAAAAAAGGCGACCGGAAGGAAGTAAATAATTATAGGCCTATTTCTCTTCTTTCGACTTTTTCTAAAATATTTGAAAAGTTACTAAAGCGAAGAATGATGTGTTTCCTAGAAAAGCATTTATTTTTAAGTCCGAGTCAATATGGCTTTAGAGCAAAAATCTACAGATGATGCTCTTTTAAATTTCTGTTCTGAGGTACATGATAGTCTTAACAGTAAGAAAATTACTGCTTCTATTTTGGTTGACATAACAAAGACTTTTGACACAGTGGACCATAGTATTCTCTTGCTTAAATTGAAAAATGCAGGGTTCAGAGGTTTTATGCTTGATTGGTTCGCATCCTATCTGGGCGGAAGAACTCAAAGAGTTAGGATAGGAGGTGTTTTTAGTGAGAGTCTAGACATTACTACTGGCGTGCCTCAAGGTTCAGTGCTTGGGCCCCTTCTGTTTTTAAAAATAAATTGTTGGCACAACAGCTCCAAGCGGGGCCGGGGCCTGTGACTTACACTCTCAACCATTCCTGTGTGTGCGTTGATATTCTGCAGGAATGGAAGGGACCTACAATTTACCGCCGAATCCGAACGGCTAACAGAGAAGCACTTTCCATGACATTAATTACTCTTGGAGGATTTGTCACTTCCTCGCAAGAGGCAGTACCCCGGAAAAAAACTTTTAGGTGGCAACCTCAGGGATCGAACCCTGAACCTTCGGCGGCGTAGCAGTCCGACACACTAACCACTACGCCACGGGGTACTACCCCTTCTGTTTTTAGTTTATGTTAATTCCCTTTTTTCTCAACCCGTAAGATACAAAACAATAGGGTTTGCAGATGACACCGCTTGCATTTATTCGACCTCTTCTATTCTAGATTTGGTGGCTGATATTAATCATGACCTTGAGATTTTAAGGAACTGGTTTAAAAATCACAAACTTGTCTTAAGTGACAAAACTAAAATTATGTTTTTTAATTTACCCTTTCCGAACCATAGTTTTCCTAAGCTTACCTTTCATAGTTATGAATATAATGCATCACAAAATTGTTGTAATATACACAATAGTGTTCTTGGACCTTCATCCAAATGTATCGATATTCAAGTAGTAGTTCATGAATTCAAATATCTTGGGCTGCTCATTGATGAAAAACTAAACTGAAATTCTCACACGGATTTCATTAAAAATTATCTGTTAAAATCTACTTATATATTCTACCACTTGAGTAAGTATTGTTCCAAAAATCTTTTAGAAACTTTTTATTATGGTCTTGTTCAATCCAAGTTGCAGTATGGTCTTGTTTGTTGGGGTGGTACTTTTAACTGTAACCGTCAACCTTTATTAGTATCCCAAAAACATATTTTGAGATTAATTTGGGAAAAGAGACGTTTTGAGCATAGCCTTCCACTCTTTATTTTAATGAGGTACTAAAAGTTTTTTTTCTTCAGGAGCGGGAATCTTCTCAATCAGGGTTCATCGGTATATGGTTTACGTAGCTATGAAAGAAGACTTGCCAGCGTACCGATCCACAACACTCACAGGTTTTTAAACTTTTTTACAGCATTGGCACCTAGGCTTTTTAACAAATTACCAATTGAAATTCGCTATATCCAATATTTCTCCTCCTTTAATCGAGGTGTTAAAAAGTGGTTGTTTGGCTTTGATTTCGTTCAGATCAACAATATTCTAAGATTGATAACTTAAAATTATTTTTTTTAATTATTTTTGGCACCCTCATACCTTTTAACCCCACAATATTTTTCTTTTCTTTTTTAATTACAAGCTATTATACTCTACTCAGTACTATCGGCACTAGTTTCTTTTAACTATAGATAGTACCTAACTTAATTCAATTACCTTTTTTTGTTTGGTTCCTATGAAAAACACTTAACAGCTTGCTAAATTGTATACCTACTAATTATTAATTTATAGCTTGCACATAGAAAGTTTGTATGATTGTTCTTTATGTTGAACCTAATGAAAAATTCTAATAAATAAAAAAAAAAATATTTTTTATTGTATGAAAAAAACACATCAATTCAGATTTACACATTTCAAAATTTTTTTATTAGTTTTAAATACCTTAAACGAACTTTCAAAAATTGCGGTTAAAAGGTAGAAATTGAAAGTTTTAATGGGCCAAAAATGCGGCCGATGATTTAGCTAAACATTTTTGCTTAGATTATATTCTTTATGAACTTGAAAACGTTCAGGCTTCTCTTCAACTTTGATCCCACTATTACTTCGTACAAGAAAACCAAACAATGAAATCCGTGAGCAACAAATAGTGCAGAAAACACCAATCCCAAGTCCTTCGCCTGCAACTGCTTATATCCATCATCTGAAATGCTCCAATCACTAAAATTCCTTCGTCCAATTTGAACTAATTCAAAAAATGTTGTATCCATCCAATGTTGCAAAAGTCCAGCGTCCCGAATTTGCATTATAACTCTATTCAATGGTTCCTTTAACACGGAGTTTGGATGCATTGGATAGTTCATTTGTATGTCAATAATGCACATATCTGTAATACGAAACAAAGGTTTGACGAAGAAAGACTGCTGGACTTGAAAAATCTTCCATTTTGGTGTTGGCATGAAGTAGGCGAATTTTGTGTTAAGATTGTCAACATGTTGCAGGTATTCCGTGAAATTGCTAGTTATTTGAAATGTTTTTTTGTTAAAGAAGCGTTGAATTAACCCTTCAACTTCCTGATATTCTCTTTTGAAGAACATGACCTTGTAGTCAGCTCTAGTGAGATCAGAATACTTTTCTATTTTAGCTTCCGTCGGAGGATTGGTTAGATAGGCTTGAAGATAGGATAGATACCAAGTTGTGAAATACATTCCGAGAAGAGAAACCAAAAAATATATGAACATCAAAACGGATGAAGAACTTTTAAGAGTGTTGAAAGATTGTGATAGAAGCCCTCGTATACAGCTGTCATTTAACAAAACGTCAATCAGACTAAAGGATCGTCTTTTGTCCAAGTTTCTTAAAACTGTTACCAACAACAAGGAAATTATAAGTAAGGTGCAAAAAGTCACTGCCAAAACCGGCCCATTCATAATGACAAGGTAAAACTGCTTGGTTGGTAGATTTTTTTCCACCGGCAACATCAAACAATAGGACGTCTGCTCCACTGGATATGACCCTACTTCACTATCCTTCATATGACTCACAGTCAGAGAAACCAGCAAGTCCAAAGTATCATTGAAAAGAAGACGCCGCAAATCAGCAAAAAATACACTTTGACCCATTTTAAAAGGATAAGAAAAATCAAGCTTAGCATTATGCTTGTGAGCGAAAGCAGTGATTATATGGCCTACATAACCAAAAAGTTTGATGCTTCCATCAGTATTACGCTTCATCATACTTCGCGGCTCAATTTGATCCGCAAAAACCTTCAACGCTGAACCTTTCATGTTGTTGACTCGATTGGGAAAAAGGACTTCCGATGAGCTTGATTTTCGTTCAACTTGTAATCTAGGATATGGCGCATAGCTGAAGAAGACTTGAGTCTGCGGGAAATCTCGAAGAATTGCAATAACATTTATCAGCTTGTTTTTCCAACAGTTTTGGAATATTTCCTCAAGCAGTTCTTCCTTTTGTGTTTCCAAATCCAGTATTAAAGTTATTCTTGATCTTGATGCGATGAAATCAAGTATTGAAGCTGTCTTATTGAGGATTTCTTTTTGATAGTGCGTTCTGAAATCAACAATTGCCAGAAGTTTACCCTTGCAATTTCGAGCGATATCTAGTGTATTCGTCGGTGTCGTTAAAGTTAGACTCAAAACAGGAATTGAGGTGGTTTTGCTTATAAATTCAACAATATTTTGATCTTCTACATCAAAGGGGCTTAAAGGATTCGATGAACTAATAACGATTATACTTTGATATGAATCACGTTTAGATATATTTATCAGGAAATTCAAAATTCCGAGGGTTGTTGGATACATGTTAATAGCGTGACATGTTATTTAACACTGTATAGCGTCGCCAATATAATTCCTTTCTTCATTATGGGTTATTGAATTTCGAAAATTGTAGTGTGAAATTATTAAAATGGAACGCTGGAGGACAATTACTTTAATAATCCGTGATACACATTAGTTGGTTCAGATTTTTGATTACACATGTCGTAGTAATATTAAATTTTAGATAAGGGATTTTTAATTTGCAACATATAACGCATTATTAAATATTTTGAAAAACAAATTGTGTATTTCTCATAAACATATCGATAAAAGTACTTACTTTTTCTGAAGTTGTAAGTTGTAGTTTACGGTAGAGGACTTGAAGTGTGTTTGAACAGACTTATTTTAGGCATTTACGCAGGAAGGAAATATCAGAACGAAAACATAAAATGTGAAAAATGGTTCTTCCTTCTTTCCATTTTTTTTCCAATTTTCTAATTTTCACAGAAAATACCGATTAAAATGTAGGTCGTCAATTTACTCCTTTCTGTTTTTGTAGATAACTGTGAATAACTATGAGCTAGGGTCTATGCCTCGATATCAAAAATGGCAAACCTGGCCGCCTCGCAGAACAAAAGGATTCTAACTTCTTCTTCGAAGGCACAACTATCCACGCAGCTTCACTGTTCTACTCGGGATTTTTGTTCAATCCTTAGACAGGATTTTTCTTTATCTCTTTGTATTAAGATATCTGGGCTATTTCGTACCTCATTCTCAACTCTTTAAAAAATAAATTTTTCGAAATTTGTATTTTTTGGAGATTGATTTTAGTTTCAGAGTGGCTTAAGAGTTAACCCTCAAAATTTATATGGATTAAATAAAGTTGATGCAAGGATTAAGAATTTAAAAACGAGATTCAGTGCTGATACACTATTGTGCAACTGAAATCTAGCGTTTGAAAAGCTTGAACATGTAAGAGGTTCATTCAAGCCATTATTAGTATACGGAGTCGGAGACAATGCAAAAGCTATAAGCTATACGAAGATGATGACCCCCCTCGAAATTTAAAAATCCCTTTAAAAGTTGGGGAATAAAAATAACACCATTTTGAATACGTCTTTATGATAAAGTTTTTATATGTAAAAGTTACTGAGTCCTTTGTTCGTGAGGTGGAAGTTTGTAAGAATCTACCCAAGAGAGACCAAGATACCTGTGATGCGTATTCTAGATGAGGACCAACAACACAGTTTAATAAAGCTATTATGGTTTTTAAATTCCTTCGGCCATCTTTTATAACAAGAAAGTTGTTATTTTGAATGAAACCCAAGTCTGAGCTTAAAACTTAAAACGCGATAAAAACTGGTTGCTAAATATTGTACTTGGTACCCGTTTCCAGAGTTCACTATCAGATATTTCGCCAAATCAAGGCTTAGGTAAACCGTTTTTGCTGCTCCAAATAACCAATTTGTCAATGTCAGCTTGCAGATGCACTCAGTCAAGTGGCAGAGTTAATAGTCTTAAAAAATTCCATATCGTCAACGGATCTCACTTAAATGATTGCACGATTTGACATGGTTGATAGCAAATATAATAAGATCTTCGACTCCGACTCCGACTTCGAAGTCATTTAATTAAATCCAAAGTCAATCAATATGCAATATATTATCCTATTCATATGCTAGGCGTTTCATTATGACACTATTAAGCGCTGCTTTGTAACTGTAAAAAGTACAGATTTGTCAATTTTATGGATTCTCATTTGGGTTTTCGCTGTTATAGTATATTTTTAAAAACAAATGTTAAACAGAATCAGAACCTTATAAGAACAGAAATTAAACTAAAACTTTCTTGATTTATGTTGTCACGACCGAAATAAGTTATGCTGGAATTTTAAAATTCAATTAGGCTTTGTGAGGACTGAGGAGAATATTATAAGTCAAGATTTTTTTTTTATAGTTAGACTTTGGAAGGTCGTGTTGTGAAGAACTGGTTTTGGTTTAAAAAAATAAAAATGTCTAGTGTGAATAAATAAATTGGTTTAGTTTTTTGAATTTAAGGAATCTGTTTTGAATAATTATCTTTTATTACAGACCAACCACTGAGTTCGTTCAACTACTTAAATACTAAATATTTGGCACGTATTCATGAGACGGAAGAAGTCGCGTTCATCTGTCTGCTATTTTTTTTTTTTTGGCTTGCTCTATTGGTTTCGTGCACAGACAAAAAACTATTGAGATTTTAGTCAAACATGACATTTAAGATATTAGAGAAAAAAGGGGGCGGGGTTTTGCAATACCGTCTGTCAGTCTTTTCTCGCATTTATCCGTCTGTGCATTTTACTTGCTGCGGTTATAGGATATATGTATAATTGTATATATCTACTATAAGGCTAGCTACACATTCGTAAAAAAAAATTCTATCAATCAAACATAACATTACGATGATGGGGAAGTCAAAAAAAAGTGGGTCGGAAAATTCTCTCTGTTTTTCTAACTTTATCTGTTCACATACCTACAGCCTAAACGCTAAACCGATTTGCTTCAAACTTATAACACAGTATAATTATGAAAAACAACAGAGGATTTTTTGGAATAAGCATTCTAGCTCTAAAACTAACGATATGATTTCGAGCGAAAAACTAATTTTTCTCAAAAACGGCTATTGCGATTTTGATAAAAAAAAAACTTTCTGAATGGCGTTTTTTACAGATTTTATCGTTAGCCACTTGACAGATTTCCATGAAAAATTTAACTTGAAAGTCCTGTCCTTGCGGGTGGCAACGGTTCAGTGGATGTAGTGTTTGGTTGCTAACCTAGAGTTGTGGGTTCGAGCCCCAGCCTGGGCAGCAACTTTTAAATATTCCCCAGCTTCAACTGGACGCCACCCGTGGGATTTTCGTGAGATAAATAACACCTAAATCTCAATCCACTGTACCAACAAAAAATCTTTCCTATCTTTCTATTCCTTCTAACTAATGCCGTGCAGTTTGCATTCAAAAGACCTTGGGTCTCACAGGCATATAGTTAAAAAATTATTATTATTATTATAAATTCATAAATCCTAAAATTTTTTAAAATCGGTTTGTTCAATTTTTGTGAGACTTTATTTTTCTGGTAAAATCTATAAAAATCTAGAAATTGGCATACTCAAAAAATTTTTTGGAGTGTTTTCGAAAAGTTAAGAAAAAAAAATTTTTTCTAATTAAATTGCCCTCAGGAATGATATAAACGTGAATACAAAACGGTACCTGCCATACGATTTTTAGTGAAAAAAAATTGTTCTCAAAAATGGCTCCTACGATTTTGATAAAACTTTCTGAATATTGTTTTCTGTGAAAACTTTATGTTTTGGTTGGGATAGATTTTTGAGGAAAAGTCTTAGGTATAACGGTACCTCCCATAGGACCGGTTTTTTTGAAATCAGATATTCTCGTAAGCCAATTGACGGATTTCGATGAAATTTTTAATGTTTTTTTTAATATTTGAAAAAAAGTTTTTTGAGTTTAAAAAAAATTACTTTTTAATTTTTTGTTTTTTTTTTTTAAAAAACATATTAGGTAATTTTTTTTTATTTTATTTTTCTGATAAAAACTACAAAGTGCTAGAAGTTGGCATACTCAAAAAAAAAAAGAAATTGGAATATATTTTGGAAAAGCTTTAAAAAAAACTGTTTTTTTTTTGAAAAAACTGGTCGAACGATTTTGAAAAAAAAATTCTTAAAATTCTTATCAATAAACAAAATCATATGGCTTACTTTATTTTCCAAAAAACGTTTTAAGTGATCAATAAAATTTCATATAGCCCTGCTTTTTTCCAAAATCTCAAACCCCAAGGCCACAGTCGTGCACTTTTTTTTTAAAAAATGTCTTTCAACGGGTTATCTACTTTACTCTATGGGTTTTTTCCTTCACATACGCCTCTTGCAACTTCTGTGTTCTATGAATTTTCTCGAAAAATTCTTGAACGATTGCCAATTAACTGGTCTAAGACAAATGTCATTTCTCTAGGTTTGATATACGTACAATAATTCCTTGATAAAGAATATAAATTCTATCTAAATTCTGCAATTGCACCCAGAGATCAGGAACTTGTGACAAAATCGTACATTCTAATTTTTTGTTTGATGTAGGTACCTAAGACTTAAATTGCTTCAATCTTCAATGCTTGGAAATTTCAAAAAATAATTTAAAAACTTTCAAGAACCTACTTTTTATTTTTTCATTAAAAATTAATTTAAAAAATAAATGTGAAAACTTATAAAAGCGCCACCCACTGCCCTTAAGCTTAAGGACCAGGTTTCATCAGCAAATATTTCGCGCAGATCTAAAAAGAAGTTTTTATGCTTAAAATACAATTGATTGAAAAATAACTTAACGCAATTATTTGAAAAAAAATATTTATTGCTTTGAATTTGAACTTTATCATTATATGGCTATTGACACTTATATCCAATTAAAAAAAAAGCTAAATGTCACCAAGTCCACCGGCCACGTGGGGGAAAAAATTACCTCTCTTGATTTATTATTCTACCGACTTCGGTTGATTTTATTCATCAAGAAGTCTTTAAAAATGCACACACGGTTTTTCCCAATTAACGAGAAAAGTGACAAACACTTTTAACAAAAAAAAAAAAAAAAACCTGAAGAAAATTATATCAACACCACCTGAATGATGTTGTCGATGATGTAATACGCATGTGCGCATGCTCAACCTGTTACACATCTATTTGGTCGGTCTCAGTCTCAGTCTCGGTATCCTACAGATTGAAGTGAAACTCATTTATATTATTAAATACGCGCGTTATTCACCTTGATCTAGAATTCTTCTAAATGAGACGACGACGCACTATATCTGAACCACTGGCATTTTCGCTTTCAATCTAAAGTAAAACAAAAATACAAATACAAAAAGTGTATCTAGATCTCGTGAGTCGTGGGCATAAGATACTGCAAGTGCGTGCCCGCATCGCATTATATGCCTCCAGTCATGGTTAATTTTATTCAAAGAAGTGCTAGTCATGATGAAATAGAATAAGTACCTACCTACCTGTATCGGGATTTGGATTCGGAAACTAATTATATTGTACAATGTATCTTGTACATTCCCACAAGAATTTGAAATTTTTCTGGAATTTTTGTAATATTTTTCTTAATTACTTTGAATTATTTAAAATAATTTTGAGATGAAACCGGATGTGAGGTGTATTCTGTGTCTTAGCGAGGGGAAAGAAAAATACTGTTTTTTTTACATATTATACCGGCCGTGAGTCAGTCAGTCTATCTGTGCGTGCGTCGTTTTTTTTTTTTTTTTTAAGTCGAGCTACAGACTGAATTTTGTTCGAACTAAAACTAGTAAGGCCATATTTTTGTCTTTAAAATTTAGCTCAATTTTCATCAAATTTATGGTACATATTCCATTAAATGCATCTAAAACCTAGGTCTTTTTTAAATGAAACTTGTACTCTAGAAAGATTTGTTTAGAACAGGGCTCAAATTCACAGTACACTCTATTACATCTACTGTTTCATTGCCAACCGCATGTCTGGAGTACCTACTAATGATAAAAAAAAAATTGAACGGATCTACAAAATATAATACCGCTAGTGCCTATTCATTTGCGATTTGCCCACGACTGCCTCAATAAGAGTTTTCCAAAGTCATTCTGCATAATCGAAAGAGTTTAGCAGGGATGCAATTGCCAAGCTGTGACGTGGCTCTATATAGCTCGTTCCTATTCACGATGTCATAGGCCACTTTGTGACAAACAATCTCAACAATTTCTGTAATTGCGTTGATAATCTGAGGATATGGAAGGGACATTCAATTTACCTATGAGTCCAGAGTGATTTACACTCCATTACAATATTCTTATGTGACTTTTCACTTTCTCGCAAGTCGCAACAGGCAGTATATCTAATCTACCCATAGAAATAAAAACTTTGCTATAATCAGGGATCGATCCCAGAACTTTTGGCTTGACATTCGCATTCCTATACACAAATCACTACGCCGCCGCCGCGCCATTTGGTAATATGAATTCGTAGTTAATTTGCAAATGATATTCAGCTTTAAAAAACATATTTCTATTGACCAATTTTTACATGAAATCATTATTTTCAATATGAAAGCTCTAGGTTTCCCTGTAGGATTTGGTAACTGTATAAATTCATATCTGCAAAACAAATCATAATATATATGAACTTAAGTTCGAAATTCGGTTTCTTATCGTTTCACAGCAAAATCAGGAGTTCCGCAAGGCAGCCATCTTGGCCCAGTTCTGTTTATACTCGCTATCAATGACATCACTTCGTGCATTCATTCTAGTGAGATTCTTGTATTCGCTGATGATGTGAACATTTTTAAAAATTTTAACTCTGCTAATGACCGCTTAGAATTGCAGCAAGCCGACATTGACAGGTTTCCTTTTTTGGTGTAGCAGAAATTGAACCCGGCGAAATGTCGCAGACAATGACATTTCCAAGGAAACAGGTACCAAGAAGGTTTACACCACACACAATTTCCCAATTTCTTTGAATTGTTTCCAAGACACATGACATGGTTCGATTACGACCAAGTATTCCGCATGTGTCATAACATTTGTCATGAATTGTTATACAATATAGGAGCGGCCATCGAACTATGTCAACTGCATAAAGACAATACGATAAGGGATGAGATTGCAAATCAAAGCAAGACTGACCCATCGTAGTGCAACTATGTCAAGTGTGACATATGTTGCACCATTGCATTTTTTAATAAAAGAAACTGTGTCATGAAAATAGAAATAGAATGCGTGGTTGACCTGCCATGTGGCGAAGATCTAGGCGATCGAAAAGGTAACGTTAAGGTTGATAAGTAGAAGCAAAGAACACTCTGTTTCTTAATCTCAAAGGTTTCGCGTCAAAAAAGGTGATTGAAAGATTTTCAAATTCCATATGTAACCCTTGCTGAATTTAACTGTCTTTTTAGTCCTAGTCTAGAAAATGCATCACAGGTATGATAACCTTCCAGCGTAATTTTATTCGATTTGCCTTAAAAGGTCTCTCCGGGGCACCCTCCTCCCACTTTTCGAACACCGGAGTCAACTTCTTCAGATTTGAACTTTGTCTCAAAGACGTATCAACAATGATGTTTTTTTTATTCATCAACTTTTAACTGGATTTCTATAGACGCACCCGATCTATTATTTTGTGTTGGTTTATGCTTTATATATTTGTTTAGTAACAACTAATACCTGCACTAAATGATGTAGCCAGTGAGCACATAATAAGTGTGTAGGCTAATTCTCTGGTTGTAAGTTTTTGCTTGATAGAAGCTTCTTGCTTTCGAGATCTGATAGCGCAAAGAATAAAAAAAGTGCGTACGTACAAAGTTCTTATGTAAGAAGTGAAACTTCTTTGACAAACTAATTTTTATTTTTTTGTACCGCATCAACCGACCAGTGCAGATTCTTAAGGCCGCTTACCAACCTAACACGTTTAATATTATACACATCACATTTTTCATATCAACCTTCCAGCGCTCATTTAACCACATCCAAAGTCCCATCCCTGCTACCCGCAAATCTATTTAAAACCATCAACCACCTGATTGCAAATGATGCCACTGGATTTGAAATAAAATCCCACTAATTTTGTACTTAAGGGGAAAAAAAACCACCATATTTTGTTAAACGCTAAAAGCTTACTCAACGCATTTTCAAAAAAAAAAAAACAAAAAAAACACCTAAGACCCGCAAGTTTGCACTTGCGTCAAAAAAAAATTGATATCCCAGTTTCAAACCGTAGTCAATTTGATCGCATTGCAGTCAACTCGTTAAGTTTGCTCATGTTATTAAGTATTGAAAGCACACTATTCAGCTTATGCAATCGATTTAACACCAGTTTGAAACTGGAATTGTAAAATAGTTTATTCGTGTAGGGATAGCCCTATGGAATGAAATTAAAGTCTTGTATTTTTTCATTAGTTACCTAGACTATAAAAATAACAATTGTCATAATTCGGTTTTCGGGAAACAACAACAAAAATCTTACTTTTTCGTGTAAAAAATACTTGCTGAGCTCAATTACTACTTTTTTGTTAAGTCAAACTTTAAGCCTTAATTTGTACATATTTTTATTTTATAATGATAAAATAATTTTTTAATATTTATGTATGTAACTATGAACCTATGTAAGTATGTACCTATGTTCGCTCTATTTCACTCTCTCTCTCTCTCTCTCTCTCTCTCTCTCTCTCTCTCTCTCTCTCTCTCTCTCTCTCTCTCGATCTTTCTCACTCGCTTGCTCCCTACTCTCGCTTCATGGGACGGAATGGAAGTCACGCTTATTTCCGCTTCATCAGTAAAAATTTTACCCTCATGCGCCTAAAGAAGTTTCACTTCAAAAAAGAAACACGTAATTTAAAGAAGACCACCCAACACGATATTTTAATTTTATGCTCATTCCATAAACTACTTTCAGCTTAAATCAATAAATATCTTTATTATTGTCGCCGAATTCATAACTAAAAGTTAAACAAAATTCCAAAACAAAAATTATTTTTATTTAACCTTAATTAATGTTTCCAGCATTAATCATCTGTTTCAACAGGAATATACAATATTAATCAGCTGCTTTTAAATTACTTACTTTACCTTCAACAAAATATTCATAAAGACATTTTGTATTCTTAAAAAAAAAATTATTAACAGGGATGCTCATTAAGTTTTACAACAACAGAAGCCATTCCAAGAACTTGAATTATGTAGTTCTACCAAATAAAAACAACATAATTTTAATAGGATTGTGCTCACACTACAAAAAACAAAAAAAAGTTTAGACATCATAATTCAACACCGTCAATTTAAAGCGTTTTTATTTTGTTCTTAATTTTACCTTAGGTTGATTTGGTTAGCAAGAGGCCAATACGAATCATGATAGACCTCATAAGTGGTCATTACAATTTGCTTGGTCAAACTAGATCCATGCAAAGGGATTTGCATCGATTAATGTATCTCATAAATGATAATAATTTAAGCATGACAACAAAATTTACACGGGGAATTTAAATGTTTGTGTTTTCTCTTTGAAAAAAAAGAAAAAATTAATTAAAAATCCCAAGAATTTGCACTTTTTAGACGAAACAAAAATGTATGCAAAATGTGCGCCGGTTTTTTTTTCCATAAGTTTACTAGTGAGTGACGTCAATTACGTATTTTTATGTTACTAAATTCAAGCATTTATATTAATTTATTTAAAACAAAGTTCAAGAAATAGGCCTAGTTTATAAATTAATTTTAAATGAGAGCAGAAGACACGACCGACGTGCTTACGACATCTGGAAAACAAGTTAATTTATAATTTGAATTTCAACAGATTTAGATGAGATGCTTAGTGTCAATTAATTTTGAATGACCTCAACGCATCGGTGAATCGTGAATGAAGTATCATTTATAGCAAAGTGCTATCGATCATTCAATTCTATTGCAGTACCAGTGGAAGACTTTCACCCAAGGAATTTTTTTCTTTCGGCATTTTATTTTCTTCCTCTTCAATCATAAATAACGAGAGTAAGACGAAGATAATAATGAAAAAGAAAAACTATAAAAACACAGAACAAGAAACAAAAAATAAAATAAAAAATAAAATTGAAAGTATCTGGCTCCATCCGAACCCCATCACACATCACATAACATCGTTAAGTCATTATCTAGAAATGGTCTCGAAATCCTGCATCCTGCCTCTCTTCTGCATCTGGATCTGATCTTTTCCGATTCGGACGGATTGATGTGGAAATAAAGTCACCAACCATCCAGCACCAGCACCATACACACACAACACACCAAGGATGGCTTTGAAAACTGCTTTTCAAAGAGAGGCAAAGATAAACTATTTTTTATGACATAGCTAAGCTATATGTATCTAGCATTGTATACATATAGAGTCATAGAGTGTATCTTAATTCCAGCTTCATCATCATCATCATCATCTACCAACATCATTTCCCGTTGGTTGCCAGGTATCCATGCGCTGCAGCTCTGCAAAGGAGTTTTATTGAGGCATACTGGTATTCTGCCGCAGATTGAATTTCATTGTCACAGGAATTACTTACGAATTCCATTAAGCCGTAATTTGTATAAAAAGTGCTGCAACGAAACTAACCTCAAAAAAAGATATAAATTGTTGCCAAGGAGCGAGATCAGTGTTGTTATACTCTAAGATTGTTGTTTTACACAAATTAATTTCAGCGTACAGAAAAATACATACATATCGATAAAATGTAATCAAAACTGGTCCAGTGGTTCAGGAAGTGGGGAATATTATTGGTCAAGCGGAATTTCCAGGCCAACCGTGTTTGTCTTTTCTTTTATTGAAGTATCATGTTTGATTGACGTTTCGGCTTATGTTCTTTTCAAAAGCTTTGTTTGTCTTTGATGCATGTTGGGTGCACGGCGCGCGTAGCAACGCGCTTAACTTTTTTTAATCAAAACCAACAAAAATGTATACGATAACCGAATCAAGAATCATTTTTTTAAAAACTGGTTTTTCTTTCCTCCATTGTGTTCAGTGAGTTCTTAGTGTATTTGCAAAGCTGTCCAAATTTTACACGTGTTATCAGTCTATGAGTTAGAGAAACTTAAGGAACTCTACCTTAGACTTTAGAGAACATCCGGTTGCAATTCAAAATCTCCCATAAATTCAATTCTTCACTTAAGTCTCTGGTTTCAGCAGGACGAACCACAGCCACGGACCACAGCCCCACCAAGTTCCTGCATCAGTGCTTGAAGAATGCGAGAAGAAAGACAAATCCTTAAAATCCTTTAAAGTTAGAAAAAAAAAGTTTGCAGTCACGGGACGCCCGGCAAATGTGAAGCATTCAAGAATTTATCATCTGTACACATAAATAAATAAAATGCAGGACTGGGTCGCACGGACTTGCTCTAATGTGTGACAGTGGTCTAGGGGCTTGAGATTTTGAGAAAAATAAATTTTTCAAAATTCTTAAAAATACTTAAACTAATTTGAGCTGAAAAAAAGGACACCATTCTATTTCTTGGACAAATTTGAATTTTTGAGAATACATTTATAAAAATCTGTGGAGTGGTTTTTGAGAAAAAAGTTTTTTTTGAAAAACTTTTTGATAAAAATGTTCAAAAAAAAAATTCAAAAACGCCAGTTCATAGGTATTCAGCAAATACATTAATTTATAATTTTTAGAAAAAAATTTAATAAGCAGTTTTCAAAATATAATTTTTTTAATTTTTTTTTCTTAAAAAACGCTTTTAAAATACATATTTTTTGAGAATATTGGTATGCAGTACAAATTGAGCTACCTACACCTATGTATGTGTGAAATTTCGAAAGAATCGGTTGATTCGTTTTCGAGATAGTCAAAAGCAAAAAAACGGTCCTATGAAAAGTACCGTTCTTAGACATTTTTTAAAAATGTTTGGGTGTATGTGCTTTTTAAGACCATCTTTTTTCGACTTCGCTACTCATCGTAATGTCATGTTTGATTGTTATCTCAAAACTTTTTTTTCTACGAATGCATAACTTTCCTTATAGTACCTATAATCGCAAGTCCTCACCTCATCTCCCCACCACAAACGAACCACCAACCATTTTTTATAATTTTTTTCCCCACACACACACTTCTAACCATCCACCCCACCTACAACCAACACCAAATCGCCCACCATTTTTGACAATTTGTTCCTCACCACACTCAAATCAAAAAAAATATTCGCACAGCAGCTTCAAGCCAGGCCCGAGTCTGTGACGTACACTCTTAACCATTCTTGTGTAAGTGTTGGTGTACTGCAGCAGGAATGAAAGGGACCTACGGTTCACCGCCGAATCTTAACGTCTAGCAAAAATCAGTGTTCATGACAAGATTTATTCTTGGAGGATTTGTCACTTACTCGCAAGAGGCAGTATCCCGAAAAAAAAGTTATGTGAAGTCAGGGATCGAACCCAGAACATTCGTTATGTCTCGAGGTTCTTGATTTCCTCATTTTTCAAAATATTTACTGCTCATTTTAAATGGTTCTGATTAAATTTGACTTAATTTAGATGTAAACTGATTGAACCAACATTTATGTCCCTGACTTGACCACAAAATTGCGAAATAAAATCTTCTGAAACTCGAAAAAAGTCGAGCTATTAAAAATATAACAACCCTGGTAGCCGGTCTCTTTCAAGGAAAAAGAAAAGAGTTTCCTAGCAGTTCCAAATGGCCGTTGGCCAAGGGAAAAAAAGCAAAAAAAAAAAAAAACGACACTAAAAGATAGGAACTTAAACAAAAAAAAAAGTTACAGAATGTGCGCGTGCGCAGCTTCGCGTTCACCTCTCATCCAAGAGAAGAAATCTATGTCAATGGGCCAATGCAGGTTGTCGCCACCAGATAAACTAGAGAAGGATCTAGTGGTTGACAAGAGGGACATTTTGTGGTGAGGACAGCAGCTGCTGCTGTGCGTCGTCGTTCCTCCTCTCGTTCGCTGTTGGAACAAATGATATAAAATAAAGAAGCCAATAGTGTTATTGGAAGCAGGCAACTCAGTGCCCAGTTCTTGACCATAGTGAAAGAATAAAAACAACAACAAAAACAGGTTGAAAGGTATTAAGTTCGATTTTATTTGAATCGTCACAATTGTAAATGGACTGTTCTTTCAAAAGTCTTATACTTACTTCACTACACTATCTTCTACTGTATAGGCGCAGTGTGTGTTATGTTTCAGTTTGGACTGGACGATGTATTGCTTGGGTTTTTTTTTTGTATTCTTGGCGGACATAACACACAACAACCAGTTGAACTAGTTAGTTTACGAATCACTACTGCCGGGAGTCAATTTGGAAACACGAGGAATTCCAGATAGGTGTCGTTAGTTTGGTTAGTTATTCTTCTAGAAGAAGAGTGTTAAAAGGATGAAGACTTAGTTTTTTTTTTTGCGTGGTAAACGCATTTATTATACCGATTTGGATGTGGTGTATGGTGATAAGACCTTAAAAGGTCAAACAGCAGCAACAACTGCTTATTGCCACTAGGTTTATGTATTTACAATATATTTATGTCTACCAATTTGATTTGAATAAACTACTGCTTCTTGGTCTTTGGGAATTCCAGTAAACAGGAACGTAAGGTATGCAAAAGAATTTATGTAAAAACCATACTTAATTGGGCCTAGTTTCTACATGAGTTGTAAGTTGAAACTTAGAATTCCATGAAGAAGACTCATCTAGTGCTTCAAGATTTATTTTACTGAATAGTAAACGTTTGTATGCCCTTTCTCTTATGATGGTGCCAAAATTTCGATCTCTCAATTGTATTTATTGTCTTGGTTGAGATTTAGACAACTTGAAGTATGTAGATGATACTTTGCCATGTGCACTTAAGAGGAATGTAAAAGAAAACGCCTGAACTGGCCATTTTAATTTTTAATTTATATACATATATTATTATGAATTTAACGTATACAAACCTCATAATAGTAATTCAACAACAACCACCAACACATGAACACGCATCATAATTTTTTTTCGCGATTGATGAGTGATGTGTTTGTCCATGACATTTTTAAGGGTTAAGGAAATTGCCAAAATATAGACGTTTGGAAAATATTAAATATCTTGGGTTGATTTTTATCGTTCAGTGGTATAAATGAAGCACGATGCAGCAATGCCCTATAGTGCAATTTGTCTCCATGCAGCGAAAATTACTTCTGCAAGTTCTTGATACTTCTAAATTAGCTGCCTAGTCTTATTACAGCCAAAGCAACTAATGACAAAATTGCAAATTGTATTTGGGATCCGGTTGATATTGATAGTTTCAGTTTCAGTAAATTTCCTTCGAATATTGGTTTCGTGCATTTAAAATAAAGTGCATGACTAGGTGGCACAAACTTGCTCTAATGTCTACAGTGGTCTTTGGGCCTGAGATTTTAGAAACAAATCTTATGAAATTTTATAAATCACTTAAAAATCACTAGCTTAAACTTTTTTTTTTTTTTGGAAAATATAAAGAGACTCAAATGATTTCTTTCACTGTTTTAAATTTTAAGGAAAATTTTTTTTCAAAATCGTTGTGCCAGTTTAAAAAAAAAAAAGTTTCTTTTTAAACTTTTCGAAAACGTATTACATTTTTTTTTGAGTAGGGTAGGGCGGGGCTAGTTGGACAGCGGGGCAAGTTGGACCACACGATTTTCTCAGAAACCGAAAGCACCACAAAAAAATGATTATACACGAAAACAGCATGTGCCATACAGGTTTAAGTTGCATTGTGTCTCCAGAAGCGAAACCACGCACAGTTTGTGTTTTTCAAGGGCAAAAGTAAAAAATACGCTCTATACAGTTTTTTTTTATTTTTATTGTGAAAAACCTGAATTTTTTCTATTGAGGTAAAGTTTTTTTATCAGTGAATATATTGTATTTTTATATTTTGTGTGTTCAATTGAAAAGTTTTCAGTGCTTTTGTATTTATGATGGAATATGTTCATCAAACTAGGAGCAGGGCTAGTTGGACGGGGTGGTCCAACTAGCCCCGCTAATTTAGATTTGTTTTATATGTATGTTTTTATTAGCAACTCGTAGAATGCGCACGTACAAACGTGTAACGGGGAGAGCCGCAGCTGGTAGAACGCGGATGGATGCAGCTGTGGCAGCTGTTTTTTCCAAGGAAAAATCTATAAGAGAAGCCGCATCTGAATACGAAATACCAAAAACAACAGCCCCGCCCTACCCTATGCCAATATCTATCATTTTGTAGTTGTTATCAGAAATTAAATTTATTTTTAAATTTTGAACAAACTGTTTTTGAAAAAGCAAAGAACTATAAAAAAGTAAACTTTTTACAAAAAAAGCCAAAAAAAATTTTTTTTTCGTAAATTTAAGAATCAATATTATTTTATTTATAAAAACACTTTCACATTGATCAAAATCCATCAAGTGGTTTACAAAAAATCTAACTTGAAACAACCGGTCCTAATAGGATGTAGGTAGGTACTGGTACCCGATATAACGGCCGTTAAAAGAATTTTCCTGAACAATTTTATTTAACCAAAACATAAAGTTTACACAAAAAACACCATTCAGAAAGCTTTATCAAAATCGTAGTAATACTATGTATCAAGTTTGAATCTAATCGGTCCAGCCGTTTAGGCTGTAGCGCTGCAGCTTGCATTCAGAAAGTTACGTCAAAATCGTTGTAGGCGTTTTTGAGTTAAATGAATTTTTCATTAAAATCGTATACCAGGTACCGTTAGTTTAAAAGCTAGAAAGCCAATTCACAAAACACCTCTGTATTACGCCGTAAAAACACTGTTTACCAAGTTTAAAGCGAGGTTGTCCAGTCGATTAGGCTGCAGGTGGCGATACAGACATACCTAATAGGATAGTCAGATAGAATTGGCGGACTCAATTATTTCGACGACCCTATCATCGTATTCGTATTGTCATGTTTGCTTGTTAGTTTTTTTGTTTACAAATATATAAATTGCATTAAATACATTTTAATAGCAAGAAAAAAGTAAGTGCCTTTGATGCTAGTTCAGGCTAAAGCGACTCCAAGTTGTGACTTTCAAGATATGAAGATGTCTTTCGAGTTATTATTATTATAACAGTGCCTATAACTATAGATTCACCAAAGCATTTACATCAAAGCTTCTTCACACATAAACAAAATAGAGTTCATATTTTGCTCACTCAAAGGGTGCTCCTAGATTGATCACACACGAGGGTCATGTTATCCCCAGGATGCAAGTTTTTTACAACGGTAAATTTTAAAGGGTGAACGCAATTAGGTCAAAATGCAAAATACGCCTTGCTGAACGAAAAAATACTCTTTGCAAGTTCAGCAACATACTGCCGAGGATATTAACCTCCGTCCCCACAGAAAGGTTTGGCGAACAACGTCGATACTTTCGTTCTTGTTGTTTCTGGTGGTCCATTACAAAACACTTAACGAAGCATTGTGCTTAAACGTCCACGACTCTTAGTCAAAAAAAAAAAAAAAAAAAACGATACCTTCCGCTGATTGTTTATGGCCTTTCAAAATCATCCAAACTTTCTGCCTCATCTTGTATAACTGTAAGTTGTAAGCCCCAACAAAAAAGGTTCTAATAAACCAATCTATGAGTGGGGAATAAAATACTTCTACTCGTTTCAAAAGTGTTTTCGGAATCTCACAAATATTTTCAAAATATCTTCATCATTTCCCTGTCAACGTAAATATCGAGATTTTTAACCCATCTCTAGTCCGTCCTCCCCTTTTTTATAACACGATCGCTATTGCTCGTATACAATTCCACATTACAAAGACCGCACACATTATTTTAGCAGAGTCATTAAAATGTTCCAACATACTTCCCATTCTCAATAAATAATTGTGTACCACACCGAGCAGAGCCAAGTCTCAAACCATCCGACCATTAACCCCAAGAAAATGTAATTTAAGCCGAAAATAATAAAATTTCCGCCATCACGCATCTAAAAAAAAACACCGAGTGAAGAAAAAGCCAACGGAAATTCGAGAACATCGAAGCTTTGTGACAAATCTTATGCCGCCGCCGCCGCCGCTGCTGGCTGGTGATGGCTGCCAGAAACAACGAAGACACCGCCACAATTTCTGCTGATGCTGGATGCTGTTGCCACTGCTGCTGCTGGATGACGCCAAACCACCACCAAAGAGACATTCAATGAAGACAACGGATGTCCAAAAGAGACTAAGACAACGAAAAAATACTATATGCCGAAGACCAAGACCAAGACGAAGACGAAGACAACGACTGCTACGACACGACATCAATCCCACATGCTCAAGATCTAGAACGATTTCTAGAAATGCAGTCGCCATGGTATGGTATTTGGAACTACCACGAGGTCCACTTCCGTGTTGGAACAAAAAGCGGGCACAAGAAGATGCAAACACAACAAAAACAACAACAACAAAATATCTCCTCAGAAACGAAAATTAATAGCTCACTAGCCAGAAGCAAGAGGAAATAGCCATCTTGCTATTTCTGCCATTTTTGCCGCCACCACACATTTTAAATATTGTTGTTGCCGGTATACCGAAGCTGGAGAGGATTAGATCGATCCACCTTCTGCGATTTCATTTCGTTGAATTTATTTATTCTTGATGTAGTGCTGCATTTTTTTTTTTTTTTTTTTTGAATTTTTTTCTTTACACGCGAGGATGGAAAGTGGATGTGGATACTGGGATGCTGGGATGGGGTGTGTGAGGGTATTTCGATTTCAATACATAACTCACTATAACTGCAGTCCGGGGAGCGTCTAACAACGCATTATAAGCGACCGCCTATGTTGATGCCATGGTGGCTGGGATAGCTTAGCTAGAGATAGAGATACCTAGTACGTGCTGTGCTCTGCTGCTGCTGCCGCTGATGCTAGCGGCTTTCAGATATATAACGAACAAGTTGGACCAGTTTACATTTGATTCGATCCGCAAAAAGCTGATGAAGGAGAGTTGCACAGTTGTGGTGTGGCTAACAAGGGGGAGGGGAAGGGTTGGGGGAGTCAACTCCATAGGGTAGGTGAGTTAAAAATGTGTTCAAATATAATTCATTGAATAGTATACCATTTTTTTTTACTCTTAGCCAGCTATTCATCGCTACGAAATTACATCGCTTATGTATTTAGGCTTGGATGGAGTAAATGCAAGGCTTTGGCTTAGCTTAATAAGTTTATGATACACCTTGCTTTAAGGTAGATTTGTTAATAATTTTATACGCAAATAGTGCTGGTTAAGAGGGGGGATTACAGTTTATGGCGGTATTATAACCAACAAAACTGTCAGTCAAGGTGTGGGTGTCTTGATGTAGCTGAAAATTATTTTGAACGGTTATTACAAGGATTAAACTCAAATGGCCACCCTAATAAGTTTGATTAAAGAAACAAGTTGGCTTGTCGTATTGAAATGGATACACAAAAGGCTCATACAAAGTTGCTTTTAAACCACATTGATGTCTTTAGAAAAAAAAAGTCTGAAGAAAGCCGCAGTAAATTTAATTTTTGTTCGAATTTTTTTTTTTTGTATTTCTAATTTAAAACAAATAAATTATGTCTCCGCAACCTTAAAAAAGAATCCGGTCGGAACCCTGAAGAGGAATGTATGTCTGAAGTCCGCTCAAAAAGAGAAGACGGCAGAGAGAATGGTCGGAGCTACTCTAAGTAGATAAAGGGTTTTCCAATAAGAGGTGTTATTTTGAATAGCCCGCTTTTTCGGTAGTTGTCACTTTTGAAGCTGTAATTTTTTGCCATTTGACAAGTAGAAACTACGCCATTGATAAAAATGGTGAACGATACACGCTTTAACAACGCATTGAAATTATTAAAATTCACTATAAAAATGGTGAAAATTTGGCAGAGACGGTTCGTAAAACTAAAACATTTTTTTGGTCGTCGTGAAGCACCTTGCCGAACCGCAATTCAGAAATTGGTAACAAAATTTGAACTGTTGGAGCAAGGTAGCGATGTGAAGAATAAAACCCTTGCACGTCGCCGAAAACAACTGAGAATATTGCTATGGTGTAGCCCAAAGTGTTGAAGAAACCCCAGGTTTGTCCATTCCTCGTCGTTATTTGGAACTGTGCATTCCACAAACGTCATTAAACCGTATTTTGTATAAAAACTTGGATCTTAAGGCTTATAAAGTTCAGTTAACGTTTAAGAACTCATGCCGGCCTTCCGTCAACAACTTCGTATCTGCTGATTCGGTCCTTGAAATGTATGAAAATGATCCGGAATTTCATCGAAAAATCATCTTGACTGATGAGGCCTATTTCCACCATAGTGGCTACGTCAACAAGCACAATTGTTGCATCTGGGGCTCGGAAAAACCAAGATTTATTGTTGAAAAGCCTCTCCATCCTCAACGAGTAACTGTTTGGTACGGTTTATGGTCCGGCGGGGTCATTGGACCTTACTTTTTCGAAATTGAGGCTGGAGCAACAGCTACTGTGAATGGATTGCGCTATTGAGAGATGATTAATAATATTTTATGGCCAGAATTGGATCTGGACAACGTTAACTTTCAAGAAGACGGCGCTACGTGCTACACAAGCAACGAAACCATCGATATTTTACGGGAAAAGTTTCCGGACCGTGTTATCTCCCAAAGAAGTGATCACAATTGACCACCGAGATCTTGTCATTTAACACCTTGCGACTTCTTCCTTTGGGGCCACGTGAAATATAAGGTTTACGCCAACAGCATCAATTCAAGACCTCAAAGCTGGAATTCGTGAAGCTTTTGCGTGCATACAGCATCCACTTTTCGATTTGGTGATGGAAAATTTCATGAAAAGGATATTAGTGTGTAAGCGTAGCCGTGGCCGCCATTTGGCTGATAATGGTAAAACCATTATTAATGGCATACTCTCCTCTTTAGATTGAAATAAACATTCGACCATTTATCTTAAAAAATGCCATTTTTCTTTGAGTATCAAAATAACACCTCTTATTGGAAAACCCTGTTCTATGTTCTATGTCTCCAATATGCAGCCTGAAGAAGTAACTCGTCAGAACCCTGAAGGAGAACCTTTGTCTGAAGTCCGCTCAGAAGGAGAACATGACAGAGACATACTTCTATGTCTCCAAAGCTCCAATAGCAAACGATGAAGCGACGAGTGAAGTATTACGATATTTCGAGTACCTGATGTCGTAGTAAGGCAGCGGAGTGAGGGGTGGAAAAGAATAAATTGGAACACTTGGGTTTGCTCCAAAAAATGCTTTTTTCTACGCCATTGCACCTTAGTTCTTTTAGTCACAGCTTTATTGTTGGTAATGCTATATAAATCTTTAGAATTTTTCAATCTATAAAATTCTGAAGTTATCGATATTATATCGTTGACTTATTTCCTATTTTGTTTGTGATTGAACACCTTGATGGTCTATACACTGATAACCACTTTCATTGTCAACTGTTGTTAGAAATGTAGGTACAAAATCAGAATATCTTTTTTTTACTTTCTGTAGGTATTCCCAGTATCGTAAACTCTGTGAATTTTTCTACATTCATACTTGTCATTGACTTTTATTTTAACAACTGTAACGTTCATTCAAAATAAAAAACATGTTTGTCTGTAAAGTCGTTTTACGGACGATAATTTTACGTGATAATCAGTTCACAAAACTGTTCATGTGTAGGTTGTATATCTCCAACCACATACAACCACCCACCATTTTTAAATTTGTTTCACCCCTTGACCCAAAAACCAACCTACCAATTTTGTTATTGATCCTTCGAGATCAATTTTTAAAAAATAATTACAAACTTTTCCCTTTTTAAAATTAAAAAACCGTTTTATAAAACAATATTTCTTTTTCATTTTTCAGATACTTTTCAAAGACGACCAATGTTCGGTGAGTGCAATTCAATAAGCGTTTCAAGACTGAATAATAATCGTATAGTATTTCTTAAGCTGCATTTGAGCTTACATTTTCAGAGATACATCATTTCTATTTTTAGAATCGATCGTTGTTGCATGTTCATACAACAATCGATGTTTAGGGTGGTTTTAGTTTGACAATTTGTTATTGTAAGCGTTACAAGAATTTGTCTGTTTACATTATGGTTAAGAGAATGATACTTTGTTTTTTCTGTTTACAATTCTTGAGAATGCTTTGTTCTTGTGATTTGATGACAAGAGGAAATCTAAGATGAAGCGATCAAATTATCCGAAGGAATCATTTATTGCTGTATCATAATTTCGGTTTGTATTGGTCATAACACACCCCCACATACAACCACCAACCAACAGCCCACCATCTTTGAACATTTTTTCCTCCTCCCCCACACAATAAATCTTCCATTCCTAACCACTACGAATCACCCACCCCACCTTCAACCAACCACCCCTAATTAAATCAACCATCCCCACCACCAAAACCACCAACCAACCACCCACCACCATATTTGACAATTCCCCCCACCCCAACTATTCCATACCAAATCTTTCCAATACCAAACACCCATCCCACCTACAGCCACCAAGGAACCACCCATACCCCCCCCCCCCCCCCCAGCGCCTGGCCCACCACACTCCCACCACAACCAACCACCCCCAACACCCTCCTCTCCCACTTTATCGACTCTCTATGCTATCAAAACAGATTTATAATGTGATTGTGACTGACTGTGACTGTGACTGTGACACTTTTTCGTGCGTGCTGCCCATATATTCCGATTTATTAGACATTATCACGTCAAAAAAAATATGCAAACGCTATGTTTATAACGCATTTTCTGAAAAAACTGACCCGAAAGTCAAAAATTTAGTATGAGCTGAAAAAATAGAACAGACTATAAACTGATAATCTTAAAACTGAGAAAAGATATCAAGTTTATTTAAACACATTTCCAAATGCTTTTATTTTTGTCTAAAAATAAAGGCCTCAACGAAGTTTATATCATGAGTACTAACAGCGTAATTACTGTTAACATGAGTCAGAGTAATCACAAATCACCAAAAAATTACATCAAAATTGGAGGAAGGTGGCTCTTAATGTAGAACGAATTTATTGGATTTTTAATAAAATATATGCAAAAATCATGCCCTGCAATATTGCCTACGAATTATTGGACACCTTGTATAGACCCATTGTGATACCAATATTAAGTCCCTAACAATTATTCGTCTTACCATACTCATTGTTGCCATATAAAAGATGTGTATTCTAAAAAGCCCTTTTATACACAAAAAAAAAACCTTCAATGAAAACGTTTGCTCGTCAACTCTTTTTTTTTAGTAAAAATAATCATAACTAAAAAAACATAAGTGAGAGCTACAGTACGTTTGCAACGAACTGTTGGATACCCTATTCCCTATTTTTGTGTATGTGTATGCGTTCGCCTCCCGCAGCCAGCCGATGATCCAGTTTCATAAACAAAATTCTTCTTTACCAGACAGAAAAAGATTCAATAACATTAATTTTGTGTGGTGTGATGTTCAATTAGTGCTGGCACAATAAAAAAAGGCGTGTGCCACGCCCAAAGTTAAGACTTTTTATTGCCAAGGCAATTAGTATGAGCTCAGTGACATTCAATTTTATTCTTGCAGATCGATTTGAACAAAACAAGGCAAAACTTAAATTTTTAAAAATTAGATTCTGGATGGAAATAGCGATTATGGGTGATTTTAACAATTCTTAAACCGCAATCTGCTACGTAACCAAGGAATATAAATATAAGTGTTCATCTTTTTACTTCAAAACTGCGACAGATAGTTAAAAACGTTAAAAAATGAATGCATTATACAACTTTTGACAAAAAGGAAAACGATCCTTAAAAGTGGGCGTGTCATACAAATTTTAAGCACTAACTGAGCTTTGATCAGTAATCAGTACTTAGGCATTTATGTGTAAAACTACAGTTGAAACGAGTAGTTTTTAAACGATCTTACCTGAACAAAGGTATTTTATCAAAATCACGCCTTTGAAAGTGGGCGTATTGAAAAAATTTACACAAGAAAATGAAGATATTTTTTTCATAAAACGAACGGAAGAAAAAAAGCTTAAATTGAATATTGGTAAATTTTTTAAATTTTTAAAACAACGTTTTTCATTCTTTCATGAAAAGTGGGCGAAAGCCACATCCAAAATTCAAAAATTTCTTTTCATACACTAACGTTTTAGTTCCTACTAAGACACGCAAAATTTTGGCTTGCGGATTCATTATAAGTACCGTTTATTTGCAAAAACAATTTTTTATAGTTTCTAGTGAAAAGTGGGCGTCAGCCACGCCCAAAATCAATTTTTTTTTGATTTCACACACAAGATGTTTATGTGCAAGTAATACATACACAAAATTTAATGTTTTTCGATTTAATATAACAATTATTATTTTATAAAAACAATATTGATGGATTCGTATGAAAAATGGGCGTCAGCCACGCCCAAACTGAAATATGTTTATTTAATTGGAAGAAGGTTTACCTAAAGCTTACGTGTGCAAAATTTTAGCGTTATGCTTTTATCGTAACTGTATACAAAAAACATAATTTAATTTTACCAAATTGAGGTTGTTCATCAAAAATGACGATTGTGGGCGTGTTTGTTGGCTGATTTTACCGGTTCAAGAACTTAGCCTTACTCTTGAACCAAAGATTATGTATACCAAATTTCAGCTTTCTAGCTCAAAAATTGCGATCTCTAGAGAGTATACATACGGACGGACAGACGGACATGGCTAAATCGACTAGGCTTTTGATTCTGAGTCAGAAATCAGAATATATATACTTTTCTATACCTAACGGTATTATTTTGCTATGTTACAAACTCCACACCAAATACAATATACCCATTCTATGGAATAGGGTATAATAATGTGTGAAGGTATAAATATCTTTTGAGCCAATCTCAAATATGCCCGAACAAACAGCGGAGGTTTAAAAAATATCTTTCATTTCAGCTTTGATTTCTTATAATTTAATAAATTTTACCTTGTTTTACTGATCAACAACAATCAAACCAAATCACACACATTTATCAAAGTTCAATAAAACTATTTTCAATCAACAGGTTGGTGGTGCCTGTAATTCTTCGGCACTTCAAGTGTGAGAATTACTTGAGCTACACACACAAAAGACGAAAAAAAAATTAACTCTTTCAAACTAACTCTTAAAGAAGAAATCATTAAAATTATTGATGATTGATAAATGGACAGTTGTTGGCCCCAGAGATCGACCACCTTTGGTCTCTTCTAGTCAAACGCTTGTCAAACATCCTAAGATGGTGGTAAAAATTCAAGATAACTCTGCTTCGAATGCCAAATATTATAAGAAAACACTTTCGTCATTTTATCTAGCGCTTGATATTTTTGTTGTGCAGAGATAATTTTATATCTATAACTCTACTCTGCTTGGCATCGTCTTCCTTTTTGGTTCAGAGTGGCAGTGTTGTCACACAATCATGTTAACTTCTTTGACTCTCCGTACAAAGAAGATTAATGATCAATTATTATGAAATGTTCATTAGTGTCAATTCACTAAAATGTCTTTGGCGAATAGGATTTGTCATGTCATCCAGTGGCATAGCTTTAAATATATGTGAAGGCGGTGTGGAGGAGTTGAGATGTTTGACTGATGATTTAGATAAATTGAAAAGACCAAATAGTAATTCGACCACGGCGTTGTTGGGAAGGAAAATTTAGGTCGAAAGTAATTGACTATTGGATTGATGATTATAGAAGGAGACAGTTGTGACACTATTTGCTAAAAAGATATTTTTAAGAAACTATATTGATATTTATAATTTATAGCGATGAGATGAAGAATGCATTATCCAGATACAGTAACTTCTAAGGGTTAAAAGGAATCTTCAAAGACCAAAGAACAAGCATTTTATTTGAACGTCTTGATACCGTAGTGTGCGAAAAATTTTCAATCGGGTAGAGGTAAATCGTGCAACTTTTAAATTAGCAACTTTCAAAGAATTAATTATTTATGTTAAAGCTTCCAGACATCGGTGATTTATGTAAATTGGGAAGAAGTTGTATAGTTTCTGAGTTCCAATATAGATAAGGACACAATTTAGTGTTAAAAATTTGCATAATTTCATTGTACTTTAAATTTGTGGAGCCTTTATACGAAGTAGTCGTGTGGGAGAAGTTGGTGGAGCGGGTGGAAGCATTAACATCAAGAAAGTGCTATAGCTATAGTCTTAGTTTTTTGGTATAATATATTTTTTGTATTTTGGGGGTTTATAAGATGCTTGGGCGAAAATTGTCCAATCCAAAACTGGGCTTTAATTTATTTTAAATTTTTTTTAGGCGCATGAGGGTAAAATTTTACGAATGAAGCGAAAATAAACGCGACGGAAATGTGGGATGTTTCCGGCCCAGAAGAGGGAGAGAGCGATTGAGACCGATTGACAGAGAGTGAGAAAGGGCGAACGAAGCATGAAGCACATAGCCATGGAGCGAGAGTAGGGAGCAAGCGAGTGAGAAAAATCGAGAGAGAGAGAGGGAGAGTGAGACAGAGCGAACGTCGCATCACACACAGTGCCATGGGTAGAGAAAGCTGTAGGTTAGGTTAGGTTTGTTTTATAATAGCACAAACTGCATATCAACTGTGGGTAGGTCGGCGTCTGATGTCTAAAAATAGAACGGTGGGTAGCAGGGACGATATGCATTATGTATGTCTTAGCAGACAAAAGTGTTTCGTATATCCACTGTAGGCAGTCAGGCGGTTGATGGTTTTAAATAGATTGGCGGGTAGCAGGGATGTGACTTGGTGTGTGGTTAAATGAGCGCTGGAAGGTTGATATGAAAAAAAGTGATGTGTATAATATTAAATGTGTTAGGCGGGTAAGCGACCTTAAGGAGCTGCGGTGATCGGTTGATGCGTTGCAAAAAAATAAATTAGAAAATTAAAAAAATTAAATTTATAATTTGTATTTTTTGTCGACACTTTTAATATTTTAATGACAATTAAAGTCATTCAATTCCTAACATATTTTCCTTTTTCCCTCCCTCTAAGCGTCGGATATCTAAGGCTTTAGATTAGTATAAATATAAAAGAGACTTAGAAATTAGTTTGCCAAAGACATTCTTCTAACCTGTGTACTTTGTACGCACGCACTTTTTTTACTTGCTCTATAGGGCAAGTATTGGTTTCGTGCAGAAAAAAAAATCGAGGTTTTAATCAAACATGACATTACGATGATAGAGAAGCCCAAAAAAGTGGTTTTCGCCATACCGCCCGTCGGTCTGTCTGTGCGTCTGTGCGGATGTGCGCTTTTTCACATCATGCTACAGCCTAAACGGCTTGACGGATTTTCTTCAAACTTGGTATTTAGCAGTTTGAAGAAAAACCATTGTCGAGGTTTTTTTTTATTTTGTTTTAGCCCGGCTCAAACTGGTACCTTTCAAGTAACGGTTTTTTTTAATTTGGATTTTCTCGAAAACGGCTCTAACGATTTTGATTAAATTTAAAATTTAGCTAACTTTAAGCATTTCTAACAAAACTGCGTTTTTTGTTTTTGCCTCAAACGGTCGTAACGAAAATCAGGTTTTAACGGCTTTTTTTCAAATAGCCATAAGTTCACAACGGCTTGATTGAATCAACTCAAACTTTGTTTGACATAGTTTTTCATAGTGTTCTATAGGATGGTTTAGTAAATTTTTCACTGAAGCCTTTCTAAACCGTGGCTTCCATACAACGAGCCGTTGAGTTTTAGCCAACTTTTTTTGGTTTTTTCTAATTTTCTCGAAAATGGCTCTAACGATTTTGATTAAATTTTGTGTGTTATATTCTTTTAGTGTTTTGAAGAGAACTGCGTTTTTAGTTTTTGGCTAAAAATGCAAATAACGGAGATCTGCTCTTAACGGCTTTTTTTCAAATGGCCATAACTTGTCAACGGTTGCATCGAATTCACTCAAACTTTGTTTGGTATAGTTCCTTACAGCTTCTTATCAGATGGCATTGATTTTTTTTCATTTTCTCTTTGTTAAATGGTGGCTCCAATACAAAGAGCCACTAGATTTTGGCCAATTTTTTCATTTTTTCTAATTTACTCATAAAAGGCTCCCCCGATTTTTATGAAACTTTTTATGTAACATACATAGAATACTTCAAACAAAACTGCATTTTTAGGTTTTGGCTATACATGATTACAGCGGAAATTGCTTTTAACAGTATTATTAATTTGGCCATAAGTGGACATTTGTATCATTTATAACACCCAAAAGATAACGTCTTATTTTAAATATTAAAGGTTTCTTAACGTTAGCTCCCGTATATCGAGTTTTCCAGTTTTAGCCAAATTTTTTTGGTTTTTACCAAATTTTTCAAAAATGAATTGTTCTTATTGATCGAAAAGTTTGTTTTCATCGTACTATTGCACCAACAGAGCAAGTACGTGCGACCCAGTCGTGCATTTTATTTTATTTGGTGTTTGGTTTAAGGGGCTTATTTTTTCTTTTCAGCGCCAAAAAAGGGACAAATTGTTGCTTGCATGATTTTTGATAGTCTATACTCTTAAAAGATTTTTGGCAGCTTCAAATATTTGTTCGTTTCACATAGATGGTGATAATTAATTTATACCTCTAAACACGGACTGGACAAAAATGCAGTTTTTCATCCACTCCTTATGACAGAAAACCTATAGCATTTGTGTCCTGCTCGTAGATTATGGCAGATACCGATGGCTCTCGTATCCTGCAATTTGGAATTGACTAAAGTAAATAAAAGACATTTACGACTACTTTGTGCGTTGACGCGTTGCGTATGGACCGCTTTTCGTAAGAACTTGTCTATTTAATCGAGCTGTCAGTTGAATTTGTCGGACGGACTCAACGGATTCTATGAGTTGGGGCCTTTACTCAACGTTAAACTAACTCTGGTTTTGCTGTGCACTCACCGACTGCAGCAATGCTCCGCCGATTTGGGTCCTTGTCATGAAACATCAATAATAAACAACATATGACAGATGTCACTAAAACAACATGGCCGTCACAGGCCATCAAATCTACCCGCGCTTTTGTGTTTTTTAATATACTCTGTAGAGACTTAGATTCTTAAAATTGCCTTCACTTTACTTAGATACCTTTCCTCTCATACCGCTTATCCTTTCTGAATTCTCTTTTTTATTCAACCTTAAGAAGTGGTATGTGGTACCATAAAACCGACAAATTGTTCACAGTTATGTCATCACTCCTCAGACAAAATCAGATGATGTACCCATATACCCAATACCCATAACCAATATAGTATATAGCTTCTCGAAACAAAAATGTCTCCTTTCATTTGAGAAAAATAATATAGAAGCCAATACAAGCCATATTACTGTAACAGCTTGTCACTTAATTAAGTGCCCTGCCCATTTTCTGCTTCCAATTGATCAACGCCATTGCCATAACAGTTAAAACACATATAAATTCTTTTGGCTTGCATCATTGCATTATAGTCATAGAAACATACATATTGCCATGCCATAGAGCTTATATGGCGAAAAGTTATTAGACGCGCAGGCAGAGAGCATCTGAGCGCCAATGTTCGATCATGATGATGATGTGTTGTGCGCGCCCTCTATATCGTTGCCGACTTCTCTTAGAAAAGTAATATGATGTAGTTTATTTATGAGGAATTTCTCTTTTTGTTGCACACGCCCTCTAAAGTCCCCTTTAACAATTGTACCGCGCCGCCGCGCCGCCGCTCCGCAAAGCTGAGGCATGTCGGGCGGCGCAGCGGCGGCAGCGACGCGACCGACGTGCTATCAATCCATTAAAACAGAAAGAAAAAAAAAATACGAATAACCATTGTAATTTGCTGATGGTGCTCCCATAAAGTTAATTATTATTGTTAAAGTCAGTACACCTCACCCCCGAACACAATTCAGAGGCAGCGAAACGCGGCGTGGTTTGGCTGAGAGATTTGCTTGTCTTCACATTTTGTGCCGCTTTTGTTTTTGTCTGAGTCTCCGTCTCTGTGTCTGTGTCTATGGTTGGTGTCTTGGATTTTGCAGACAACATCTCTCAGTTCAATAATGCAACAACACAACTACGCGAATAATTATTATAACATTCCAGTGAAATAAAATGCAATAAATTAGCAATTATAGCGTAGTATTAGATGAATCCATGTTTTTTTTTTTTACTGACTCACTCATTGACAGACAGCTGCAGCATCATTCGAGCTTAAGATTTTTGTATCTGTTTTTGTGATTATGAGAGTGTATCTGCCTTCACCTGCTGCTGCTTCCATGTGAAAATAGTGTGTTTAATGCAGTTAACAGTTAAATTAATGTTTATTGTTAAACTATTTGCAGTGCAGGCTTCCAGTCTTCCAAGTTACCATATTGGTTTTTCATCTTAATACATTTTTGTACTCCTGCTGCTCCTCCATCTCCTTTATCATCATCATCTTCTTCCGCGACACATTGTTGAAACAATAAAGCTGAATCTTTGGATAACTTCGATATAAATGTTGGAGAGTAATTATATATTTTTTTTGTGGAGGCATCGTGGAACAATAATTATCTATCTTTTGTCATCCTGTGCGAGCAAAAAGTAATAAATTCCAAATGCAAGAATTCATTTGCATGCTTCCACCAGTACCCGCATCTGCGCCTGCTCCCGCACCAGCTGTCGGGTAATGCCATTTGGATCGCTGATTCGGCTGGTAACTGGTAAGGTAGTCTGTTTTTTTTTTTTTTGGTAGGTAGGTACTTGCAATTTTCTTTTGTTGCATGATGGCGCAGCAGACCATGGGAGGAGGTAATTGCTGCTTTGATTTTAATTTGCGATAAACTAATTAGAAAAGTTTATTAGCGGTTGGTTGAGGCGTTGTGGCGGTGCGGCCGGCGCGGCGGTGGTTGGATGCTTTGAAATGGCATGTTATGATAGGTTTTGACAGATTGGCATATTGCTTTGCAGTAGTTGCACAGTTGTCAGTGATATTGAAGTGTGGTGATATTTCAGTTGAATTTATTTAAATTGGTTTAATGGCGGGAATGTTGGCAAATTAAAATGTGTGTACTGGTTGACATATCTGACAGTCAAATGGCATGAAGGAAAGTGAGAGTAGTTGGAAGGCATTTTGATAATCCCAACATAGCCGGTTTGTTGGTTTAACTTTGTCATATTTGAGTTTTAAAATTTGTTTAAAACTCGTTGAAAATACGGAAGCTTAAAGCAATGGAACTCGAAATTGTATTTTGCTTATACTCTGATTTGAATGATGTTGTTACATAAAAACTAGCGCTGAAAAATTTCAAAGTGAAGAAATGTTGCTGCTAAACACCCTCTTTTACTAAATTAAGAAAATTCGCATTCATTGGCAAAAATCCTAAAAAAAATACGAACATTTTTGTCTATTGGAGCAAATTTCCGAAACCAAAACAAAATTCTAAATTTTTCATCGTAGAAATATGCTTTTCGAGCTGGAATCGCCAAAAACGTTTGCCATCAGCATCTCCTCTAACCTCTTAGTAAGTCTCGCATTGGCTGCAAACCCAGAGGACCAAGGCCAAGATTGCAAGCAGCCGCTCCTGATGACAACCACAACGAGCACCTCGATCTCGATATATACCTATAATGCTGCAGCCTATATCTTGAGCTGCAAGAGCAAAAGTGAAATGACGAACATCAAACCGATTGAGGGTGTTATTGTACATAGAAGCAATATTTGAAATTTCTTCCAGAAGGTAAAACATTCGTTTCAGGTATGCAAAGCCTGATTTCAAACCTGGTTGATTAGCTTGAAAAGTCATTGCTGCGATGCTGAAAAATTGGAAAAGACACTTCTGAAGGGTCGTCAATTTGGACGATCACTAACAAGACTTCCATCCACCCAATCAAGAAGAGGTTAAGTTTAGCGGATAGTACCTCGACCGTGCTCTTCAAAGTGGCGAGAGATGGTAAGAGCCTCCACTAACTCATCTGTACGATCTGATTTGATGAAAGGATGTAATACAACTACAGCCTCGTGTGGGAGTTGTTAGTTGAGCATCTGCAAGGCTTTAAAGGCGTATTAAAAGCAAAGCCCTATCTATAAGAACCACTGCTTCACTTTAAAATGCCTTCGATATTATAGTTCTTCTGACTGGGACAGAAACGTGAACTATGTCACAATGAATTGCTTTGACAGACATTCTCTTTGGGTGATAGCCGTTGCAGTATTTACCATAAGAGTGGCTATACAAAATACATAGACCTGCCAGAAAGCAGAAAATTCAGCGACATGGATAGCTGAGGCAAGTGGATCGTAAGTAAAAATACGCACCACTCCGCCTAGTCTTCAATTAAGAACCTGAGGTGGCAGCACTGCAATAGAAGACTACAGCAAAGGTGGTGCGATTAAGTGGAGGACGACATAACTTTATGCAACTGGCTAGGGACCAGATTCTCTAGCTGGGTATATTGGTAAGTTCCGTGAACCACAATGAAATGTGAAAATACTACCTGAAATTAGTATGAAAAGTGTAAAAAGAAAAATCTTTCAAGAAGTTTAAATTTTTAAAATGTTTCATGAAATCTTTAACAAAGCTGAACTAATAGGAATAAAGGAGGTTTCACCCTGGCTTTAAGTAAGTAAAAAACGTCAAGAACTCAACGTCATCATCAGTTCCGACGCTCCTCGTCGACGATAAACCTATTGTCAGCTCTTCAGAGAAGGCGAATATGCTCGCAGCTCATTTTGCTGCAAGTTCTACGTTGCCTGCAAGCAACAATGCCCCTCCTGTACTTGAGAACGTTAATTTTTCTATGGGACAGATATTTTTCCGCACTCGTACAGTAGCAAGAGTACTTCAAGATCTTGATATACACAAATCCGCTGGCCCGGATGGTATACCCCCTATTCTTCTGAAGAAGTGTTCTTCATCGCTGGCAAAACCACTGCGTAAGCTTTTTCATCGCTCCTATCGTTCAGGAATCTTTCCTTGTAGATGGAAAACAGCATTTGTCCAGCCCGTCCCAAAAAAAGGTGACTCCTCCTCCCCCTCCTCTTGCCGACCAATTGCACTTACGTCCCTTCTTTCCAAGGTCATGGAAACGCTGATAAATCGTCAGCTCAAGAAATATCTCGAAGTTCGGGAGCTTTTAAATGACCGGCAATACGGCTTTCGCAGCAATCGTTCCACTGGTGATCTGATGGCATATCTCACCGAACAGTGGAACAAATCTGTGCATCGCTTTGGCGAAAGCAAGATTATTGCGCTTGATATTTCAAAGGCATTTGATAGAGTTTGGCATGAAGCTCTTTTATCGAAAATGCGTGCATTTGGTATCGATGATACTCTTATTCGTTGGATTAGAAGCTATCTTCTGGACCGATCAATACAAGTTGTATTAGACGGTCTGATCTCCACAAAATAAATGCTAGTGTGCCCCAGGGCTCTGTTCTGTCTCCGACTCTCTTTCTCATTTTTATAAATAATCTCTTGTCTGTGACTTCTAATCCATTAAATTGTTTTGCTGACGACTCAACCCTCAGCTTTTCGTATACGTTTGATAATTCACGGCCTTCGCCTTCGGACGTGTTATTACAACGAAATCGTATGATAAGCTCGTTAAACTCCGATTTAAACAGCATTGTGAATCGGGGTACTAGAAATCGTGTGGAGTTTAATGCGTCGAAAACTCAATGCTGTTTTTTGTCGTTGAAGCTTAACATACCCCCTATGCCATTATC
Source organism: Platycheirus albimanus (assembly GCA_916050605.2). Lineage (NCBI taxonomy): Eukaryota > Metazoa > Arthropoda > Insecta > Diptera > Syrphidae > Platycheirus > Platycheirus albimanus. Next base: position 303,511,920 of record OU696696.1, on the reverse strand, counting down.
CATGAATGGTACTTGCATCGAGGAGGCCGAAAAGCTATCAGTACTCGGTGTGTGTATCAGTGACAATCTTCGTTGGAATGATCATATACTTGAGATTGCCAAGAATGCTGCAAGATGCTTAGGCTTTCTTAATAGATGCAAGAAGTTTTTCACCCCTTCTGATCTGGCTACAATTTACAAAGCGTTTATACGCCCTAAACTCGAGTATAACTCCCATCTCTGGGCAGGTGCTTCTCAAACTTTTCTTCACCTGCTCGACAGAGTTCAGAAAAAAGCGTTAAAATTAATAGGAGAGAGAAGCATTATGGAAACATTTCCGTCACTCGAACATCGTCGAAATGTCTCATGTCTTTCCTTATTTTACAGATTCTTTTACAAAAAATGCTCACTCGAGGTAGCCAGCTGCGTTCCAGCCCTTAAACATTTCCCCCGTAATACTCGTCTCGCTGGGAACGCTCATCAGTTTACACTAGAGCCCAATTTCGGACGTACCGTGAAATATAGAGGTTCTTTCTTTAGCCGTACAACACGAATGTGGAATGGATTGCCTGGCACAATTTTTCCTTTCCATTTTGATCTTCAAACATTCAAGATCAATGTTCATCGACACTTCCTTTCCCTTCCTTCCTAACTTCCTATCGCTCGCGCTGTGACTTATCATTAAAAGGGCTATAACAAACCCCTTGAGCGCGTGTGCATTATAAAAAAAAAAAAAAAAGAAATCGTGATATCCTCATTTTCTCAGACAGCAAGGCTGTACTGAAATTCCTGGATTCCATCACCATTAACTCCAGATCTCGACCGTCGATCATATACCAGAGAGATGGCGGAACAGTTGATCATTCACCTCTGTTAGATGCCTCGTGCATGCCAGGAATAGATATCCCAGGGAAATGCAAAGCCGACGAACTGCCAAACAAAAAATAACATAACCCATTTTAACTAAACACAGCTTTAGCTACAAAGTATCTTTGGCCAAAACTGGACCCGAAATGCTCAAAGGTTTGGATCTCTCTAAGCAGACGGTACATTTGCTCCATTATAAGTGTCATTACAGGACACTGTCTCATAGGTAGTAGCCACGTTATGCGTTCATTTAGAAGCTCTAATTGGTTCCCAGTGTTTGAGTTTTTAGGAGGTAACATACAAAATTTCGTGGGTCCCCTCTTCTGGACTATCTCCCTCTAGCTGACTGCTACCTTAACCTAAACTATTGGTTTTTGTCTTAATAATGAAGATATGCAGTCGCAGCACTGAGACATATTAAAATTTCCATTGTCTAGTAAGCTGTAAAGAATATTTATACGGAAAATGTTGTCACCTTTGACAGGATAGCGATTTAAAATGATGATTGAACGTTTCTACATGTTTTGAAACTACATTTGAAATGAATTAGTTATTCTTATATCATGAAAAATTTCTTTTCAAAATGAAAGCAAAGTAATTATACCTGTTCTTGAAATATTAAAGTATCCGAATTTAATCTGCAAGAAAAGAAACATGTTAAGTAAAAAAAACCAAATATCAAATGAGATCCCGAAATCAATTATTACGATTTGTTTCGATGGAAAATACAAAACGTCATGTAAAAATCATAATTGAGTTATTTGCATAAATGTCTTTTTCCAAACTTTTGCCCACCCTTTTTCCAAACATTTTCGCCAAATGATTAATTTTTTTTACAATTAAAAGGATATTTTTTTCAATTTAAACACAATCATCAATCATTGTTAGTTTCAAATACGTTGAGTTCAGACACTTGTCTAGCCTATTTCCAAGCGTATTTTTACCAAAAAATGTTGTTATTAAATTATTAAAAATAAATTGTCTCTGTGTGTACCGCGCAGTACCAATCAAAATTGATATAGACATGACTTATAGTCATGCTCATAGAATAGTAAAGCTCAGTGCGTGCAATTTACAAAAAAAAAAAAATCAAAGTTAACTTGTCATTATTTTAAAAATACGCAAAGCATTAAGACAACATCATTGTGTATGCATGCAGAATATTTAAACAACGCATTACATATCTACCTACAACAACAACAAAAACAACACGCCCGCCACCTCAAGCAATAGGCTACCTCAGTTGACAGTAGTACCAGTAGTCAAGTAGAACGAAAACGTGAACGATTCATAATCTCTAATTGCATATTGGAGGCGCTGCAAGAGGATAACGCCTTCACACGCATATTTCATCCACGCTAGCAAGCAAAAAAAAATGGGATAGAAAAAAAAAGTTTATAATTCCAAAGACCAAGGCGAAGCGAAGCGTACTTATAAGAGATCGCCGGCCAAAGATAAAAACTAATTTGACTACAAAATTACCATGCGTGCTTTGAATCATAACTAAAAATCTATCCTCCGCCAACAACGCTATAAAATAATAAAAAAAATTAAATAGAGGCACTGAAAACTTGAAACACTTGAGAAAACGCCAACAGCAACAACAACAACATTTACCACTACCAACACTCTGTACAAGAGTGGTTTTTTCAACAAGCCAAGACTGTACGTACATATTGTGCTGACTGCAAAGATCTAGAGCTTTGATATAAATTTCAACTTTTGAAGTTGGACACAGAGTATCTAGAGTATTTAAAATTGCTAACATTCGAGAGAAAAGAAGGGGGAGGATATGATGGTGAAGAACCGTAATAAAACACCCCCTCATCTTAGTTTAATAAAAAAAATATTCTTACAAAGCTTGTAGTGGATTTTTTTTTTAATTTGTCTTCCACCAACAAAAACATGAGGTGAAAAAAACATGTTCCAAACCAACAACGATGATCTATATTCAAACACGATGGCACGCAGCGGGTGAGATTGGTGAATAAGATTAGTAAACATTTTTATTGTAAATAAAGGCAATTTGATTGCTAAAAATTAAATCAAATAATAAAAAATAAAGATAGATTTTTTTTGTTGATATCTACGCGTTTCTAAGGTCAAGATAGAGAATTTGAATAACCAACCACCACACGCTTTAAAGTTTTTGTATTTATCTCAGTCTGTATTCAGATACTGTATATTTCGTTCGTGGATATATATTTCATTTAAATTCAAGAGGGGCCTGTGTTGAGCGAGCAGCACCAGTTAGTTTAAAGTACTCAAGTATTTGATTTACAATTGAAATTAAATGGAACATCAAATGGACGGACACGGGCATATATGTGTATGTATATATTTGTTGACCTAAGCAGAAACATGATTTAAGTTAAAAAAGTAGAACAGTTTTGTGTGTCTTAAGTCAACACTTGGGATTGTTAAGTTTCAGTGAGAACTTAAATCGTTTTTAGAAATTTTGGTGATTTTCAAAGGGATTTCTAGAAATCACTGAACTGTTGCGGTTACACCGAAGATTAACTCATTAAAACTAAGTCTTTAGTTTGATATATTTATTACATTAATTATTCCAAAAGCACATGAATCATGATCCAAAATTTAATCTTAAACTAATTTCGAGTTTGCTACTCAGCTCTTTTGTTTTCATAAAGTGTTATGAATTGAAAGTACCATAACTTTGCGAGATTTAGCATATTGAAAATAAGACTTACATTCGTGTTGTACGTCCAAAAAACGGGAGATATGTGAGTATTACAGGGGAATAATGAAAAGAGAGGAATGGACATGGCGAGTAATTAATTTGATGCTGCCTATTATAAAATTTCAAAACAATTGTAAAATCGTGAATTGGAAGTATACGTCACAGAAATTATAGGGAACAGAATATTTTTCATTTTCAAACGGAACCTAAGCTTTGGGAAAGATTTTTATTTCCCAACGGACAGACAGTGCATTTCAGATCGGAATTAACTAATCTGATCTTATTGAAGTGAAACTTCTTAAGGCGCATGGGGGTAAAATTTTTACTGATGCAGCGGACTTCCGTCCCCGAAAATGAAGAGAGCGATTGAGACCGAAGGAGGCCGATTGACAGAGAGTGAGAAATGCCGAACGTAGCATCAAGCACATAGCCATGGAGCGAGAATAGGGAGCAAGCGAGTGAGGAAGATCGAGAGAGAGAGAGAGAGAGAGAGAGAGAGAGAGAGAGAGAGATAGAGAGAGTGAGATAGCGCGAACGTCGCACCGTGCACAGTGCCATGGGGAGAGAGAGCTGTAGGTTAGGTAAGGTTTGTTTTATAATAGCAGAAACTGGTTCTCTTCTGCATATCAACTGTGTGTAGGTCGGAGGCTGATGGTTTAAAAAAGGTGACACGCCTCAATATCCGCGGACAAAATATCCGGGTCTAAATATCCGCGACAAAATATCCGCGGACAAAATATCCGCGGACAAAATATCCGCGGGCAAAATATCCGCATACACCCAACCTCGCACCTAACCCAAGTCCTATAGTGTGTCCAAGCAGGGGGGTTGCAGGGGGGCAGCTTGACCCCCTTACATAGGTCATTGCTTATACACCGTAATATTATGCGTCGCGGATATTTTGACGCGGATATTTTGTACGAGGATATTTTGTCCGCGGATATTTTGTCGCGGATATTTTGACCCGGATATTTTGTCCGCGGATATTGAGGCGCGCAGCCGGTTAAAAATATGTATGTGTGTCTTAGCAGACAAAAGTGTTTCGTTTATCCACTGTAGGCAGTCCAGTCAGGCGGTTGATGGTTTTAAATAGATTGGCGGGTAGCAGGGATGGGACTTTGTATGTGGTTAAATGAGCGCTGGAAGGTTGATATGAAAAATGTGATGTGTATAATATTAAACGTGTTCAGTTGAAATTCCATATCTGAAAGCCAAGAATGTGAATCATGAAAAGAATAAAAAGTTCGGAGCTTTATAAAATTGATATGATGAGAATTTTTTTTGAACCTCATAGAAATCGAAATCGCGCTTTTTTTGAAAAGGAGATCATGATTTCAAACATAATCAAATGCTTTTAAAATATGGAGTGGAACAATATATATGTTTCCTAAGCTGAGAATTCACCAGCGGCCGATTGGAAATAGGAAGAGGCTGGACAAAAACTGTTTTCCATCTGCTCTGAAAGAGATAAAAATAGTAGAGAAGAGGGGAAAGTTTACGAAGTGGTTGGCAGCATATACCTTACTCAGGACAACAGAGTTGATACTCTCAGGGTCAGAAGATTCATCCTGTATGACTATTAACTTTAAGAAGTAAGGGAAACAGAGGGAAAACAATTGGCAGATAACTTAACAAGTAAGCTTTCTGCTGTGAGCTTTTGTAAGGCCTTTCTAACATTCTTGACCTTTTCCAGTCCTTCCTCGCTCTGGTTGACTTTATAACATCGAAAGCTTAACTACCTTTTTAGTTCGATAATTTTAACGCTGTTTTTTTGGTTAACATTCTTATTCTGAAACGAATTGGATTTGTGACCGTTTTTTGTCAAAAGATTTAGGATTTATAGTGATTTTAGAATTAATCCTGACCTGACGAAAACCGTTCTTGTTGGCTTTCTCATAATGCCATGCAGTTCTCTGGAGTTTTTACCCGGAACTTTGATAACTGATTATTGTATTTACCATGATCAGACGTAAGAACTGTTCAACAATATTAATGACCGGGATTCGAGTTGGCTTGTCAACATGCTGAGGTAGGTGGGTTTTCTCAGCAGTTCACTACTCATAAAAACTACGACAAAATATGACGGAATTCAAAAAAAAAAAAAAAAACACGTGGAGAGTACTCATTGTGTTTGCTTGCTCTCGTCAGAAGTGCTCAATAGTAGAAAATCATCAATTTTCCAGTTTTTCTTTTGTATGCACTTCAAGTCCCATTGCCTTGCTAAATTTCGAAATTTTGTAATGTTCCTTAACAGTTACTTATGAACAAAAATATTTCGGATAAGGCAAATGGACACCACGCTTCCCAAATAAAAGTCTCTTATTATACCTTTATATGAACTTCAAGTTTTGGCAATTTGCGAGATTATAGAGATAGTATTTAGAATTATAGCTGTGCCCAATTCCTGGTGATCGAAAATGTTTCCGCTTGTCAAACACAGAACAGGCACATCTCCAGCTCAGACGGAGTTCGAACGCATAAAAGTTAATGTTGTTATAATCAATCTTTTGAATATTATATCTAATGATTAATATAAGTCCAGGTTTGTTCAGCCTAATAAATTGTGCTTGAAAAAAATCAGTCGTTAAAATATCTATTTAAGAAAATATTTAAAAATCAAATATTCGCACTACAAAAGCATTGCAAAAAAAATAAATAAAAACTTGTGTTCTTTGTTTAAAAAGACCTATCATGTCCGATAATGATCCTAAGGCAATTACCTTAAATTATTTTTTTCAAAAAAGAAACACCTTTGAGGGAACAACTGTCATGAGAGAAACACCTCTTCTCCTAACAATTTTTTTTTGTGGTCGCTGTTTTTTTTTTTTATTTTCACATGTGAATTCGGCAATAACGCTTTGAAGTGTTAGCTTCGTGTGAAAAATATAACACGCACAGCTGGAATCGTGAAAACGAACAAAATTAGTTTAGTCAATTTTTCGCCTAATATTGTATATCCAAATTACAACCTAGTCTTACTATAATAAACATTAATCTTTTTCATAATTAACTGAGTCTCAAAATTTTAAGACTAAAAAAAAAATAAAAAGAAGGTAAACGCTCTTATATAACCTGGATTGAATTTTTAAAGCCCCTATAGCATAATTGCCACCTGGGTTACCCTATTCCCATAATGTAGATTTAGCAAAAATCCATTTTTCAACCGAAACTAATTTGCGAAATGATTTATGTTCCAGCAACTTGTTTCACAGGCATAGTATTTACTAATGGTTTTGACAATCCTTAGGCTGAAATCATAAAACGCTTAAGATTTCCAATACCCAATAGTTTAATAGGAAGTATCTTAAAACAAATAAAAAATAATGATCATGAATAATTTCAATCCAATCAAAAGATTTGCAAGTGGAACTAATTTAGAAATCTGAACTGTTCACAGAGGGTCATCCAAGGAATGGGTTCATTGATCTAATTTTTTTTTTTTCAAAACTTTAAATAAATTCCAAAACACCAACTTAACTGAAACTGTAAATTATTAGGTTGATTTGTAAAAGCAACTATACCAAATGACATTAGCCCTGATCGTTCAATTGCGGTTGCTCGTTCCCATAATGACAGACCAGGGCGTAAATTAATCATTCTCAAGTGAACAGATCTGAGCTAAACATGTACACAGCTCGTTAAAGAAGTCAATTTAATTCACTCACTCGCTTTGTCTTTCCTTCATATATCTAATGAGTCAGTAACATATTTTCTTCTCTGCGCTTGTCCAACCAACACCATCAATTGCGCCGGTAGATACAGATTTTGTATCTATGACTGAAATCTGACAATTTGTGTCCGGTTGCGCTACTTAGGATTTTGTTCCTTAAGTAGCCATGAGCGTAGAGGGATTAGCCCAGCTGACAAATTTGTAATCCTATATTGAAAAGGTTTATGACACCTATAGCTCTAGCTTTGGATATCGATTAGGGAACGTGCTGTGTGCCTCCAAACGCAGCGTTGGCGGCTAACATAAAAAGATATATTTTTATTAATTATCCGACTTTCCATGAGCCCTTTGGTATTTTTCATAATTTTTCAAATGATTGATATGGTTTGAATTTTTTTTTTTTTCTTGTTTCTTGCTTACATCAAGAAGTGTCTGTCTATCAAGTCCGTTTGCATCATTACTGTCCATCGAGTACGCTGGAGTCATAAATAGATACATCAATCTGCTAGATACTCTAGCCTGGTGCATTCTGTTTTACCTATGCTCTGATGACGACGCGACGGAGTAGTGAACTCTTTTTGTCGTATTTGTTCACTGCTGCGCTGCTGCTGTTGTTGTATCTACATCTTTATGTAGGTATCAATTGCGAAAGTGTGTCTTTTGGACTTGGTTTTGTATATTTGTGGTCATTAAAATTGCTAGAATTCCTTAGAGGCTTCAATCGTCTAAGATGCTTCAAAAAACTTTTGCTTTGTATGAAGTGTGATGTCTTGCGCCGAACTCTCTCCCTTGCGGGGATAGCGAGAGAGCTTGCATTTGTCTTCTTGTTCTTGCAAAAACACTACCATCGTCATCATAAATACTCTTCTATTTTTGAGATGGTGGAGGGATGCAAATAAAAGGAGAAGGGGTGCATATTCGAACTGAAGAGTTGATTGTAATCGATCGATAGATTGAGGTGGAAATTCAGTGGTTGAGCAAATTTTCTTCGCCTTTTTCCATCATTGCTTCATTAAATTGTTGCACTACTTGCTTGGTCTTGATCATTACGATCAGAATTTCTTAGTCATTATAAAGTAAGAAGCATTTAAGTGCCATTACAAATGTATCTTGGAGCTTGTTTTCATTCATTGGATTAAATTGGCTCTACTTCGTTGTTTGTCTTAAAAATCTACCGTGAAGATTAGATGATTATTATCTTTTCCGCAAGCGTTAAATGGGTTATTTTAAACCTGTATTGAACGTATAATGTCACAAGTTAAATCATTACAGAGAAGTATTTAGAAACGATGAAAGATCATCAGGAATGTTATTTATATAAGCTTGAGGAAGTTAAATGTGAAATTTTTTTATGTTTTATGGTTTCGGATCCAGAATTTTTTTTAAAATTGATCGATTAAATATCATGAAATTCTTTAAATAAATTAAACAAGTTGTTTCTTAGAATCAAATGACCCAGATATCTGATGATACCTGGTCAATCTCTGTCGTTCTGAATCTCAATTTTTGGTGATCCCGTCAGATGATACATTTTTGGGTGTTTCTTCGAGCATGTAATGAAATTTCCTGCTTGATTTTTAAGAAATAACTTATCTTTACTATGCCTATCTATACCGCGATTTGTATTACAATATTTTTTTTTTAGAAAATGAAGAACGTGTGAATTATAACAAACAATGATGATTAAAGAAAGTACAAGGCGATAAATATTTCGACCATTAAAGTTCAGAGTTTGAAAAGTTAAAATTTTAATGACAAAAAGACATCTTGCATACTATAGAACAGTTGAAAATGCTTCAGCATGACAAAACTTTTAAATGCCGCAAAATATTTAGGTTTCCTAACTCGATGTAATAAATATTTTTCCCCTTCTGATCGGGCTACAATCTACAAGGCATAAATTTGCACGAAGCTTGAGTATAATTCTCATATTTGGGCAGGTGCTAATGTCATTCACTTGCCCCTCCTGGATAGGATTCAAAAAAGCCTTTAAACTGATAGGTGAAAGAATCACTACCTAAACATTTGCTTCGCTTTAACATCGCCGGAATGTCTCTTGTCTTACCTTGTGTTATCACTACTTCCATAAACAGTGCTCCAGGAAATAGCCAGATGCATTTCTCCCCTTAAACAATTTCACCGTAACACTCGCATCGCTAGGAATGCTCCTCAATTTACCCTCGAGCCTAACTTCAGTCGTATTGTTAAGAATAGAAACTCTTTTTTTAGCCGCACTACAAGAATGTAGAATGCTTTACCCGGACATTTGCAGACATTCAAACCCAATGTACAACAGCATCTCCTATCCAAATTTCCTAAACGCTCACCCTGTGTTATACGTACATGTTAAGAGTTAAGGGGATTAATCCCCCGGCAGATGTGAAATATTTAAGTTTACATTAAAATTCATAATTTTTAAAACCCATCAAAGAAAATATGGAGTGAAATAATTTTTAATAATTTAGTGTTTCGTTAATAAAATCAATATGTTTGTCTTATTATTTTTTTATAGTAACAATTATTACCTTCAGATTATATGGATTTATAATAGGACCCACCAACCAACAACTTTCCATTTTTGTCGATTCCCCCTCCACCACCTTCATACACCCAACCCATCTACAACCACCAACCAAACACCCACCATTCCTGACAACTATTTCCTCATCCCCTGGTGGTTGGCCACCCACCATTTTTGACAACCAACCACCCACCATTTTTAACAATCACCCCACCCCCCAGACCATCACTGCAAACCACCCATCCCACCTACAACCACCAACTAATCATCAACCATTTTTGACAATTTTAACCTCCCCCCACCGAATTCCCCCACCCTTAATCATTTTAGTCAATTTATCCCTCCAACCAACTACCCACCATTCCATCAACCAATCATCCAAAATTTTTGACAATTTTTCACCACCCTCTATAATACACCCCCCTCCACATCCCATCCTCTACTACTACCCCAACCCCTCCACCACTACCACCCTTCCCCCACCAACAAATTTTATCGAGCGTCATGCCATTTTTCGTGACGACTACGATCGATTTTACTGCCTAGGTGTGCCAATAGAAAAACTTAAATCGTTCATCTGGTGTCTGTCTTTGTTATCTGTCATCTGTAATATGTCATCTGTCATCTGTTATCAATCATCTGTCAACAGCACTAAGCACTCTAAAAGTATGCTATAAATTTTATAAAATACAAAACAAAACAAATTTTCAATAATGAAATCTATAGGATGAAATTGTTGTAATCGCGATCGCAGGTGCCTTTTGACGCGTAAAATAGATTTTAATAATCATTGAAGCTGGTTGTAATTGTGTCATCATTTGTGCTCAATCCGTTCATAAGTTTTTGAAGCTTACTCAAGACAACACAACATATATGTATATGTATACATAGATAATAGGATAAGGCTCCTAAATTCCTTTGCTGAACAATTGCATTAAGGATTAATTTCCTCTTAAATTCAAAAGAAAGTGCAAACATTTTTATTAGCGTAAGCCTTCTGATAGTTCATGGGTTGAATTCATGATCGATAAATTATTTTAATCCATTTACGAACAATCCAACGAAAATACTGGAAATCGAAAACAATATCCCGATTAATAAATTTCCAACTCCACCCAGGCTTCCGATAAGATTGCAAAATGCCACATAAATAACCCATCCAAAAAAAGTTAATATCTTCTTGGTCGTTTTTCGCCATAAATACACCATGAAATTCGTTTTAAACAATGGTTCAATGGGCGGTGGCACAAAAAAAAAAAAAGTAAAACAAGCGTGAAAGAATTTTTCACTGAATGAATTAAAATTAAAATACAAATTCATCCAATAGCCAGTAGCTAAAAATATTTAATCTTTTCACGCTGAAATATTAATCTTGTAATTTCACCCTTTAACTCCGAGTAAACACGAATTATAAAATTTCTGCCAAAATAGATAGATTCGAAAATTAGCTTCTGCTTCTTCATTTGCGTGTGTGCTGGTGCTGGTGCTGGGGCCCCAAACGATTTAGATATTTTTTTTGTCTTCCTTCAAAATTACTAATTACCGAACTGAGTACATAACCTGACCTAAAGCAGTCATCTGGAATCTGTATTGATGTATTTTTTTTTTGTACAAAAGAGCCGCTTGCTTCCACAAAGAAGAAGCCATTCAAATGTTCCTCCTTTCGAGTAATTTTTATTTTATATTGATTGATGAAAACGCTATCGGGGGGTATTAATATATTTTTCACCATCATAAACATTGTGCGGATCGTTTTCTATGATGGCGGCCGCGGCAGCGTTTAACGTATCCACTGAGGATTAATAGCTAAAAACACACACACACAACCACACAAGAAACATTGATTTCTTTTTCACTTAAAACAAAAAACGCTAGATGAAAACATGGAACGACAACTCCCTTTGGCATCAAAGCAATCGACATTTGATTAGAGTGTAATTAAAACCAAACGTATGGCTACACATTTTTTTTTTTTTTAATGCGGCAAAGATATAGTGCGTATCTGCGATTACGACTACGAATACAACTACAAGACTGTTTTGTTGATTGTTTTTTTTTTTTTTTATTTCAATCCTTTATGCTTCGATGATGACGCGATGGAGAAGCAGAAGAAGAGTAATTATAGCACTTTGACCTGCGGCTAAAAATTACTGATTAGATTGAAGTGTTAAAGTTAAAATGAAATGTTTATTGAGTGGATTTTATCCAGAAAAGGGGTTATTATAGCGTGTTTACAGCATCAGCATGTTCAATTGATCGATTGAATTAGGTTAATCGATGTTGTGATGCAATCAGTTTTGGCCTCCAGAAGGAATTCCATTTTTGAAGGCGATGGTGAAAATTTACAGAATAGTTTAGATTTTGCCTTTTTTTTTTTTAAATTAAAAAAGTGTCAGATCGTTGACAGCGGGAAGGCTGAGACAGATAATGTCAATAATCAAAACAAGTAAAATAATGATAGCTTTAGGAATTTTATATTTTTTAATAATTACTAATGTAAACTCCCACTACCCCCTTTTACTCCTTCCTCTTTTCCTTACCCCAATTTCTATTCTCGTTTCTGTCAAAATAACATCTCTTTTGTGCTTTTGGTTTATTGATCGGCTGGTTCTTATTTCTATTACTCATGGCAGGTGGAAATGTTGATGATGGCTATTCTAGACTTTCTGATGGCGCTTCGGAATTAAACTCTAATAAAATATTACTTAATGTTTTTTGTGCACAACGTGACGGCCTTAATATTGTCCACTTTAACTCGTGTAGCCTGCGTTATTGCGCAGTAGATGAACTTAAAACTTTGTTCTGTGAATCGAAAGTTGATATTATATTAGTACCGGAGACTTGGCTAAATGATTACATTAACGATAAAAATATTATGTTAGCGGGATTTCAAGTGATTCGCAATGATCGTGCTGATAAAGTGGGTGGTGGAATTGCTATTTTCGTTCGGGAGAGCATTCAATTAAAAATTGTTGAAAAATCACATCATTTAGGTCACACCAAGTTCTTGTTTATTGAAATATTAAGAGGAGTATCGCGATGTCTTATAGGTTGTGTTTATAAACTCCCTAATTTGGCAAATTTTTACAATCAGGAGGCGGTGTTAGCGAACATAGAACATACCACGTTATCAAAATATTGTCATTGGAGGGAATTTCAACTTGAATCTTATTAAGGATAGTCAATCAAAATCTAATTTTATTGATATGTTAGATTCATTTGATTTGAAAGTGTGTCATAACAGTGTCCCCACACACTTTACTTCTAATTCTTCTTCAATAATTGATTTTTTTATCACTAGTGATTATGGGGAAATTCTCTTGAACACTCAAATGTCACTGCGAGGTATATCTAAACATGATCTCGTTTTCTTATCATTCAATCTTCCGACTTTCGTTAACCGAAATTCTATGCTATCTTTTACTTATAGAGATTATCGAAATCTCGATCTTCCCTCTCTTTTATCTGAATCAAGCTCCACGAATTGGGAAAGTATTCGCTCACAAGTCTCAATAGATGAAAAAGCTCTAATTTTAGAGAACAATATACCTTTACAACAAATATGTTCCACAAAAACTAAAATTTCTAAATTCAGCTGTCCATGGTTTTCTGTTGGAATAAAAAGACTTATTTCATCACGCAACAAAGTTTATCAAAAATGGAAGGTTTCCCGAAACCCCAGTTTTTGGGATCGTTACCAGCATCTTAAAAAACAAATTAACCTTTCAATTAAAATTGCAAAATCAAACTATTATATCTCTAAGCTCGATCATAAATTACCAACGAAAACTCTATGGAAAAATTTAAAAGATGCTGGAGTGATGTGCCCTGTTCTCATCTTAGTGCTCATGAATTCAACAATCATTTTGTAAACTCAAATTTAGATCCTAATTCACCAAATTCAATTCACACTTTTACGTTTCCTGATGATGAAGATTCATTCAGTATTAAATTTGAATTCAGATGCATTAACTTACTGGAAACTTTTAAAGCATTTTATTCTATAAAGTCAAATGCAGTTATTGTTGATGGCATTCCATTAAGATTTTTAAAATATATTTCTGCGTTTGTTCTTCCTTCTGTGCAAGAACTAATAAACTCTTGTTTAACCCATTCTGAACTCCCATCACGCTGGAAACAGGCGATGGTATTCCAAAAAAGAAGGGAGCATGTAACCCATCTGACTTGCGCCCAATAAGCATCCTAATATGTCTTTCGAAAATTCTCGAGCGTGTTATGAATGATCAACTTTTGAAACACTTGGACAGTCATAAACTCATGACTCCTTTTCAATTGGGGTTCCGTAAAAAGCACAGTTGTACAACTGCTTTACTGAAAATTTCGGAGGACCTTCGAAAACGCATAGACGCTAAAGAATTGTTGTTGTTAGTGCTCTTGGACTTCTTCAAAGCCTTCGACCGAGTAAGCCATAAAATTCTTTTGCAAAAACTTGTTTAACAGTTCAAACTAAGTCGTAGTTCAATAAAATTGATATCTATAGCTTTTTATTAGGAAGATCACAGAAAGTTTTTGTTAATGGGGATGTGTCTTCCCCCTTATTCTTGCAAGAAGGCGTTCCACAGGGATCTATACTTGCACCACTCCTCTTTTCTCTATTTGTAAATGACCTGACAAAAAAGATCAAATTTTGTTCCTTCCATTTATATGCCGATGATATCCAGATATACATCTCCCGTTCTTTAGAAACTATTGAGGATAGAGTATTTGATCTGAATATGGATCTTGACAATATTCTTAACTGGTGTTTGGAAAATAAACTACAACTAAATCCTTCAAAGTGTAAAAGCTGTGCATAAGAACCCTAACGTTGAACGTCTTCCTTACCCCGGATTATGCTCGGAAATGAAATCATAGAATTCGTCAAAACAGTCCGGAACTTAGAAGTGACGTTCAACAGTTTACTTACTTGGGGTGACCACATAAACCATATCACTGGCTGTGTTTATGGAACTCTAAAGCAACTGTATAACTCAGCAGCGTATACGCCACAAAACACCCGTTTACTTCTTGTAAAAGTACTTATTGTTCCTCTAATAACAAATGGTGATATTGTATACGGTAAGCTTGATGCAAATTCTGCCAGAAAATTGAATGTTGCATTTAACGCAGCCGTAAGATATGTGTATAGGGCACATCGATATGACCGTATATCGCATCTCTCATGTAACATCTTAGGCTGCTCCCTCGACACATATCTGAAAATTCGAACTTGCATTTTTCTATACAACCTTATTTGGTACAAATCACCTCAGTACCTGTACGAAAATATCCAATTCCTATCATCCACTCGTTCCAAAATCCTTCTTAGGGGTCAGTTATAGCGATACGGAAAACCAAACCGAAAAAATGTTCAGATAGAAAATTTTATATGTTCCGATTCGATTCTTACTACAAATGCTACACCGATCGATGGCAATCAATTCAGAGAATGTTTTTTGTTCATTTTAATTGAACAAATACTTTTTGTAAAAAATTCATTTATTTATTTGTCTTTTATACGTATAAAAGAAAAATAACAAATTTCGTTTTTAACAAAAAGTACAAGTTCAATTCAAATTTTTCTTTCCAAAATAAATTCTCTGAGTTGGTTGCCATCGATCAGTGTAGCATTTATGTTTTAAATCGAACCATAACATACTAAAATTTCCATCTGAAATTTTTTTCGGTTTGGTTTTCCGTATCGCTATAACTGGCCCCTTAATCCCAGATTCAATTACTTGCAATCCCAAAGACTATTTTTTGTCAACGCAATCAGGATGTGGAATAGCCGAATTAAGGTATTTATCACCGATTAATGGCCAGAAGCTTAAAGCTATGCTTATGACAGTATTAAAGCCCCTCATATCTTTTCTTCCTCACATCCCCTCATACTCCCATCCTCTTCTTGATTTTGATTTTTTTTTACAATTTTTGTATTATATAACTTAAAATTATGTGTAAATTATATTTAACATGAAGTCATTCCATAATTAACAGTTTATGTACATTTAAAAGTTATTTCTTAACTGCTTTGTACGATTTATTTTAAATTGAAATAAATGAAATGAAAATGAAAAAAGGTTAGAATTTGTAAGAAAGATATTGTTTGTATAACGAATCCTTAACTGATTTATATACAAAATACGAGATTAAATGGATCAGACTATGCAACCTACCTTAAACAGGAAATACCACACGATACAAAGAATTAGAGACAACTGGTAGAACAGAAAGAGGATCATTCATGCACTTATCAATTATTAAAGTAGACTGCTGACAAGCAATTTTTTCATTTTATATAAATTTCCGGGATCCCATTCGGGATTTTAGGTTTTCGGGATTTTGGATTTTTGGGATACTGGGTTCTTGGGATTTTGACTCCAGCCTTTGAATGTCCAAGCAATTCACACTGATTAATTGATGCTTCAATATGATAAAACATAATCCCATCCATATATTTTATTTTCAAACACAGAATTCAAAATTCCACCAATCACCAGTTTTGTTTGGTGCGTTTACGAGGAAAGAACCCTTTATCCAATAAATTTAATTCTCAAACAATAAGAACAACAAATAATATTACATTTCACATTGCATACTGCAACAGTAAAACTTTTAAAAATTCATCGAATTTAATGCTCATAGGTAATTACTCTCGGATACATTTGTCCGTAAGATCATTAAATAAAACAAAGCTTTCATGAGAACAAATCCAATTAAAGAGTCATGTTTTTAATTGAATGCTTGTTGTTAACATATTGGACATTCCTCCTTATTATCAAAAGAGAATACAAAACAAACATTGAAACTCACTGCATGATCCATGTCTCCAATGTCCACCAATAATGTAAACGCAATTTCCCTCCAAAAATTTAATAAATTACCAATTATCCACTTAACTGGTAAGGAACAACATAAAATACAGAAAACGTCTCCTCCTTTCCCAATTTTGGTTGCAACGCAAATACTTCGCCCCCTCTCTACTTTTCTTATATTGCAAGTGAAGTATTTTTTTTTTTTTGATAAATTGCCAGCAATAATAATTACACATTTCGCCCCATTCGAACGTAATTTAAAACTTCACGCAGTCTACGCTTTTTTTTCTACATCTTCCATGTTTTGTATATGTTTTCGAAGAAATATTGCATAATAAAACTTGAACATCATTGCGTACACACAGTCAACACAATCTTCGTCACTCTGTGCGTAGTACGTATCTCAAAGTATAAATTTATGTATGCCTTGTGGTTGGTGGAAGGAGATACCAAATATTTTGGTATAAATGTCCCCATGGGGGGTAAAATGTTAAAACAAACCACACTGCTTGATTTTAAGGCACCATAAGCCCACCAATTATGTTTTGCCGAATGAAATTTGTTTAAGAAATACGCAACAAGAATTATTATTGTTTAAGGACATTTTGCATCGTTTTAAATTTCGATCGAAATTAACAATCATATTACAAAATTAGCTGCCGGACATGTAAAAGGCTATGTAAACTATGTTATAAGGTTAATTTTTGTTATCAAACATTTAATTATATTTTATTTTTTAGACAAAGTAGCTTTTTGAGTGCTTTTCTGTTAATATTGTTAAAAACAAGTTCGCTGCTCAGCTCTTTTGTTTTCTAGAGACACAATTTTGTCTGCCATTTACTTCACAAAATCATTTGGAAGGAAGGAAGTATTAAATAAAATATGAGAAATAAGAAATAAATTGTTGCTTTCCGTTATCAACCAGAACTATCTTAACCGAGTTCGCAGCTCAGCTCTTTTGTTTTGAAGAATCAATGCTAGATTGTTTTAATTTTTTTAGATATTGGTCAGTCCTTGTTGCTTTTGACCCTCGGTTGGAACAATATATGTTGAATTACATTTGCTTTTGGATCTGTCCAATAGTGATCACCAGTTTGGCATAAATATTGCATCTGCAAACGTGTGGTATTATTTTCCACCACATACATTATGCAATTGTCTTGATTGAAGTTTCATATTTTCCCTCAAAATTTATCTTTTCTTGTGACTTTGATATCGGTATGCATTATA
Organism: Platycheirus albimanus; assembly: GCA_916050605.2. Classification (NCBI taxonomy): domain Eukaryota; kingdom Metazoa; phylum Arthropoda; class Insecta; order Diptera; family Syrphidae; genus Platycheirus; species Platycheirus albimanus. The sequence goes on along the minus strand of OU696696.1, from coordinate 303,494,137 downwards.
TTTCCAGTAAAAAGTCAGACGCAACTCTCCGTATTCCGAATGCTATTGATAGTATTGACCGCAACATGATTATGATCGACAGAAAAAAAAAAAAAACAATTCCTTTGCCAAATATCTTCTTGAGTACCATGAGCCTGAAAAAATCGCATTAACCAAAACTTTTCACTTGAATTGAAGACGATGAAATTCTTTTGTTCAGCCTGTAATCGTCTCTTTCCATTCTTTTTTTTTTTTTGCTGGCCAACCATCCAGGTGCTGGACGTTAAAATTCAATCTTCACCAAAGCACACGTGTGTGCAAAACGTATCTTTATCTTTAAATTTCTTTGGTGAGTTTGCATACGCTCGCATCTCGACTTGTCACTATTTGACAAGAAAATTAACTACAGAGGTTTCTCCTCTCATGTCTCATGCGGTGTTGTGTTGCATTGTGTTCTTTTGGTCAGTTTTTTTTTTTTTTGTTGTGTGTGCAGGCTTGCCGCAGGGTTTCTTTTAAATCAAAACAAACATAGTGGGAAAATACGACAGAAGTCAAGTGGCATACATTTTTCATTTTTGACATGCATTTTCTATGCATAATGCAAGTTTACGCCCTGAAAAACTGTGTAGCTCTTTTGGAATTGGCGCATGACAGTGTGACCATGCGAAAGTTTTGAAAATACAAATTCTGAGTGAAATTTGTGTTGGGAGAAATAGAATTTTTTCAAAATAGAAATGAGAAAAAAAAGTGGGCTTTAGTATGTATAAGACTGCCAGGTTTAATTTTTAATTTTGTCATGTGAAGTCGGGGTGTCTCAAGGTTTTTTCGTAAAGATTTTTAAAGTGGTAATATAGTAGTACCTATAAGAAAATCAGGATCACTAAAAAAAACTGATTTCTTTTTTTCCAGCATACAAAACTCTACAAACTTTTCTTATTTTTATTGTTTAAATACATTTTTCCGTTCTTTATGGAACCTCATATTAAATCTTTTAAGACCTATACATATGGTCACCTTATTGGCGCATAACCAAAGAGCTTGGATTGATAGATTGAAGATTATACATGATCTTTGGCAGTTTGCCGGAATAACCGTGGGAAGAGAAGCAGTTAACAGTTTTTTTTTTTTTTTTGGTGTGAAATTCTTTGCTAGTAATCTATCTTTCCGGGTAATATAGCCATGGCATTTATTACAATTGAGGGCCATAATCACACTCAGGCCAAGTCTATTAATGGGCATAAATTAAATACCCATAACTGCATTTGAATAATTTACCACTATACTCAAATGATTTAATACTGCAAAGCACATTTAAGACCCGATTATGGAAAATCTCACAGCAGTGTTTAGTGTTCATTGAGTGGTATCTCCCTGTATTCGGAACATGGCAACGTTTGAAATAGAGGTGACAAGATATTTTTTTTTATTTTGATTGACAGCACTGCGATTGGTGTGTGAATTGTGTTGTCGGTATTGTCGTGGGTTTGTGCTTGGAAAAATTTATTAACACCTTTTATTGTCTGATAAATTAATGCTAATGTTATGAATGATGTGCAAAATACTAATTATTAGTAAATGGTTTTATATTTTAAAAATAGAAGAGGAGTTTTAATTTATTATCTTTATTATTATTCACATAGTATTCCTTAGGATATGTCAAAAATAGAAAGTCTTCTACGGCCAGGAAGAACCAAAGCAATTTTTATTTTTATAGTAATTTCATGGAACACGTTTTTATCTGTTTGTGAACTTTGTCAATGGCGGCGCTAGTTGTCTTATTTACTTTACTTCTATTGTTGTTTTTGCTTCCCATGGCAATCTAGACAAAAACCTCTCCAGTAACTCTCCAATCAAGAAAAACAACTCAAATAACTCTCAAATCAAGAATGTTTGCGAATTGGGTCCATAGATGACCCACCCTAATGTTCCACTTGTTAAGAGAACTATCTAATATATATAAATCGAGTGTCACGTTGTTTGTCCGCAATGAACTCCTAAACTAATGAACAGATTTTAATCAAATTTTGAAAACTGTGTGCAGTTTGATCCAACTTAAAAGATAGGATAGTTTATTTCTCAATTTATAAAGCGGTTTGACACATATGCATTTTTAGTGCATTTGTAGTGCATTTTGTTAAATTAGTAATTAATCCTTTCGTAGGATATTCTAAGGATGACTACGAAGGTTTCCGTGAAGTTTGGTCAAAATTCAGTGCAACTATCTACCACGAAAATAATTTTAGTGCATTTTGTTAATATGGTAATAAATCTTTTGGTAGCATCTTCTAAGGAAGAAGATAATGGGTGGACCAATTTTGGAAATTTTTGTCTTGATATATTTATTGAAAATCAGGGAAGGTGTAACGAAAAATTACGACGACCTACTTTGCGTGCAAAAAAAAAAAAGGAGTATAAAAGTGTCAATTATTTGAAAAATTTATCAGTCAAAATTTGATTATATTAGTGTATTGTTTTTTGTTTTGAAGTACAAAATATCGTTACATACACAAACAAGATATGTATATGTTTGTATAATAAGATTTTGTTTTATTGTTTAGTATGTTATATTTTTGAACGCTTCAGATTTCATTTAAATGATGTACGTAAATACATATGTATAGTATATGTAGGTATTCTAAACAAATATTTAACTTCAAAAAGTATGTATATGTATAGGTATTCTAAAAAATTTTAACTTCAAGAAGCTTTCTAAAGAAACATTTTTTTCAAGAAGTAAATGGTAGAAGATAGTTGGTGGTAGAACTTGGTAGATGTTAGAAGATGGTAGATGGCAGAAGATTCTAGATGGTAGAAGGTGGAAGATGGTATATGGCAGATGGCTGGAGATGGTAGATGATATAAGATGGTAGATGGTAGGAGATGGTAAGTGGTAAAAGGTGGTAAAAGGTAGAAGATGGTAGATGTTAGAAGACAGTATATAGCAGATAGCAGGAGATGGTAGATGCTAGAAGATGGTAAATCGAAGAGGATGGTAGATAGAACAAGATGGTAGATGGGAGAAGATTCTAGATGGAAGAAAAAGGTAAAAGATGCTAGATGGTAGAAGATGGTTGATGTTAGAAGATGGTAGGAGTTGGTAGAAGATAGTTGATAATAAAAGATAGGATTTGGTAGATAGCAGGAGATGGTAGATTATATAACAAGGTAGATGGTAGAAGACAGTTGATAGTAGAAGATGGTTGTTGGGTAGAAGATCGTAAATGTTAGATAGTATTAAATGGTAGAAGATGGTAGATATTTGAAGATGGAAGATGGCAGGTCATGGTAGATGATATAGAAGATTTTTGATAGTAGCAGATGGTAGATGGTAGAAGATTCTAGATGGTAGAAGGTTGCAGATGATAAATGATAGAAGACGGTTTTTTTTAATGTTTTTCCCATGGGTAACTTTATGTTGCATGCTCACGTGTATGAAAACCATCGAATCTATTTGTGTTAGCTAGAGACAGATTAACAAAGAATATTGTGCACCGATTAGTGTTGAACTAATATTAAATTAAGAATATCTATAATTCAAAATAATAAATATTACTGTTAAGAATAAAGAATTATTTCCCCTTCCTACTTCATTTCTGAAATTAAATGTTACATGTTTAAGTATCAACTTTGTAATTTACTCATTTGTTACAAACTTCATAGGTTAGATTAATAATGTTGATTCTTTTTACTTTACGAAAATTCAAATTTCAATCATTTTTATACCCGCTATAACGATTTCATGATTATTCGAAAATAATAATTTACCATTTTACATATATATATACATAACATACCTACCTTAGCCACAGCAACGCGTGGCCGGGTCTGCTAGTAGTTTATATATTTAATGCCAAAGCTATAAATGTGTGTATTCCGTTTATGATGTTGACCTTATGCATCAGTGTATTAATGCATGACGGATCGTATGGTATAAGTTTAACTCCACTTGTTCTAGACAAAGCAGGATCTTATGTCGATTGACAAACAAATACCGATTTAATGCCAGTGGATGTCCACTTTCTTTACTTAAGCACTTGATCTCTCCAGTTCGTTCTCATATCCCTAGAACACCTGGAGAGTTGGATTCTTTTCAGGATAGTATACCATTTATCTCAATTGATTTTCAACATCCATTCTCATCGACATGATGTCGAATCGTGAAAAAATCATGTCGTCAGAGAATTATGACGACCTCGACTTTTGACTAGGCTGTCGAAGTAGATAGTCACATGAGTAATATATCTACCTTAAATATCGCTTTAGTGAAGAAAAAGAATCAGAGTGTCACAGCTACCCGCTGGAGACCTTTTTTGACAACAATCTTTCCACCATTGCCTATAATATTTCATTAAGAATATAATTTAATGGGTTATTAATGCCTAGTCTAGTGAGGTTAAACAAAAGGCACTTTAACTAAACGGATGTGGATGATTTAGATTGTGATAAGAGAAGATTTAGGCAAGAAGTCTTAGGGTTTTGTGTCATAAACGAACGCATTGTCACAATCCAGATTATGGCAAAAATCTGCAACATCTCTCTGCGTCCACTCCCCCACTGAAGAAAATATGACACACCCAAATTTGCGCAAATTTTTCATTTTGTATAATTTTTCGGGATTTCGTAAAGAAGTAAAGGTTTAAGAATAGTTCCGTTAAAATCTTTTTGAACATGATTTCAAGTTGGTATTGTACTTTCAGTAGCGTTGTGTTGTGAATTTTGATTGAATTAAGTGGGAAAAAATGGCTGAATTAAAATCAATAAAATTGTGGGTTTAAATATTTAAGTTAAAATTTTATGTTTAAATTGTTATTTAAATGGTGTTTCATTTTATGTTTCATAGCTAGAATGAATAGTTCATTGAACAGACAATTTTGAATTGTTTTTTGCTTTTTCTGTTTTATTTTCGGGATTTTGGCCTTTTTGGATTTCGGGTTTTCGGGATTTTGGATTTTGGTTTTCGGGATTGTGTCCGTCTGCCGACATTAAACTGCTCAAAGATTATCAAGGCTTCTTTTTGATTGAAACTTAGTAACTCAATAAATGGATCGGTGATCTTTATCAAATATCGAACCGGAATAGGAAAATATGTCTCGATACATTTGGCGAAAATGCGTTTGCAAAGCTCTTGAAATTGTAAATTCCTATCTTGAAATGATGCAAGGTTCAATGAAGTGATTTTTTCAATATCATCCGAATAAAACTGAAAATTTAAGGAACACTCAATTTCTGGTCACTATTTGCAACGCTCTTAGAAAGGTTTTTACGAGCAAATTCTACTACATAGCCGAGATGTATTGAAAATTGAAAAAAGTTATATTGAAAATAAAAGAAAAGCCGCTGATGCTCGATAGGGTTATTCAATTGGCGCGGGTATAGATTTGGATGTCTGTGGCGGACATGTTTTTGTGGTGACATCTGTCCATAGTTTAATGTTTATTATTCAGTTACTGATGTCAAATCACAATGGCACCACGATTGATTACCACGTCCAAATAATACAATTTTTACTTGCGATTATAGGTACTATAAGGCAAGTTATGGATTCGTGCAGAAAAAAAAATTTGAGATAACAATCACACATGACATTACGATGATGGAGAAGTCGAAAAAAGTGGGTCTGGGAATTCCGTCCGTCTGTCTGTCTGTCTGTCTGTCTGTCTGTCTGTCTGTATGTCTGTTCGCGCCTCTGGAGGCTGAACGGGTGGGCCGATTTGCTTCAAATTTGGTATCTAGGATTTATTTGGCCGTCCCTCGGAACGTATTTTTTATTTTTGCTCTAGGCCCAAAAATAACGGCACCTGCCATACAATCGTGAAGAAAAAAATTGAAAAAACGGCTCTAACGATTTTGATAAGACTTTCAGGATGCTATTTTTGTAAGACAATCTATCTTTTGGTTAAAAAATATTTTTCAAAATTTGTCTTATAACGGTACCTCTCATAGAACCAGTATTTTCAAATCAAATTTTCTCGTAAACTATACATTCGATTTCAATAAAATTTTGACCACAGGAAGTCATTTATAATTTTATTAATATGGCATTTCAAATTTTTCAAAAACTTTTTGTTTTGATTTTTTATAATTTTTTCAAAAAATTTTTTGGTTTTCGAAATATGTTGGAAACATGTATATTGATTTTTTTTTAAATTATTTTTTCAAATGTAAGCTACAGGTTGCCATATATTTGCATACCCAAATAAATTTCAAAATATTTTTTGGAAAAGTTTTTCAAAAATAACCTTTTTGAAAAAAAACTGGTCGAACGATTTTCAATATTTTTTTTTTCCTAGATTCACGTATAGCTTTGAAATTTTATTGTATACTTTGTTTTTCCGAGAAAACTCTTAAACTAATTTAAAAAATAAAAGAATTTTCGAAATTATTTAAATTTTTTTTTAAATCCATATATGCAGCCACTAAGCAATTGCTTATCATAAGAGCAAGTTCGTGCGACCCAGTCGTGCATTTTATTTATTAAGAACATGAGTTCATTTCAATATCTACCCGCCCTTATTGAATAAGCTTATACTCAACAATGAGACGTGTCTCAGGGTATGCATGATAAGTCCCATCACACTTGAAGTGCTGTAAGGAGTGGTGTGAATTGTTCCAACGGAGAATTTCTTAAATGGAGGAAAGCATTTGGCTTTTTCGCTGGAGCAGTGTTTATAGAAGTTGCGATAAAGCAAGGTAAGACAAGAATCACTACGGCGATATTCAAGGGGAACAAATTTTCCTGTAATTTGTATCACGAGCACCTTTCCCAGACAAAGAATTATACTCATAGACAGAGACTCGAAATCCAATGGCCTTATCCTACGCTGCTTTTGCCACTCCCCATCCAAAAAACGGGGATGTGAATTTGGAAATTATGAGAAGCTGACAGTACTGTCGTCAGCAAAATAATTAAGTGGATCTAAGTGAATCCACACCTTAGACAAGAGATCATTTGGAAAAGATAAAAAAGGAATCGGAGACAGACGGAACCTTGCGGCACGCCAGCATTAATTTTGTTTGATAGCACACTGGAAAACCGTCCAAGACAACACGAATTTAACGGTCAGAAACTTTAATCCTTCGAAGAACTGGTTGGCTGATACCAAATGCATGCAATTTCGATAAAAGAGCGCGATGCCAAGCTCTATCAAATGCTTTTAAAATATCAAGTGCAACAATTTTACTTTCTAAAAAAGGATGTTAAAATAAGTTCCACTGTTCGGTAAGATATACCATCATGTCACCATTTGACCTATTGCAGCGAAAACCATTCTCCTGGTCATTTCATTAAGAAGTCTTCGTTTTTTAAAAATATTTCAAAATCTAAAAGTTTTAGTCAGAGTTTCCATTAACTTGGAAAGAAGGGACGTAGCCAACTTTGGCGTTATTCAAGATGTGATAATGTTACAGATTTGCAAACACCTATAATACTTAAACTTCAATAACCAATTAGGTTAACCACCGTGCTTTAAAATTTTAAAACTTGTAGGGTAGGGTGGGGCAGATTCGTTACTTTTTCTGTTTTATGTTATGCTGCGCGCAAAGAAACTTTAGCTCTTCGCGACAGCAAGTTACAAGCTTTGATTTTATTTCAATGGCAGAAAAATTGCTTTAATTGTCGCTTGGCTGTCAATGAAAAAGGTGATATCAGGACGTGGTATTGCCTTCATTGCAGCTTATTTAGCAGCTGCTGTCAGGACCTCAGCCTGAAAGACGCTGCTGTAATCGGGAAGCCTAATTGATCCGGCTAGTTCGAGTGCTTCTGAGTAGAAGCCTGCACCAACACCAATTTCCATTTTGGAGCCATCTGCAAAGATTTGAATGGCTGATTCGCATGGTGTCAGGTTGTTAAGCCAGTCTTCTCTATTAGGAAAAGAAGTGGTGAATGGTCTTTCAAAATCTAAACGGGGTGTTGTGTAGTCTGTGCATACATTGTGGCCCGTATATGTCTGTAGAATCTGTGCATGACCTGTCTGACTCGGTTTCCAGTTTTGAGTCTGGCTTAACCGGAGGGCACTATTTGCTGCAGATTCTTGCACAAAGAGGTCTAAGGGTTTTATATTGACAATAGCCTCCAGCCCTGCAGTGGGGGTGGTTCTCATATCATAGCCCCGGTGGTGCCTACTCACGCCATTCTTTGTATTCTTGTAATGGTCTTTAGGTTGGAAGTCGTTTTCGTAGCTTGCCACCAGACCAAATTGCCATATGTCAGTATTGGTCTTACTATTGCCGTTTACATCCACATGATAATCTTGGGACTAGGCCCCCAGGTCTTTCCAAATATTCTATTACAGGCATAGAATGCTATCATTGCCTTCTTGGCTCTTTCTTCAATGTTGAGCTTCCAGTTCAGTTTTCTGTCTAGAATCACACCAAGGTATTTGGCGTGATTTGACAGGGTGAGTGGAACCCCTTCTATTGAGGGAAGATTAAAGGCTGGTATTTTCCTTTTGTTGGTAAAAAGGACCAGTTCTGTCTTTTGTGGATTGACTGCAAGCCCACATTTCCTTGACCAAGTATTTATCAAGGACAAGGCGCCTTCTATTTGTTCACTAATGGTGGAGAGAAATTTTCCTGTCGCTAGCAGAGCTAGGTCATCTACATATGCTACTACTTTTACTCCACTATTTTTAAGTCTTATAAGGATCTCATTAACCACGAGTACCCAAAGGAGGGGAGAGAGAACACCACCTTGTGGGGTGCCTCTGGATGTTGATACTTTAATCAACGCTCCTCCCAGTTCTGAGTTAATTTGACGGTCTGGAATCAAAGAAGTCGAGGGGCCCATTTGTCGAAAGTGTCCCACCCTACCCTACTTATACTCAAAAAAACCTTTTCAAGAAAATTGGATCTTTAAAAACGGGGTTCTCAGAAACTTTTCACTGAAAGTAAGAATCTATAATCATACTGGACTGTGAACACCCGTATTTGATGATCCTTTTAAGCAGACACTAGTGTTTGACTTAGAGATACAATTTCGGACTTAGGTCGGTTTTTTGTTTTCATGATAGAAAAATTGGTGGGAAATTTATTTGTCGAATTTAAAGTCTTAAAGCACATTTAAAGATTCAGCTGTGATTTGAAGAAACAATTAAAACGAAAAGTATTAAATAAAAATGAATTGCCTAAAAAGTCAAATCTATTGAGGATTGCATTATACTAATCCCCACCTCAAACACAACACTCATAAAAATGACAAACGACATTCATCATAATATTCACTTCCGGGCTGTAAAACGCTTAACAACTCACTGAACAAACTGTTGCACTAAACTTCAACTTCTTCTTAGCCAAGTTTTTATTTCCATACCAACCAGTGCATATATAAAACAATGCATTTTTTAAACAAAAACAACAAAAACCCCGTGGCTAAGAAGAAACAAAAAAATTAACTCAGTTATAACTAGATGTACCGCATATCTTAATAAAAAGCCCCCACAAAAAAAGAAGATGAAACACTCTTCTCGAAGAGCCCACAAGATGAATCTACTGACATGAGTTGCTAAGTCTGATATTATTTCAAAACGGTCTACAAAGTCTTTTTCAACATGAACCTCAACCTGAAGTTGAAGTTGTGAAGTTTTTCTTTTTGTTTGTGTTATTGTTTTCATTTCTTTCAATCTTTGATAGCAAACAGCATGCGCTGAAAGTTAATTTATTATCATTTTCTATCGGAGAAATTAATAACTGTAGCACTTCATTATGAGAAGAGGTGGTGATAGTATCTTTTAATTAATTGCTGGAGTTTGTGGCGCTCACACTCCAGGGGTGTAGACTGTAGAGTCAAAGAATGGTTCTATTCATAAAAATGAAAATATTAAATTAGAATACAAAGAAAAAAAAAGAACTTTCCCTTGCACCTTGGACCATGGAAATTTTTTGATTGCATATTATAAAACCCTCAGAGATGGATGCATTTGATATCTGTTAAAATGATCAACCCAAATTTGAAAGAAAATATTTTTTTTTCATGAGAACCCACGTTTTTTTTTTATAATTAAAAGCCATGACAGAGTATGAAAATAATTTAATATTTCATAAGTAACCACTCAAAAATGTTTAACATCAAGACACAGTTGGCTTTTTTTACGAGCATACCCCGATTCAATTGAAGATTGTTGAAGTAAAGTATCTTATCGATTTATTGAGTTTCAATACTTTTTTTCATGTGCTTTTTATTGCTCAAATGAACTGAAGAAATCATGTTGAACTGAGAATTATATTAAAAATCAAATAATTAATGCAAAGAGCTTGTCGGCGAGTACAAGAAGCGGCAAGTTATTGCTTTGATCTTTCATCATCACTTACATTTATACAACTGGACCAGCTTATTAAATAAGCTTGTTCAATAATCTGTACAGCATTATTCCACTATAAAATAAAATGAATAGTGTTCAGAAATAGTGTGTTGAAATATTTGAAATGTTAAATGTTATCGTAATGTACTTTATAGTTTAAGTATCTGGCCGGGCAGATGTTGTTCTGACCTTTCCATCAGGTGGCGCGATGAGTTTGATTACATATTGAACAAATTGTTTAATTAATATAGCAGACGGAAAAATTCTGATTTTATTTTTATTTATTTAAGAATATAAATTTATCGGACGATTTTTAAAGAAATGTCTGCATCTCGCTTTGTGTAGCGACCAAATACTTTAACTAGAACCTTTCAGGTGGCTCCGAAATTACAAACACAAATTTGTACCATATCCGATCCAGGCGCTTAGGTGGGAGAATAATCCAAATCGTAAATGTTGAAATCTTAAATTTAAATCGGTTGTCAGGAACAAAAGGTCTGTGCGCCTGTGTGCTTTTTCACGCCAATCTACAATCTAAACAGCTTGAAGAATTTTCTTCAAACATTTGTCGAATTTCGTTAAAGCTCGGTTCGACGTTTCTGGTAACTTTTTTTTTACCTAAATATCAAAAATCCATAAATTCGAAACTTTGTGTGGCATTGTTTTTTGTAGTTTTCTATAAGATGACGTTTCAGTCACTCTTTAACGGTGGCTCCCATACAATTTGGACATAGTTTTTTTTTTCAAAGTTGCTGAAAAACGTTCCTAACGTCAGTAATCAAAATGTGTATCTAAAAACTTCAAAGTATTTTTAACTAAACTGTTGATTTAGTTTTTGGCTATGAACTGCAAGTCTGCAAGTAACGAAAATCTGGATTTAACGGTTTTATTAAGCCTGCTATAAGTTTTAAACGGGATTCACGAAATGGTCCTAATATCTTTCGGACCATATGACAAGCCATTCAGTTTTAGACCACATTTTGTCGGTTTTAACAATTTTCTCGAAAACGGCTCATGTAATTTTGATTTAAATTGATTAATTTTTTTTATTTATTTTTATTTTTGACGTGACAACGTCTAATAAATTGGAATATATGGGCAGCACGCACGAAAAAGTGTCACAGTCACGTTTTATATCTTTGATAGCATAGAAAATCGATAAAATGGGAGTGGAGGGTGTTGGGTGTTTGGTGATTGTAAGTGGTGGTGGTGGTAGGGAGGGTGGTTTTGGTGGGGATGTGTTTAGGGGGGGGGGGGGGTAGTGTCAGGAACACTGAAAATTCTCAAAAATGGTGGGTGAGTGGAAGGTGGTTGTATGTGGGGTATTTGGTTGGATTTGGCAGGGGGGGATTTGGTGTGGTGGGGTAATTGTAAAAAAAATAGTTGGGGCGGGTGGTTGGCGGTGGTGGTTGGTGGGGGTTAAGGAAAATTGATTTGATTTGATGTGTGTGTGTGGGGGGGGGCGAATTGTCAAAAATGGTGAGTGAGTAGCAGGTGGCTGTAGGCAGAGTGGGTGGTTGGATTTGGGGGGGAGGGTTTGGTGTTTGGGAAGGAATTGTCAAAAAAAGTGGGTGGTAGGTTGGTAGTTGTGGGTGGTATGGGTAGTTGGTGGTAGTTGTAGGTGGTGTTTGAGGTTGGTGGTAGTTGTAGGTGGTGTGGGTGGTTGGTTGTGGTAAGGAAGGGGTATTTATTATATTGGGGGGGGGGGGATTTTGTCAAAATTGGTGGGCTGTTGGTTGGTGGCTGTATGTATTGGTGGGAGGTTGATGTTTGGCGAGAAGAGGTGGTTGCAGAGATACAACCTTCACATGAACTGTTTGTGAACTGGTTATCACGTAAAATTATCGCCCGTAAACCGACTTTACAGTGAGTTACATAGGCTATACATTTTTTTAAATTTCAATAAAAGATCACTACGAAAATTACAATAAGGTATCAAAAAATTTCCTTTAAAAGTAATGATTTGACGTTCGCTGCCATTTTGTTTGACGTATTTGACGCGAGCGAAGCCGCGGGTAAAAATTATTTTATAATATTAGTAGGATGTCAAGGTTTCGATGTTTGGATGTTTGTTGCTCAATAACACCAGAACGGCTGAACGGATCTAGATGAAATTTGGCACAGAGATATAGGGTGGGGCAAATCAAACAGTGCAGTTTTGAAAGGTTGGTACTTCCCGTATGGTGGGGATAGTGTGATTGTGGTGGTCTCATTTCGTCGGGCGGGCCATGCCATTATCAGTCGTTACCATGGTCTGGTCTGAGTCCACCCGACTATGAAATACGCATGAATTGCTCACAAGAAATGTTGAACCGGATCCATGTGAGGTCATCATTTTTCAGTAGTGACGAGGCTCACTTTCATCTCTGTGGAGAATAAAACAAACAAAATTTTCGGTATTGGTCTGAAAACAATCCACGGCAAATTCACGAGAGACCTCTTCACTCCCCAAAAGTGACCGTGTTGTGTGCGATTTCAAAATTTGGGGTTATTGGGCCTTATTTTTTTGAGGAAAATGGACTATCAACGCTCAACGTTATGTTTCCATGTTGGACAATTTTTTTGAACCTAAATTGGAAGAGCTAATGGGAGAAACAGATATGGGGGACATATGGTTCCAACAGGACGGGGCTACGGCACATACTGCAAGAGTTTCAGTGACGAAGCTGCGACAGATGTTCCCTACGCACCTCGTCTCTCTGAGGGGTGATGTGAGGTGGCCCGCGCGCTCACCGGTTTTGAGCTACCTGAAGCAAAAGGTTTTTAAAAACATCGGCATCACACCTTGGAAGAACTGAAATAACGAATTCGGGAGGAAATTGGTGCTATACCAATAGAAATGTGTCAAAATGCGGCCGAAAACTTCAGAAATCGCCTTCATCAATGTATCGCTGCTGGCGGCCATCATCTTTCTGATGTCATTTTTAAAACTTGATACATAAAACGGCATGATGTACTGAAGAAAATTAAATAAATATAATTTCTGTAATTTGCGTAGTTTTTTTTAATATAGCCTTTCAAAACTGTACTGTCTCTTTTGCCCCACCCTGTATATTATAGTCTGAAATAGCATATAGGCTACTTTCTATCCCGGTAAAATTTATGGTTCCCGTGGGATAGGTTTGTTTTAATTTTTGAAATCACGTTCAAATGACTTAACGGATCTGAAAATTTGGCACATAGATAGATTATAGTCTGGAATAGCATTTAGGCAACTTTTTGTCCCGGTAAAATGTATGGAATAATAAAGCTCGGTTATAGCCCAAGTAGCTAGATTATAAGAGACTACACGCTACTTCAGCTGAAACGCGACCGAAGCCGCGGGTAAAGGCTAGTAATTTTATAATTTAAAAACAAAGCATTTGAACATCTTTGATTATTAAAAAAATTTTTTTACTACCATGCTGATGCTATTGCACCCATGTAAATCGTGTCATCTATTAGATTATTTTTACATGAGAACAGTTTCTTTATGATACCATTATTACTCATGCAGCTTTTTTGGTATTGAATCAATTACCATAGTATATGAAAACAATTATTGGTCTTGAATTTGTCTTAACAAAATGTCATGTCATGTCAAATAGGTGATAATTCTGATCCGTTAGAATTTAACCTACACGGGTACAGCTTAGTGCCATTATTCTTTTCCTATCACGGATTAGCCGTATACGTTAGAAATGACGTTGCTTACCAGCTTCTACCACAATACGGTCAGTGTTCAAACACAGACTTCAATTTCATGTGGTTTAAATTCACCGTACAAAAGCACGTCATCCATACATGTTTTATTTATAGAAGCCCAAATCTGGACAGTAACTCGACTTTTATCGAATTCGATGCACTGTCTGACTCCATCCAAAGAATTGTTTCCCTTTATCCTCGCACTGAAATCGTTGTTACGGGCGATTTCAATGTTTACAATTCTTCGTGGCTTCGATATTCTGGTCAGACAACACCCGAAGGAAGGTATGCTGAGTTCTTCGCTGAGTCAAACAACTTGACTCAGCTTGTCGACGAGCCAACACGAATCCCTGACATTGCAGGTCATTCCGCATACACCCTAGACTTGTTTCTTACCTCTCATCCTGATAAATACACGATAAATGTATTATCGCCCCTAGGCACGTCGGATCATTGTATCATATCAGCAATTTTCTCGTGTTCCAATAGTACAGTTAAAGAAAACATCCCTAAGAGAACCGTATGGCGATACGAGAAGGCCAACTGGGACGGTCTCAATGATTTCTTCAGAAACTTTAACTGGTCACTATGCTTCCTCGATAGTGACGTAGACTCCAGCGCTGATATGATAACAAACATTATTCTCTGCGGGATGAGACATTTTGTTCCGAATAGAACAAAAAATATCAAACCAAAAGAGAATTCATGGTTCGACTTGAGCTGCAAAGAGGCTATCAAGGAGAGAGAAGTAAGCTTCCGATGTTATAAAGCCAACCCTTCTGAGGAAAACCGGAAAAAGTTCAAACAAGCTAGAAAGACCTGTAATGCTCACATTCAAAGAACCAAATTTTTGCATGAACAAAAAATAAGGCAAAAAATACTACAATGTCCCAGTGGTAGTAAAAATTTTTGGTCATTCGTAAAAAATGTACGTAACTCTACCACGTCTTCGGTTCCGACACTCGTTGAAAATAACACTCCTGTGGTAAGCTCCCAAGCGAAAGCAGATTTATTTGCAGCAAAGTTTGCTGCTAATTCAACGCTACCCCAGTGTGATATGACTCCTCCTGTACTTGAGAACGTGAATGGTTTTATGGGACAAATCTTCTTTCGCACTCGTACAGTTGCAAGAGTACTAAAAGATCTCAACATACACAAATCCGCTGGCCCGGATAGTATTTCTCCCATAGTTCTGAAGAGGTGTGCTTCCACGCTGGCAAAACCACTGCGTAAGCTTTTCCATCTTTCCTATTCTACAGGTCTCTTCCCGAGTGGATGGAAAACAGCATTTGTCCAGCCCATCCCAAAAAAAGGCGTATCTTCATCCCCCTCAAATTACCGACCAATTGCACTGACTTCCCTTCTTTCCAAGGTCATGGAAACTCTGATAAACTTTCAGATCAAGAAATATCTTGAGAAACGGAAACTTCTTAATGACCGGCAGTACGGTTTTCGTAGCAATCGTTCCACTGGTGATATGATGGTATATCTCACCGAACAGTGGAACAAATCTTTACATCGTTTTGGAGAAAGTAAGATTATTGCACTTGATATTTCTAAGGCATTTGATAGAGTTTGGCATGAAGCTCTTTTATCGAAAATGCGTGCATTTGGCATCGATGAACCCCTCCTTCGATGGATTAGAAATTACCTTTCGGACCGTTCAATTCGCGTTGTTTTGGACGGTTTTCAGTCTGCTACCCACAAAATAAATGCTGGTGTGCCCCAAGGCTCCGTTCTGTCTCCGACTCTCTTTTTAATCTTTATAAATGATCTCTTGTCTAATACTTCTAATCCACTAAATTGTTTTGCTGACGACAGTACTCTCAGCTTTTCATACTCGTTTCCAGATTCACATCCATGTCCTTCGGATGTGGAACTGCAACGAAATCGTATGATAAGCTCATTAAATTCCGATCTTGACAGCATTGTCCAATGGGGAATCATCAACCGCGTGGAATTTAATGCTTCAAAAACTCAATGCTGTCTTCTGTCGTTAAAGCATAACCTACCCCCTATGCCACTGTCCATGAGTGGCACTTGCATTGAGGAAACCGATCAGCTCTGCGTTCTAGGTATGAGCATCACAAATCATCTTTTGTGGAACGATCACATATTTGACGTCGCCAAAAATGCCGCAAATTGCTTAGGTTTCCTAAATCGATGCAAGAAATATTTTTCCCCTTCTGATCTGGCTATAATCTACAAGGCATTCATTCGCCCGAAGCTAGAGTACAATTCTCATATCTGGGCAGGTGCTCCTGTCACTCACTTGCGCCTACTGGATAGGATTCAAAAAAGAGCCTTAAAATTGATAGGTGAAAGAACCATTACCGAAACATTTGTTTCACTTGAACATCGTCGTAATGTTTCTTGTCTAACCTTGTTTTATCGCTACTTCCACAAACAGTGCTCCAGCGAAATAGCCAGATGCGTTCCTCCCTTAAAACAATTTCCCCGTAACACCCGCACCGCAAGGAACGCCCACCAATTTACCCTCGAGCCTAACTTCGGACGTACTGTTAAGTATAGAGACTCTTTCTTTAGCCGCACTACAAGAATGTGGAATGCTTTACCCGGCTCGATTTTTCCCTCCCATTGCGATATACAGGCATTCAAAACCAATGTGCACCGGCACCTCCTTTTATCTCCTATCCTCATTTCCTGAACGCTCGCACTGTGTTGACTCATATTAAGGGTATTAATAACCCCTTGTGTGCGGGCTCAAACTAAAAAAAAAAAAAAAAAAAATGTCATATCACAGTGTTTTTGTGACATTTTCATTTAAAAATCGTGCTGAGAAATACTATTGTTAAATTATACTTTAATGCACATTATTTCAGTTTTGCGTAAATCTAAGCTTTTAATACAATGTTTGAATTTAGCGTTGAATAGTCCTCATTATATTTCAAAAAAATTTACAAACACAATCGATTTATCATGCTGGTTACATCAAAGCAACTTTTTCACAGGACACATTGAAATGTGGCCATAAAAATAAAACAATCCAACTTCTTTTAGTTCGTTCTATATAATTATTATTAAATGTATGAACTTGATCGAGTAGGTATCTATAATCAATATGCCATGCATCAATATCATAACAAGCACACTTACCCCCTTCTTTAAACCAATAATATCTCTATACATTTGCGGTCATCAATAACCAATAAACCAACACCTGTCAATGGTAGCATTAATACACTTTTTTTTATAGCTTAGGGCGCTTTATAATATTTTTTTTTATGACATTTTATAATAAAGTAAGCTTGTTGGGTTTATTTTTTAACATCGAGACAGGCCATTAAGTGATAATGAACTTATTCTACTTTGCATTCATTATTTTCGTGATTATGTTTATGACCATCGGGCTTAAAAATACTGATATGTCATTTTTTTAAGATGAAAACATAACGGTGACGAATTATTATATGCGTATGTCATTCTAATTAATATTCAAAAATTTGATTCTTATAAACATGGCATTTGATTTGGGTTGTAAAAATAATTCAGTTGGTTTTTTGGTAATGGCATCTTTTTTTTTTATTTGAGTTTTGAGTGAATTAAATGCCAACATACAAGTTGACTATAAGAAGTGTCGAAGTTATTGTCGAAGTGTTGTTAAACGATCTAGTAAAAATTGCATTATATTCATATGCGTGGAATTTAGATTCAAATATCTATTTTTTATATTTTTTGCAAAGATAGTTGAGAAATACTTAGTATAGGTACCTATGAAATGGACTTGGAACGGGTAGATATATCAGTTTGTTAAATGAAACATGAAATGAAACACAGCTCCTAGAAAGTGATAGTAAAATCGTTTGAGACGATTTTGAGAAAAATAAGCTCTTTGTTATTGATATTAGCACTTGATAAACTGAAATCTTTCTGTTTCCGAGCAGGATTTGTCAATTAGACGAAATTGTATCTCCAAAATAGATCATGCATAGTTAAGTACAGAAATACATATTTTAAACGTTTCACAACAAAATTAGGAATCCCACAAGGCAGTCACACTATTCTTTTTTATTTGCTTCAAACTTGGTGCATAGTATTATTATGACGTCCTTCAGAGGGATTTTTGGAACTAGCATTCTAGCACTAAAACTAACGGTACCTGCCATACGATTTTTAGTGAAAAATAAATTTTACTCAAAAATGGCTCCTAAGATTTTGATAAAACTTTCTGAATAGTGTTTTCTGTGAAAACTTTATGTTTTATAACGGTACCACACATAGGACCGGTTATTTTTAATAAGATATTCTCGTAAGCTACTTGACGAATTTCGATGACATTTTTAATGTAGAAGCGCTTTTATAAACTAAATAATATAAATTCTTAAAATTTTCAAAAAAGGTTTAAAAAAAAATTTTTTTTTCGAAAAATGGTTTGATCTATTATTTTTTTAAATTTAATTTTTCTGATAAAAACTACAAATTGCTAAAAGTTGGCATACTCAAACAAAAAAATCGGAATATATTTTCGAAAAGTTTTTCGAAAAAAAACAGTTTTTTGAAAAAAACTAGTCGAACAATTTTGAAAAAAAAGTTTCTTAAAATTTGAAACAGTAAACGAAATTAGATGGCTTACTTCATTTTAACTAGTGATTTTTAAGTGATCAATTAAATTTCATATACCATTTTGTCCCTGCCTATTTTCCAAAATCTCAAACCTAGAGACCACTGTCACATATTAGATCAAGTTCGTGCGACCCAGTCGTGCACTTTATTTGTTTTATACTACATGCTCTTAATAATTTTGTTTTTATTTTGCGTCTATTAGTTTTATTATTTTGTGTGCTGGTGTTATTCTATTTTGCTTATTAACAAAACTAAGACCTGTACAAAGTGAAGAGCCAATGTCCAGTGAGCACATTAATAAGTAAGTTAATTCTTGCTGTATAAGCTTCTAACTTTAAAGATCTGACAGTGGAAAAAAGAACAACACGTACTGCTACTTTTGGGACAGAATTAAAGGACAGAATTAAAGAAAACATCTTGGAAGACTAAAGCAATTAAACACTTGAGAACGAATCGGCCCACCCGCTGGCTGATGCTACAGAGGCGCAAACAGATATAATTTTTTGACTCACTTCTTTGGACTTTTGTAACATCTTCGGGCTTGGTTGTTATCTCAAACTTTGTTCACGTATCCGTCTTGTCTTATAATACATTATTATAATCGAAAGTAAAACAGAACAAGAAAGTCAAAAATTTGATCAAGATCAGTTGGCCTCTCAATAAGAAAAATACGAAAAGTGGAAAATTTAAATTTTGAACAAATTTTTTCGCATTGAGTTAAAGCGACTCTTATAAACTGTTGAAAGGCTTTTTTTAAATAAAGTGAACTTGCTCTGATGTGTTAAAATGGTCTTGGGAAGAAAGCATTGACAAAATCATATGAAATTTTATTAATCACTTTAAAATCCATAGTTAAAAGGTTAAAACGTTTTTTGGAGAAAATGAAGTAAGCCATCAGATTTCTTTTACTTTGTTTTTTTTTTTTTTTTAAACGGTTTTTTTTTTTGAAAAACATTTCGAAAACATATTCCAATTTTTTTTTTGAGTATGCCAACATATAGCAGTTTAAAATTCTTATCAGAACACAAAAATTTTAAAAATTTTGAACAAACTGTTTTCAAAAAAAACCAAAAATTTAAAAAAAAAATTAACTTTTTTTTAAAACCCGTTGAGTGGTTTACGAACAAATCTGGAAGTACCATTACAAGGCTTTTCCTGAAAAATTAATTCCAACAAAAACCTAAAATTTACTCAAAAAACATAATTCAGAAAGTTTTATCAAAATCGTAGGAGGCATTTTTGAGATAAGAGTCTTAGGCTCTAGGTGCCGATACAGGCAGACGGACAGACAGACAGACAAAATTGTCGGACCCACATTTTTCGGCTTCTATATCATCGTGGTGTTATGTTTGATTGTCCAAACATTTTTTTTTACGAATGCTTATAGTCTATAATCGGAAATAAAAATGTTAATCTTCTATTAAAATTACTCTCAGAAGTCGAATATTCCGCCAGAAATGAGAAACTAAATTTTTCCAAAAAAATTGCAAGTAGGTGGTTGCATTCAATTTTTTTTTTTTTGATTTACTTATTAAGTTTAAAGAAGGTTAGATGCAATTAAACAGAAGACTTTTGACTATGCATATAACTACATTTCTGTAATAGCAAAAAATAATTGAGAAAAATCACTTTTTGGATATATTTTGCGGCTGGCTAACATTTACGTATACCTAATAGCTTAAGAAACAAAATGCACGACTGAGTCGCACGAACTTGCTCTAATGTATATGTAGGACAGTGGTCTTGGGGCTGGAAATTTTGGAAAAAAGGATTCAAAAATTATATGAAATGTTATTAATCACTTAAAAATCACTAGTTAAAGCGATTTTAGGAAAAAATGACGTAACCCATCTGTTTTCTTTTACTGTTTTGAATTTTCAGGAAAAAAATTCAAAATCGTCGGACCAGTTTTTGAAAAAACTGAATAGGAAACATATTCCAAATTTTGTTTGAGTATGCCAACTTCTAGCACTTTATAGTTTCTATCAGAAAAAAAAAATAAAAAAAAATTTATCGAACCGTTTTTGAACAATCAAAAACTAAAAAAAAAACTTAACTTTTTCTTAAAAATCTCAAAAAAAAACTTTTTGGAAAATTTAAGACTTCATGTTATTTTGTCTATAAAAAGGTTCCTACGTTGATTAATTTCATCGAAATCCGTCAAGTGGGTTACGAGAAAATCTGATTTGAAAAAACCGGTCCTATGAGAGGTACCGTGATAAGACTTCTCTGAAAAATGTCTTCCAACCAAAAGATTAAGATTACACAAAAAACACAATTCAGAAAGTCTTACTAAAATCGTAAGAGCCGTTTTTGAGAAAACTGAATTTTTAGTTAGTTTTAGAGCTAGAATGCTAATTCCAAGAAACACTCTGTAGGACGTTATAATAATATTATGTACCAAGTTTGAAGCAAATCGGTCTTGCCGTTAAGGCTACTATACAGACAGACAGACATACGAACAGACAGACAGACAGAATTGTCGGACTCACTTCTTTAGCCTTCTACATCATCGTAATGTCATGTTTGATTGTTCAAAAAAATTTTATAGTACCTATAATCGCAAGTAAAAACCAATTTAATACTCGAAAATTAACAGCTGAAGTTGAAAATCTGCTTATAGACTAAGGTTTCTCTCTCAAGTAGTACAAAATCAAAACCTTTGTGGGGTTATAATTTTGCTGACACACTCCAAATTTGAATCGTATCATATAATAAAATCAATAATATGACTTGAAACATAACATACTCGTACTATTCTAATCTTGGCTAACAAATAAACCCGCAAGTCAAGTCTTTCTGAGAAATATGGAGGCTTTCTCTTCTCAACTAACCCATTATATCCCGTCTCCCCTACCCAAACACAACTGGAAAAAAGTAACTCCTTTGCTTTTCTCTTCAAAGTCTGTAACGTTTAATGACTTCCCTTCCAGCTCCGTAGTATTAATTGCGTGATGATGAAGATTTTTTAATACAATTTACGGTTCAGGCTTTTATGACTTGCAGATAGAAGTTGTAGTTTCTCACAGCTGAGCCCGTCTTTAAGTGCAAGCAAATTGCAAAGGAATTTATAATCGATTTTCTGGAATTTTAATTCTACTAACAGCCTTTTTTAAGATGGAATTCTATAAAATGTCATGTGCGCGGCGCAGAGCGGCGCGGCGTTTCTAAGTGCGCATTAGTCCAACAACACTAATAGAACTTAGTCAAGTGATTCATTTAGTAATTAATGTACATTAATTAATTAATTGCTAAGCCTAGCTGTTTTGAAAGTTTACTCACCGCCCGGATGGAAATCGCCTTCCTTCCTATGAGTTCAAAATTCCACAACGAATCCAACCAAACCCCCACTACCGCCGCGCACCGCCACCGGGCATTTCCAGAGCAAGACCATGAAAATTCAGAATGCAAATTACATAATTCCTATGCTGAGTTCTTCATTTCAATTTAAATCATTGTTGAGTTGAATTTTCTGACTAACGGTGGGAAAATAAATACAAAAAAAAAAAAAAATATTTATATGAAACCCTACTCTTTTTATTGCCTCTTTTGATTAAGATTTTTGATAAATCGGATTTGAGGTTAGTTTATGAATTTCAAAAGAACTCAATTTGAATAGTGAATAGCTCACAGATAAAGTCTTTCAAACGTCACAATATTTTTGATAATAAATTGAAGAGATCGTGATAGTGGATTGATGTTTATCTTGTCAGCACGGTGGTGGTGGTGGTGGGGATATATTTATGCAGATCATATCATGCATAGTGTGATGTGTGTTTATAATTTAAATTCATCAGTGACGAAGTTGAATTTATAAAATAAAGGCGTTGATCATGGTTTTTGATTGGTAGATCAATGCATTGTGAATTTCAGAAGTGGGCGGCCTAATAGTTTTGTGATACTCGTTAAATTGAAGAAGATTTTAATAAGTTTATATTGATTTTGGTGGATTTTATAATGGTTGGCTGAAGATATCAATATATTATTCAATGGCATTGATAGTCATTTAGAGTCGGTGATGGTTAACAATAATTCATGGAGGGAAGTAGGGTTTGAAATTATCATAAGTTATAACGAATATTTGAACACTACTCGTATATTAACCTCGCATGAAAGATTTTGAACCACATACTGGTTTTTATAACAATTATTTTTGTCATTTCAAAATCATCTTTTCTAAACCTTAATATAATATCAACACAATAAACGCCCTTGTTCTGAATTGAATTCAAAGGAAAATGAAAAGATTTTCAAAAAAATGAATTTCTATAAAATTTTTTGATTAAATAAAGAAGAATGGAATACAATAATTTAATAATTTTAAGTTTAAAGAACATCAGATTTTGGATTTTGGAATAAAAAATACCCATACAACAATCCAAAATTCAAACAGACTTTTGTGATATTTTGCACAAATAGAAGGAGATCTTTCTTTCTCAAAGTAAGCACACTTTTTCATTGAATTTGGTGACAATATTTATTTAAAAAAATACACACAGAATAATTTATTTATAATATAGCGCTCACCCATTTATCATACACATTAATATGTGATGAACAAATAAACTGTCAAAAAAAAAATGACAGCTCTATCGCTTATATCCTTCATTAAATTATCATACCATCATACAGGAAGTAAATAGAAAAAGATATTTATAACCCCATAGGTCTATTACAGTGTACGGACCTTGTTTTATTGAAAAATTGCAATTTTTAATATTGGTTATAGGATAGCAAAACTTACTCGTAAATATTTTAAGTTATTAATGTTTGTGTACATATGTAAGTGAAATAAAGAGCTTAAGAGAAGAGATTCTTGGGGGCTTTTTAGCAATAATATTGTATACTAGCTTTTACCCGCGGCTTCGCTTGCGTCAAATACAGTGTCTAAGGGATCGCCATTGTAATTTAAATTTTTTAAAATAAATTCCACTACTTGATCGCACGAACTTGCTCTAAGAAGACATTGGTTGTGGCTTGAGATTTTGAAGAAAAAAAACTATTTTTCGAAAATCTTTTTCTTTGGATGAATTTGAATGTATGGTAGTAAAATAATTATCCAAATCTGTTGAGTGATTTCTTAGAAAAAAAGTATTTTTTTGAGTGGGGGTCTATTCCCCTCCGTTTAGCCGGGAGGGGCAAT